>CM060420.1:124657553-125857553 GCA_030545235.1 Helianthus tuberosus
TTATTATTATATTTACTTATAATAACATATTATATATATATTGTTTTCGAGGGACGATAAATAGTAATTAACTTTATTTTTATAATAATATATAGTTTTTTATTATTTTATTATTTAATATATTATAATATAATAGTTTATTATTATATTTACTTATAATAACATATTTTTCTTTTTTTAAAACATATATTTCTTTTATCTTTTTTTAATAATTGTTTTTTTAACATATATTAATTTATCGATTAATTTGATACTTCTTTGATAATAATAAGTTACGTTTATAATCTTTTTCTAAAAACTTAAGTACGTAGTTGTGCTTGATTTCTTTCTCTGACATTCCGTTATAAGTTTTGTTAAAAACAAGGTTATACTCAAAATAAAATATTTATTTGGTATTTTATAAAACGGTACGATAATAAACTAAATCGTTCTAATAGTTTGACTTTTTAAACAGCATGCTTTATTTTCAAATCACGTTTGTTTTACATTATCATTTGCTCGGTTTCGACGCAACGTGCGATATAAAAAAACTAGTTAAAATTAAAACTTTAAATTCCACCCTATTGCAATATTACTATAAAATATATTAAGGCATTCATGGTACTCGTAGAAGTGATTAACAATTATATATGTATTGTTTTCGAGAGATGATAAATAATAACTTTATTTTTATAATAATATATAGTTTTTTAATTATTTTATTATTTAATAAATTATAATAGTTTAATATTATATTTACTTTTAATAACATATTTTTCTCTTTTTAAAAAATATATTTCACTTACCTTTTTTTAATAATTGTTTTTTTCTTTTTTTAACATACATTAATATATCGATTAATTTGATTCTTCTTTAATAAGTTACGTTTATAATTTTATTCTAAAAACTTAAGTACGCAGTTGTGCTTGATTTCTTTCCCTGACATTCCGTTATAAGTTTTGTTAAAAACGAGGTTATACTCAAAATAAAGTATTTATTTGGTATCATAAAACGGTACGATGATAAACTAAATCGTTCTAATGGTTTGATTTTCTAAACAACATGCTTTATTTTCAAATCACGTTTGTTTTACATTGTCATGTGCTCGGTTTCGCCGCAACACATGATATAAAAAAACTAGTTAAAATTAAAACTTTAAATTCCACTCTATTGCAATATTACTATAAAATATAGAATAAATTACAAGTTTTGTCCTTTATGTTTACATCAAATTTCAGGCGTTGTCCTTTAGCGCAAAAGTTGACAGGCGGTGTCATTTACCTTTCAAAATCTTGCACGTTTTGTCCTTTAGGCCAAACCCAGTTAGATTTTTTTGTTAAATTTAGTCATGTGCAAGGCACATGAGGTTACTATTGTAATTTCACCTCTCAAGGACTATTTTGTAAGATACATTATATCAAGGGGTTGTTCTGTATTAAACTTAAAAATAAAAAATATATATAAACTCACACACTCTCACTCTCTCGATCTGAAAGTCCCTCTCTCTCTCTCTAACAACAGGGTGGCCATCACTCTTTGTGGTAATTCACAGTGGCGACAGGTTAGCCACGCTAAATACCTTTCTATAGAAGCTGCACCTGCATCAATATAGCTATGAGCTTCTTCTTTTAAACTCCACACCATCAAGGCCTTGAAATCCTAGGACCCGCCTCCAGAATCAACATCCCGAAGGTGTCACGGCACCTGGCCCGGTTTGACCCGGTCCAGAAGCCGCGGGACAGAAACCCCGTGGTATTTATTTAATTTGGCAGCGGAATTATTAACAGGATCGTTTAAAACTTGAAAATGCCCAATTATTTTATTTCATAATTTGGGATAACCCTGAAATTTACAATAGAGGAATTTTACTAGGAAATTCCCTGGTTTACAAAACATGTTTATTTATTTATTTGAGCCACTATTTCAAGCTTGTTAGTGCTCCGTAGCACTTTTCCTTGATTCACAGTAGGTCACCTGAAACATGTTTGAAAAATATTTTATCAAAGGGGAAATACTGGCGAGTCACTCAAATTTGATAAAACGACACATAGTTATAAATTACAGCATAAGAGCGATTACAATGGCTTCTATCTTATTTTTATCTGGCGCCGTGTCACCTCCTGGTGACGATGGTCATACCACTATTGGGTCCTTTCACCCAAGTAGTGATGATTATCAATGTTAGGATTTATTAGCCTAACCGTGAGAAATTAGTAATGTGCACAATACCCCACTAGCCAGTGATTCAAGATAACCACGACTTAATCCCTGTAATTATAACCATTGAAAATAATTGGAGTATTGTAAAACACTTTTGATAAAAGTGAATGACTCACATTGCAGGTTTAGTCGGGCATAGTTTAGCCTACTGATTAGCCTTGTAACCTAATTTAAATAGCAATGCATACGAAAACAAGGTCAGTAACTTTAATCCAACTTTTACGATAACTCACGAGATTCAAAACCTTCACAATGAATGACAAAGTGCGATACTTAAACATCCATCGAATTCACGACGAATGACAAAGTATAACCCGAGTTTGAGCAGCACTTAAACATTCATCGGATTGGTTTCAATCGACCGGACATTGAATCGTAGCAGTGATCGAGTTATTACCCTGTTATCGCGGCAGCGTTTCGTGCTGTGTGTGTGTTTTGTAGTAAACAGATGATAACTCAACGTACGAAATGAGTTTTTACGTCGAACCAACGCCAGAAATCAAGTGCCACACCCCTCTATATATACTAGAAAAACAGCTCCCTCGCGTGGCGCGAGGGGCTGGCGCGTGGCGCGAGGGGCACCCCCCTACCATAGGGTAGCCTCGTGTCTCAGTAGCTTGGGTGAGTCGACGTTTCAATGAAATTCAATTCCTATCGAAAACTGTAAGGATATTACTAACTAGGGAATACCCCCCTGAGTTTTAGGGGCCCTGATCCTGTTTCCGATTGTTCTGAAAATTTTAGGGGTCATGTAATATTATTTGGGGGTCTCAATTAGGGTTTCCTATTGGACAAAATAAGATAAGAAATAATAGTTTTGGTGAGAGTTGTTACATCCTCCCCACCTTAAAAAATCTCGTCCTCGAGATTTACTGGAATAAGTAAGGATGTTTTCGCTTCATTTCTGATTGCAGTTCCCAAGTGTATTCCGGTCCTCTCTTTGAATCCCACTTGACTTTGACCAGCACTAGTCGTTTGTGCTTGAGAAATTTGACCTTTCTGTCTACTATCTGCAGTGGCTTCTCAACAAATTTTAACTTTTCATTTACCTCTACATCTTGAAGATGTACTACCAGGGATTCGTCAGATAAACATTTCTTGAGGTTGGATACATGAAACACGTCATGTACTCCAGCTAGTTCTTTTGGTAGTTGTAAACGATAGGCAACTGGTCCTATTCGTTGGATTATTGGGAATGATCCTACGTACTTTGGACTTAGCTTTCCTTTCTTCCCGAGCTGAACTACTCCTTTCCAAGGAGAAACTTTCAAGAGTACCTTGTCTCCAACTTGAAATTCCAGTGGCTTGTGTCGATTGTCTGCATAGCTCTTCTGGCGATCTCGAGCCATTTTTAGTCTTTCCTTGATTTGAGTGATCTTGTCGGTGGTTTCTTGCACGATTTCAGGACCTGATAATTGACTTTCTCCTATTTCTGCCCAGCAGATTGGAGTTCTACACTTTCGTCCATACAGTGCTTCGAATGGGGCAGCTTCTATGCTTGCATGATAACTATTATTGTAACACCCCGTGTATTCAAGTCAAAGTCAAAGTCAAGGTCAAAGTCAACGACCGTTTCCGCGCAACTTGACTTGCAGGAATTTCTTTATTTTATTTGTATTATGTGGAGTAAGTGTTGTTAAATGCAATAATCGACGTATGTTAATCGCTATTCAATCGATCTACGACTGTGAATTATAGGAAGTAACAATGCGATAAAGTTAACTAAGCAATAATCAAGCTATGCTAATCAAACCGACATCAAATCGCAACTCGAGCTACGTATTTTTACTTGTTATTATACGTGTGTGTATGCCTTACGTGTTACCTGTGCATGTTTATTTATGTTATGTTGTGATAATCAAGCGAGCTCAATCGAAACTCGAAATCTAACTCGAATTACAATCGAACTAGAATCGTGAACGAACTATGATAATTGGTGGAAAATAGATTATGCGAGATATGAGTGTTTGGGACTGAAAGTAATTTGACTAGGAAACTCTATCGTATCGTACCGCTCGCAATAGAAATCGAAATATAAAAAATCGGCGCGCAAAACCCTCGAAAAATGCGACTGATCGATCAGGCTCCCAGCCGATCGAACAGCCAGCCGAACGGACTGCTGTCCGATCGGCCAGCACTTACCCCTTTTGGCATTCTATAAATACCCCTGTCATTGTCATTCTTTCCACTTTTGGAAACCTCTGACCGACCAGCACGCTCAGCTCATCTTTTCGCAGATTCCTTTCGATTCCGGTAAGATTTCATCCTAAATCTTGTACTTTCTTGCTCTATATACACTTCTACACCTTTCTATCTTTCAAATCTTAACTTTTAACCGTGAAATCATCAAGATTCAAGTGTTCTAGGATGATGTCATCATGGGTTCTTGAAGAACTTCGTGATTTGACCTCGATCCACCAAGAATGACTTGGATCTAGCCGATTTCCACATAAACAACAAAGATCTTTCATAAGATCTAAACTTATACTCGGTGAAAAGGATTGGAAGATGGATTTTCCAACTTTCTTTCAACCCTTTTTTCACTCAATAACTTCAAAACCTGTAGAAACGGACCCTGAGCCGGTTTACAAATCACTTCGGTGGTTGTATGGCTCAAAATCCGGATTCTACCTACGAGGTTAACCGGTTACGGGTTAAACGTTAAACTCCATTCCGAACAGTCCACCGACCGGATTTGGGTGATTCCTGTCCGACCAGGGGAACCAAGTAAGGACGAGGGATCTATGGTTCTACCCGTTGTCAAAATACCTCAATAAAACGACAAACGAACAGAACAACCAAGTGTTAGACGAAGGGGCTGATCAGGTCAGGAAGCTGACCGATCGGACTGCTGTCCGAACGGACAGCCAGCCGATCGGATAGTCAGCCGATCGACCGGCCAGCCGATCGGTTAACACATGGTCCCACACAATCAACTAACCTAATTTTGAAGACTAGTATTGAACGAACTGTTGTTCGATCGAACAACTGTCCGATCGGATTACTCTTCGGATCATGAGATACTATGCTTCAATACTTAATCGATTTTTCAACGTGTTTAATGCACTAGAAGTGCCACCCGATCGAACAGCCGTCCGATCAGGTGACACCCTGTTGTCCGATCGAACAGCAGTTGTGTTATTCGATCGATCAACTATCCGATCCACTGCACCATACTTTACATTTCATTTACGGTCTTTGACCAGTTGACCTGTCCGATCGAACACCTGTCCGATCGAACACCTGTCCGATCCAAAGACTAAACATTGCAATTCATTTGAATGCCTAACCGATCGGGTTGCCGGCCGATCGAACAGTCGTCCGATCGACCGACCTGAAAAGTAAAGGTACTTCAATATTTTCAAATGCTACAACGAAAACATCAAAAGTCAAGCCATCATACACAAACACATACTTCTTATAGGAAGAAACAATCCACTCGAACAGCCATCCGATCGGCCTACCGACCGACCGGACAGCGGACCGAACAGACTGTCAACCGAACGGTCAGCCGTCCGATCGAACTACCATCCGATCGACCCGCTGTCCGACCCTCCAACACTTGTTTTCCGTTTTACGCTTCACTTATCGTTATGCTACCCAATCTATTCAGGCTAACCCTACTCACTGAACGCTCCCTTTAATCCATTAATCGCTGTGAGTATACTCGATCCCTTTTTGCTTTAAGCACTTTTGGGTGTTACATACGTTACAACTATTCAAATCACATCAACACACTACTCAATACTATTTCAACGCTAACCGTTAATGCATGTTATACGTGGCTTATGAATGCTTATTTGTTATGTTTACACATGGAATGCTGTCTACCTACCTTAGCAACGATAGTACTATAGTTTGGACTGAGCACCCGTTCACACGGGGGTTGTTAAGGATCATTTACTTGCATGGATTACGGTGGTAATCATGTATTGCGAACTGCCTCGGGCAGTCAACCCGCAGTCATTGGTATCGATGGATCTGTGTCGATAACTAACGTGCTTCATTTCACTATGTGTACGTGCTGGTTATGCGTAAACGAATTCGAACTCTATATGCTACTATCAAACTTGTATGCTCACCTTTACATTATATGTATTGACTTTTATTTTGACGTATGTGACAGGTGCTTAGGACGCACACTTGGTAGGAATTTGAAGCTAGAATAAAGCTTTAGAGCCCAACAAATAGTTATCTGTAGTGGTCAAACTAAGGGTCTCTAGAAGCAGATAAAAAATTTCACTATTTTGAAATCTGAGATGTCGGAACAGAATATTTGCCTAGATTTTTGTCTGTAATAATTATTTTGCTGTTTGAGATACGGTATGGGACGTATTATTTAAAATTGAATTGTATTGATAATTGTTATGGAAACTTCTGGACAATCTGTTTCGCTCAGTGCCATGCCCCGATGATTCCGCCATCGGTTGGGGTGTGACAATTATTATAGGAGAATTCAATCAAGGGTAGGTGGTTATCCAGTTTCCACCAAAATCTATTACACATGCCCTGAGCATGTCTTTGAATTGTCCTTTCACTTTGTCCGTCTGTTTGAGGATGATAAGCTGTACTTAAATTTAATCGCGTCCCCATGGCTTCTTGGGGATAAGACTTCGAAGCATCTGCATCAAGCTACCACTACCGCACCAACTGCTGAACCCACCTCATCAAGCAACAAGAGAAAGAACAGCTCCAGCAACAAGAACTGTGCGATCACTGCTGCACCAGTTCAATCCGTACCAGCTCAACAGCGCCAAGTGGCAGCGCCTGTGGCCAATGCACCTCTTGCTAAGCATGCATACACTGGGCCGTATCCGCTCTGCCCCACTTGCACCTACCACCACCCGACTGCAATTCCTTGCCGTTTTTGTGCTCATTGCAACGTATACGGCCATTTTACTGCCAACTGCCGTATTCGTCAAGCTCCTGCCAATCAAGCTCTACTCACTGCCCCACAGGGTCAACAAGCTCCTCCGGCACCCGCGGTCAAAGCCAGAGCCTGCTTCGCATGTGGCGACCCGAACCACTTCGCCAACATGTGCCCAAACAGGGTCGTGAAACAAGAGCCTCAAAAACAGCAGCCTCAGCAGCAACAACAACAGCAGCAACAACAGGCCGCAGGCGCCAGAACTTTCAACCTCAACGTGCGTCAAGCCCAGGCCGACAACAACGTGGTCAATGGTACGTTCCTTGTGAATGGTATTTATGCATCATGTTTGTTTGATACTGGAGCCGATAACTGCTTTGTGTCGTTCGAATTTGAGAAACTCCTTAGTCGTAAACGCTCCCAACTTTCCTCGACATTCGATGTTGAAGTCGCTACAGGAAGAACCGTCGCCGTTAATTTTGTTCTTCGTGATTGTACTCTTGAGCTCAACAATCACATCTTCCCAATTGACCTTATTCCGATGCAACTCGGAAGTTTTAACGTCATAGTAGGCATGGACTTTCTTCGAGAAAACCATGCTGAAGTTGTATGCTTCGACAAGATGATTCGATTCTCGGTCGCGAATGGTGACTTATTGTGTGTATACGGTGATACTACTTCAAGGGGTCTCAAGCTTATGTCATGTGTCCAAGCTAGCAAGTATCTCCGTAAGGAATGTAGGGCTTTCTTGGCTAACATTGTAGTAGCGGAGAAGGAAAAGAAAGAGAAGAAGGAAGTGAAGATGTTCCTGTGGTTCGAGAATTTCCTAATGTTTTTCCAGAGGATCTTCCCGGACTACCTCCAAGTCGTGATATTGACTTTCGTATCGACCTCATTCCTGGAGCCAATCCTATTGCCAAAGCTCCTTACCGACTCGTGCCGTCCGAAATGCGCGAACTCTCAACCCAACTCCAGGAATTACTTGAGAAAGGCTTCATTCGCCCGAGCACCTCTCCTTGGGGCGCGCCGGTCCTTTTCGTAAAAAAGAAGGACGGGTCGTTCCGGATGTGCATCGACTATCGGGAATTGAATAAGTTGACTATCAAGAACCGCTATCCCCTACCTCGCATCGACGATTTGTTTGATCAGCTACAAGGAGCTACGTGTTTCTCCAAGATCGACCTACGTTCAGGATATCACCAGCTACGTATTCAAGAAGAGGATGTACCCAAAACCGCATTTCGCACTCGATACGGTCACTACGAATTCGTTGTCATGCCTTTTGGTTTAACCAACGCACCAGCGGTTTTCATGGATCTGATGAATCGCGTGTGTAAACCATATCTCGACCGTTTTGTCATCGTATTCATCGACGATGTCTTGATCTATTCCAAATCGAAAGCCGAACACGCGCAACATCTACGTTTGGTTCTTGAGTTACTCCAGGGGAACCAACTCTATGCCAAGTTCTCCAAGTGCGAATTTTGGTTAGAGGAAGTTCAGTTTCTGGGTCACATTGTAAATAGTCAAGGCATTCACGTCGACCCTGCGAAGATTGAAGCTGTCAAGGGTTGGGTTACGCCTAAGAACCCGTCTGAAGTCCGCTCTTTTCTCGGAATAGCGGGCTACTATCGACGATTTATCGAAAGATTCTCGAAGATTGCTGTGCCGCTTACCTCTCTTACGCATAAAGATCAGCCTTTTGTCTGGGGAACCAAACAAGAGACTGCCTTTCAAACCCTCAAGCATATGCTTTGCAACGCTCCTGTTCTCACGTTGCCTGACGGGAACAATGATTTCATTGTCTACTGTGATGCTTCCAACCTTGGTCTTGGTTGTGTTCTCATGCAACGGGACAAGGTCATTGCTTACGCATCTCGTCAGCTCAAAATCAACGAGAAGAACTATACAACCCATGATCTCGAGCTAGGCACAGTTGTTTTTACGTTAAAGATTTGGCGGCACTACCTGTATGGTACCAAGTTGTAACACCCCGAAAATTTACGTCCTATAAGGTGTTGACACGTGTCATAGGTTTGAACGTGTGAAGGAATGTTCTTGAAGGACTAAAGTTGACAAACAGTGAAACTGTGTAATTATAAGGGTTTAAAGTGTCAACAATGAATAAATATACTTTACAATAACCCTACACGATGTTTATAACCTTAAACGAATGGATCATGGATCATACAAAGAGAATTATGAAAGAAAGTGAGATATTATAAACTACAGGGGTTAAGTGTGTCAACATGTTGAAGATATACCTCTGAGTGACCTTTTAGCAAACCCGAAGCTTTGTAACAATTAATTATGCTCACTAGAATGTACCATAAAAATTTCATGAAGTTTCGATATCGTATGAGCAAGTTGTGACAAAATTCGTGTACGAGGGTTATAAGTGTCAACGTTGAAATTTAGGGCTTCTCGGGTGATCACAAAGTTACCCGAGGACTTAACAAAGTGGGTATAAGTCTTAAAGCCCCATATGTTAAATAACAAAGCTTCATATGCAAGATTGGGAGGTGAAAGCGATGTTACGGGGGACCAGGGACTAAATTGCAAATTTTAGAAGCCTGATTGTAGGCTTGCGCATCGTAGCCAAATAAGGGCTACGCATCGTATGATGCTCTGCGCATCGCAGGGCTTAAACCCCTACGATGCGTATGGGGTGCCCAGTTGCGAAAAAACAGGCAGCTGCCTGTTGAAGCTTGTAACCGACTTAAGGGGCAAGTATTCGATTCTATGGGCTTGCTAAACTGGTTTTTAGCATGTAGGACACATGTTGGTCATATGGTAACACCCATAGACTTAGTTGTTGATCATCCATGATGTTTGAAATTCCATAAATAACCCACATTCTTGCATTCATCATTCATTTCATTCTCTGAGCATTTCTGGATCATTCAAGCAGGCCTCAAGCATTCCAAAACATCCATTAGACGTGTGTAAGTGCCTTTGATCCTTCTAAATTCATTTATGCTTAGTTTATAGCCTAGAAATCAAACCGTCGTAACTACGGTTTGACTTTGTGATAAATCACAATCGGTCCAGAGTTTAGTCGAATCAAAGGTTGTTATAAGTTGGTATTTATATGGTTAATAAACCCCTAAAAGGGCACTCACCAATTTGAATCCTAACTAGGTCGTTTATCGAGTCAAACTTCTTCCGAAAAAGTCAACAGAATTGTTATGTTTGGTTTAATGCATGGTTAGCGATGTAAATGGCGTATAGCCTATTTTATCATTCTTACCAACTGAAAATAAGTATAAAAACTTGTATACACTTGTTTGATTCGACAACTTTATGTTTAGAACCGATTCGGAACCGAGATACGCAAAGGTTTGACTTTTGCTTTGACCTCAGTTCTGACCCGATTTATATAGGTTTAGACATGCCTTAAAGTTCCATTAGGATCTAGTTACATGTTAGTATAATCCTCTGCGTTTATACTACTCGAAACCCTAATTGTCCGATGTTTCCGTTAAATTGCCAAATGTTGACCATATTGCCCTTATGACCATAAAACGAGATTTTAGAAAATGTAAAAGTGAAAAAGTCTTTAATACTGATTATTGAACGTGTCTGCAAAATTTCACGTCAATCGGAAGTCTAGATTAGGAGTTATGCTTAATGGCGTATTTATAAACAAGTTTATTAATTAAACGGCGCCATTAGCGTAAAGCCTATCTAAACTCAGTTTTGACACCAAATCTTTTACCCACAGATGTTAAATAATATTTTAGGAATTCTAAAGATTTTTAATTATTTTTAAACTGATCATAAGCTTGGATTAGCGCCTTAATTCGGTTAATACCGAATATACCCTTTTCGGCCATAAAATGAGTTTTACAAATCCTTTTAACGCCAATCCAATTGCTACTGATTTTAAATAATAAATAGAGTATTAGGAGCCTGTTTATTTGATCAGAAAACTCAGAATCGTATTTTAAACCGTACGTCGCTTAAAACGACTTTATACGCGTATCTAACGCATAGTTTGGGTTTAAAACTATTTTAACACATAAGACTTAACATCAAATGTTATAACCTGTTTAAATGAACCATTTTACTGATGTAACCAGACCCGGTTCACAGAAACATAATTAAATCCTTTTATAATCTTTAAAATGACCAAAATACCCCTTCGGGGCTTTTTAATGAGATTAAACTCGTTTTGGGCATAACGGAAGGTATCCCACTGATATCACAACATACTTAAGGCATGTTAACTTAGGAAACCTGTTTAGGACTCTTACAGTTACCCGTTACGCTTCATACGCGTTCGGTTCGGTTTATGTAACTAGTTTGCATAAATTAGCCGAAACGGGTCAAACCTTATCAGTTTTGTCTCAAAATCCAGAATGTGTATGAAATACCCATATTAAGCAAGTCTTCAAACTTGTCGGGTCTAAATCACATTCTATCCGGTCTTCGCTTAATCAAGCGTACGAACCGTATCTCCCTCTTGAAAACTAACCGGTCTAAGTCAAGGCTTAATTAAAGACCCGTTAGGATTCTAATAGGTTATTAAAAACCTTCGTTCCAGATTTAGGAGCTCAGTAAAAGCTATCTGTACTTGCTGATTTGATACGGCTGGGATTGAATTTATATTTAAGCTCAGGTAAATACTTTTAACTTATTTTCCCTATACGGGCTTGGGGTACGGTATATAAAATACCGCTTGGTCCAGCATTGAATCTTAATCGAATAGAGGTTAAATTATTGATATGCTCTGTTTTGAAATGTTTTGTTGCTTAAAGCCTTTGGGGGGTTAATGACCATGTCCCGGATATCCCTGGCATCATCTTACGAGATGGCCACGACCTTAGCACTCAGGTGTAGGCGTACACCTGTCAGTGTCTCATTATATAAAGTGGTGTGTCTATTGATCTTTAATCCAGTTTAAGGACCGGACTACTGAACGCATAAGAAACATGTAATTCGTTTACAAGTATTATATATTTACATAATTATCCCAAGTTATAAAATATTATTTGTGCCATGTGCATTCAAAACAATCATTTTCTTAAACCCTTTTCAAAATGAGTCAGTTGATTGTATTTACCAGTGTAAACTGACGTATTTTCCCAAAAAGGCTAAGTGCAGGTACTAATTGGAATTGGCTGGCTACTCCTAGCATCAATAAAGAGTCTCGCAAGCTTAGATGCCTAAAGTCTGTTGAACCATGTTATTTTATTTGCGATCCGCCTGTGGATCCTTTACTTCCGTTGTAATACTTTGATGTTACACTATTACGGATTTTATTATATTTATCCTTTTGCTTCCGCTGTGCATTTATATATTGTGTTGTTTGACTATGATGTTGCCAACCACGTCACGTTACTCCCCTACCGGGCCCACCGGTAACACGTGGAAATTTGGGGTGTGACAGGTTGGTATCAGAGCCAACATTGAGTGAATTAAACACTATCTTTTTGTGTTTAATCTCAATGACACATTAGCACATACCTTGACCTTCTGAGTCTAGACTTAACATAGGAATATTCTAAATCCTTATCTGGAATTTCTGCTTCCAAAATTTTTATATATTTGAATACGTCGCCAAGCGAAGAAGCCGTAATAATAATTCTCCACACCAGGAGCCGTGATTTGCTGACCTTCGTACAACGGCTAGGACGAAACATGCAACCAAGGAGAAGGCATTCAGAAATAAAATGAAGAAGAAACTTCTTTTGCTAAAAATCGTTTCCTTAATAGTCCTTATAAGGGCATAATTACCTTTCAGTTCCTTCGAGGACAACACTATTCCTTTCAAATCCCGTCTAGGGCACATCTGTATTTTTAGTGGAATAATTAACTTTAAATTTTCATTCAGACATTCCTTTTATAAGATCTACCTTTATATAAAATGGCAAAATCTAAAAAGGATGAGACCTAGCCACGCAATATTTTGAGGCAGAGCAAAGATGGTAGTTCCATAATTAGATTCAGATCCATATTTAACACCTCAATTTAGGATTGTTCTGCGTTAAATATTAATAAGAATCTTAAGAGTGAAACCTAGCCTTCGGGTCATTTTAAGGCCGGGCCATGATGGTAAGACCTGTTTAAAAGATTCGAATCTCTGTTAACATCTGTAAATATGTTAACACTCCTGTCAGACGTGATTCATTAAAATCACACACGTCATTCTTATTAATGGATTCTTCAAAAGATTCCTAACCCAATGTAATGATCTCTGAATCATGGGTTTAGATCATCACTTGAGATGATCACATTTTGCCCATACGTGGTAATATAGCGCCTACAGACCCTGTTCATTTCCATATGAACCAAAAGGCAGTGGTAGTGATGACTCCCTGTCAGATAAAGGTAATGAACTAGGTTCAAACCTTCATGCTTTGATTCTCTGAAATCATAGCTTATAATTATAAATGTCCTTGTGACTAGGCCTGTTGTGCCAGCAATACCTTCATGCTTTGATTCTCTGAAATCATGGTTTATAAATTAAACTTGTCTACGCGACTAGGCCATTTGTGCTATTACTAACTTATAAATTAGGGTTCATGATAAAAATCCTGAATAAAATAAATATCATTCCTTTCCTGCCAATATAGATATTAAAAGAGAATCTTAAAAGGTGTCCTAGCTTGAATATCATTGAAGACCTAGCTAAGATGGTAAAACCTGTCTAAAAAGAGATTCAGATCCTTGTTAACACCTGAAAATGTGTTAACACTCCCGACAACCGTGATGCGATAAAATCACACTTGTCATCCTTATATTAGGAATTTTCCAAATCCCTTAGTTAGAGTAAGTGATCAATAGGAATCATGGCTAGTAAACGTCGAACATGATGTAAGCATCAAAAACATCCATTTGGGATATATACCTACGGGCAAAGGTGTATACATGAAAAGATAGTTTTATTTCATAAATTCTTGTCAAAACGATGAACTATGAAATTTTCCGACCCAAAGGAATCATCGTTTATGTTTTAGATTTTTCCCTAAGTGACAAGGCCCTGTGCTATCAAGAGTCCTTGGGAACAAGCTCTTGTGCTATATAAAATGTCAGTACGACATTGACAGTCGTGATTTTATGTCCCCTGTCTAATAAATATGAAGGATTATATTATGTTTAAACGCCAAAGATTGTTTATTTAAAAACCTAGGCAAAACATAATCAAACAATTTAAATACTATCTATTCGCCTATATGGTTTATTTGTACCATGGCTATTTAATCATCAAATTCGACAATTCACTATAATTAAGCCAATTATTACTACTTGGTTTGTAGCCTTCAAAGCTTCACCATGGCTGACTCCTCAGAAGCCCAAAATCGTTCAGTTGATCAGAGTGATGAAGTAAGACTGAACTTAACAAGAACCGAGTTACAGGCTATGTTAAATACGGCCATAAATAACGTTGTGGATCGCGTGCTGAGGGATCACAAACGAAAGGGCAATGATATCCCAATTCAAGGTTGTAAAAGGGGTAAGACCGGTTCAAACTATATTCAGTCCAAGCCAAAGGAGGCTAAACCCGAATGTAAGAATTGCGGGAAAAAGAGGCACTTCAGTAAATGTATATATGAACGGATCATGGGATGTGCCATCTGTAAAGAGATAAATCACAAGACCCATGAATGCAAGGAATTGCAGGGCAAACAGCAGTCAAGTGAAAAGACCAGATGCAAAACCTGTAGGAAGTACCACTTCGGGAAATGCAGATATGAATCTCAGCCTCTACCCTGTGGAATCTGTAAGTCCAAGGAGCATAAGACCTTGGATTGCAAGAGGTTGGGAGATGCGACCTGTCATGGTTGTGGCGAAAAAGGGCACATTAAGACCCGCTGCCCAAAGAAGGCGACTAGAGGGAAACGCACCTTGGAGTCACGAGCAAGGCCTTGTGGGATTTGTAGTAAGGAAGGGCACAAGACTTTGGAGTGCCAAGACATAAAGGACGCAACCTGCTATGGTTGCAATGAAATAGGGCACATAAAAACTAATTGCCCTAATAGGACCAAGAAGCCCGGAGAGGCTAAGAAGACCAAAGCTGGAAACTCTCAAAAGGATGTTCAAGAGACTGTTCAGGATAACAATGTCATAACAGGTACTTTCTTTACCAATAACGCTCATGATAGAGTATTAATTAATTCAGGTTCAGATAAGTCTCTAGAAGACAATAGATATAGTAAATCATAAAATCTGCCTGTTAAAGCCCTAAGCATTATATATGAAGTAAAATTGACCGATAATACCTCCGAGACTACTGCAGCAATATTAAATGGATATTTAATATCCATTAGGAATTACTCTTCTCCGCTGTCCTTGTTGCGTTAATAAGAGGACTTTATATAGTAATAGGAAAGGTTTGGTTGCCTTCAAAATCAAGCCATATTGTGAGTGTTAAGAAGCAATTAATTATTAAGACTCCGTATGAGACCACTCTCATAATTACACGTATTCGTACGAGTAATTAATATTAAACATAAAAAAAAAAAAATGGTGGAACTGGCCGTCCCCGGAATCGAACCTGGGTCTAGGCCGGCCGCACCCTTTCGCGCGCCTAGCCAACTGAGCTAGGTGCCTAGTTTGTGAAAATCTCCATTCTAATTTAATATAAGCACTTGTACTATAAACTTCCTTATCATTTATCAATGATAATTGCTGCTAAGTGCCCTGTTTTTTTTAATACAGGCAATAATAAATCTTCATGAACCATAAACTTAGCAAAATTTTTATTATACCCACAAAGTATAATTACCAAGGAAACCTTAGTAACCGATTCTTCTCGTATCGGCAAGGAATCCTTCCGAAAATCTAAGAGCACTCTTTCTTTGCATAGAGTACGACAACATATGTTATTTTAATTATTTTCTCATTGTTTTCTATCGCCTGCGAATGCCAAACTATCTTTGATTAAAGTGTCATATGAGGATTGGCGTATCCTAGTGTGTCCCATAGATTATTTCCATGTCTGATCAGCATGGAGGTTTAATGCATGGAACCCCTGAGATATTCCAATGGTCATATTGTATTAATGTCGACTAGTAGTATTCAAAGGAGATATCCTGAATGGAATTATCCAACTAAATGTGGCAGATCAAGAAATTCGTGGACTTGTAACATGAATGTGTCACTTATTAGAGACAAGCGTTGATGAGCGAACTGGAGCCTGAGATAAGGAAATCTCTGTAACCTCCTAATATCTTGATCATCTTCTTCTAAGATTATCCTGTTTACCCCAGAGAGGCAGGTAGAGTTAAGGGTTATATTCCAGTTAGGGCTGCATTATTATGAGATCTCCAAGACAGCTAGTACCATTTTTGACAGGATTGAAAACCCTGGTCAAATAAGTTGTAAGATATAGATTCATTTAGCCTAACACAATATTCTGAGAGTTCGGTATAGTTAGATATGAAAGACGGTTCATTTTGCTTATGCATTATCACCGTCACCCTAATTAGATAACGATTAAGAAATTGCCATCAACTGCACAGGATAGTCGATCTGTTCGACTAACGGCAAGGATTAGCTATTCCCTAAACATTAGCTAAGCAGTGGTTGGAATAACCATCTCACCTTAAGATTATGTTTTTCTATAATAATGGATATGTAAGTATTAAGGCTACTCCTTTGGAGACCTTGTATAGATGGAATGTTAAATGTCTAGTATTAGATAAAGAATTGGTAAGTCCAATTATCAAGATCTGAAAGTTGCCTGGGGGACAACAAATAAGATTATACAAATCCATAATCGATTTTAGGTTGCCAGTATATGGCAAGAAATCGAGGAGTTATGAAAATAGCAAACTTCCTAAGTTCTTGTTAAGGAATATGTTTAACAAAAGATATCACCCAAGAAGGGTGTACCAAATTTGTGAAATTTTTAGGCTAGTTAAGCTTTGAATGTATGGAAATCATTCGAAGGAAATCGAATGTATCAAGATCAAGTAGCTTGTAAGCTAAAACCTATTTAAGGAGTTTTGCGGAGCTCGAAATACATTACACACTAGTGACTGAAGGAGGTGTTCCGCCAATAAGTCAAGGAGCACTATCACAACGTGGTATATGGATTTACGATGTGATAAACATCCTATATCGATTGAGGATCGGCATGTTAGGAAGCTTCGAAGGAAGCATATACCACTTGTAAAGGTCAAATGGGATGCCCGAAGAGGTCCCGAATTCACGTGGGAGGTTGAATCCACGATGAAAGAAAAGTACCCTTACTTGTTTCAGTAAATCTCGGGTCGAGATTTCTTTTAAGGGGGTGAGGATGTAACACCCCGAAAATTTACGTCCTATAAGGTGTTGACACGTGTCATAGGTTTGAACGTGTGAAGGAATGTTCTTGAAGGACTAAAGTTGACAAACAGTGAAACTGTGTAATTATAAGGGTTTAAAGTGTCAACAATGAATAAATATACTTTACAATAACCCTACACGATGTTTATAACCTTAAACGAATGGATCATGGATCATACAAAGAGAATTATGAAAGAAAGTGAGATATTACAAACTACAGGGGTTAAGTGTGTCAACATGTTGAAGATATACCTCTGAGTGACCTTTTAGCAAACCCGAAGCTTTGTAACAATTAATTATGCTCACTAGAATGTACCATAAAAATTTCATGAAGTTTCGATATCGTATGAGCAAGTTGTGACAAAATTCGTGTACGAGGGTTATAAGTGTCAACGTTGAAATTTAGGGCTTCTCGGGTGATCACAAAGTTACCCGAGGACTTAACAAAGTGGGTATAAGTCTTAAAGCCCCATATGTTAAATAACAAAGCTTCATATGCAAGATTGGGAGGTGAAAGCGATGTTACGGGGGACCAGGGACTAAATTGCAAATTTTAGAAGCCTGATTGTAGGCTTGCGCATCGTAGCCAAATAAGGGCTACGCATCGTATGATGCTCTGCGCATCGCAGGGCTTAAACCCCTACGATGCGTATGGGGTGCCCAGTTGCGAAAAAACAGGCAGCTGCCTGTTGAAGCTTGTAACCGACTTAAGGGGCAAGTATTCGATTCTATGGGCTTGCTAAACTGGTTTTTAGCATGTAGGACACATGTTGGTCATATGGTAACACCCATAGACTTAGTTGTTGATCATCCATGATGTTTGAAATTCCATAAATAACCCACATTCTTGCATTCATCATTCATTTCATTCTCTGAGCATTTCTGGATCATTCAAGCAGGCCTCAAGCATTCCAAAACATCCATTAGACGTGTGTAAGTGCCTTTGATCCTTCTAAATTCATTTATGCTTAGTTTATAGCCTAGAAATCAAACCGTCGTAACTACGGTTTGACTTTGTGATAAATCACAATCGGTCCAGAGTTTAGTCGAATCAAAGGTTGTTATAAGTTGGTATTTATATGGTTAATAAACCCCTAAAAGGGCACTCACCAATTTGAATCCTAACTAGGTCGTTTATCGAGTCAAACTTCTTCCGAAAAAGTCAACAGAATTGTTATGTTTGGTTTAATGCATGGTTAGCGATGTAAATGGCGTATAGCCTATTTTATCATTCTTACCAACTGAAAATAAGTATAAAAACTTGTATACACTTGTTTGATTCGACAACTTTATGTTTAGAACCGATTCGGAACCGAGATACGCAAAGGTTTGACTTTTGCTTTGACCTCAGTTCTGACCCGATTTATATAGGTTTAGACATGCCTTAAAGTTCCATTAGGATCTAGTTACATGTTAGTATAATCCTCTGCGTTTATACTACTCGAAACCCTAATTGTCCGATGTTTCCGTTAAATTGCCAAATGTTGACCATATTGCCCTTATGACCATAAAACGAGATTTTAGAAAATGTAAAAGTGCAAAAGTCTTTAATACTGATTATTGAACGTGTCTGCAAAATTTCACGTCAATCGGAAGTCTAGATTAGGAGTTATGCTTAATGGCGTATTTATAAACAAGTTTATTAATTAAACGGCGCCATTAGCGTAAAGCCTATCTAAACTCAGTTTTGACACCAAATCTTTTACCCACAGATGTTAAATAATATTTTAGGAATTCTAAAGATTTTTAATTATTTTTAAACTGATCATAAGCTTGGATTAGCGCCTTAATTCGGTTAATACCGAATATACCCTTTTCGGCCATAAAATGAGTTTTACAAATCCTTTTAACGCCAATCCAATTGCTACTGATTTTAAATAATAAATAGAGTATTAGGAGCCTGTTTATTTGATCAGAAAACTCAGAATCGTATTTTAAACCGTACGTCGCTTAAAACGACTTTATACGCGTATCTAACGCATAGTTTGGGTTTAAAACTATTTTAACACATAAGACTTAACATCAAATGTTATAACCTGTTTAAATGAACCATTTTACTGATGTAACCAGACCCGGTTCACAGAAACATAATTAAATCCTTTTATAATCTTTAAAATGACCAAAATACCCCTTCGGGGCTTTTTAATGAGATTAAACTCGTTTTGGGCATAACGGAAGGTATCCCACTGATATCACAACATACTTAAGGCATGTTAACTTAGGAAACCTGTTTAGGACTCTTACAGTTACCCGTTACGCTTCATACGCGTTCGGTTCGGTTTATGTAACTAGTTTGCATAAATTAGCCGAAACGGGTCAAACCTTATCAGTTTTGTCTCAAAATCCAGAATGTGTATGAAATACCCATATTAAGCAAGTCTTCAAACTTGTCGGGTCTAAATCACATTCTATCCGGTCTTCGCTTAATCAAGCGTACGAACCGTATCTCCCTCTTGAAAACTAACCGGTCTAAGTCAAGGCTTAATTAAAGACCCGTTAGGATTCTAATAGGTTATTAAAAACCTTCGTTCCAGATTTAGGAGCTCAGTAAAAGCTATCTGTACTTGCTGATTTGATACGGCTGGGATTGAATTTATATTTAAGCTCAGGTAAATACTTTTAACTTATTTTCCCTATACGGGCTTGGGGTACGGTATATAAAATACCGCTTGGTCCAGCATTGAATCTTAATCGAATAGAGGTTAAATTATTGATATGCTCTGTTTTGAAATGTTTTGTTGCTTAAAGCCTTTGGGGGGTTAATGACCATGTCCCGGATATCCCTGGCATCATCTTACGAGATGGCCACGACCTTAGCACTCAGGTGTAGGCGTACACCTGTCAGTGTCTCATTATATAAAGTGGTGTGTCTATTGATCTTTAATCCAGTTTAAGGACCGGACTACTGAACGCATAAGAAACATGTAATTCGTTTACAAGTATTATATATTTACATAATTATCCCAAGTTATAAAATATTATTTGTGCCATGTGCATTCAAAACAATCATTTTCTTAAACCCTTTTCAAAATGAGTCAGTTGATTGTATTTACCAGTGTAAACTGACGTATTTTCCCAAAAAGGCTAAGTGCAGGTACTAATTGGAATTGGCTGGCTACTCCTAGCATCAATAAAGAGTCTCGCAAGCTTAGATGCCTAAAGTCTGTTGAACCATGTTATTTTATTTGCGATCCGCCTGTGGATCCTTTACTTCCGTTGTAATACTTTGATGTTACACTATTACGGATTTTATTATATTTATCCTTTTGCTTCCGCTGTGCATTTATATATTGTGTTGTTTGACTATGATGTTGCCAACCACGTCACGTTACTCCCCTACCGGGCCCACCGGTAACACGTGGAAATTTGGGGTGTGACACAAGTGTACGATCTTCACCGATCATAGGAGCCTACAACACATCTTTAATCAGAAGGAACTTAATATGCGTCAACGCCGATGGGTAGAACTTCTCAACGATTACGACTGTGAGATCCGTTATCACCAAGGAAAGGCGAATGTTGTTGCCGACGCACTCAGCAGACGGAGTTATCTGCTTAGCACTCGTAATATTCAAGCCCAGTACGATCTCGAAACCCTCATCCGCGACGCTCAACATGCATGTTTTAATGAACGCACTTTGAAGAAAGAAAGGATCTACCACGATGGAGCCCAACTTGTGAGCAAATCGAATGGGATATTCCACTTCCTAGACCGAATTTGGATTCCCAAACGAACGGATTTGCGACAAATCTTGATGGACGAAGCCCACAAATCCCGGTATTCTATTCATCCCGGTGCTGATAAAATGTACCAGGACCTTCGCTATAAGTACTGGTGGCCGGGTATGAAAAGGGATATCGCTCTCTACGTCGGAAAATGCCTAACTTGTGCTAGAGTCAAGGCTGAACATCAAAGACCCTCTGGCTTACTCGAACAACCACCAATTCCCATGTGGAAGTGGGAAAGCATAGCCATGGACTTTATAACCAAGCTGCCGCACACGTCATCAGGTCACAACAGCATTTGGGTTGTGGTCGACCGTTTGACCAAATCAGCACACTTTTTGCCGATACGAGAAGACTACAAGGTAGAACGATTAGCCCGAATCTACACCGACGAGATCATTTGTAATCATGGAACGCCTCGTGACATCATCTCTGATCGTGATGCTCGGTTTACCTCGCGACTGTGGGAAACGTTTCAAACGGCACTCGGTACATCGCTTAATCTAAGTACCGCTTTCCACCCTCAAACCGACGGTCAGACTGAAAGAACGATTCGTACTCTTGAAGACATGCTCCGTTCGTGTGTCTTAGACTTCGGTGGTAATTGGGATAAATACCTGCCGTTAGTCGAATTCTCGTATAACAACAGCTACCATTCTAGCATCCAAATGGCACCATTCGAGGCATTATATGGAAGAAGATGTCGATCGCCTATTGTGTGGCACGAGATCGGTCACTCGCAACTAACCGGTCTTGAGCTATTACAAGAAACGACAGACAAAATTTTCCAAATTCGGGACAACCTAGTGAAAGCTCGGGATCGACAGAAAATTTACGCCGATAAGAAACGCAAGCCCCGGGAATTTGACGTTGGTGACCACGTACTCCTAAAGGTATCACCTTGGAAGGGTGTGGTCCGATTCGGCAAGAAAGGGAAACTCGCGCCTCGATATGTTGGACCTTTTAAGATTCTGGAAAGGATCGGGAAAGTCGCCTACAGACTCGAACTACCGGAGGAACTTAGTAATGTCCACCCGACTTTTCACGTGTCAAACCTCCGAAAGTGCCTTGCCAACCACGATTTACATGTTTCTCTAGACGATCTACAAGTGAACGAAACATTACACTTCGTGGAAAAGCCTGTCGAAATCATGGATCGTCAAACCAAGCAACTCAGACGCTCACACATTCCTATTGTGAAAGTCCGATGGGAAGGCAAACGAGGCGCAGAGTTCACTTGGGAACTCGAAAGCGACATGGAGGCTAAGTACCCGCAGCTGTTTAAAGAGAAAGTCTAGAAAGAGAAAGTTCTCAAACGTGATTCACGGTGATGTACAACTTCCAGCTTAATTTCGGGACGAAATTCCCTAAACAAGGGGAGGCTGTAACACCCCGTGTTTTCAAGTCAAAGTCAAAGTCAAGGTCAAAGTCAACGACCGTTCCCACGCAACTTGACCTGCAGGAATTTCTTTATTTTATTTGTATTATGTGGAGTAAGTGTTGTTAAATGCAATAATCGACGTATGTTAATCGTTATTCAATCGATCTACGACTGTGAATTATAGGAAGTAACAATGCGATAAAGTTAACTAAGCAATAATCAAGCTATGCTAATCAAACCGACATCAAATCGCAACTCGAGCTACGTATTTTTACTTGTTATTATACGTGTGTGTGTGCCTTACGTGTTACCTGTGCATGTTTATTTATGTTATGTTGTGATAATCAAGCGAGCTCAATCGAAACTCGAAATCTAACTCGAATTACAATCGAACTAGAATCGTGAACGAACTATGATAATTGGTGAAAAATAGATTATGCGAGATATGAGTGTTTGGGACCTAAAGTAATTTGACTAGGAAACTCTATCGTATCGTACCGCTCGCAATAGAAATCGAAATATAAAAAATCGACGCGCAAAACACTCGAAAAGTGCGACTGATCGATCAGGCTCCCAGCCGATCGAACAGCCAGCCGAACGGACTGCTGTCCGATCGGATAGGCTGTCCGATCGAGCTGCCTGGCCGATCGGCCAGCACTTACCCCTTTTGGCATTCTATAAATATCCCTGTCATTGTCATTCTTTCCACTTTTGGAAACTTCTGACCGACCAGCACACTCAGCTCATCTTTTCGCAGATTCCTTTCGATTCCGGTAAGATTTCATCCTAAATCTTGTACTTTCTTGCTCTATATACACTTCTACACCTTTCTATCTTTCAAATCTTAACTTTTAACCGTGAAATCATCAAGATTCAAGTGTTCTAGGATGATGTCATCATGGGTTCTTGAAGAACTTCATGATTTGACCTCGATCCACCAAGAATGACTTGGATCTAGCCGATTTCCACAAAAACAACAAAGATCTTTCATAAGATCTAAACTTATACTCGGTGAAAAGGATTGGAAGATGGATTTTCCAACTTTCTTTCAACCTTTTTTCACTCAATAACTTCAAAACATGTAGAAACGGACCCTGAGCCGGTTTACAAATCACTTTGGTGGTTGTATGGCTCAAGATCCGGATTCTACCTACGAGGTTAACCGGTTACGGGTTAAACGTTAAACTCCGTTCCGAATAGTCCACCGACCGGATTTGGGTGATTCCTGTCCGACCAGGGGAACCAAGTAAGGACGAGGGATCTATGGTTCTACCCGTTGTCAAAATACCTTAATAAAACGACAAACGGACAGAACAACCAAGTGTTAGACGAAGGGGCTGATTAGGTCAGGAAGCTGACCGATCGGACTGCTGTCCGAACGGACAGCCAGCCGATCGGATAGTCAGCCGATCGACCGGCCAGCCGATCGGTTAACACATGGTCCCACACAATCAACTAACCTAATTTTGAAGACTAGTATTGAACGAACTGTTGTTCGATCGAACTACTGTCTGATCGGATTACTCTTCGGATCATGAGATACCATGCTTCAATACTTAATCGATTTTTCAGCGTGTTTAAAGCACTAGAAGTGCCACCCGATCGAACAGCCGTCCGATCAGGTGATACCCTGTTGTCCGATCGAACAACAGTTGTGTTATTCGATCGATCAACCATCCGATCCACTGCACCATACTTTACATTTCATTTAGGGTCTTTGACCAGTTGACCTGTCTGATCGAACACCTGTCCGATCGAACACCTGTCCAATCCAAAGACTAAACATTGCAATTCATTTGAATGCCTAACCGATCGGGTTGCCGGCCGATCGAACAGTCGTCCGATCGACCGACCTGAAAAGTAAAGGTACTTCAATATTTTCAAATGCTACAACGAAAACTTCAAAAGTCAAGCCATCATACCCAAACACATACTTCTTATTGGAAGAAACAATCCACTCGAACAGCCATCTGATCGGCCTACCGACCGACCGGACAGCGGACCGAACGGACTGTCAACCGAACGGTCTGCCGTCCGATCGAACTACCGTCCGATCGACCAGCTGTCCGACCCTCAAACACTTATTTTCCGTTTTACGCTTCACTTATCGTTGTGCTACCCAATCTATTCAGGCTAACCCTACTCGCTAAGCGCTCCCTTCAATCCATTAATCGCTGTGAGTATACTCGATCCCTTTTTGCTTTAAGCACTTTTGGGTGTTACATACGTTACAACTATTCAAATCACATCAACACACTACTCAATACTATTTGAACGCTAACCGTTAATGCATGTTATACATGGCTTATGAATGCTTGTTTGTTATGTTTACACATGGAATGTTGTCTACCTGCCTTAGCAACGATAGTACTATAGTTTGGACTCAGCACCCGTTCACACGGGGGTTGTTAAGGATCATTTACTTGCATGGATTACGGTGGTAATCATGTATTGCGAACTGCCTCGGGCAGTCAACCCGCAGTCATTGGTATCGATGGATCTGTGTCGATAACTAACGTGCTTCATTTCACTATGTGTACGTGCTGGTTATGCGTAAACGAATTCGAACTCTATATGCTACTATCAAACTTGTATGCTCACCTTTACATTATATGTATTGACTTTTATTTTGACGTATGTGACAGGTGCTTAGGACGCACACTTGGTAGGAATTTGAAGCTAGAATAAAGCTTTAGAGCCCAACAAATAGTTGTCTGTAGTGGTCAAACTAAGGGTCTCTAGAAGCAGATAAACAATTGCTCTATTTTGAAATCCGAGTTGTCGGAACAGAATATTTGCCTAGATTTTTGTCTGTAATAATTATTTTGCTGTTTGAGATACGGTATGGGACGTATTATTTAAAATTGAATAGTATTGATAATTTTTATGGAAACTTCTGGACAATCTGTTTCGCTCAGTGCCATGCCCCGATGATTCCGCCATCGGTTGGGGTGTGACAATTATTATAGGAGAATTCAATCAAGGGTAGGTGGTTATCCCAGTTTCCACCAAAATCTATTACACATGCCCTGAGCATGTCTTTGAATTGTCCTTTCACTTTGTCCGTCTGTTTGAGGATGATAAGCTGTACTTAAATTTAATCGAGTCCCCATGGCTTCTTGGAAACTTGTCCAAAAATGTGAAGTGAAGCGACTATCTCTATCCGATACAATGGAGAGTGGAACTCCATGTAAGGATACTACTTCGTCTATGTATAATTTTGCTAACCTTTCCATGCTAAAGGTTTTTTTCATGGGTAGAAAGTGAGCTGATTTGGTTAATCGATCCACAATTACCCAAATCGCATCATTACCTTTTCTGGTTTTGGGTAACTTAGTAACAAAGTCCATTGTTATGAGTTCCCATTTCCATACATGCATTTCTAGTTGTTGTAGTAAACCTGAAGGTTTCTGGTGTTCTGCCTTAACTTGTGAATAAGTAAGACATTTAGAAACATATTTAGCTATATCCTTTTTCATATCAATCCACCAAAAATTATTTCTTAAATCTTGGTACATCTTATTATTTCCCGGGTGCATGGTATACCTAGATTTATGGGCTTCCTCTAAGATCTTATTTCTTAACTCTACTTGTTTAGGTACCCAAATCCTGTTCTTGTGGAATCTCCAAATTCCATCAGCTCCTTGCTCTAATTCCTTTATTCGTCCTTTCATTCCTTCAGCATCATCCTTGATTGCTGTTTCTTAAACATTTTTCAGTTGTTCCATTAAGTCTAATTGTAAACTTAATCTAAGAGCACGAACTCGCTTTTGCTTTTCATGATACTTAAGACTTAAGGCATCTGCAACTACATTTGCTTTTCCTTCGTGATATTGAATATCACAGTCGTAGTCACTTAGGATTTCCATCCATCTCCTTTGCCTCATGTTCAATTCTTTTTGCCCAAATATGTATCTTAAACTCTTATGATCTGTATAGACAGTAAACTTACTTCCATACAAATAGTGTCTCCAAATCTTAAGGGCAAAAATTATCGACCCTAATTCTAAGTCATGTGTCGTATAATTTTCCTCGTGCTTTTTCAATTGCCTTGATGCATACGCAATTACCTTTTTGCGTTGCATTGGCACACAACCTAATCCTAGCTTAGAAGCATACAATATACTTCAAAATCTTCTGTCCCTTCTGGTAAGGCAAGAATCGGGGTGTTGGTTAATTTTTGTTTCAAAATCCTAAAAGCCTCTTCTTGCTTAGGTCCCCATTCAAACTTAACCGATTTACAGGTTAGCTTAGTTAATGGTACAGTTATCTTAGAAAAATCCTTAATAAAGCGCCTATAGTACCCAGCTAATCCTAGAAAACTTCTAACTTCTGTAGCTGATTGCGGGACCTTCCATTTGGTGATTGCTTCTATTTTAGCAGGATCTACGTGAATACCTTCGTGATTCACCATGTGTCCTAAAAATTGCACCTCCTGTAGCCAAAATTCGCATTTCGAGAATTTGGCGTAAAGCTTTTCTTTTCTTAACAAAGTTAAGAGTGCATGTAGGTGCTCACAATGCTCCTCCTGACTTTTGGAATAAATGAGTATATCGTCGATGAAGACAATTACGAATTTATCCAAATACAGTTTATAGATCCTATTCATCATGTCCATAAATGTTGCAGGAGCATTTGTTAAACCAAAGGGCATGACTGTAAACTCATAGTGACCATACCTAGTTCTGAAAGCAGTTTTAGGTATGTCTTCTTCTTGTACTTTCAGCTGATGATATCCAGAGCGTAAATCTATCTTTGAAAAATACCTAGCTCCTTGGAGTTGATCAAAGAGATCATCAATCCTAGGTAATGGGTATCGATTCTTAATTGTAACCTTATTTAATTCCCTGTAATTGATACACATTCGCATCGAACCATCTTTCTTCTTTACGAGCAACACTGGAGCTCCCTAAGGGGATGAACTAGGTTGTATGAATCCTTTACTAAGCAATTCATCTAACTGCTTTTTCAGTTTTAACATTTCAGTGGGTGCTAACCGATAGGGTGCTTTAGCTGCGGGTGTAGTTCCAGGGATCAAATGAATTCTAAATTCTACCTCCCTATTTGGTGGTAATCCTGGTAATTCTTCTGGGAATACATCCGAGTATTCTGATACTACCGGAATTTCCTTAAGTTCCTTACCCTTAGTGCTAATGATTACTGAAATCATATACACTATTCCTTGCTTTCTTTCATAACTAGCAACTTTCATTACTGAAATGAACTTCATGGGTTTACGCGGCTTATCCCCTGTAATCATAATTACTTCTCCTGTGGGTGCACGAATTTCTAGGGAATTCTTATCACAGAGGATTCGAGCATGGTTGGCTACTAACCAATCCATTCCTAACACAACATCGAATCCAGCTAAATTCATGGGTAATAGGTTTGCAGAAAATTTATGACCTGAAAGTTCTATATTTTCTTTTTGCAAAACCGTGTCTATGTTAACGGAGTTCCCGTCTGCCGTTTCTACTGTATAAACCTGCCTAAGTTTGGTTAAAGGTAGCTTAAGAGCTTGGGAGAATGACGTATTTATAAAACTTTGGTTTGCACCAGAGTCAAATAATACTTTTGCATAAACGTCATGAACTAGGAACGTACCAGCTATCACGTCAGGGATTAGCTCTGCTTCCTGAGTAGTAAACTGGAAGGCTCTTACATTTTTCTTGGTAGTTCCTTCTGCAGGTTTGGCTTTGTTATCAGCTGGTTTGACTAATTTTGGGCAGTCTGGCCTAAAATGTCCAGCTTCTCCACAGTTGTAGTAGATTGTTGCTTTCTTCTTCCTGCAATCTTCTTCTTGATGCCCCGGAATTTTGCAGAAATTGTAATACCCTTTGCATCTTCCAAAATGCTTTCTTTTGCAGGTATTGCAAAATGGAACAGCGGAAGATTGCCCAGTTCCCTTTTTCTTGAAATTACTACTGTTACCCATACGGAGTCCTTGGGTAATCTTTTGGGCTACTTCTTTTTTCCGGTTTTCCTCTCTTGTGCGTACCAGCCCGTCGGTTAGAGTGTTAACTAATTCCACAGCATCGTCAATAGTGCGGGGTCTTGCAGCTTTGACGATATCACGGATTTCGCCAATCAATCCCCAAATATAGCGGGAGATAAGTACCGGTTCTGGCGAAGCCAGGGTTGGTACCACTCTAGCATATTCGAAGAATGTCGAAGTATACCCTCGACAGTCTACATCCACCATCCGATGGTTTAATAATTTATTTGCCATTTGCTCTTTCTCATATTCGGGACAGAATTTTCTTTCTACCATCCGCTTAAATTCTTCCCAACTCATGGCATAGGCTACATCGCTTCCCTTGGCTTGTAGTACCGTATTCCACCATTCTAGCGCCCCTTCTTTAAAAAGATGCGACGCATACATGACTTTATCCTCCTCGGCACATTTACTTATTTTGATTACTGCCTCGGTTTTCTCCAACCAACGCAGCGCCGCAGTCGCCCCTTCATTGCCTGCAAACTCAACAGGTTTACAGACAAGAAATTCCTTGTAAGTGCAACCAGGCATTGCAGCTTTCATTCTTTTAAGAATTGGGGCTTGCATTACATCATTATCATTATTATTAATGTTGCCACCTCCATTTACGCTATTACTGAAGTTGTCTTCATGAGTACGTTTGCTAGGAATAATTTATTGAGGCTCAATTGGATTTCGGGCAGCAGCAAGAATTGCTGGAATAGCATTGGCTATTCCCTGAGCAACGATATTCTCTATATCTTGTCTATTCAGGAATTGATCTTCATGGTTTTGCGCGGATTGGTTACCCTCGTTAACTTGTTCATTACCAGCGTGTTCCATCTGGTAATTAATATATACAAGTTATTTCCACAAAATAAATAACAATTATACAATAAAATAATTGCACGTAATCATGTCAACACGTATAGCCAAAATTGTCGATTTTTCGTCTTCCATATTTTTATATATATTCTAATATGCGTCCGTACACACCCGTTATATTACACAAGTTTTATTTTTAGTTATTTTACACTACTATTTTTATTATTATTAAACACGTATTCTTATAACCACACAACAACAGTCACACCATCCCCGTCAGCTGACATCTCAGAAACGAGGTTCCCTCTCGTCGTATTTCCATGAGATTCTCTCTCCCACTTCCCGGATCCTATTCCCGGCATCCACCAATTCCTCGCCATAGTGGCGGAGTTAAGCCAGGTTCTCGGTACTCATAGGTGGGTGTAGTGGAGGCTCCGGGTCAAACTGGGGGAAAAAGGTATTAGGGTTATTAAGGAGATTCTGAAACTGCCAGTCGGTGGTCCACCACTCTTCTAGCTCTGCTGGTAGGGGTTGGGAGTGGATAATAGGATCTGGGATATCAGGCTCTAGATTATCTGGAAGTTGTGCTTCCACTGGGTAATTAAAGAGGTTTGCATCGGCAGGTCCGATGAGGTCACCAAGTGCCAGTTTATGATCCAGCTCTTCCCAGGATGGCATTTCCTGGACTTGCCTGGAACTTTCTCCGATCTCTATTCCCTTACCTTTATCTTTGGGATCTTCCGTCTTTATAACTTTCCGTGTTGCTGGTTTCTTCCTGCGCACACACCTCCAACCCACGAATCTTCTTTTCTTTCTCGGTTTGGGTTTCTCCGGAGGTTGGGCTTGAAATTCCATAGGTTTACCAACGTCGGCACAATAACCAGTAAAGTCTCTAGACACTTCCACATTAACAGAATAGAGATTGAGATTCTGAAGAGCTTCAGACAACTCATTAATGTTGTTTAGCATATGAAGAAACACACAAAATTCTAAGTTAAAATTTTGTAACTTGAATTTTCACATAATCACAGAATGGCAATCAGAAAAAAATTATGCATTTCTAAATACTTAATTGGCTTAAATCAGTGGTTCTGATACCACCTTTTTCTGTCACGGCCCCCGGCCCGGTTTGACCCGGTCCAGAAGCTGCGGGACAGAAACCCCGTGGTATTTATTTAATTTGGCAGCGGAATTATTAACAGGATCGTTTAAAACTTGAAAATGCCCGATTATTTTATTTCATAATTTGGGATAACCTCGAAATTTACAATAGAGGAATTTTACTAGGAAATTCCCTGGTTTACAAAACATGTTTATTTATTTATTTGAGCCACTACTTCAAGCTTGTTAGTTCTCCGTATCACTTTTCCTTGACTCAAAGTAGGTCACCTGAAACATGTTTGAAAAATATTTTATCAGCGGGGAAATACTGGCGAGTCACTCAAATTTGATAAAACGACACATAGTTATAAATTATAGCATAAGAGCGATTACAATGGCTTCTATCTTATTTTTATCTGGCACCGTGTCACCTCCTGGTGACGATGGTCATACCACTATTGGGTCCTTTCACCCAAGTAGTCATGATTATCACTGTTAGGATTTATTAGCCTAACCGTGAGAAATTAGTAATGTGCACAATACCCCACTAGCCAGTGATTCAAGATAACCACGACTTAATCCCTGTAATTATAACCTTTGAAAATAATTGGAGTATTGTAAAACACTTTTGATAATAGAGAATGACTCATATTGCAGGTTTAGTCGGGCAGAGTTTAGCCTACTGATTAGCCTTGTAACCTAATTTAAATAACAATGCATACGAAAACAAGGTCAGTAACTTTAATCCAACTTTTACGATAACTCACGAGATTCAAAACCTTCACAATGAATGACAAAGTGCGATACTTAAACATCCATCGAATTCACGACGAATGACAAAGTATAACCCGAGTTTGAGCAGCACTTAAACATTCATTGGATTGGTTTCAATCGATCGGACATTGAATCGTAGCAGTGATCGAGTTATTACCCTGTTATCGCGGTAACGTTTCGTGATGTGTGTGTGTTTTGTAGTAAACAGATGATAACTCAACGTACGAAATGAGTTTTTACGTCGAACCAACGCCAGAAACCAAGTGCCACACCCCTCTATATATACTGGAAAAACAGCTCCCTCGCGTGGCGCGAGGGGCTGGCTCGTGGCGCGATGGGCACCCCCAACCATAGGGTAGCCTCGTGTCTCAGTAGCTTGGGTGAGTCGACGTTTCAACGAAATTCAATTCCTATCGAAAACTGTAAGGATATTACTAACTAGGGAATACCCCCCCCCCTGAGTTTTAGGGGCCCTGATCCTGTTTCCGATTGTTCTGAAAATTTTAGGGGTCGTGTAATATTATTTGGGGGTCTCAATTAGGGTTTCCTATTGGACAAAATAAGAATGGAAATAATAGTTTTGGTGAGAGTTGTTACAGAAGGATTCTGTATTTAGCGTTTTTCGTCCACCTGTGCAAGATGTAACGGGACGGGATTTCTCTTATATTCATTATTTGGAAAACTTTTAACGCATGCCGACAGAGAATACCCTCGAACTCAAACATCCTGCAACTGCAACTAATATTAAGATTTGAAGCGTTAAAAGCAACGGTGTTTTGCTCATCGCCGTTCCCACATCTTTGAACTAAGTATCTGCTGATTGCACCCTCGATGTTGGGCTTGAATAATTTGTGCTGATGATGATTCATTTTAAAATGTTCGAATTACCGATTGTATTTATAGTGATGATTCATTTTAATTTTTTGGGGTTTTGAGGATTATTAGTTTTGGGGGGTTTTTGGTTGGTGAGTTGATTTGGAGATGGTGGTTGTAGATGATGAAGGGTGGTAGGGATGGCGGTGAAGGGTGGTGGTGGTGGTGGAGGTGGAGGAGGGTGGAGATAGCTGGTTGCTAATTGCTAATTTCATAAATATATTTATATATATATGGTTATAAAAATAATATTTTAAATTATTTTGTTTTATTTTTACAAAATAGCCCCTTGATATAATTTATCTTACAAAATAGTCCTTGGGAGGTGAAATTACAATAGTACCCTCAAGTGCCTTGCACATGACTAGATTTAACCAAAAAATCTAACTGGGTTTGGACTAAAGGACAAAACATGCAAGATTTTGAAAGGTAAAGGACACCGCCTGCCAACTTTTGCGTTAAAAGACAGCGCCTGAAATTTGATGTAAACATAAAGGACAAAACTTGTAATTTACTCTAAAATATATTAAGGCATTCGTAGAAGTGAGTAACACATTAACACGTAGCAGACAATATGTTATATTTCATCATTTATGTTAAAATAAATGTCATTCATATGTTCTCTATATAAAGTGTTTATTTTACATTGTTTCACTGTTTATCAACAGGTCTCATATCTCAAAGGGCTGAAGTGTAAAAGCTGGAAAACATGAAGAACTGTGATCGTCTATGGAGGTGTTTCAGGGTGCTAAGTGTAAGTATGTTATACCGATTGTATAAAAGGGGTCTTAGGGTTTCACTGTACGGTGAGCAGTCATCTTGTTGAGTCTGTTATTCTTCCTCGAGTCGTTAGGGTTTGTTAGAAGATGAATCCTGCGTGATTCTGTTCTTTCAGTGTATTGTTAACAACTGATATTGTTATCAGTTGTTTCGTATTGAACATCTGTTCATCATTTGATCTTACGAGTTGTAGGATCAAAAGGGTTTTGGGGGAAATCGTTTTGGTTTGGGTTAATAATATTTTTCTCCACGTTTTGTCGCTATATTTGGTGTTCTTGTTCTCTTCCGCACTTGTGTCTCTGATTTTCACATGGTATCAGAGCTTCAGAGCTCTTGATCGTGTCCTGTCATATCTGTTCTTGATTGGTTCGTGGTTTTTTTTTGTGTTTCTGGGCTCAGAAACCTGTGACGGTGGTTCTGGTTAGCTTCGCTGGGATTCTCGAAATTTGTGCCGGATTATCGCTGTAATCATATCTGATCTGTGGAAGGTTTTTTTTGGTGCCGGATTATCGCTGTATTCAGATCTCGAAACTTGGAAGAAGGAACCCTAATCTAGGGCTTGCACGGCGTTTGGAGCTTGGATTTATTCTCAAGATCTGCGTTGGTCTCTATAACTCTCGAAAGTTTTAGGGCAAACAAACCTGGTCTTGTTTGTGGATTTTCTGATCAGTATCTAGTAACCCTAGAAGGTTACGGATCTGGTCCTTTTTTTGCAGAGGCTTTGGTGAGAACGTTCTATCTCTTATCTCTTTAGTTTCCTTGTTTCTACATCATCTTATTACTGATTACTGAGTCTAGGCATCCCTGATTACCGGACTAGTCGGGCCGGCACTTGATCGAGTCATCTTGTTGTTTGTTGCATTGTCTGATTTTACTGTTTTTTTAATTGTTGTTCTGCATTTGGTTGTTATCTGTTAATTCTTTATAGTCTTTGTTGGTTACTATTAGTGTTTGGCACTTGTATTAAGCTTTTCCTGGCACTTTTTGAGTGATGAACCAGGAATCGGGCCTCTGATACAGTTTGCTGTTATAGGCTCTTGTCTGTTATTGATTTGTTGTCTGTGATTGTTGTGATTGTTTGTTTTTTTTTTTTGTATACTGTTTGTTTGTTCAATGGGTGATATTGCTAGTACATCACAGACCTTGATTAGTAAGCTGGACATAGGTGACCCCTTGTACCTTCATCCTAGTGATTCTAGTTCCCTGACTATAGTGAGTATTAAACTGAAAGGTACAGAAAATTATTCTGTGTGGTCAAATTCTATGAAATTGTCTTTAGAGGCTAAGAATAAGTATGGTTTTATTAATGGTAAATGTGTTTTAATAGTTTAACTAATGCTAATTTATGGCATAGTAGACTCGGTCACCCTTCTAAACAGATTCTAGCCATTTTAAAAGATAGTCTTGGTATTAATGTTGTAGATGATTTGCCATGTGAAGTGTGTTATAGGTCTAAACTAGTGAGGGTTCCTTTTCCATTGAGTGAGCATAAAACTAAGAGTGTTGGAGAGTTAATTCATTTAGACATTTGGGGACCGTATAGAGTTGCGAGTAGGGAAGGTTTTAAGTATTTTCTAACTGTGGTTGATGATTTTTCTAGAACTGTTTGGTGTTTTATGTTGAAAACAAAAGGAGAAGTGTTTGAAAATATTGTTAGTTTTTATGAATTGTTAAATAATCAGTTTCAAAAGAAAATTAAGTGTTTTAGAAGTGATAACGGAACTGAATTTATTAACTCTCAAATGGACAGTTTTTGTAAGTCAAAAGGTATTTTACATCAGACCACTTGTACTTATACACCACAACAAAACGGGGTGGTGGAAAGAAAACATCGTCATCTTTTAAACATGGCTAGGTCATTGTTATTTCAAGGGGGGTTGCCGTTGAGGTTTTGGTTTGATTGTATATTAACTGTTGTTTACTTGATTAACAGGATTCCTTCCTCTGTGCTGTTAGGTAAAAGTCCGTATGAACTTGTGCATTGTTTTAAGCCCTCTCTTAATCACTTGAGGAATTTTGGATGTCTGTGTTTTGGAACTATCTTAAATGAAAATGATAAGTTTTCTTTTAGAGAAAATAAATGTGTTTTAATTGGGTACTCTAATGTAAAGAAAGGGTATAAGTTGTGGAACTTGGATGACAAAGTTGAATTCTATTCACGAGATGTCAAATTTTATGAAAATGTTTACCCTTTCAAGTCTAAAGCTGGTAATGACAAGGAAGTATCTATTGATACTGATTTAAATACTTTAAATTTTTTTGATAGTTATGAAATGTTGACATCCAATGATTCTGAAAGTGGTAATTTAGGTATTCCCAATGATGAAGAGGGGGATTTAGGATCTCATAAAGTGTCTAGTGATGATCAGCAGCCTGATCATTCATCAACAGCTGCCGCTCCTAGACAAGGTCAGACAATAGATTCTAGGAATGTGAGTAGTAGTGATGAAGATCAAGGCAGGGTTGAGGACACTAACACTTTAGATGATGAGACCAACCCATCTGAGGGAAATATACCAAGTCTTAGAAGGTCCTCTAGAGTTGTGAATGTTCCTAAGAAATTGGATGTGTTTGTGTTAAATGGGAAGGTTAAATATGGAATTGATAGAGTTGTGAATTATTCTTTCTTGTCTGATGAGAATATGTGCTATGTGAGTAATTTGAATAAGTTTGGGTTTGGTAATTAAACCCCGTTAATACAAAAGAGCGGGTAAAATATCGTTAGCGGTAAAGTTATAAAAGGCCCGAATTAACGAGACTTAAAACATAACAAGTTATAAATTCCCGAACCCGTTAAGGTAACTAGGAATAACTAACCTAGTTGGTAGCATGAGATCAAATGACTAATGGTGAGTTATAGCTTCAATTGGTCAAGATAGAACATGAGGGACTAATATTGCCGAGTGGGAAACTTGGTTTATTAAAACAAAAAAATAAAAATAAAACACAACACACACACTTGGTGTGTGTGTGTGTGTGCGTGAAATCGTCCAGGAGAAGGAGCAAGAGCTCCAAACCCTAGTTCATCCAAATTCATCAAATTGGAGGGCCAAACGACGCTTAAATTCACAACCGAACGTGGATTAATGATCACCCGAACAAGAGGATCATAAGGTATGTAAAATCTTGGTGTTTGGTGAAGTTGTAAGAATTTGATAATCATCCTAATCGCGAATTAGGCATGGATTAGAGAAGCTATGGCTAGATTAGTGATGTATACTTGCTTAGGAACGAAACCCTAAGTGAAAATCATACATAACATGCTATGAATTGAAGGATTTGATGAATTAACACACTTAGATAAGTGGGTTTTAATGTTATGATGAAATTGATGATATAACTATGCTTAGAATCAACATGCATGATAACAAATAGAAGGTGTTCGATTAAACCATGAATTTGGGTACAAGATCATACTTCTCACGAAATGGGTTTTGTATGATATAAGAGAATTGATGTTAAGATCGTGATATAGATGCTTGAAATCATGTTACCTAGTAGTTAGTGTGTAAAATTTGATTTCGTTAAGAGTTCGGATGAAATGCCTAAGCGAAATTCAATAAACCAAATGTGCATTGAATAAGTTGATAAGTCGATTGACTTTAAAAAGTCAAATCGACCAAGTACATGATCGAATGATAAATTCGACATAAGGAGCGTAGGATGGAATAGTCGTAAATGATTATGACTAACCTAACCATCTTACAAATTTCAATGATAGTTTGACGCTTGGCAAGCTAGGTGAAAGTTTAGGGAAGGAAGCGGGTCAAACAAATCAAGATTGAAGAAAAGCATAATTCGGATGCAATGTAAGTATAGCTTACACTAGTCATATATTTTGGAATATTCTTTGTCGTATTGATTACGAATAAGACAAATACCTAATTGAGATATGGTGTTCCAGCATGTAGTCGTACGGAACAAGATAATCAAATATGATAAGAAACCATAATGATGGCTAAAAATGAGTTAAATCGGTAATTCGATCATATTATGATGAATGAAACATGTACTTTTAAGGGCTACCATATAAGGTAAATCATGATAACCAATAAGGGTAAAATTGTAATTTGGTCACTCGTTGACAAAAATTGTTGGTTTTGAAAGATACTTTATTTCGAAAGCCTTGATAGGCCAAAAAGCGTTAAGAAGTGATTTATAATTAAAATGACCGCACGATGTAAACTGGAGTGAGTCGTGTAGGCGAGATGGCAATAAGCTTTATCTCGCCAATATAATCGGTCAATTAAAACAAACGGGTCAAAAGGGTGAAAATATCACCCTTTGACAATATGGACTAATGGTTTGTCGAGTTGTATGATTTCAGGAATAAATATCAAATGGATACTTACATCGCTATTACTTAGCGGTTACTAAGGCAAGGTATCGAAACGGGTCAATATATATATTGATCCGAGCCAGGTATGTATAATATAGATTAACTACTCAATAGGAACTAGAGGCTCCTTGATAGTTAAATGCAGTCATATAGACATTTGGTTACTTTAATAAGCAAACCGAATGATTCATATGATGATCGTTGTGTTTTGAAAACATAATGACTTTTTGAATCAAATGCATAGTTTAAAACAGGGCTTTTGGGTCGAAAATGCTTTTAAAAGTCCTTTATATTAATGAAAGGACTAAATGGACCAAAATGCCCTTGTAAGCTAAATCGAGCAAACGACCCATAAAGGTTGTTTGGAAAAGAGTAGTATGCATAATTAAACACTTAGAATGAGTATACAAAAGCGAAAGATGTGAATCCTTAGTCATTTGACTCTATAAGAGTCTTTGCCGTAAAATAATGATTCGAGGGGTAAAACTCGGAGTTTAGGAATTTCCACACTTAATACAACACAAATATAGTTGTGAAGAAAGATTATTTGATAAGAAATGTGGTAGCATAATGCTTGATGTGAGTGAAAGAGATTCATGCTTAAAATAGGCTTAATTACCCTTAACGGGTCAAAATAAGCATATGAGTGAAAACAGGTTAAGAATGCGTAAGAAACGCGTGATTCGAACCTAATATGATAGTCAATATTTAAATGATGAATCTCATGAGTTTATAGATCAAATAAACATGTTTTTTTAATAAAAACACGAACATGTCAAAATTTGGTAAAAAGGGTAATAAGTCGAAGACTTAAAAGTCTGAAATTTTATTAATCCGGATGTTGGATTTTAACTCCATAAGATATAAGATGGAGAATTAAATTACGGACGCGTAGGAAAAAGAATCGGGTAAAACGGATTAATAATGAGAGAGTTATGTTTGTTTCCGTGAAATCGGGTTATTCCGGGAATATGCAGCAACCAGCTGCAACAATCTGATGAAATCAGGCCGTGGCGTCGCGCGACGGGGAAGGCCCCAAGCCGTGGCGCGACGCGACGGGGTGTCAGTTTCACGAAAATCGTTTATTTTAACCGTTGATGCATCGCGAACCCGTTTAAATACGTTCTAAGTTACGTATGACTAATCCAACTCATGTTTTATGAGTTTCAGGTAAAATTTTAGCACCGGAGGACGATAAAGCACAATGAAGAACCGAACACGATCAAGAAATAAGCTTCCACACGACGTTTCGTTGTTACTTTTAAATGACGAACTTAAGTACATTATGTTCTAAACTTTTAAATTGTAAAAGGTTTTAATAAGCCGTATTTCCAATGTATACGTAATCTTAATTACATGATTGTTTTCGTAAAATATTAAACCTTGATTTATAAGAACGGATGTTACAAACGTCTTTTAATGAGGCTGCTAAAGATCCCAAGTGGATTGAAGCCATGAACTTAGAAATGGAAGCCTTGTTTAGGAATAAGACTTGGGAGTTAGTTGATCTACCGACTAGTAGAAAACCCATTGGATGTAAATGGGTTTACAAAATTAAATACAAGTCTAGCGGAGAAATTGAACGTTATAAAGCTAGACTTGTTGCAAAAGGGTTCAACCAAAGGGTAGGTTTAGATTTCACTGAAACCTTCTCTCCGGTTGTAAAAATGGTTACAGTTAGGACTGTAATCAGTTTAGCCGTTGAAAATGGCTGGGATCTTTTTCAATTAGATATCAATAAAGCATTTTTATATGGTTCTATTAGTGAGGATGTGTACATGACGTTACCTGAGGGGTATTATTCAGATAATGAAACTAAGGTTTGTAAGCTTGTTAAGTCATTATATGGACTGAAACAAGCTCCTCGTAAATGGAATGAGAAATTGACTAGTGTATTATGTGATATTGGTTTTGTACAAAGTGTCTGTGATCACTCTATGTTTATTCTGTCTAAAGGAACTGTGTTTGTTGTACTACTTGTATACGTTGATGATATAGTTGTAACAGGGAACAATAATATAGAGATAGATAGAATAAAAAAATTGTTAAGTGAGAACTTCCAAATTAAGGATTTAGGTAAATTGAAATATTTTTTGGGAATAGAGGTTCTTTATGAAAAATCTGAAATATGTTTAAACCAAAGAAAATATTGTTTAGAGTTGTTAAACGAATTTGGTTATTTAGGTTGTAAGCCGGTGAATACACCCATTGAGCAAAGTCATATCATTATTGCTAAAATTAGTAAAAGTAAAAAAAAGGTGGAAAATGTAACAGGATATCAAAAACTTGTTGGTAAATTGATTTACCTTTCTTTGACTAGACCAAACATAAGCTACGCCGTTCAGTTTTTAAGTCAATTTATGCATGCACCCTTAGAGTGTCATTTGCAGATTGCTTTAAGGCTGTTAAGATACTTAAAATTGTCATCGGGCAATGGTTTGTGTTTTAAAAAAGGTGAAAACTTTAAGTTAAAATGTTATGTTGACTCAGACTGGGCAAAGTGCTTGGTTACTAGACGCTCAATAACTGGGTTTTGTATTTTTTTTAGGGGATTCTTTAATCTCCTGGAAAAGTAAAAAACAAAGCACGGTGTCCAGATCAGTGGCGGATCTAGGATTCGCGCCAAGCGGTAACGTTTTATAAATAAGCGGTAACGAAATAGAAAAAACGTCAAATTTTTCCAAAATTTACACTAATTTTACACTACCGCCGGAGCGCCAAGGGGTAGCGGGCATTACCCCTTGTTATACACTAGATCTACCCCTGGTCCAGATCAACTGCTGAGGCAGAATATAGAGCCATGTGCTCTGCTACGTGTGAACTGTTATGGATTGTTAATATTTTGAGAGAATTAAAGGTTAACTGTGATTTACCTATACAAGTGTTTTGTAATAGTCAATCTGCAATATCTATATCAGAAAATCCGGTTTTTCATGAACGAACTAAACATTTTGAAGTTGACCTTCATTTTTTAAGAAAAAAGGTTGCAGCGGGTATAGTTGTACTTGAAAAGATTGACTCAGAGAATCAGTTGACTGACATTTTCACCAAAGGATTGTGTATTGCTCAACACGAGCTGTTGTGTAATAAATTGAGTTTAGTCAACTGGTTTGGACATATGAATGATGGGGGGATGTTAAAATAAATGTCATTCATATGTTCTCTATATAAAGTGTTTATTTTACATTGTTTCACTGTTTATCAACAGGTCTCATATCTCAAAGGGCTGAAGTGTAAAAGCTGGAAAACATGAAGGACTGTGATCGTCTATGGAGGCGTTTCAGGGTGCTAAGTGTAAGTATGTTATACCGATTGTATAAAAGGGGTCTTAGGGTTTCACTATACGGTGAGCAATCATCTTGTTGAGTCTGTTATTCTTCCTCGAGTCGTTAGGGTTTGTTAGAAGATGAATCCTGCGTGATTCTGTTCTTTCAGTGTATTGTTAACAACTGATATTGTTATCAGTTGTTTCGTATTGAACATCTGTTCATCATTTGATCTTACGAGTTGTAGGTTCAAAAGGGTTTTGGGGGAAATCGTTTTGGTTTGGGTTAATAATATTTTTTCTCCACGTTTTGACGCTATATTTGGTGTTCTTGTTCTCTTCTGCACTTGTGTCTCTGATTTTTACAATTTATCTTTTTTTAAAATTCCAGAGTTCAGATGGATGAAAAATAAGTTTCATGTATTCCTTAATATAATATGTATTTTTTTAACAGCGTTATGTTATGATTATGAATACAAGTTTCATGTATTCCTCAAATCAATATTATGTTTGAGAAAACCTCCAATTAGTACTTTTATTTTATTGGTTGATCGATATGCAGTAGTTATAAAGTTATCGTATTAGAAAAATGAGATATTGAATTTAAATAATCTCAACTTTCACTAATTAGTCAATAACACTCTCAACTTTCGATTTGCACACCAGTACTCTCAACTTTCAACTTATTGGCCAATAACACTTCCTAACTAACTAAACCATAACTCAGTTAGTTTTTTCTGATGTGGCCTTTTTTGCTGACGTGGCATATAATGTGACAGTTGATGTGGCGTTTTTTGATGATGTGGCAAATGACGTGACATTTTTTGATGGTATGGCAGCTAATGTGGCAACTAACATGCCGTTTTTAATGATGTGGTAGCTGAAATCAGCTAACTGGGTTAGGGTTCAGTTAGTTAGGGAGTGTTATCATCTAATAGGTTGAAAGTGGGAGTGCTGGTGTACAAATCGAAAGTTGCGAGTGTTATAATCGGTCAATTGGTAAAAGTTAAGGTTATTTAAATCAAATATCCCTAAAAAATTTGTAATTTTGTGCTTACTATGTAATTAAATTATATACTAGTGGGGAACCCGCGCGTTGCAGCGGAGTTGACAATATGGGCCGAGAACATAATTCAAACCTAAAAACGTTAAAAAATCAGCCCACCAAAAAAATACAATTTTGCCCCTCTAGTACTAAAATATAGTTTCATAATCTTGTATACACAATGCTTTATATTTAGTTAAAAAATTGCAGAAAACAAAGATGGTACCAGTTTTTTAACGCATTTGGAGATTCCAAAAGTTGGAGCTACCAAACTTAGTGACACAAAAACCCATGGACTTAAAGTTGCATTTGCAAAAGGCAAAACATGAACTTGGTAGTTTGAGAAATGATGGTTGACAAAGAGGGTTTAAACATTCGATCTCTGAGTGTACAAACTGTATATATATATATAAGAGTAGAAGGGATACACTGTACTAATAGTTGTTATAGGTGGTCACCGTTGGTGCTCAATTTCACAATAAAAATGGTTGGTCAACAGAGAGATCCTCCGGCCTTTGGTTCCAAACCCGGGTCTAGCCATCGGTGTGCGGTTTGATCCATAGACTTTAACAAGAAAACAATTTGCCAGATCCACTGGTCGAGGCGTTGGTAATGCCTTTGATGCTTCGGATTCTGAATGCTTCACTTTGGCTTTCCAGTGCCATATACAACAATTAGATTCTGGTTCAAAAAATATAAAAAATACATTTTAGATTATGACATAAAAACAAAAACTAATTAAGAAAATCAAACGTGGAGCAAAGTAAGCTTGTAGAACATGTTTAACAGTATATACATGGGTAGTTTTAAGTTATCTCATCTTTTGTCCTTAACGAGTCAAATGGATAATCGTATTTTTTGCAATCGTATTTGATAGAATAATATCTAACTATTTATGATCATATCCGGACAAAAAATGTTTTAGGCCAGCCCAACAACCCCTATCAAAATTACCATTCTGACCCGTTCCCGAACACAGTCCGACCATCCTATTTTTCACCTGCATATTAAAATGGATAATGATATAAAACATTGAAGAAAAACACATATATATACATACCTTCCACCATAGGCTGACCGTCTTTGACTCCATTGTCTTTGCCCAGGAATTGTGCTTTAAAGATTTCTCATGTAACTTTAAGATGTTGTGATCACATATTTTAGGTCCCTACTGTTCCAGTATATAAGTCAGTCCCTCATGTTTCAGTAACAAAAGCCAGCTTTCATTTCTTAAAAGTAATCAGTGTGTGGGAATTAGACCTGGCAAACGGGTCAAGTCGGGTATACAACCGAACTTTTGCAGAAGCATCACCATGAATTGAAAGTCTCCATGTGTGCCTACATTAAATGAAAGACATATAAATGACAAGTTTCATTCAATTAATATCCATTTTTCATATTTGTAACACATGTTTGACATCGATGGTCAAACAGATTATACCCATAATCAAATCTTTACTTCCCAGTATGTCCTTTTGTCTTGTAACCTTATATCCCCAAAACCCATGTAACTTTTGTAATAAAACTGGGTGGTCATGTTAACTACTATATCACTTAAATTTCTGGTTTATTGACCATCGACCATTATAATTTAATTATAAATCAGCAAAAATGTGATATTTGCAACCCCAAGCAGAAAACTTACTGGAAAACATCTTTCTGATGGGATCATAGCCGTACTTCGGAATGTCAAACGCATCAATTACACTGAAAGACGTTGACACATATGGATTATCATCAACTGCAGATCCAGCTTCTAAAAGCACGCTCTTGACACACTGTACAGAGTCAAAGGGCTATGATTCTTTAAAATGCCAGCTTCTTTTCCGTCGACTATAAACGAAACATTTGAAGCTGAAATAAAATATTTCTGATCAGGCCATGACATGGCATGAACCCATCTCGAATTCCCTGCATTTTATTCGATTATTTCAGTTAAACGTAAAATGGTTGGATTCGTTTTCATAACGGAAGAATCAACTTACCGAGCCAGTTGCAAATAAGATCATATTCTCCTGCATACACAAGCAATTGAATCTTGTCTTCCAAAAGTGCTGAAATCCTGCTATTTATCACTACATACCCCTTCAATCTATATGTTACACATCTTTAATGACAACTCACCATCTCAGGTAATGGCCTTAAGCATATATTTCAACAATTTTCAGATACCAATCAATTTCTTTGATCACAAACATTAACAAGACAACTGACCATACTGAAGAACTACCATATAACATAAGTCACTTCCACTTATAGTGGCACATGAACCCTGAAAAAACAAAAAAAAAGTAATTAACAATGGTGTATTGAGTATAATCAAGTATTAGAAAATGATGTCATGACTGAGGTGAATATCTGATGATGTAGGACCGGTTTTGACTCTGAAACGATTGTGAAACGATTGTATAACGTGCGAAATCCGTACACGAACGCGACCTAAAACACACGATGTAATATAAACGTGATTCTATTAGAAATCTAACAAGAACAAGCACCTTGAATCACTTTCTCTCTCTAGATCTAGAAAGCTCCAAATGACAAATGTAGCAAAAGTTTTTAATCTAAACATAAAGCTCCTATTTATAGGCCTTGGCTTTTAATGAGATTTCTCATTAATTACAATATTGCCACCTTGCCTTTTGTCTAGATATTACATCATAACGACTCGTTTTCTTCTGTTTCTCGCTACAGCTCGGATTGACGAAGGCTATAGACATAAATGCACTAACAGACTCCCCCTTGGATATTGCCGCAGTCAATCTCGATCATTGAGTCAAACTCATAGCGTCTTCTCTTTCTCTTTTAGTCTTCTTGAACAGAATCCCGGTGGATCTGTCTTCAGCTTCAGCTTCTTCTCCTTTCTGTAAACTCTTTTCTTCATCAGGCTCCCCCTTTCGTCAAGCTTCCGTGCTTTGGGATCGACACCTTGCTTTCCGTACACAAGCTCTTTCAGAATAGTTACATGGCTCCTTGAATCAACGCTTCCTTTTGCGTTGAGCTCGTCTTCAGACTCCCCCTTAGACTCGGCTTTCGGGATCGTAGTCTGGTACATAACCTGCAATACTCATACATTTATAAGTAACAACATTTTAAACTTCCAAATTTTCCAGAAATCGTAATCTGGTTCTATTCAACTTTCTAAAACACTCCCCCTATCAACAAACTTTACAGATTTGGCAGAGTTAAGTATCCAAAATCCTTCACAGTTAATCATCCAAGTCCAAACTAATGACCTTGGAGATATCACAAACTGTTTTTTATTTTTGTTTTTTTTTAATTTAATTCAAGTTTCAAATTAATGAACTTGTTTTATATTCAGAAACACACTCAGCTTACTTAGATTTTGAAACTCAGCACTCAGACATCAGTTGTCGAAAATAAAGCAAAATCAAAAATCTTTTTGTATTTTTCTGAAAATATAAAGCAATAAAGAAATATATACAAACATATTTACAGACAATATTTTTGTTTGAGTATGCGTCAGAGGATCATATCAGTTTTTGACAAGTCACAAGTACCGTTGAGCTTAGTTACACATTAAGAATTAAACAATTCACTTAGATTGTCGATATACTGATCCACTTAAATTTTCACACAAACTTCAACTGATTCAGGATACGAATTAGGTGTTTTAAGAACTTAAACTCATTCATGTGTCCCACCTCTTGAATATACTCCCGTATCCAGATCCCAATATTCAGTCTTACAGGTGAGTATACCTAGATGATATATGTAAGGGGAATAAATTATAGTACGAAACCGTGAGAGCTCAGGTCAGAACTTCCGTTCAGCAGAGAGATGACGGCTCAACTTTTGGTGTGTCCCCTTTAGAGGATCTTTTGTATTACAACAGCAATGACTATCAATTTTATTGTTTCATCAATTTGCTGAGGGCGGCGCTATATTTCAAGCAATGCAGAAAAGTATTATTCGGAGACTAGGTCAGAACTTCCATTCAGCAGAAGTCCCGGAATAATACCCCAGATATCACTAAGCATAAAGACCTAGTATCTCAGAAAGATGGACCTTTCAAACGAGATTTCAGGGGTTACCTATATATCCAAGTAGTGTTCCCCACGAAATAAGCAAGTTTGAATTTAGGTTTATATCCCGAAAAAGTTTACTAAATGTATAAAAATCTACCGACACATCCACAGTGAGATCGTTTAACACATTTTGACTTTCCAATTCTTTAGCGTACTGTAACTGTCTACTGATGTACTATCATTTCCTCTTTTACGCAAAAACTCAATTTTCGAATTTTATCATGTTTTTGACTTTTTCAAATTTTCAAATGTTTTTGTATTTTCTAACAATATTACTCCCCCTAAAATGCAAAATCATTTAAAGAAAATTTGACAACCAACACTGATAGCTTTGTTTCGCCATCCATTTTCTGCTAAAAGTGCTCTGTTTTGCAGAAAATCTAATATAAAGTACCAACAATTACCCCCATGATTTACAACCCATTGATATTTACAGTTTGAAAACCGTTTTTCAATCTTGTGAAATTAATCATGTTTGTTCAACCGTGAGGGTTTCGGCGTATTCAATCAACACATATTTTTGTATTTTTGAATATTTGACAAAAATTAAAAACAAAATATTTTTGTTTTTAAAATTTTTCAATTTTTAGGGTTTTTGAAAATATTGTTTATTTATGTACATAAAGAAAATAAACTTCCTGTTTCAACCAACACAGGGTCCAGCAGCAGCCTCCTCCTCTAATTGTGCCTGGCTGCTCTGAATTCCAAACTCACAATCTTCAAATTCCATGAGCACCTGCACAAACAAACTACTCAATTACTTGAACAATTTAGCCCAGGTCTGTTGAACCTTAGGCATTTCAACACAATAATTTTCATTCAATGCTGGAAACTCTTTGTCATCTTTCACAAAAATCTTTTCAACTTTTACTTCAACTTTTTCATCTTTTTCAAGAACCACCTGTTTCTTTACACTCCATTTTTGACCTTTAGGAGTACCACGTTTGTAAAAATGTGATTCCTTTTGAACATATTGTTTTGATCAACAACTTTTGGTTTCCAAAACTCTTGAGGTTTTGTCATATCAACAGTTTTTTTCCAACTTTGAGTTGTTCTGACTAGGTGTGTGAGAATTCCAGGTCTGTCTTAAATTGAACCTGTTCGGGTTTGATTTCCAATTTTGATTCGAAGCAAACTTGTTTGTGTTGTACCTCCAAGTTTGTTTTGAATCAAATATGGTTGACCTTTGTCTCACATTCTCAGATTTTTGTTTCTCAGCATCAATCTTCTTTTTATCAACATCCACAGGTTTCAGATTTGGACACTTGCGAGCAAGATGTCCTTTTTGATCACATTTAAAACATGTTCTCATGGAAACATCTTTGACCTGTGGTTGTTGCTTTTTCTTTTTAGCAAAGAACTCATCATTAGACTATCTCAATTTGAGTTCTTTTTCTTCTGCTAAACTATTTCCTTGAACAAAACTCATTTTTGTCTGAAAATTCGGAGTTTCATTTCTGTTAGTACAGTATGTCTATCGCCTCCGTCATCTCAAGACCGTAGCAGAAATAGTTTAAGTTTAGACTTACATTGTAATATTAGATAGAAAAAGGCAAGGTGGCATTATTGTAAATAAGGGGAAATTCCTTATAAGCCTTGGCCTATAAATAGAGAACTTAGGGTTCTCATTTAGAACTTTTGGAAAACTTTTGACACTTTTGCTCATTTGCTACATTTGAGAGCTCTAGTCCTAGAGAGAGAAACTAGAGAGAGAAAGTGTCTAGGTGATTCACGGTTCCTGTAACGATTTCAGATCTTTGAATAGAATCACAGTTATATTACTGTTCGTGTGTTCGGTCTCACTCGTGCACGGATTCCGCACGTCGTACGAGTCGGTTCGCAATCGAAACGGATTCAAAACCGGTCCTAACAATTTCTTTTCCAACTTTGTTTCTTCTTATAACCCAACCCAGCCTTCATGTTTTTCTTCTTAAAACTAGGTTTGTTATACGAACCTTTAAGACTCTTACCAACAAGCTTTGAAATCTCAGACTTCTCAATCTCAACCATTTTGAACACTTTATCAACCTTTTCTGAAATCACATTCTGAATCGGGAATACAACATCGAAGAACAATTTGTCCGATCCAATCATGGTATAAACCAATCCTTTTGAATCATCATTCAAATTTTTCTCGGATTTTGTGTTTTTCAGATAACTATCATGAAGATTTCCTTCATCTTCATCCCGTGATTCAGATTTACCTGTATCAACCGACTCTTCTTTCAACACACTTTCAACGACTTTACCTACCACCTCTGAATCATGAGAATCATCAGATTTGGAATAGGTTATGTCAATGTTGTCTGGCAATTGATCTACCTTGTTGAAAGCTTTTTCGACTTTTTCCTCATCATAAAATGCAAATTTTCCCGGTGGTGGAACTTGATGAAACTCTGAACCAATGCCTTTCTTGTTTTGCTCAGACTCACCATCTCCCGGTTTTATATTGAAAATTCGTTCAAGCACATATGACGACACATGATAACTTTTTAACTTGTTGTTATCCTGTTCTAAATCAGCAATCTGTCGCTTTAGCTTAGCAACATCCTCAATATATGAATTAACAACATCTTGTTTTATAGAATACATTCGTTTAAGTTCTTTAGTTGTTTCAGAAAGATAATTCATTCTTGATTGAGCATATTTCATTTCATCTTTCACTTTTTCATATGACTCTTTCGTAATATGATATGCTAATTTCATTGAGTCATATTCTTTCTTCATTTCTTGACAAGCAATTTCTTTTTGTGAACATTCTTCTGTCATTTTAGAAACATTTTCTTTCAAAACTTCATTTTCTGTTTCTAACTTTTTACATTTTTCTGAAAATTTTTCATCATTTTCTTTTAAAACTTTTTCTTTTTCTAGCATTTCTTTGCATTTTTCTTTAAAAATGTTTTCAATTTTAGTGAATTCAAGATCTCTTGTTCTGAATTGCTCATCTTTTTCAGTACAAGCTCTGCACGGTTCCATGCATTTCTTGCACTGTTCAACAGTTTCAGTCAAGATGTTAGAATTAGAATTTACCTCAGTGATTGGCACCTCGGTGTTTTCAGCTACCTCTGTCTGCTTCAACTCAGCATCATCTTGTTTTTCTTCAACACCGACTTCATCATTCTTTACTTCTTCTTCTGCTTTCTTCACATTTTCTCCAATTTGCTGCTCTTCAATAACAGCTTTCTCAACTTCTACATTCACCGCAACTTCAACAGCTTCTGCTTTAACCTCTTCAGCATCTTTCTTCAGAATGTTCACCATCTCTTCAACACACTTTTTCATTCTCTCTTCATCCCTTTTTCTTAAACAAGATGTCATAGCATATCTTATCTCCTTTTCATGCCTTTTAGCATTTGTGTCATCTTTCAATACATTTCTATAGTATTCAGCTCTCAAAGGAATTATGAGAAGAACATCATCAAAGATTATGTCTTTCTTTGGAACAACTGGTTCTCCTTCTCTGTTGAAGTAACATTCTCTCTTCTTATCCCATCTTTTGCTACTGACAGCAATCTCATATTCTTCCTGCATCTCATCTATTCTGTTGTAAACAATGTTTCTTTCTCTATAAGTTTTCTCACTCAAAATCTCTTCTCGAGTCTTCTCTTTGATCTCAACTTTATCTTTTTCTTCATTGTTTTCTTCACGAATTTCAGCAACAAAAACAAACTTTCTTTCCTCTATTATAGCTTTCCCATGAGCTGTTTTTCGAACATTCTCCAAACGATCTTCTTCTGGACATATCTCGGACCAATCAAAACCTTCATCATCTTGAATTACAAAACAAGCTCTCGATTTAGGTTTATCTTCAATGATCTTAGGCTCTTCTCTGCTACGATGATAGATTGCCTTTCGGTAGTAATCATCATTGAACGGATGTTCATTTCCACCAACTGCAGAATTAGTGCATTCTCTCTTGAAATGACCTTTCTGCTTACATTTGAAGCAGGTCACTTTGGATTTGTCAAATCCAAGCTTAGTTGATGCACCTCCAAGAGATTGTTTTCCAGTAATTTCCATATATCTCTGTGCTCTTCGGATGCAACTAGCTAAACACCAATGAATGTCAATGAGCTCCATCTCTTCCGGATCAATCTGGTCGTAGTCTTCTTTGGTTAATTCAGAGTTTCCAATTTTTCCAGCTACAAGACCTTCATACGATTCCAAAACAGATGCAAGGAAACTCATTTGTTGTTTAGCTTCATTAATGCTCATTGCCGGAGAATTTTTCAACTTAAGAGCGATGTTGCATAGAATCTCCTCAGCTTAATCAGAATTTGATTTTGAAGATGAATGATATCCAGAATGATGACTTGTTGAAGTTGTTTGAGGTTCTTTCATCTTCTCACCACTGAATGCTGTCTTTGGTGAACCAACACCTTTCTCCGAAGGTACACTGCCTTTGTAATATAGAACAACATTCTGTTGATGTGAAAAACCAGTCATCTTGCTTTGCTTTTGCAGTTCCAGATCATGACTCCCTATCTTTTCAAACAATACATCAAGAGAAATTGTATCATATAAAGCATCATTTTTCAAAATAAACACAAACGTTTGCCACTGATCAGCTCGTGGTAACGCTTCAATCACTTTATCTATAAGTTCCTCTCTTGTTTTCACTATCTCAAATCTCTCAAGTTCAATTTTAAGATGACAAAATCTCTCAATCATTTGTCTCACTGTCTCTCCTTTTAGGCTATCAAACAGATCAAATTCTTTTTTAAGTAAAGCAATTTTGTTCTTTTTTATCTGTTTACCCCCCTCAGCTTTAACACGTAAAGCTTCCCAAACTGATTTAGATGACCCATCATGATTCAGTAATGCAAAAATATCATTTCTAATTGCCGTCTGGATCAAAGCAATCATTCTTTGTTCGGCAGCAAACTCAGATTTATCTTCTCTTGATAACTTCTTGAATGTAAGTTATTCGCCTTTATCATCTTTTGGCCTTTCGTATCCAAATTCTAAGCAGAACCAGCTTTCGTGAGCATACGCTTTTGCCCAATTGAGAAAACGTTCTTTCCACCATGTATAATCTTCAATGCTCTCCAGAGTTGGTGGCTTTGAATGTGTTCCGTAGAAATTATCATGCTTGATGTTCTCATTGATTGCTTTCGTGATGGTTTTTGGTGTAACATTTGCAATCTCGGAAGATTCAGATGTGAACGCATTGAAAAACGTATTGTAGAATTCTTCAGCCATGGTTTGATCTTTGAATAACCTTGAATCAACAAACAAACAAACACTTATCAGTTTAAACACTATCAAATAACTGAATCAAAATAATACTCGAACCGGTGAATATTCTGTGTGAACTGAAGGTTGACAAACTGTGCAGATTGCTATGACTCGGATCTAATTCAAACGACCTGAACCTTTGAGACCTTTGAGCTCCAAACTGTGCAGACTTGGTAATGAACTAACCATTAAGATTTGAACTTTGAGATTGGGCCGATGTAAACAGTGGGTTGACACAATTTTATAATGAATGGGCTTGATAATAGCCGACAAAAACAAGTATCAATATAATATGATTGGGCCGTAAACTAATAATATGGGCAGTACATGCTTTCTGGATATCCACAACTGTATTTATCCGACAATTCTAATGATGAAACAATGTGTACACTTTAATTGTCAATCAAAAGTCCGAGATACTTTCTGACTATCCCTTTAATATCTTTCACATGCAAGCACTTATATCAAGACTCGATTTTAATTGAATCTTCTAATTAAATGTGGCCGACAACTTTATTCTTTGCATGCAAACCGGTTCAAACTATTTCTTTTAAACAAATTCTCATTGGACCTCCATTTACACTAGCGGACAACTTTAATTGTTCAATTCAAATAGCCGACAACACTATGATTGAACCGTCCAACTTTAATCATGTGATCAACTGAACCAATTTCAAACGGGAATCGTGTTTCAAACAGTACTCTCAAACGGTCACACCTTCAAACTGTCACACTCTCAAACGGTCACACCCTCAAACTGTCACACCCTCAAACGGTCACATGCATTTTCAAACGGTCACACCAGATTTCAAACGGTCATGCAATTTTTCAAACGGGATGGTGTCAGTTTCAAACGGACAGGTCTGCTTCAAACGGTCAGGTCTGCTTCAAACGGTCAGGACTGCTTCAAACGGTCAGGACTGCTTCAAACGGACCTAAAAACTTGAATTTCTCCTAAACGGCTAGGAATTAGGATCTGAAACTTGGTAGGGTTATAGATCAGGTGTTTTCGCACAACATATAAAAAAATCAGACGATTTGGACCGTAAAAACCCGTTCAATTTGACGAAAATCAGTGTAAAACGTGAAAATATGAAAAAGATGAAGAAAAAGATGAAATCCGGATCTGAAATCGATGAAATCACGAGTAGAATTGTGTGTTGGATCAGTGCAATCGAGCTCCTGCTCTGATACCACTTGTAGGACCGGTTTTGACTCCGAAACGATTGCGAAACGATCGTATAACGTGCGGAATCCGTACACGAACGCGACCTAAAACACACGATGTAATATAAACGTGATTCTATTAGAAATCTAACAAGAACAAGCACCTTGAATCACTTTCTCTCTCTAGATCTAGAAAGCTCCAAATGACAAATGTAGCAAAAGTTTTTAATCTAAACATAAAGCTCCTATTTATAGGCCTTGGCTTTTAATGAGATTTCTCATTAATTACAATATTGCCACCTTGCCTTTTGCCTAGATATTACATCATAACGAATCGTTTTCTTCTGTTTCTCGCTACAGCTCGGATTGACGAAGGCTATAGACATAAATGCACTAACAGACTCCCCCTTGGATATTGCCGCAGTCAATCTCGATCATTGAGTCAAACTCGTAGCGTCTTCTCTTTCTCTTTTAGTCTTCTTGAACAGAATCCCGGTGGATCTGTCTTCAGCTTCAGCTTCTTCTCCTTTCTGTAAACTCTTTTCTTCATCAGGCTCCCCCTTTCGTCAAGCTTCCGTGCTTTGGGATCGACACCTTGCTTTCCGTATACAAGCTCTTTCAGAATAGTTACATGGCTCCTTGAATCAACGCTTCCTTTTGCGTTGAGCTCGTCTTCAGACTCCCCCTTAGACTCGGCTTTCGGGATCGTAGTCTGGTACATAACCTGCAATACTCATACATTTATAAGTAACAACATTTTAAACTTCCAAATTTTCCAGAAATCGTAATCTGGTTCTATTCAACTTTCTAAAACACTCCCCCTATCAACAAACTTTACAGATTTGGCAGAGTTAAGTATCCAAAATCCTTCACAGTTAATCATCCAAGTCCAAACTAATGACCTTGGAGATATCACAAACTGTTTTTGATTTTTTTTTTTTTAATTTAATTCAAGTTTCAAATTAATGAACTTGTTTTATATTCAGAAACACACTCAGCTTACTTAGATTTTGAAACTCAGCACTCAGACATCAGTTGTCGAAAATAAAGCAGAATCAAAAATCTTTTTGTATTTTTCTGAAAATATAAAGCAATAAAGAAATATATACAAACATATTTACAGACAATATTTTTGTTTGAGTATGCGTCAGAGGATCATATCAGTTTTTGACAAGTCACAAGTACCGTTGAGCTTAGTTACACATTAAGAATTAAACAATTCACTTAGATTGTCGATATACTGATCCACTTAAATTTTCACACAAACTTCAACTGATTCAGGATACGAATTAGGTGTTTTAAGAACTTAAACTCATTCATGTGTCCCACCTCTTGAATATACTCCCGTATCCAGATCCCAATATCCAGTCTTACAGGTGAGTATACCTAGATGATATCTGTAAGGGGAATAAATTATAGTACGAAACCGTGAGAGCTCAGGTCAGAACTTCCGTTCAGCAGAGAGATGACGGCTCGACTTTTGGTGTGTCCCCTTTAGAGGATCTTTTGTATTACAACAACAATGACTATCAATTTTATTGTTTCATCAATTTGCTGAGGGCGGCGCTATATTTCAAGCAATGCAGAAAAGTATTATTCGAAGACTAGGTCAGAACTTCCATTCAGCAGAAGTCCCGGAATAATTTATCATGGGGCATAGCATATTTATCATGGGGCATAGCATGATCGTGATCAAACCGCAAGGGTTCAACCTGAAACTGAGAGTTGACAGAAGGACTCAAATCGTAGCGAACTGAATAGAGCGGGTTCAACCCGACCCGAGCCCGAAAATTTTAGACGAACCCGAACACGACCCGAGCCCGAAAATCGTGCCATAAATATGAACCCGACCCCGACCCGATTATTTGCATACTGACCCAAACCCGACCCGTTCAACCCGAATTTTTAATTTTTTTATTTTTTTCAGCACATTAACATATTAAAACTAACACTACTACAAAAAACACAAGTTTATATAATAAAATTACATTAAAATCATAAAAATTTATGTCAACTTCCATTTTTAAGTTATATTTATAGCATCAAATACACACCCAATTTAATTTATGTCATAAAACATATTTTAAAAAATATAATATAACAGAAATAGGTTAGCGGGTCAACTTGCCAACCCGACTGGGTTGACCCGAACGTGGCCCGTTTAGCTAAATGGGTTCGCGGGTTCAACCTGAAACTGACCCGAACCCGTTTAGACTAAACCCAAACCCACGAATTTCGTATTAGGCTCGTGTCGTGTTTTCGGATCGTGTCAAAAATTCACACCCCTACTTAATTATCTCCTCAATTCGTAAAGATCATATGATGATTGTGCAAGCACAGTACGATGAGGCGAATCTTAAAAAAAAAACATCCAAAAACACAGTTCTACACACGTAAAAACCAAAAACAGCAACCTCACATTAAGCGGATCATTAATTATAAACACAATACATCTTCCTAATCATACACACACCAGATAATCACATTCCAGCAAGTGACTACACATCAATCCACAATCAAATCCAATGGCAGAAACTCTATACCAATCGTATAAACAAGTACCTGTAAAGTCGTCTTTTATGTGATGTAGCAGGAGCCTAGTTAAAACAGGGAGAAAGAAAAAATGACCAAACCTTCTTCTTTCAAATCTGTGAGGTGTTTAAGGGCATCAAGATAGCCATTATTGGTGTATTCCCACCTGGTTCACAAGGGAAATATCGTCTTTAACATGTCAAAGAAGCATATATATCCAAAGAAGCAATATCCATTCTCTTTCGTGAAATATCATTTTTTTCCTAACGTAGCTGAAAGAAAAGGAAATTCATATGATTAGATCACTTAATTTCTCGAAATCAGTATTCAATTTCATCATCAAACTGCAACCCCATAAAGGGTGTTACTTTTAGGATTACCTGACCGAATCGAAATGTGACCTGCAATACGCGTGAATGAGGTTCCATCTGAACCACCACTGCCTGGCAATTATATTCTAGATCTGAAAATGCACGACCCTTGAATATTTTCAATCAATCAGGAATTAAAACCTGCAAAATATAATGGGAATTGAATAGAGAGAGAAGGAAGATGAAGTGAATGTGAATCAATGATGAGACCTAATTGATTGTATTAGAAATTGCAGTGACTCTTTGCGTCATCTTTGTTGTTCAAGTGCAGACTTCATCGGGCGTAATGCATTGAATTGGGGGTAAAATTGGGAGAAGAGGATGAAAGAACAGGGAATAAGGCATGACCTATCATCTGCCGTCTTAAAATCTCAAGGAGAAATTACCTTTTAATACATAGGAGATCTATTATATAGTATTATAGATTATAGATAGATTATAGATACTTTTAAAAATACATGTCGCTCATTACTTTGTCCTTTTAAACTATAAATTCTTGGTTATTATATATCCTGTCCAAGACCATCAAACTTTTGTCTATTTACAGTGAATAAAAATATCGTTTGATTATTTTAAAAGAGAACGACTCGCGCGCGTTGCGGCGCGGGCATATCTGAAACGTCGAACGGATTAGTCAAAGCTTTATGTAATGTGTTACCCATGTAAAATCACGTTTTTCGTCGTATCCGATATAACTCAATGTAACCTATATGAGCATTACATTTGGATTAATAAGTGAAGTAAATGGAATTTATACCGTATAAAAAACGGAATTGAACCCGGGTTGGTTCGTTTAGTGAGTTCGATCTAACCACTATACCACCCTTACTTTTGCATAAAGACTTAGAACTGTCAAAACTTACAGTAATTCATACGTCAACATGTCGACCAACTGAAAACGTATTATATTTGACCCGACTGGATTTTGAAAAAAAATAGGCTAAATTGCACTTTTCGTCCTTTATGTTTCAGGGTTTCTGCAGGCGCTGTCCTTTAAGTTTAAAAATTACACTCTATGTCCTTTATGTTTGCAACCTATAACAGGCGGTGTCCTTTCTCATAAACCCAGTTATCTTTTAATGTTAAAACCCATCTTTGTAAAACTCCTTAACAACAGGGACCATATGTGTAATTTTTAAAGTTACTTTCTTCCCCAACCCAACCGCCTCAATCATTCACTTCCTCAGCTGACCCGACTTCACGAAATCGTCCAACCCTAAATCTGTAATCTGTATCTATATATTACAACACACACACATCATTCAACTTCACCAACAATAACTGCCTCAATCATTCAACATCCACACCTCTATTCTCAGATCTGCTTCCTCAAATGGGCGGTGATGGTGGCCATTCCGATGAAAGCCGCTCCGATGAAAGCCGTTCACCGATGAAATCCGTTCCGATGAAATCCGCTCCAATGAAATCCGCTCCGATGAAAGCCGTTCCGATGAAAGACGCTCGTTGTATTCGGATAATGTTTTTGCATCGATGACGTCATCTCCGCCTAAACCGAGTCAACGGAGGGATGATTTTGATGATTTGTTAGGGAATTTAGAAAGTGCAGACCCTTTTGCAGAAAGTTGAAGAAGAAGCTTTGATTAAAAAGATTACATTTGAGCACAAGAATTTTTGGGGTTCTTTAATGTATGTTGTTGCTCCAACACCTGCTAATACCCCTCTTTAATGGTTCAGAATCTTTGATTGTGTCTCCTGTTGGTTCAGAAAGCTTCGCTCTTTCGCAGGTTTTGATTCTATTTTTGATGTGGGGTTTGTTGATTTTTGGTGTTTTCATTTGGGTTTTGTTATATTGTGTTTTGTGGTAGTCTAAATGATGGATGTGGCGTGAAAAAGAACCATGAAGAAGAAGGCTCTTTGTCTTCACTATAATTAGTTTTCTTTATTTTGAGTTTTGAATGGTGTTCTAAATAATGGATGCTAAAACATTGAATGCATGTAAATGTGTTCAGCGGTGTTCAGCCCATCGTAAAACATTGAAAACACTGAATGCATGTAAATGTGTTCAGCGGTGTTCAGCCCATCGGAATCCGGCAAAATTGCCGGCCGAATAAACGTAGAAGATGGCGGCTGATGCTTTTGTTTTGTTTTTGAATGTTTCACTTTTTACATAAAAGGTCCCTCATGTTTGAAGTTGAGAGAGACAAGGGGTTTTAACATTAAAAGATAACTGGGTTTATGAGAAAGGACACCGCCCGTTATAGGTTGCAAAAATAAAGGACATAGAGTGTAATTTTTAAACTTAAAGGACAGCGCCTGCAGAAACCCTGAAACATAAAGGACGAAAAGTGCAATTTAGCCAAAAAAATACATCGAAACATATATTTATACTGTCAAAACGTGAATTTAACCCGAAACGTACGTAAAAATAGCACATGAGGAAATAGATTTTTTTAATCTACATCAAAAGGTAGAGCAACTTCAATCGTACATAAAATAAGTATGAAAACGTATTATATTTGACCCGTATCATTTTCAAAATTTTAGGTTTCGTACATAAAAATTAGCACGTGTGGAAATGGCGTTTTTTTATAATTACGTCAACACATTGACCAATTTAAATCGTACATAAAAATAAGCATGAAAACATATTATATCTAACCCGACGTATATAAAAAGAAACACGAGAGGAAATCGTTTCAAAGCGTAGACCAGCTTAAACCGTACATAAAAATTAGCTTAAAACGTATTATATTTGACCCGACTTATTTCCGAAAACTTTAGATTTCGTACATAAAAATAAGCACGTGTCATGAAATTAAACATTAAACCTATTCTATTTGATCTGAATCATTTCCAAAAACTTTAGGTCCAAACGTGAATCTTTACTGATACATACATAAGAAAACACGTGAGGAAATCGTTCTTTTTTTAAGTAAAAGAATGAAGATATAACGTGAACTTGAAACGTTAGAATCTAAAGGCGCATGTTATATTTGACCCTACTCATTTCTGAAACTTTAGGTGAAAACGTGAATTTATACCGACACGTATATACGGTGGAACTTGAAACGTTAGAAACTAAAAGGAGTGAATATGACATTTCCTTAAAATTTTAGAAATGTAAGGGGTGAAAGTGTGCAATCTCAAATTATGGGGTAGTTTTGTCACTTTTTAAATGTTGGGGTGTCGGTGGCGTAAAAGCCAACGACTTTGTCTTTTAAGATGTACTAGGGTTTTACCTACCCGCGCGATGCGACGGGGGACTAATCTGTTGCAAGAATTGCATCATATGGATACCAATGGGTGATGTTCAAGCAAAACTATGGAAATTGCTACAAAAGTGCCTCTACATTAGGCATGTACGCATATGTGCTTTTATAGTGATCGACATTGAACCTGTTTAAAGCATACAAAATAGAAGTTTGTGTACATGCACTATACATACCGAATAACATCTTACTCCCTCTACGAAGCTTGAAAGTGACATTCTGAAAACAAAGGTACCTAATGTACTGGGGTCTTGCCCGAAATTATATATAACGATGACTACACTCTATAGCTTCATTGGCTTGCCTTTCCCAAGATGTCGCAAGTTTTTTTGTTGTTTTCTGTGCGGACAGGTAGCCTTTATCTATGGACAAACAAAAAAGTTATTTATTTTTCTTGAAACTGTGGCGAAACAAAATGCAGAATTGGTTTCTTTTTATTATGGTAATAGTTTTACACAATTGAAATAAAATTGCAATCTCATCTGCATCACACATGTTTCTCATGCGAATTCAAAAATAAGATAAACACATGTATAACAGTAGCAAAGTGTGTATATATGTCGATTATAAGCAAAGGTTAGTAATTCTATTTTTAGTTGCTCTCCGATAGTTGTTTATTGTCTGATGGATAATAAAATTGCAATTTTCAAAAGTTGCGGGGTTCTAAAATGAAGTATAGTGTAGGGTTAAGAATGTAATTTTTAAAAGTTGAGGGGTTGTATGGTAGGTGGAAAAAGGAGGACCACTTTGTAAATGCCATAGACTTGTAGAGTTTACATAATGAAATAGAGTAAATTACAAGTTTTGTCCTTTATGTTTGTCCCAAATTTCAGGCGTTGTCATTTACCTTTAAAATTGATGAGTTTTGTCCTTAATTTTGCAAAATCTTGCACGTTATGTCCTTTAGGGTAAACCCATTTAAGTTTTTTGGTTAAATCTGGTCCTATGCAAGGCACATGAGGGTAGCATTGTCTTTTCACATCCTAATTTATCTAATTTATAAATGATTTTTAGAAATCAAATAAAACATAGCCAATCACCTGCCGCCACCACCTTCCACCCTCACCTGGCGCCGACCACCACCAGCTCTCACCCTCACCTGCCGCCGACCACCCACCATCTCCACCGTCGCCTGACCCACCATCACCACTCACTCCACTCTCTCTTACCCAACCACCACCAGTGCCACCAGCCACCACCGTCCCCACCTACCACCGTCACTGTCAACATCATCATCTGCCACCGCCCCCACTCTCTCTCCTCTCTACCGCCGTCCTTCGTCTTTCGACCCTGTTACATAAAAGATCGCAGAGAGAGAAACCCCCAACAAAAAAACCCTAATTCAACTACTCAACATCATTAAACCCAACCACAGTCAAACCCATATGCCCAATCATCAAATCCTCCATCCTTAATCAAACCACTAGCATCAAACCCAGATTGTCGGTGATGCAAATGAAAGACCGAAAAGATCGCAGAGAGAGAAACTGCAACACCAAGAATCAAAATAAAAACACACTTGAAACTGAAAAATCGAGCAAATCTTGAATAACCCTAATCTGCAACAACACCAGATTCAACATTAACATTCATCTCTCTATCTCCAGGCTGCAAAATCGAAGGAAGAAAATAAGAAATTAGAGCCACCACTTCGCCGGTCAAATAGCATCAGAAGACGAAGAAGAAGGACGGCGAATCGCCGATAGAGAGAAAAGAGAGAGTGGGGGCGGTGGCAGTTGGTGGTGTTGACAGTGGTGGTGGTAGGTGGGGTGGGGGCGGTGGTTGCAGGGGTGGGGATGATGGTTGCAGGGGTGAGGAAGGTGGTTGCAGGGGTGAGGATGGTGGTTGCGGTGGTAGAGAGAGAGGGAGGTGTAGAGAGAGAGTTGTAGATAGAGGGAGAGAGAGTGAAGATCTGATATATACTTGTATATGTATATAAATAATAGTAATAATAATAGTATTTTTTTAAATATATTTTGTTTTAATTTTTTAAATAATAATACTAAATATATAGGTAAAAAGACAAAAATACCCTTTGGTGAGCAGATTTAACCAAAAAATCTAACTGGGTTTGCCATAAAGGACATAACGTGCAAGATTTTGCAACATTAAGGACAAAACTCATCAATTTTAAAGGTAAAGGACAGCGCCTGAAATTTGGGACAAACATAAAGGACAAAACTTGTAATTTACTCAATGAAATAATAGTATAGGGGTTAGAAGTATAATTTTTAAAAGGAATGGGTTGGGCAAAAGTCAGTAGAGAGTAATTTCAACACTTCATGTTTCTAAATCAGTTTATTAAAAAATATTGGATAGTAAATGTACGGATTTAGTTTTTTTCATAACTTATGTCGAAATTCATCAAAAGGCAAACGTGGAAAATAACCTTATGAAGGAACTTGGTGAGTAATATAGCAAAGAGACGCAAAAATTGAAAGGAAAAAATGACCCAAAAATTGAAAGAAAAAATGTTTCCTGCATAAGAAAAAAGATGAGGCGAATTTAGTTATGACAAAAAGCTTATTAAGGTAGGCATCCTAACTAAACAAATAACATGACAATTAAAAATAGCGAATTTTAGCCTCAAATTCATTCATGTCTACATGCATTGCAATATATATCCGACGGCGGTAAAAAGAGTAAAGGGTAAACATACATTTTGACAAAGGTTCGAAAAATAAAACCTTGTACTAACAAAAATAGAATAAAATGACACATAATTATGTAAAGCAAATACTATCATACGACATAAACATAGTCACTAAGCAGCCGATTTCCCTTAACAAATTCAACCCAAAATGAAGAAGAGATAACCAAAACCAATGGCATTTACCCGTTTCTTATATGCAAGAGAATATGCCTAATCGGAAAGTGGTATGACGATAATTAAGCATCTGAAAACAAAAGACCAACATACAACATTATTGTCAAAAGGAAATTAAAAAGAATGTATACATGTAGCAATTTCCAATACTTATTTGCATCCCAATATTACACTCCACATTTGAGTTTTAGTATTCAACCCTACTACTTGTCAAGGTACTATATCTCCAAATCTATCAACAACAAAAAAAAAAAAAAACAGAAATAGTTATTTATCATTTTCAGCATATATAATAACTCATAATTTGACAATTAAATGTCAAAGGCTGCAAGAACCAGAAGTAGGACTAATAAATCAAATCAATAAACATAGAGAACAGTTCTTGTGGTGAAGTAGTAAGCCTCAACCAATATAGTGGTTATATTCTTATTTAAGTGATGACCAAGAACGATAGCAAATGAAATAAAGGAAAATTCAGAAGCACATAGTGAGGAAAGTAAAGTCGCAAGTGGAAAAAAAATACATGTGTTGGTGGGAAATATGAACACCGATCGTGAGGTGATCTTGATGCAGAGTTACTAATCAAAGATGAAATGAAGTTTTGACCGTCACAACGTTCATAACAACAAAGCTTCAATAAGAAGAGTAATTGGAGGGTTTTTTGTTACCTAAACGTGCGTCGACTGGTCGAGCAGCTGAGACGTCGTTGGATCTTGAATCATCAGACATTGATTGATGATGCATGGCCATCATCTTCGAATCAACGACGATTGATAATAATCGATGATGACCCGGAAAAGCAATATATCTGCAGAGTTTGCTTGGGATATGAAACGTGGGTAGAAAAAGAAGGTAGAATGCGTGTGGTCAAATTGAAATACAATTAAAGTAAATCAGAAAGATGAATTAGCGTGGAGATCTTGGGTTAAAGCACCACCAATGTTAGCCAACTATATTTCGCTTCAATTGTGGGGTTAAAGTGCAAAAGTGAAAAAAACCAAGGATGCAAAACAGAAAGTCGTTTTAAGATAGATAGAATATATACTCGCCACAATACATATTTCAAAAAAAATCTTATACATTGAATAATTTTGTACCGTTCTCAGTTCTCATATAAATACATGCATAAAGCATTGGAAAGTATCATATAAAGGGGCGGACTTATGAACAAGTATCTAGTTCACAGGAATCCTTTCGGTTTTTAATTTTTAATGAAAATATATATAGTAAACTAAAAAGGAACCCATAAATAAAATATAAGCTTTGGTGGTCCACTAGTTAATGCGCCTACTTGTTCCATTGACACCCGGGTTCGAATCCCGCACCGGGTGTTTTGTAAGTTTTTTATTTGGTTTTTTTCTTTAATTGAAAAACCCATTTAGGGTTACACTAAAACAAAACAAAACGCAGAAAAGAAAAGAAAAGTCGCAGTGCAGTCGAACAAGAAAACACCGCCTCCACCCTCACCCTCTCCGGCGACCACCTCCTCTCCTCCGGCGCTGTCCTTCCTCCGACTGTCCTCCTTCGGCATCGTTGTTCACAGGTCACAGGTGTGTTACTTTTTAACTTGTTTTGATTTTTTTATAGTTTAGTGTTATTTATGATACCCTCCTCCCTCTCCAGCGACCACCTCCTCTTCTCCGGCGTCGTCGTTCCTCCGACGGTCCTCCCTCGGCCGTGGTTCTTCACAGGTGTGTTAACATGTAACTTGTTTTGTATTTTTGTTGTTTTAGTGTTATTTCTAGTATAAATTTTTTACTTGTTTGATGTTAATAATGATGTTAAATTGTAAGATAGCTTAAATCAGCATGAACTGGTTTGATTTTTTAACTTGTTCTAATTTGTTTTGATAAGCTTGAATTGTTTCAAATTTTGTTGATGTTTTTATTAGTGATGTTAAATTGTAACACATTGAAACTTGAATTTGGTATTTAGGCATTATCAGTTATGCAGAAGAATATTTCAAGTTTTATTCAAAGGCAACCACCATCTAACATTGAATCATCTTCTTCAACTAGTAAACCCTTGAAAATAGTTTTGTAAACCCTTGAAACCCGATTCGAACTGTGACCCGAAATTTTTTATGTTGAATTATATGAAATTGGAGTATCTAAAAAGGTAAAACTAGTGGAAAAAAATTGATGGATTCGCCACAGATCATATATCAATATTATTGATAGATAAAACTTGTGAACTGAAAATAGTACACGTACTCACAGGGAGATACAAAGAAAATCATGTTAATGTTTTGTAACAACTAGCCTATTAACACTATAGAGATAAGAAAGAGAGATTGGGGGAATGGATATTTTATTAATGTATAGAATGGATCATATAAGCCTTTATTTATAGGCTTAAGAGAAAGGAGTTAAGTACATGTAAAGTCATAATAATAATGATGAATTCTAATGGATAGTCACACCATAAATGGATAATAATTCATAACACTCCCCCTTGACTATCCACGTGACAAAATAATATATTGTTCTTATAATACGCTTGGTGATGCTGTCTCGTTAAAAACCTTGCTAGGAAAACCCAGTGGGATAAAACCATAGCTAAGGGAAAAAGAGTGCAGCGCGTATTATTCTCCCCCTGATGATTTAAGCTCCTTGAGTTGACGCATCCCGATCCCATGAACTAGTTTCTTGAATGTAGAGGTCGGAAGTGATTTAGTAAACAAGTGTGCCAAATTATCGCTAGAACGAACTTGTTGGACAGTAATATCTCCATTCTTTTGCAAATCATGTGTGAAAAAGAACTTTGGTAAAATGTGCTTCGTTCTGTCACCTTTGATGTATCCTTCCTTAAGTTGAGCAATGCATGCTGCGTTGTCTTCATGTAAAATTGTTGGTCCCTCATCTCTCGTAGAAATACCACAAGACCCACAAATGTGTTGTATTACACTTCTTAACCAAACACATTCTCGACTAGCTTCATGAATCGCCAATATTTCTGCATAGTTAGATGATGTGGCTGTGATGGTTTGCTTTACAGAACGCCATGAGATAGCAGTGCCTCCACTTGTGAATAAATATCCAGTTTGAGATCGCCCAGTGTGAGGATCAGACAAATACCCTGCATCTGCAAAACCAACCAAACTTGTTGTCGATTGGTTAGTAAAATACAACCTCATATCTTTTGTACCTTGAAGGTATCGAAATATTTGTTTTACCCCATTCCAATGCCTCTTCGTAGGGCATGAACTATATCTTGCCAATAAATTTACAGAAAATGATATATCTGGTCGTGTATGACTAGCAAGAAACATTAGTGTACCAATTGCACTTAAATATGGTACTTCTGGACCAAGAATTTCCTTTCCATCGTTCGGAGGTCGGAATGGGTCTTTCTCGACATCAAGAGATCTTACAACGATTGGGGTACTCAATGGATGTGATTTTTCCATATAAAACCTTCTAAGTAACTTTTCTATGTAGTTTTGTTGATGTACAAGGATTCCACCCTTGAGGTGTTCGATTTGTAACCCAAGACAAAATTTTGTCTTTCCAAGGTCTTTCATTTCAAATTCTCTTTTCAAGCATTCAACCGCCTTTTGGAGCTCACTTGGCGTTCCAATTATATTCAAGTCATCAACGTATACAGCAATTATAACATATTCAGATTCTGACCTTTTTTATGAAGATACACGGGCATATTGAATCATTTTTGTAACCTTCTTTCAACAAATACTCACTAAGGCGATTATACCACATACGCCCAGATTGTTTTAGACCATATAATGATTTGTTTAATTTAATTGAAAGATTTTCTCGAGAACTAGATGTACATGAGTTTGGTAATTTGAATCCTTCAGGGAGTTTCATGTAAATATCAGTATCAAGTGAGCCATAAAGGTAGGCTGTCACAACATCCATTAGGCGCAGATCAATCCCTTCTTGTATTACCAGACTAACAAGATAACGAAAAGTTGTCGCATCCATCACCGAAGAATATGTCTCCTCATAATCAATCCCAGGTCTTTGCGAAAATCCTTGTGCTACTAATCGTGCCTTGTATCGTACGATTTCATTTTTCTCATTGCGTTTTCGCACAAAGACCTACTTATTATATCCGACAGACTTTACACCTTTAGGTATAGGGACTACTTGTCCAAAAACTTCTTGTTTATTGAGGGAATCTAATTCTGCCTTAATTGCGTCTTTCCAATTTGGCCAATCATTTCTTTGTTTACATTCCTCAACAGATTTTGGTTCTTGATCCTCATTGTTTTCCGTTACTTCTAGCGCTATGTTATATGAAAAACTGTCATCGACGTCGATTTCATTTCGGTTCAATACCTTTCTAGACATGATATAATTTATTGAGATCTCTTCGTTTTCAGGTACCTGAGGTTCTTCTGGAACCATCATGTCTAGTGTCTCTTCAGGAGACTCTTTTCTTGGCATTATCATTACCTCGACTGGACCATCATTATTTGCTCCTTTTTTCTTTCGAGGATTTTTATCTTTAGAACCGATTGGTCTACCACGTTTGAGACGTGCATTAGACTCATTTCCAACATGTGGTTGTCCTTCTAGGACACTTATTTTTACTAGAGCATTAGCAGCTGGTATGTGTGACTTAGTCACTCTCTTTAGGTCAGTGAATGCGTCTGGTACTTGATTTGCTAATGTTTGTAAATGAATTATTCTTTGAACTTCTTGTTCACACTCTTTAGTTCGAGGATCAAGATGAGATAGTGATAATTCATTCCAAATTATATTATTATTTTTCAACAAAATGACAATCACCAAATCGAGCTGTAAATAAATCACCTGTTAATGGCTCTAAATACTTAATGATTGATGGTGATTCATACCCAACATATATTCCTAACCTCCTTTGAGGTCCCATCTTTGTTCGTTGTGGTGGAGTGATAGGAACATATACGGCACAACCAAAAATCCTTAGATGTGAAATATCTGGTTCCTGACCAAAAACCAACTTTAATGGGGAGGAAGTGTGATAACTCGTTGGCCTGATGCGAATTAGTGTTGCTGCATGTAAAATTGCATGCCCCCAGGCAGATGCTGGTAGTTTTGATTTCATAATCATTGGTCTTGCAACCATTTGAAGTCGCTTGATAAGTGATTCAGTAAGTCCATTTTGCGTATGTACATGAGGTACTGGATGCTCTACACTTATGCCAATAGACATGCAGTAATCATTGAAGGTTTGGGATGTAAATTCCACAGCATTCTCCAACCGAATTTTCTTTATGGGATAATCAGGAAAATGTGCTCTTAACCTTATTAATTGAGCAAGTAGTCGTGCAAATGCCATATTACGACTTGATAGTAAACTCACATGTGACCATCTAGTTGATGCATCAATTAAGACCATAAAGCATCTAAATGGTCCACTGGGATGGTGTATAGGTCCACATATATCCCCATGTATTCTTTCTAAAAAAACTCAAGGATTGTGTCCCTACCTTAACTGGTGATGGGCGAGTGATTAACTTCCCTTGTGAGCATGCAACACATGTAATATCCTTAGATTGAAGAATCTTCTGGTTCTTCAAAGAATGACCACATGAATTTTCTATAATTTTTCGCATCATTATTGATCCGGGATGGCCTAACCGGTCATGCCAAATGATAAAATTCTCGATCCATAAACTTTTGGTTTATGATTGCATTTGATTCAACTGCACCAATTTTGGTACAATACAAACCAGAGGCAAATGCGTGTAACCTCTCTAATATGTGTTTTTTTCCAGAAATAATATTTGTGATTTGAAGGTACTCATCATGTCCTTCACATGTAGTCTCAAGATGATATCCATTTAGACGTATATCTTTAAAGCTTATCAGATTTCTTTGAGACATTGGGGAAAATAAGGCATTGTTAATTTTGAGAAAAGTTCCACTTTGTAGAACTACATATGCTTCTCCAAAGCCTTCAATTAACTTTGTTTTACCATATATAGTACCAACGCTTGCTTCTTTCATTGTTAAACTAGAGAAATAATCCATTTTCTTTAGGATTGTATGTGTAGTAGCACTGTCTATTAGACATACATCTTCACCATTAATATGAAGTTTAGTTGAATACTCCATATGCTTCAAAACAAAATAAAGCTTCATAAATAAAAGTATAATATGCTTCAAACATAACAATTTCATAAAGTGCCCCAAAACAAAACATAACAATATCCCAAACAAAATGTCTTAATAAACATCAAGGAAATAGCATAATTTTAAATATAATCATTCATGCATAGGGAAAATTGCAAGCATCCAACTGGTTTGTATCAGCCATGATATCACCAGAATCCAAATTAGCTTGCTCGATAAGGAAATCATCATAATCCAGATTAGTTGCATTAGTATGGTCCTTTTCACCACTTGGGACATCAACATTTCCATCTTCATATATGAAATTTGTCTCTATTCCTTTTTGTTTGTCTTTTATAGATTGTTGGTAAAGCTCTACTAAGTGTCTGCCTGTACGACATGTACCAGCCCAGTGGTTGTTACCACCACATCGATAGCATGCATTAGATGAGGTTCCACTTTTCTTTTTACCTCTTTCATCATTGGATTTCTTTTCATTATCATGCAACTTCTGGTGGGTTCTTCTGTTTTTGAATTGAACACCATGATAATTCCCCCGACCATATGCATGTCCACGACCACGTCCATGACCACCACAACCACGACCACGATTACGACCATGACCACGCCCACGTTGATAGCCACGACCACGTCCGTGACTTCCACTTTGGTCATTATATGTTGCCACATTCACTTCTGGGAATGGGGTTGTACCAACCAGACGAGTTTCATGGTTTTTCATTAGTAGCTCATTATTTTGCTCAGCCACAAGCAAACATGATATTAAGTCACTGTATTTGGTGAAGCCCCTTTCACGATATTGTTGTTGCAAGACAATGTTTGAGGCGTGAAAGGTGGAGAATGTTTTTTCCAACATCTCCTTATCAGTAATATTTTAACCACATAGAATTAATTGTGACGTGATTCTAAACATTGCTGAGTTATACTCACTTATAGACTTAAAGTCTTGCAACCTTAAATTAATCCATTCATAACGAGCTCTTGGTAATATGTTTTCTGATGGTCATACCTTTCTTTTAAATTGGTCCATAGGACGAGTGGATCTTTGATAGTGAGATATTCATTTTTCAATGACTCATGAATATGGTGGCGTAAGAAAATCATTGCCTTTGCTTTATCTGGGGTACTCGTTTTATTTCCTTCTTTAATTGTATCCCCAAGGTTATTGGCATTTAGATGGATTTCAGCATCCAAAGCCCATGACAAATAATTTTTCCCAGTGATGTCTAAAGCCATAAACTCAAGCTTTGCAAGATTCGACATGATTAACTATATTAAAGAAATACACGTGGATTAATGTATGTTATTCAAATTATAAACCAATAACAATAAAATTTGTAATAACAATTACTCACTATGAATAAAACAAGATTAATAAGATAATTATGTATTTTAGGCTATTTGTATAGTTTATTGATATTGTATTACAATAAAATAAAATAAAAACCTTTATTTATATAAAAATGACTAAACAAAGTTTTACCAACTTATTATAAGTCTAGACAACTAAATATATAAAACACATGACTTAACATAATTAGTGCTAAAAGCCTAACAACTATCATCATATTATAAACTAGATTATAAACTGTTATTTATCATATCCTAATTTTATCTCCTCGTGATTGGTATAAAAGTAATGTTTAATGGAGATAAGAAAATCAAAGGGGTTAAAGCCCATATTTGTCAAATTATATCTAACAAAAACTAATAAAGAAAGTTAACAGAAAATAAAATAACTTTTTCTTTAGGGCTAAATGTATGATAAGTGAAAGTAAATAAGCAGTGAGTATTTGTCATATTTAAATAAAAGGGTTGTCATATTTAAATAAAAGGATCTTTAACCAACCGTATTCTTTCTCTTTTACTATATGTGCTTATTAATTAGTTATTGCATTTATAAAACTTCCTATGCACTGGATTCATATTTTTTTTTTCTCTTTTACCATATGTGCTTATTAATTAGTTATTGCATTTATAAAACTTCTTATGCACTGGATTCATATTTTTTTTAACGTTTAATATAATATACTTACCATGGAGTGTTCATTTTGTTACATTAATTAAATGGTAATGAAAATATGCTGTTTAAAAATAAGTTACAAAGTCTGGTCAAGGATGGTTCAAAGCCATTCGCTACAAAACAAACGAGTGTCACCGACGTTCAAATCTTACTATTGCGGTTTTTTTTTAATGACCTTACGATGAGTAGTATGAACAAGTCTCTAACACAACCCAAAATAGTATGAATTACAATATGGATCATGTATAAGAAAATAATGAATAATGATAATATGGTTAGAAAATATATTATACCTTACGATGGTGTGATCCAAAGCAATGGCGCTTGTGATAATACGATCCAACTCTAAAAACAAGTCGTGCTGATAACGTGTTTTGTAACAACTAGCATATTAACACTATAGAGATAAGAAAGAGAGATTGGGGGAATGGATATTTTATTAATGTATAGAATGGATCATATAAGCCTTTATTTATAGGCTTAAGAGAAAGGAGTTAAGTACATGTAAAGTCATAATAATAATGATGAATTCTAATGGATAGTCACACCATAAATGGATAATAATTCATAACAGTTAAAACATTATATATAGTTAAGATGAGTTACAACTATGCAAATTATAAGTTTTGAAATTTTCAATATGCGCTATTTTAAGGTAATAAAAATCCAAATATCTTCATTACCTAAAACCACTGCAAGCTTTAAAATTTGCATGGTTGGTATGGTTTAATTTTTACACTCCTATGATTCTTATCACTAACCTTTGTTAAATTTCTCAGTTAAGAATATGTGAAATTACTAATTTACCCTTATAAAAAAGAGATATCCCACCTGTCACCACCATCATCTTCCCATCTCTCTTCCTCTTTCTTCCACCATTGTTCTACCATAACCACTACCATCCATCTCCACCTCCAAAATCCATGACACTAACTTCACCCTACTTAATTTTGATCCACGATTATGAGTTTGCCTTTATCTTTTGATCCATGATTACGAGTTTGCCTTTATCAGACCTTAGTGTTAATATTGTAATAATAAGTTTATGGGTCAAAGTGTATTTGTGTTCAGCAAAGGGTTTGTTATCTTATGATAGAAACTTAGAACTCGCAATATATAACTAATCGGAGAGTGTGTCGTTCAATTGGAATGACGTGTCGCTTCATATGGTTTATATATATGTCAACCAACATAATTACATAACCGATGACAAGTGTCCATTGTATCAAAATTTTGCAAAGTAACTCAAGTATTGTTTGTATCTTGTTCTTTAATTCCAACATTATCATTTCGTGTGGGACGATAATTGTTTTTGGCAATTTATTGGGGATGTCTAGTAATGTAACATAGGCTTTTAAATTTCTTTTCTTATCTTGATCAAACTTTTCAATTTCTTTTCTTAATGAATGTATCGATAACTCCCCTCAAAAACGTCCCCAACCATCCCCAAAGTTAAAGCAACCTGGCTATGAAGATCGAGGCATTGTTGGAACTGCAGTAGTTCAGCTCACTTAGATGGTTCTCTCTTTTATCTTCAAATTAGACTTAAGTTAGCACATAGAATTTGTCTTCTATCTCCCATTTTACATGCTTTATCAGACTCAAGTGCAAATAGAGGCTACAATAAATCATCAAAAGTTGATATGATCAACTAATCTATCTAAGTCAAAATGAAATCGAGTTACCACAGCCAACTCCCCCTTCAAGTAAATAGAATAGTTAAAACAACTCTAGTCATATTCCCCCTTATGTTTTTCGTTTCCAGTTATACATAGCTTGACATGTATTATTAGACTACCAAATTAGCATTCACAATCGAATCTCTACTTCATCGCTATAATTACACTAAAAATCATATTTTTCTCTTTAATTTTCGATTAATAATATTTTTTATACTTTTATCATTAACGTTTCTCTCCTTCACTCACAATCACTTTCAAAAAATATTATAGATAGTGAACAGTGTCACTTCAAATTTACTGATCTCCTCCACTCACAACCACTCCATAAAATATAAAGAATTCACTGACATAAATACATAAATATGATGGATCAAATGTGAATGATCTAACTTTTGTGAAAGGAATTTATAGCATTGATCCATAAACATGATTCCCCCATGTTAGATTGTGGGGTATGGTGGGGTTTGGGTTGGGCTTGGGTTGGGGCATTTGTTGACACGTGGAATGGGAGCCACCCCACCGCCTAGTTACGTGTCCGCGAGGTATGGCGGGGCGTGGGTTGGGTGCACCTGTTTGAATTTAAAATTCAAACTTTTCAAATGGCCCGCTATGACATGGCGGGGTCAGCGAATAGGAAGCCGCCAGCTAGGATGTCAAGACCGCCCCACGCCCGGCTTGAAACCCAAGCCCCAAGGGCCACGCCCCAACCCAAGCCCACCCGGGATGGTGGCTTGGGCGTTTTCCCCCAACCCACGCCCAAACCCCCGCCCTGTACCCTTAGTCTTATATCACCACCATTTGGCAAGTACAACTTGGTTGGCCAATTTTAAACTACCAACCCCAAATCCAACTAATTCCGGTGATGTTTTTACTTTGTCTCAAGCAACTTAACAAATTTTTTGTCCATATTATTACCTCCAAATGATAAAATATTTAATTTCAAATGGATAGATTGGATTCAAACTTATCTATCATCGATTCACAGTTGTTAATATGGTTCATGTTCGCCCCACGTGTAATCCCAAATATGTAAATGGAAAAGTTGCCACTTGGAAATTAAGTACCAAACCCATATTCACAATTAAACCTGGTTCAATATCCACTCCCAATATTTTACTATTTTTGGAAGTTCACCTTTTTTAGGCCATATAGAAACAATGAAGAATTCTCGACATATTGTGGAAGTTTATAAGAGTAACACCATCTGCTTACAAGTGGTGGGATAATGTGGTCTATTATTCTTGTCTTTTCGATTGCAAAAGAATATATTTGTAAAAGGGTTTATTTGTGGTTTAGATCAGTCTCCATCCCTAATTCCTTTCCACATACCCAAATTATCATGAATTTTCTCTATAAATATTATTTTTTTTCGTTTAATGTATAATTTAGGTTGTCACTAATAACTTGTAAATATGAATTGTTGTTAACTTTTCTTTTTCTATATTTTCAAACAAATTTTAATAATACATGTTGTATCTATATCTATACTATATAATAAAAGAAACCACTTTAGGGACACTTGTCATTATATTAGACCATCTCTTATAGATAATTATTATTTTAGTTTAATTTCTTCTAATTAATTATAGATAATTATCCTACTAAATATTATTTAGTATAATATCTTATATTATAGATAACTCTCCTACTAAATATTATTAGTTTAATATCTTATGGATAAATATTATTAGTTTAATTTCATTGAGTTTTATATATTCATAAATCTTAAGTATAAAACGACTTATTTCACTCTTCCATATTTAGACCATGCACACTTTACTTTGTTATTTCACTTTACTTCATATTTAGACCATATACTCTACTTTAGTTCAGTTTCTTTATAGTCTATTCGGTTAACTTTATACTCGGTATTTCATATCCACCTCCCTTTTTGTAGTGTTGTTTGTCACATTTGTAGCGTTGGTTATCGATCCATGATATGAAAACAAATTATGTTATCGATTGAAACAACCGATGATGTGAACATCTATATCTATATCTATACTATATAATTAAAGAAACCAATATGTGACACATGACATTCATTGGAGGCACCTATTTTTGGGGTTTTCCACCTTTCTTTTATATTTATTTTGTAGTATATAAATTAGATTTTTTACTATTATTAGTATTTTTATTATTTATCAAATATATTGATTACTTAAAATTTATATATAAGACTTTATCCAAAATTATATTTATTTAATACACCATTAATCCAAAATTATATTTATTTAATATACTATTAATCTAAAATTACATTTATTCAACTCGTGTAATACATATAGTTTTTAAAGATTTAACTTTTTTATTATTTGGTATATAAATTACAATACACGAGGCTCTTAAAAATATAATATTTTTTATTATTTAATATATAAAATTACATTTATTCAACCCGTGTAATAAATGAGGTTTTTAAAGATATATTGTTTTATTATTTAGTATGTAAAATTACTTTTTTTTCAACCCGTGTAATACACGGGGTAGTAATCTAGTTCAAAATAAAGTAGTTCTTAATTAAACAAAATTTAAATTTTGTGAGTTTGCGGATAGATAATATGTTGTTTCATATTTATAAAAGCGAAACGAAATGTTGAATCTGTTGATTATATTCTTAAACATGGGGTCAAAATTATAGAACCTCAAACATAAACAATCAATCAAAAATACTTGTAGGGATAGTTATCTTTGAAAAGAAATAAGAAGTCATGATCCCACTATGGTACCTTATGTCTTGTGTTGGTGGATCACATTATGATCAATACCAAATGATCAATTTATGATGATCATGAGTGGAGATGGGCTATAAAAAAAATTATACATTCTCTTATTAAAAGGTATCTAAAGGAAAATTCTAATTGCCCCATTGAACTAATCAATATTTTCAATTACCACCATTAATTAATTGTTAGGGGCTAGTTATGTCATACTGGTAATGTTACTCAAATGATCCGTAAGGCCACATCAACGAGTTATTTCTAACATTCTTTCACTTGGCTGATTGATCATTGTGATAAGCATAAGTAACTTTGGCCAAGTTAAAGCATTAATCAACGTTTCAAATTGAAACTATAACAGAAAAATACGGTCATTTAGTTATTGTCAACTAAGACCCTCATTAATCATGTTACAATCCCAAATCAAAACATACGTAAATTTAAGACTAAAATGACTAGGGTAAGCCCTTTAAAATTAATTTGTATAATTATTGTCTATACGTCATTAGGTGCACATACGTATTTATAGACAAACAAGTTAATATATATAATTGTGGAAAAATAATAACTAATCATTCATAACTAAGTATGATATGCTATTATGCAATGGCTTTAGTAAAACTCGTCTTGATTATGAGCTCTTAAAAGACTTCGGGTGGTAGACCTTAATTATCGGATCAGCAAGCATATCATGAATGTATTCGATAAAAATATTTAGTTCCCTCTAATTGTCCATATAAGAACGATAATTTCGTATCGAGATTTAATGCAGCACCTCTCGAGTTGTTACTGTCCGAGGAAACATGGTAGCTGGCTTTTCATAGAAAGTCTTCAAAATAGTATTTATCTGGAGTTAATAAGTTTAAGAGTTACGAATAAAAATTTTCAACAACATTTAGCGAAAGATGCGTTATTAATTAACAACATATTATGTCATTATAACTCAGGTTGTTTTTATCAGTTTCTTGTGACTCCTACATGAATAGTGTAACACCCCAAAACGGGTTTGGTAATCAAACCACGTTAATACTAATGACGGGTAAAATGCCGTTAGTGATAAACTTAACCCGGTGAATATTAGGATTTAAACAAATAATCCTAATAGTAATTAAAAAGGAAAAATAAATACTATGAGAAAATAAAATTTATAAAAAAAAGCCCGAGTTGACGGGACTTAAAATAAAACGAGTTATAATCTACTCGAACCCACTAAGTTAACTAGGAATGTTTAACCCAGTTAACTAGATGAAATATTATTGGAAATAAGTAGGTTGTAGCCTACTTAATAATTAACCAAACAAGAGGGGCCAATGTGGGATAACTTAAAAAGTTATTTAATAAAACAAAAAAAATATACACACACGGTGTGTGGGTGGTCTGATCGACCAGGAGGGTGCTCCAAGGAGCAAAACCCTAGTTCACACTAAATGACTAAATCGAAGCTCGAATCAAGACTCAAATCACTACATGAACACATAAAAACGATCATGTAGTCATGGGGATCAAAAGGTATGTTGAATTTTGCTATTTGGTGAAACTTTGAAATCTTGATGAATAATCATAATCGAAATTCTGGAGTGAATGATGAATCTATGAGCATAGTTGTGATGAAATTCATGTTTAGAAACAAACCCTAGTTGAAAACATGAAGAATTAGTGTTAAAAACTAGGGATTTGATGATTACCCATATGTGTGCTAAGTGGGTTATATATTATGGTGATGAACATATGATGATGTATGTTAAATTGTGAGAAAACTGATGTTATGATCCAAGTTCTTGATATTGTTCATGAACATTAGACAAAGGGCTTAATTTTGATAATTAAAAACTTGGTTAAAAGTTAGTGATAAATTAGATAAAAGAAGTATAAGAATCTTGCCCGCAAGGTGTTTGTTAAAAGGCCCGAATAAATGTTGACATAATGAAATTATGAAAGAAACGCGTAATTGGCTAACTTGACTAACTACGTGTAATATGGAATAATATGGGTTCTAAACGTGATGTTGATTGAACTTACTTGTGCGTATAATATGATTGAAGTTAGTTGACTATCGACAGTCAAATTAACCAACGTTGAAGTCGAATAGTAGTTTCGACATAGAATTCGTAAGATGGAATAGTCGTATGTGATAATGACAAAACTAACGTCTTACGAATTATGATGATAGTTGACGCTCGACAAGCTAGGTGGAAGCTTGGGAAAGAAACGGGTCAAATAGAACGAGTACGCGGAAAAAGAGCATAGCCGGATGCAAGGTATGTGAAACTTACACCTTTTTGTAGAATACGTATCTATTCTATAAGTTGTAAATACAATAGAAATAATATTCGAAGTATGGTTACCGACGTGAAATGATACGGTTCGGAACAAAAAAAAAACAAGTGTTAAAAACCATAGTAATGGTAAAACGGGGTGGAACGGTAAATTAGTCACGAACAGACTAAGATAAAATGAGTTTTCGAACGGCTACTTATTAAGTAAGCTTAAACTAATAAAAAGAGTAAAACGCGTCAGATGGTAATATTGATACCATTTGACAATTAGCAACTAATAAGTGTATGTCGAGCCTCATGCTCGCAGGATGAACGGCTCGTGAATTAGCGATGCTATGAAATAGCAAATAAGTGAAGACAATGTATTAAAACGGGTCAATATGTTGATCCGAGTCAGGTACGCATGATTATATTGTAGTTAAAAGTGCTATATTGGTCAAATAATTGGTGAGTCTTTCGTCGCAAAATAAGAGACTAGAATTGGCCAAAAAACCCTTAATGGGTAAATCGGGCAAACAACCCTTGGAGGAGGTTTAGAAACCTGTATTATAATTATGTAACCCTTAGATGCATGTATGAGTTGTAGGCATATACTTTGTAGGTTAAATGCCTAAGAACGGGTCAATCATGTAAAATGACTAAACGAAGGGTAAAAATTTGGGATTTTGGGGTCCTTATGTAAATCCACCACAAAAATAGTTGTGGTGGAATGTAAGTAGCTATTTAAATATGGGAACGTCAGTTGTGAAAAGAGAAGAGCGGATTTGATGCTTTAATGCACAAAAATCCCCTAAACGGGTCAAAATGAATTACGCGCGTAACTTGGGTGTTTGCCGCGTAATTCACAAAAGTTATGAATCCAAGATAGAGATTTTGAGTTAAATACTTTGGTATATGATTTATGATTAACTAGAAACAAATTTGAAGGTCCTAAATACAAACGGGTCAAAACGTGGATTTTGAATAATAAGCCGAATGCAAAAAGTTTAGAATTTATTTCGTTTGAATGTCATATTTTAACTCCATGCGATGGAGAATTAAATTACGGACGCGTAGGAAAAAGAATCACGTGAATCGGATATGTAAAACAAAAGTTATGACATTTCAAAGTTTGAATTTCGACTAAACTTATAGCTGGCAAAATGCAGGTTTCAGAGGGAAACCCGCTGGAAAAGGTGCACCCCCGCGCCACGCGACAAAGGGGCCTAAATCTGTCGCGACACGCGACAGCGAGTCGCAGCCCGCGTAAGCCAGCGTTAAGTCTGTCGCGGCCCGCGGCAGACTACAGAACTGGCAATTTGTTTTTTTTATTCCATGGTTTGATGTTTAGAGCTTGATTAATCTATTATTTAAGCATCAAAACTAACTTTTGGGTTGGTTTTGATCACAGATAAATACCAAGTGTTCCCGGATGAAGATCAAGCTCTAGGAAGGACCGAACACGGTCAAAGAATAAGCTTCCGCACATTGTTTGGTCGATATTTTAATCGACGAACCATATTACATTTCGTTGTATATTTTCTTAAATTGTAAAAGTTTTAAATTATCCGTATTTTCTACGGTTTCGAAATCTTTGTTACATGTTTATTTTTGTAATTTAAACGAAAATTGTTTAAATAATACTAAGGGTGTTACAAGTTGGTAATCAGAGCTCATGGTTAAAGAGTAAAGCGTGTTCGGTTCAAGGCTTGATCACAAATCCGGTAAGTACATGTATGTTAATGGTTTAGCATGTTAAAGTGTTGTAAACAACACATAGGGTTATCGCGTAACACACACTACCCCAATTAAAATGATAGATATAGTTAATGAAATTACGTGTCTTGACACGTATAGCAAAAAGCCTCGTATTATAATACGGGAGATTATTGATGTCAACATTACTAACCTTTGCGAATGTTTTAATTGAAGGACACTCGCATCTGAAGATGACGAGAATTGAATAAATTGCGGATATGACGAAGGAACGGTCCTAGGTATGACAAGCGGAGCATAGTCACCAAGGACCTAAATCGCGTAACGATCGCGGACAAGGTTAATGGCAAGGAAAGCCCGTCGGGGCAAGCATTACCAGGTGCACGTTTTAAATTTAATCGCACAAATAGCAATATGCAACAAACATGTAGAAAATAATTGTTGTATATGTAAATTAAAAACTTGGAAAATCTGAATAGAATACCTATCCAGGATATTATTTCCAAGAAAACTAAATAGAGGCGCTACTTACATGGGGTGTAATATGAAAATTATAAAAGGTCATGTCTATCAGTTGTTGATCGCGTACTCTGGCCAAGCATGTAGTGAACACGTGGTACCATGAACTTTTTATGATGGACATACTTACATCCGATGTAGTAAGGACGGGGTGAATGGGACAAATTAAAAAGGTACCCAAATGAATCAAATAAGTAAAATGTTCGATAGTAAACGTAAACGCAAGTCGGATGACGGAAGCATATTACATTAGAGTAACGAGCCCGAGAGAAGGGACAAGGATTAAAGTAAATGAAAACACAAACCAACTAATGTGAATGCTAAGGCATAGGGGATAAAGTTTGACTGTAAAAAAGTGATGAAATTCACACAGACAAGTCAATGGGGTAGAATAAAAGAATAAGGGACTTGACAAAACAAAAGCGACGGATTTTGCTAAGACAACCAAATAAATTAAGGTGACGTCTAAAACCATATAAGAATGGTTACTTGATGGTGACTTCAGTAAAGATACCCGATGAACGGGTAGGATTGTCGGTGAATGCGTAAACCAAGAGACGGGAACGCGAAATAGAAAATGAAAAGACTCGGAATATGAGTCATGATTAAAAGACGATGAGAATATGCAAACATAAATTTTGATAACTACGTTCAACTATTATAAAGTCGAACGGGTCGAATAAAGAATGGAGTTTGATGTTCACAAGTGATGAAATTTCACACGAACAAGTCAAACGAGTTAAATTAAGAATAACGCTTAATATCGTAAGTAAGCACGAACAGAATAAATAAAAGCGCGAGATATTAACAAATCTATATAAAAGGTTATGGGATAGTGTAGAAAGGGAAAAACGCATACTAACGAAACAAGAACGATAAAAACATTAAGATAAAAGAACCCGGGTAATGGGTTGTAAAGAAGTATAAGTACGAACCGGGAAACGGTAAGTATAGAACAAACTGACGAGTAAATGACGTAAGGAGTCATAAAGTTGGAAGATTAGTCCGAAAGTAAACAAATGAAACCTTAGACTACGGTCATGGTCAACTAAAGTTCAAAAGCGAAAATAAATGATTCCAAACATAACAAGGGATGCCTTGAAGCTATATATGTATAAATATACATTTGAATATAGACGTGAATAAAAAATGATCTATGGGATCATCATAACCTATGGGATTAAACTTAGTGATAAGGTCTACGGGACTAAGAACACCCTTGGGTCATAAATAGAAAGAAACGAACTTTTGGGTCTCACCTTAAAAAGGTGAAAAATCTAAAGAAATAGCCTATGAGGCTAAGTGAAAGAACCTACGGGTCAATAGCATAAAGCGAGGGAAACTTGTTACGATTCCCCGTGTAAAACGAGAACAGAAAGGAATAAATTATTGGTAGCTAATTTCCTTGATGTGAGTAAATTGACATAACCTAAAGAGAAAAAAAAACATTAAACTAAAATTCAGTTTTAGTAAGAAATAACGTTTTAACAAATATAAATATTATGAGACGAACTCGGAAACGATTAATATTAAAAGATATAGGTTTTAACACCGATAGGTGTAAAACGATACATTCGAAAGAAAGATTTTCGACAATGAAAAGTCGATATAAACTTAAAAGGGATGTGATGTGATTACGGTCACTAAAAGTGACATAGACTGTAACCACGTTGTAACGTGAGTTACCAGATATAAAATCAGAAACACGCAAAAAGCCGGGATGGCAATATGATATACCTGAGTGACGGGGTATAAAGTGACGACGACAAATCAGTCTAGCCGGTAAAAACCATTTAAAGTCAAAATAGTGTTACCACTTATGCAAAGCGCTTGTCAATATAAAAAAAAATTATTAGCTAGAAGTAAACATGTTGAATGATAAATACGACCGAGTAATCAGATGATAATTCGGTCAAATAAGTGACCAGAATAAGAAATACAAGCTGAAGGTAATGGCCTTACACGTGAAAGGCGCATACGCCATAAAACCAAAAACACATTACCATACTTTTTGTAAGATTATTATATAAGAGCAATACTCAAGTAATCACTGAAACTAAGGTTCAGGTGATCTAAACTAAGAAAGTACATGAGAAAGGTTTCGGGGACGAAACCTCTTTAAGGGGGTAGACTTGTAACACCCCAAAAACGGGTTTGGTAATCAAACCACGTTAATAGTAATGACGGGTAAAATGTTGTTAATGGCCTTACACGTGAAAGGCGCATACGCCTTAAAACCAAAAACACATTACCATACTTTTTGTAAGATTATTATATAAGAGCAATACTCAAGTAATCACTGAAACTAAGGTTCAGGTGATCTAAACTAAGAAAGTACATGAGAAAGGTTTCGGGGACGAAACCTCTTTAAGGGGGTAGACTTGTAACACCCCAAAAACGGGTTTGGTAATCAAACCACGTTAATAGTAATGACGGGTAAAATGTTGTTAGTGATAAACTTAACCCGGTGAATATTAGGACTTAAACAAATAATCCTAATATTAATTAAAAAGGAAAAATAAATACTATGAGAAAACAAAATTTATAAAAAAATCCCGAGTTGACGGGACTTAAAATAAAACGAGTTATAATCTACTCGAACCCACTAAGTTAACTAGGAATGTTTAACCCAGTTAACTAGATGAAATATTATTGGAAATAAGTAGGTTGTAGCCTACTTAATAATTAACCAAACAAGAGGGGCCAATGTGGGATAACTTAAAAAGTTATTTAATTAAACAAAAAAAAATATACACACATAGTGTGTGCGTGTTCTGATCGACTAGGAGGGTGCTCCAAGGAGCAAAACCCTAGTTCACACTAAATGACTAAATCGAAGCTCGAATCAAGACTCAAATCACTGCATGAACACATAAAAACGATCACGTAGTCATGGGGATCACAAGGTATGTTGAATTTTGCTATTTGGTGAAACTTTGAAATCTTGATGAACAATCATAATCGAAATTCTGGAGTGAATAATGAATCTATGAGCATAGCTGTGATGAAATTCATGTTTAGAAACAAACCCTAGTTGAAAACATGAAGAATTAGTGTTAAAAACTAGGGATTTGATGATTACCCATTTGTGTGCTAAGTGGGTTATATATTATGGTGATGAACATATGATGATGTATGTTAAATTGTGAGAAAACTGATGTTGTGATCCAAGTTCTTGATATTGTTCATGAACATTAGACAAAGGGCTTAATTTTGATAATTAAAAACTTGGTTAAAAGTTAGTGACAAATTAGATAAAAGATGTATAAGAATCTTGCCCGCAAGGTGTTTGTTAAAATGCCCGAATGAATGTTGACATAATGAAATTATGAAAGAAACGCGTAATTGGCTAACTTGACTAACTACGTGTAATATGGAATAATATGGGTTCTAAACGTGATGTTGATTGAACTTAGTTGTGCGTATAATATAATTGAAGTTAGTTGACTATCGAAAGTCAAATTAACCAACGTTGAAGTCGAATAGTAGTTTTGACATAGAATTCGTAAGATGGAATAGTCGTATGTGATAATGACTAAACTAACCGTCTTACGAATTATGATGATAGTTGACGCTCAACAAGCTAGGTGGAAGCTATGGAAAGAAACGGGTCAAATGGAACGAGTACGCGGAAAAAGAGCATAGCCGGATGCAAGGTAGGTGAAACTTACACCTTTTTGTAGAATAAGTATCTATTCTATAAGTTGTAAATACAATAGAAATAATATTCGAAATATGGTTACCGACCTGAAATCATACGGGTCGGAACAAAAAAAAACAAGTGTTAAAAACCATAGTAATGGTTAAACGGAGTGGAACGGTAAATTAGTCACGAAAAGACTAAGATAAAATGAGTTTTCGAACGGCTACTTATTAAGTAAGCTTAAACTAATAAAAAGAGTAAAACGGGTCAAATGCTAATATTGATACCGTTTGACAATTAGCAACTAATAAGTGTATGTCGAGTCTCATGCTCGCAGGATGAACGGCTCGTGAATTAGCGATGCTATGAAATAGCAAATAAGTGAAGACAAGGTATTAAAACGGGTCAATATGTTGATCCGAGTCAGGTACGCATGATTATATTGTAGTTAAAAGTGCTATATTGGTCAAATAATTGGTGAGTCTTTCGTAGTAAAATAAGAGACTAGAATTGACCAAAAAGCCCTTAATGGGTAAATCGGGCAAACGACCCTTGGAGGCCGTTTAGAAACTTGTATTATAATTATGTAACCCATAGATGCATGTAAAAGTTGTAGGCATATACTTTGTAGGTTAAATGCCTAAGAACGGGTCAATCATGTAAAATGACTAAACGAAGGGTAAAAATTTGGATTTTGGGGTCCTTATGTAAATCCACCACAAAAATAGTTGTGGTGGAATGAAAGTAGCTATTTAAATATGGGAACGTCAGTTGTGAAAAGAGAAGAGCGGATTTGATGCTTTAATGCACAAAAATCCCCTAAACGGGTCAAAATTAATTACGCGCGTAACTTGGGTGTTTGCCGCGTAATTCACAAAAGTTATGAATCCATGATGTGTGCAAAATGCAACATATAAATTACATCAATTGTGGCATAAAACTAACCCTTTTTTAGTACTAATGTTGGAAAAAGTGTGTTTTTGTCTTCCTTTTGTATTTTCAGGATTAAATGAGCTCAAATGAACAAAAGAAGCAAAAAGGCAGCTAAATCTAACATAAATACAAGAAAAGGAACAAACGTGGTATGCTCGACCTCACCGACAGCATCTTCCCAATCAAAACAAGAGAACAGAAGGCTGAACACGCCCCGTGCTCAGTGAGCACGGGGGCGTGTCCAAGTGTCAGCAGAAAAAACAAACCTGTAGAAGCTTCTATCACCCACCACGGGGGCGTGCCCAGCGGACATGGGGCCGTGGTCAACTCTAAGATTCGCAGAAATAGAGGAAATCTTGATAGTACAGATACGCTTCTGCACACGGGGCCGTACCCAGCGGACACGGGGGCGTGGTCAACTAATGCAGACAAACTGCAGTTAATGAAGAAAGAGAAGGAAGGTGGACACGGGGCCGTGTCCGAGCCTCTGTTCAGCCTATAAATAGGGGTGTTTGGCTCATTTGCAAACCATCCCTTGGCACACCACCTCTCTCACGCTTCACCCACCACCCACCACCATCACAACACCATCATCCACCACCATCATCCATTGTCCATCATAGAGTGTGTGAGTCGTCTCGGGATCCAAGATTGATCGTAAGAGTTCTTGACAAACAAAGGCCATGTTTGCCTAAGTTTCTTACATCACTTGGTGAAGACAAGTGTCTAGTGTAATACTTTTTTTATTTTTAATCTTTTCGCACCTTTTACTTGGTTATGTATTAATGACTTTAATAACTAGTTTCTTATGTTGAAGGTGATTCTTCCTTATCGTTTGTCCGTGGTGTCTTGGCATTATTTTACTGTCTATATAAAATAAAAGATTTTCACCATTCATATCTCCACGGTCTATATGGAGATATGTTGGCTACCTGGTCGGGGGTTAAGGGAACGGTTTGGTAAGAGTCTTGCCTTGTTCAGTGTATAGATCCTGCAAGGACCTGGGTCAAATTTAGTAGGATCTCCTTCAATACCCACCGGTATTGGATGGCGGGGGTCTAAACTCTTTGATCCCCTCATATGTAAGCTACTATTAATACTTTAACCCGGCTATTTAGGACTGTATCCCTGCTGACTCAGACTACTTAGCCGAGGGTAACGTCACCTTCAAAAGAGGGGCCTACCATAATATGCATTAATAACTTAATTAATTATCTTTCAATAATCCGACCCTTTAGGAGTGTATCCTTGTTGACTCAAACTACTGGGTTAAGGGTAACGTCACCTTCAAAAGAGGGGCCTACTACAATAACTAAGATAATCTCTTAAAAAGTGCAAAAGTGCGGAAATAATCAAAGGTTACACTAAACACGAGTCGGAGCCAAGTGATTCATATTGTCTATCTGTTTTACTTTTATTTTTTTTTCAGCATTTTAGTTAGTTTTATTTTTCTAGTTTAAAAACATTTTTCTAACCTTTTGATTTGATTAGACGTTGAGGATAAACCGGTATTAAAAGCTCCTGTATCCTTGGACGACCTCGGTATCTTGCCAACACTATACTACGCTCACGATGGGTGCACTTGCCCATATGTGTGTTTGGTGTTAGTAAAATATCGTGTTTTATAAATTTAAAACTTGGCTAAAAAGTGTTAAAAAGGGCTTAACATATACATTAAAAACCTATTACACTACACACGCATCAAGTTTTTGGCGCCGTTGCCGGGGACACAAGGATTTTAAGAAAGTTAGGAATCAGCGGCCTAATCGTTTTTTTCTAATCTTTCTTTTTTTTAGGATTTTCTTAGTTTTTCAGCTTCTGCAGAACTCAGCACGGGCCGTGCCCGCTGAACACGCCCCGTGCCCAATCATTGGAACTGGCAATCCTGTTTTAAGTCAAACAGTAAGCTGAACACGGGGCCGTGCCCACTCAACACGCCCCGTGCCCAAGATTCAGTTACTGAAAATAGAACCGTAAGATCCCGACGGTTGGTAATTTCTGACACAAACATGAGAGATACTGATATTTTTTACTTTCGGCACTCTTATGGTACGTGGTGTCAAATATGTGGTGGCCCTCATAAAGAATTAGAATGTTATTTTCTAAACTATAAGCCCCGCTATATAGACCCATTGTTTTCCTGTAGCCTTAAGAGGGGCGAAATTAAAAATAATCCCTATCTCTCCCTCGAATGCTCTCAACCGGATCTTCTAGGAGAAATGCTTCTTGATGAACTATTTCAAATGGAAGATCTAATTCTTAATTGGTTAAAAGAACTTAGGATAGATTTCAATAATTTATCTCAAGACGATAACCAAGAAGAATCGTTGGGATCACATTCAAATAAAAACAACTTCGTTGTTTCCAATGTTAACTCTAACTTTAGCGAGGACTTGAGCGATAGTCGTCCCTGTGCAGATTGTGCCGTGAAGGACTCTCCATCGACTTCGTTCGGTGCATACATAGACCTGAGCGATTCGGCATACACCTTCTTTAACGCAAGAGGTTGTCGGTGAGGGTGATTCCTATGCAGATTGTCCACTTACATTTAGCATAGGAATCACCCTCACCGACAACCTCTTGCGTTCTCGTCTTAATCTAGAGCAATTAAGGTATCTTAGGCACTTTGGGGTTGTTCCATCCAGTAAGGAACCGCTCGATCCGGATAAGTTCCTTAGAAATAGATAAACTTCATAAAACAACCTTTTGACACGGGTCCGTGCCCAGGTCAACACGCCCCCGTGTCCACCAAAAGATTCCTTTCTGACTTTGTGTCAGAATACGGACAAAGTGTGTCAGGATCTTGCCCGCACACGGGGCCGTGTCCAGCATGCTGTCGTTTTCTATAAATGCAGCCAAGAATCCTGCACATTTGGACCATCCAGGACAGAGATTTGAAAGGATCTTCTCACCTACCATCCTAGGTATTTTCTAAAAGAAGGTTCTAAAAACCATCTTGTCATTTCCTCTTTTATCCATTGCCTTCTTCTTCTTCATCTTTCTTGCATTAACACCTCCATTGAAGCTTGAGATCACCATGATTCCAAGCTTTATTGTGATGTTTATTTGGTTTTTGTTCAAGGAATCTTGTTAAAAATAAATTGCACAACCTTGTTTTAAGTTATTTTTGCCCAAAAATGCTTCATAAATTGGAAAAATAATTTGAAACTCCAAAGATTACTTGTTCCAAAGATCTGCAGAAAGGTGAACACGGGGCCGTGCTCATTGAGCACGGGGCCGTGTTTGGAGTCACTGTTCCATTAAAATGAACTATTTTTGGTGTGTTTTCGTAGAATGTCTAGTCAAAACAGTGGAACCTCTTCTGCGCACTCCAGAAACAGTCGAAGGGAAAAAAGGTCATCAATTGAAGCAACTCTCGTACGCTACGTAATGGCATTACATGAGGCTCTTGATGAAATGACGTCAGTAGAGGAGGTCCTAATAGTCCGTATAAATTATCTCACGGTGGGGTTGGAAAACAGTTTTCAAGAAATCAACCTCTTGCACCAGAGGTTGAACATTCTTGTGACACCTCCCATGGAACCAATCCTCCCTCAAGAGGATTGGAACCTAGCACTTGGAATCAACAACCCGACCGGATGGGACGACATTCCAACGGAACTTCCTCTTGAAGATCTACAAGAAGTCCCGGTGGAGGTTGCACCCCCTCAAACCAATGCCAATGAGCCCGCCTTTCTTCTCTCTAGGGAGATAGAGGAGTGGCTCGCCAACGTGTGAGGGACCCATGCCCGGAGAAAGAAGTTTTTCAAGCCGCATCCAACCGAGAGAATTTTCTTTTCGGAAATTTTGCTATTAGAATAAGAACTAGGCTAGAACTTCTTGGTTTAAGATTTCTTGTGTTTCTTTTGACCTATCTATCTAGAATTTTAACTTATTAGGAATGTTGTGTAGTTCTCTCTATGATTTAATGAATGATGGTTTTAGCTAAATTGGTGTTTGGATGATGTTGTAATGAATAAAACACACTCGGGATGGTGAAGGATAACCAAGGGACAGTGAACCAGCACCCCATGCACGAAAACAGGGCCATCAGACAAATTTTTCTTCGTTACAGCAAGTTCAGCACGGGCCGTGCCCACCCAACACGGCCCCGTGCTGCACAATCTGCAAGAAATGCCCAGTTTAAGTAACTGGACATGGGGCGTGCTCACTGAACACGCCCCCGTGCCCAGGCTTCTGTTTCTTTTTTATAATATCTGTTACTGGCGATCTGAACACGGGGTCGTGCCCGGTCACCACGGGGCCGTGTCCAGACGCCCAGTAACATAAAATTTTGCTTTTTCTCACCTTTTTACACATTCAAACAACCTAAAAACTTATTTTTGTGACACATTGAGGACAATGTATAATTTAAGTGTGGGGGGATGCTAAAACCTTGAAATCTTGCAAGTCCTAAATACAAGCCTTACACAAAACTCTATTGGAACCGCTTATTACCTCAAATTTTTTTCAAAAAAAAAAAATTCATTTTTTACTTGTCTAGGTTTAATTTGGGAATTTCAAGTTCTAAAAAGGTTATATTTTTACAAATTTACAACCCATAGCGTCGTGATAAAAAGAACCAACATAAGAAAATTATAAAACGGCATGACAAGCTTAATTAAAATTTGATTATATATACTTGATCACATAAAAACTCATTCCCACAAAAAGTGAGTTTTGAGCCTTTATTGAGCATACAAATATATATATCTTTTAGCTAAATGCTCATTTTTCGTTTCTTGTGTGAATAGCCGCTTGGTTCTTACGACTCTAAAACTTGCCACGACGATACATTCCCGGTCCTTACCAACTTAAACCCGAGTAAGTAAATGACGGAGGCATTAGGACTAACCCTTTTTATTTCTACACCATTATTATTATTATTATTATTATTATTATTTACCACCTACCCAAAATCCCCCTAGTTAACCCCTTTGAGCCTAAACCTTTTCATTTCATAACCCCAAACCAAACACCCTTTCACCCACCAAAACCCTTTTTATTTTTAAACCCTTTGTTTTAGTAACAAGCTCGGTTTTTCTCATGACTTTCAAAATATATATATATATATATATATTGGTGATGAAGCACAAGAGAAATAAACAAACAAGTTTATCAAAAATAACTTTGTTTGAATAAAGGCTTCATCAAAATAAAAACAAAAAATTTCAAAAATAAAAAAGTCTTACGAAAACCGATGCTTTTTACGCCTTTCGCCCTTTTACTAACCGCTAACCCAACCACCTACCTTTAACCTAAGCCTAACCCCTCACCCAAAAGCCCTCTTGATATTTACAAAGGTGTATAGTTAAAAAGGAGGAGGATTAATTGCTTGGCAAGCTTATGGTAGGAGTAAGTTCCATGCCGCTCTCGAGTGATTTACTAAAATACATCTTCGGCCGAGTGTTGAGTGATCCCCCGTGAGGTATGTGAACTTGTATATAAATAAAATTTTTAAAAAGGCATGTTATGCTCTAATAAGTAATTTATCTCATGTAATGTTTTAAATAAATCATAACGAATAGGATTGTAAATAAATAAAAATAAAACTTAATAAAGAATCTTGGAAATCCCGACACTCTATGACAAACCCAAAAACCTTCTCTTCTACCCTTTCCATTTGGGAGTGTAAAGCCACATTATAAAGAGTTTTGCTTGAGGACAAGCAAAGATTCAAGTGTGGGGATATTTGATGTGTGCAAAATGCAACATATAAATTACATCAATTGTGGCATAAAGCTAACACTTTTTTAGTACTAATGTTGGAAAAAGTGTGTTTTTGTCTTCCTTTTGTATTTTCAGGATTAAATGAGCTCAAATGAACAAAAGAAGCAAAAAGGCAGCTAAATCTAACATAAATACAATAAAAGGAACAAACGTGGCATGCCCGACCTCACCGACAACATCTTCCCAAGCAAAACAAGAGAACAGAAGGCTGAACACGCCCTGTGCTCAGTGAGCACGGGGGCGTGCCCAAGTGTCAGCAGAAAAGACAAACTTGTAGAAGCTTCTATCACCCACCACGGGGCGTGCCCAGCGGACATGGGGCCGTGGTCAACTCTAAGATTTGCAAAATCTGAGGAAATCTTGATAGTACAGATACGCTTCTGCACACGGGGCCGTGCCCAGCGGACACGGGGGCGTGGTTAACTAATGCAGACAAACTGCAGTTAATGAAAAAAGAGAAGGAAGGTGGACACGGGGCCGTGCCCGAGCCTCTGTTCAGCCTATAAATAGGGGTGCTTGGCTTATTTGCAAACCATCCCTTGGCACACCACCTCTCTCACGCTTCACCCACCACCCACCACCATCACAACACCATCATCCACCACCATCATCCATTGTCCATCATAGAGTGTGTGAGTCGTCTCGGGATCCAAGATTGATCGTAAGAGTTCTTGACAAACAAAGGCCATGTTTGCCTAAGTCTCTTACATCACTTGGTGAAGACAAGTGTCTAGTGTAATACTTTTTTATTTTTAATCTTTTCGCACTTTTTACTTGGTTATGTATTAATGACTTTAATAACTAGTTTCTTATGTTGAAGGTGATTCTTCCTTATCGTTTGTCCGTGGTGTCTTGGCATTATTTTACTGTCTATATAAAATAAAAGATTTTCACCATTCATATCTCCACGGTCTATATGGAGATATGTTGGCTACCTGGTCGGGGGTTAAGGGAACGGTTTGGTAAGAGTCTTTCCTTGTTCAGTGTATAGATCATGCAAGCACCTGGGTCAAATTTAGTAGAATCTCCTTCAATACCCACCGGTATTGGATGGCGGGGGTCCAAACTCTTTGATCCCCTCATATGTAAGCTACTATTAATACTTTAACCCGACTATTTAGGACTGTATCCCTGCTGACTCAGACTACTTAGCCGAGGGTAACGTCACCTTCAAAAGAGGGGCCTACCATAATATGCATTAATAACTTAATTAATTATCTTTCAATAATCAGACCCTTTAGGATTGTATCCTTGCTGACTCAAACTACTGGGTTGAGGGTAACGTCACCTTCAAAAGAGGGGCCTACTACAATAACTAAGATAATCTCTTAAAAAGTGCAAAAGTGCGGAAATAATCAAAGGTTACACTAAACACGAGTCGGAGCCAAGTGATTCATCTTGTCTATCTGTTTTTACTTTTATTTTTATTTTTCAGCATTTTAGTTAGTTTTATTTTTCTAGTTTAAAACATTTTTCTAACCTTTTCATTTGATTAGACGTTGAGGATAAACCGGTATTAAAAGCTCTTATGTCTTTGGACGACCTCGGTATCTTGCCAACACTATACTACGCTCACGATGGGTGCACTTGCCCATATGTGTGTTTGGTGTTAGTAAAATATCGTGTTTTATAAATTTAAAACTTTGCTAAAAAGTGTTAAAAAGGGCTTAACGTATACATTAAAATCCTATTACACGACACACGCATCAATCCAAGATAGAGATTTTGAGTTAAATACTTTGGTATATGATTTATGATTAACTAGAAACAAATTTGAAGGTCCTAAATACAAACGGGTCAAAACGTGGATTTTGAATAATAAGCCGAATGCAAAAAAAATTAGAATTTATTTAGTTTAAATGTTGGATTTTAACTCCATGCGATGGAGAATTAAATTACGGACGCGTAGGAAAAAAATCACGTGAATCGGATAAGTAGAACAAAAGTTATGACATTTCAAAGTTTGAATTTCGACTAAACTTATAGCTGGCAAAATGCAGGTTTCAGAGGGAAACCCGCGGGAAAAGGTGCACCCCCGCGCCACGCGACAGAGGGGCCTAAATCTGTCGCGACACGCGACAGCGAGCGCAGCCCGCGTAAGCCAGCGTTAAGTCTGTCGCGGCCCGCGACAGACTACAAAACTTGCAATTTGTTTTTTTTTTATTCCATGGTTTGATGTTTAGAACTTGTTTAATCTATTATTTAAGCATCAAAACTAACTTTTGGGTTGGTTTTGATCACAGATAAATACCAAGTGTTCCCGGATGAAGATCAAGCTCTATGAAGGACCGAACACGATTAAAGAATAAGCTTCCGCACATTGTTTCGTCGATATTTTAATCGACGAACCATATTACATTTCGTTGTATATTTTCTTAAATTGTAAAAGTTTTAAGTTATCCGTATTTTCTACGGATTCGAAATCTTTGTTACATGTTTATTTTCGTAATTTAAACGAAAACCGTTTAAATAATACTAAGGGTGTTACAAATAGTTATGTTTGTTGACATAAGGATATACCCAGAAATTGACATTAATAAAGTCAAAGTAAGAGTAATCAACCGGTTTGAGTTCTCACTTCTTCTTCCTTTAAATTATAGTCTCTCTCGTTTCTTAAGATATTGTAAGATGCTTCATAAGGATATATCCTGAAGTTGACATTCCGTGTCCCGCTAGGTCTATCTTGGTATATTTCGATATCTATCATGTGAGAAGTATCTCCAAGATTCATTGTATCAAAGTATGTATGAACAATGCTTTGACTTATTTAACTTATACTTGTCAAAAGAATGTAAAAATACAAGTTTGCATTAGTTGCTCCCACTCATTTTAAGGTATGTATATTAATCCACTTGATTCTTGATGAAAAGAACTGCATTAAAATTTCATCACATTTTGATGTTTGCATTAACCAATGAATGGACTTCATTTACTTACAAAGTAAACATTCTTGACCTTCACTTTATAACTTTCAGGTTGTTTTATGAACATGTAAGTCTTCGTTTAGGGAAAGTTGTATTAACGTTCATGTAATGTAACTCTCGGTTATTATAAGCTACTAGAACAGTAATGATCGTCAAAGAATCTTTTGTAAGATAAATAAGAAAATTCTTTGATAATTTATTCCCTTTTCAGTATAACCTTTAGTGATCAAACATGCTTCTTAGTGTCTTAACGTTTCTATTCAGAAACCATATCCCAAACGTTATCCGAGCATATAATATCAGATTTACTATAAAACAATCTTGTTCCATTTACAAGATTGATTTACGCTAATGGCTAAATTAGAAGAGGTAGGATCAATAAACTTTCCAATATCCATTTCAAATTCAGTTGATTATTGGATTTATTAGAAGTTTCAGTTTATGGATTAGCTTTTGATTAGCTTGCTATCACTTTTAGAATTCTAAGTGTGTAAGAGTCGGTGCAATATACTGTATAAGAGGTGTATCGGAGTTAAATTAAGAGTAAAATTTAATAAGTCTCTTCCCTCGCTTCTTGTACATTCAACAAGTCATGATAAAGACTTTTACTGCTCCCAATGACCTTAGAATAAATTAGCATTCTTTGGTCAATATTTTAAGACAAATAGATTTTAATAGAGAAACCAGTTAATGAAGTTACTCGTTATAGTTTTACTTGTTTGAGGATTATAATTTTGGCATGAAATCTGAGTGTGTCCATATTTAAGCAAGAATGAAACTTTTGTAAGAGTATCATTAGATTTTAAGGAGACAAGTTGTGAAGGAGCAATGTATTGTACAAGAGGTGCAAATTAAGGTAATAACAAGTTTTCACTCCCCTACCTCTTGCAACTCTTGCAAGTTATGATTTAAGACACTTAATGCTCACACTAAACTTTTAGATCTCATAGTAATGCTACAAGATAAGTTTCGATGAGGTATGTGACGTGGGAACCTATCATATATGTTACACTTGATTACCTTGACGTCCAAAAAGTATAAGAAACTTAATGACATATTTTAGAAGGAATCATAGTATATATGAATAAAGTTCTTCAGTACCATGATCCATAGGAGATATATTAGATGCAAGTAAATATTATTTGAAATAGTAAATGAATTATGTCTAAATATTCCATTTGAGATAAGTTCCAGTGAAATATAATTTCTGATGGAACTTGAGTTATTCCCTTAACCACTCAAATATTATGATATCTAACACATTCTTGTAAGTCACTAAGATTTAGATTTGAGAAAATTCATCTTTCATTGACCTAGTCATGATTTATCATGAATTTCGGTCTCAACAGATGAAACTCATATGTCTCATTTATCCTTTGTTAAAGTTACATTTGCATGATAACAAATATTGTGAAACGTGTAGTGTCATCTAGTTTTATCTTGAAAGGTTTCTATCCAAATGGTAATAACATATAATAGGAGAGTATTAGATTAAGGGTGACTTTGATTTGGCTATGCAAACCTCACAAGTGTTATGTTGTAGCTTTAGTATTGATACTAAATTCTGAGTAAATTCCGGAATATGTAAGGTATCATGAAGCCCAATTACAAACAGTTTATTATGGTTCTTATGGCCTTAACGTTAAATTCACCACTAGTTCTCATGTTAAGTATTTGTTGTTCTCTTGTAAGGAAACGTATAAAACTAGACTCAACAGTTTGTGTGTTAATTGGAATATCATCATTTGCAGATTTTATCATTAATATGTGACTACTTATCTTAGCCGGTTGTTCCTTTGAATGATGGATAATCCATATACCCATGCCTAGTCTAATGGCATAGTTTTGCAGTGAGATTTTCCTTTGAAGAAACTTATAGCTGGAAGTAGTACTTGTCTACTATCTTCGGATCTTAAAAGTATCTTCATCTCACTCCGACCGGTAATCCGTCGAAAGTCGGGGTGTGACAAATTTTGTTTAAAAAGTTTTATTAGCAACTAAATATTTTTTATATCGGAAGCTATAGTGAGTGTCATGACGAGCCAAACTGATACCGTCCCAACAATACCAATTTCACGTCGATTACGACCGACCAACATCGCTACTAAAATCGATACTGTTGGAGCTACTATTGATATTTGTGTTTATGGTTTTTTTATTGACATAAAACACGTGTGATATCCTTTTAAGCATACCACGACTTTATATTTTAGGTTTATCTTTCGATTACAATATCGATGCCAGTATGATACTGACACCCTAATGAACCAAACCGATACCAATTGAATTCCAGCCGTCTAACATGGGAAATAGTTATTTAGATATAATTTGTGAAGCCTAATGAATAGACAGAACAATGGTTTCATTTTTCTAATAATATATATAGTTTTTTTAAATTATTTTTAGTATTTTAATATTATAATACTTTATTATTAGAGTAAACTGTCATTTTGGTCCCTGTGGTTTGGGCACTTTTGCCATTTTAGTCCAAATCTCAAACTTTTTACATCTGGGTCCCTGTGGTTTGCATTTTGTTGCCATTTTAGTCCAAAACTCAAAATCCCTGATTTTTTACTGTTGAAAACTGATTATTTTGTCCTTTAGTGCAGGGGCATTTTGGTCATTCTGATTTTACTCTTCTAATAAATTAAAACAAAATTAATTATATATATATATATAACCCTCGATCTCTCTCTCTCTCTCTCTCTCACTAAAACAACACAGATACACCACACACACTCTCTCTCAGTTCTCTCTCTCTCTACACCGTTCACCACCGTCATCACCACAGATCACCACCGTCCACCGCCATACACACACTCTCTCTCTCTCTCTACACAGATCTCTCCTCCATCCTTCTTTCTTTTCAGATCTGTAAATAGGGGGTGGTTAACGATGCTTGATTATGATGATGATGACTGATGATGATGATGGATGGTGATTATGATGATGATGTAAGGGGGTGGTTGACGACGGCAGTGGAGGTGGTTATGGTGTGGCTCGGGTTTGGGTTTGCTTTGAGTTTGGTGAAGGTGGTGACGTCGGCAACTCCGGTGATAGGGATACATCGTCTAGTAAGTGATAATGTGAGTATTTGGGGATTTTGGGTGTTTGATGAAGTTTCTAGTGAATATTTGGGGATTTTGAGTTTTTGTTTCTAGTGAATATTTGGGGATTTTGGGTGGTTACGGTGGTGGATTTGAGGGTTTTTCATGCTGGGTTTTCGGATTTGAGGGGTTTTCACGATGGTTGTGGTGGCAGGTGGATGGTGGTGTTGGTGGTTGCAGGTGGGTGGTGGTGACGGTGGTTGTAGGGGTGGGAGTGGGTGATGGCAGATGGCGGGATTGAGAGGTGGTGTAGAGAGATGGGGGCGGTGGTGGCAGATGGGGGCGGTGGTGGCTGGTGTTTGCTGCTGCTGGTGTTCATCTTCATCATCGACAACTTCAGGGTTTTATTTGCGGAGCCGCTGTCACCGGAAAACGAGGAAGGAGGTGTGGGTGTGACTGTTGGATGGGACGACGGTGGTGGTGGTGGTGGTGCTATAGAGAGAAAGAAGAGAGAGAGGGAGGAGGCGGCGGCGGTGGTGGTGCTATAGAGAGAGAGAGAGAGAAGAGAGAGAGAGATGTGATTATGTTGGGGATGATGATGATTTATTTGATCTGCTGGTTGCACAAATGAAATTATATTTGAAAATGACCAAAATGCCCCTGCACTAAAGGACAAAATAATCAGTTTTCAACAGTAAAAAATCAGGGATTTTGAGTTTTGGACTAAAATGGCAACAAAATGCAAACCACAGGGACCCAGATGTAAAAAGTTTGAGATTTGGACTAAAATGGCAAAAGTGCCCAAACCACAGGGACCAAAATGGCAGTTTACTGTTATTATTATATCTACTTTAACCTTAAATATATTTTGATCTTTTTATTTTAAGTCTTAATTATTTTTTTAATATTACCAATACCGTCCGAACAATATCAGTATCAGTACCATATATAACAACAGTTTTGTTATTTTTTTTTATAAAATGACATCGACTACCCTTTTCGTTTTTTTAATTTAATATAATGTTTTATAAAAGTTCCGAATATACCGTCGTGATATCGATGTATTTAGTATTATCTACGATTCAATTAAAGTTGTATTTGAACATGTCAAATATAGGTGATTTTTATGGGCACAAAACGAACATAAACCAACCAAACGTCTGTAGGGATACCGTATTCGTTTTATAATTTTCTTAACGTGGCGGTATAAACTTCGTTGAACATAGAGTTCTATTCGCAAGAAAGTACTTTTTTGGTATCGTAAGCTATATCTAGTGCCGATACTATACCGGTACCATAACGAACAGAACTGATATCAACCAGTACGGGTATTCGTTTTGATGGTTTTCAACTGATGTAAAACATGTGTCAATTGTTATGCCGGGTGGCGATATTATACCGATACTCTAACAAACTAAATCGATACCGATACATCTCGGCAAGATCTCACTAGCGTTTAGATTTAGGCAGAAATGGCGTGAGAGAATTAATATTTTATTGTGCACTTCCACAATCCCAAGTTTTTAACATTGTTCCGTTTTGTCACGTTACCATTGGATGCTTTGATTAAAGGCCTACCTTATATGATAATTAATTATTATAAGTTAATTAATTATTACTTTACCAAGCTTGTGGATCTAATTCATTGCAAAGATTCACATAATCACAATCTCTTTTGTTTAGGGTTTTACACGAGTTCACTTCCTAACATTTCAATTTCAATTAATTATTATAAGCTATAAGTGTTGCATGATGGTAAATATTGGAATAGTTGCATGACAACGCAATGAAGGATGAATAAAAAATGACCTTTAAGACGGTATTAATATATCAAATATTAAGCAAACTATATATACCTGGACATATCTTTGATATGGTAATCGATTAGTAGGTTTTGGCATAGTTAGTTCTGTGAATTGACTCTTCATGCTTTATTTACAATAAAATTATCAAAATAAGCATCCCTTACTAAAATTATCAAAATACGCATCTACGGGCTAGGACAACAAGAATTTAAACAGGCACAAAAAAAAAAAAAAAAAAAACCTTGAAAAGTATTATGGTTGGGTATACAAGAAAAGTATTAGCATGTTCTTTAAGTCGCCAACTAAGATTTAGCATCCGCTTTTTCCGTTAGCTAGGACTTATCCCTCGCTTTTATCCGTCAGTTAGGATATAACCCCCACTATTAATCTGATTGCTGGTATTTACTCCCTGCTTTGCATCTGTCGGCTAATTTAGCTCACACTTTACACGTGTATAATTTGATTGGTTATAACCTGGGTTGGCCATGTACAGGGGCGGAGACAACATTGTGGCAACCATAGCACGGGCTACGGCTCAAAGTCGTGTTCGCAGTGTTAATTTTTTGTTTTTTTTTCGATTTTATATAAAGGATACCCCTAAAAAAATACGAGGATACCCCTATAAAGGATTTTATATGAATACACCGTAATTTTTTTTTTGGATACCCCTGATGTTAAAGTCTAGCTCCGCCACTGGCCATGTAGGTGGGTGGGGAGGACCACCAGCCAGGGCTCGTGATTTCGTAGGGCACGTAATTTAAAAAAAAAATCCAATATTATATATGTAAAAAAAATTAATAGGGTATAGCCAAACAAATAGTAACATAACATAGGCTCACTTACAAAAAAAATCATACAGTTTAGATTAGTTAGCGTATTGGGATTAGAAGTGAGCCCAATACCCAAATGATTGTTGAAGACTAAATTGTTGGTAATTTACACAAAAACGATCATCAAATTCAGGCCCGTATTCTTTTTTTTTAGTCGAATTCAGGTATGATTTAAACTGTGAAGAGTTGATTCACCAATTTGCTATCAAGAATGCAAGGAGAGATTCACGAATTATTGGTTAGCTATTACCTTATTAATTTTTACGGTGTGTCACTCATTCGAATACTATATTTTGTATTTTGTTAATTGCATTGTTTATCGAATGCTATATTTTTGTCAACGGTTCACGGTTGAATGAAAAACTAGTTTAAATTATTTATTTCGTTGCGGCCCGATGGCACATTTTTCGAGCTCGAACAGGGTACAGGAATTCTCAGAGCTGGCCTTGGTTATAACCGACCAGATTATATTGTCTAGCGAAGAATCGATTGGTTAAGCCTAGTCCGGTTTTTGGTTCAAGGATTCCATTTTTACCGGTCTTAGCATGGGTCTAATTCCTTTGGTTTGATCTAGTCTTTGGCTCATGATAACCCCTAATAATCGGCTTCATGCGGGTAAATGGATGCAAGCCCAAGTGAAGAAGATCAAGCCATATCATTTCTGGAGACTTATAATCAAGCAACCAAGGGTGATTTACGAAAACGAGCATAACTTTGGCTACGGGTCTCCATTTTAGGCGTTCGACCAATCAAATTGAAGCTTGAAATGAGGAGCACGTCGTGGTAAGGCCCCGAGGGGGGCTCGGGGCGCTTGACCAAGTTTCGGTCCAGAAAACGCATTCTAGTGGGAGTTACGGGCCTTTTAGTGTTTTTTCCATGTTTTATGTATTTTGTTTTTGGGCTTGTGTTTGGCCGATGGCCTTTTTGCGGCCAATTTCAAATTTATGTCTTTATTTATAACCTTCTCATGTAATTCGATTGGTCAATTATCAATTTTGACAATAATCACTTTTCACTTCGAATTCTCTGCCTTTTAGGTTGAATTTGGGGTTTATGGAAGATCATCACGGACATTCACAGAATCAACGTGATCAGTTCTTCATTATCGTATCACACGCTACATCATAAATAGTCTTGTGATATCCATACAAGTAAAAAGGTAAATACAACGCACTATTTGATTTTGTGATAAATACGTAGAAGTATACCTGAAATAAAAAAAGGTCCAAGATTGTAATAATGTTAGGCATAATATGCTTGAAACTAAAGTAATTACAGGTGTACGATTGAAAGGGACGAGTTCGTTGCTTTGTGCCACAAAAACTGTGAAAATTGATTTATTGAATTTCGTTAGCTTTCTTTGAATAACAAATCAAACAATTTCTATTTTTTACACCCGTTTGTCAAATATTCAATTTCTATTTTTTATACCCTTTTGTCAAATATTTTTTTTTTAAACTACAACAACTTAATCATAATCTACCACATTGTAGGAATTGAAACCTTATCATATCATATGTATTAACGGATTTCAAGATTAGGCATCACCTTAATATGCAGTCCTTCGAATTTCTTCTTGTGATTACAAAATCATTTATAAACCTTCAGATGTAGTCCTTCGAATTTCTATGGACAAATAAATGACCAAATTTTTAACTTTCTAATTTCATTCTTTATTTTCTTTAATATTATGATTTTCAAATATATGTTCCGCTTGCGGTATGCGCATATAATGTATATATGTGTGGGCGCTCGGGTGCAAAAGCGAAAGTGCACTAATTTTAACCTTATTTTACTAATTTCGTGAAAATAACGTTAAAAGAGGGGTTGATTAATCATGCATCACGTGGTGACGTTGATAGCCGAAAGACAATGGGGTACATGCATTAATCGGCCTTTGTCTTAATTGTTGAGTGTTATGTGCCTTATGTCCAATGCTTGATGCAAAACTACTATAGAGCCGGGGGTTTCACTGAAAGCAGTCTCTCTATTCCTACGGGATAGAGATAAGGTTGTCTACATCTTGCTCTCCTCAAAGCTCAAACCCTACCTTAGCTTTACTATTGGTGAGATTTACCGAGTATGATGATAATGATATTTTCAAATATGAATTAATGTTTAGAAAATAGTTAACTATAAAATTAATTAACCTTCCTCTCTCCACCCCTGGCACCTCCTATATCACCACCGTCGGACACCATAAACAACCATGCACCGACGTCCATAAACCACCACATCATCATTTTCTATTTTTGAACCCTAATTTGTGTTTTTCATGTCTTCATAAATTAATCACATGATTCTCGTGGCTATTAGGATATAATCGACTAAGAAGGTGTTTGGGATTACGTTTTGAAGTAATTATTTGATTATTGCGTTTGTAAAACATAAATAATCTAAAAAAAGTGTTTGGATGAAAAAGTGATTATCTGCCTACAAAACGCAGTTTTAGAGAAGCATGTACCTACATGCTTGCAAAATCTATTTTGAAAACGCAACACCAAACACCCCCTAAATACAATTCCAAATCCACCTTAATACATGTTCGAACCGTGCAAAAGTATATAACTAAAAATAATAAAATATTGATGACATATGGCATAGATTACTTATTTAACCCTTCACTTATGCAAACCCCTATAAAACTCACTCTTTTTTCTCTTACCAACAAACCTTAACCACTTACAAATTTCGAACACCCTCTTTTCTTTTCCATTCTCAAATCCTAACCAAACCCATGACTCCACAAATATCACAATTCCAATACTTGGCTCCTGAATCGAACTCGACCCCGATCATCACCAACTTCAACATCCAAGCTCCCATATCTCTAACCAATTTCTTAACCAACATCCCTGATCACTACTTCAATTCACACCCTTCACTTCTAAGCAACAACTCAACTTCTGATGAAGCCAATGAGCAACAAACCAACATAATATGTGAGCGGAAACACAGAAGAATGATATCAAATAGAGAGTCTGCTAGAAGATCAAGAATAAGGAAACAAAAGCAACTCGATGAGCTTTTCTCGCAAGTGGATCATCTTAGAACTGATAATCAGAGTCTCATGGAGCAGTTGAACCACTTGGTAGAGAGCCACGAACGAGCAGTGGAGGAAAATGCGCGATTAAAGGAAGAGACAACCGATATCAGGCAGAAGCTTGATGAAATCCAGTTTAAAAATAATTCATCTAGTGCTTTGTTGAGTTCTACGTTTCTTGAAATGTTATATAATGAACTCTGAGAATGTTGAAATTAATGTATGCCTTGTCTAACATGCAAGTCAACAATTAAATTACCCAAAACAATATATGAACATCACAAATATATACTTTTTTAAATAATCATTTTTGGTTCCTTTGAGTTGATTTTAATATGCATTATTTACGAGAATTGTAACTTTACAATTATTATTTTTGTTATTATAAAATGTATTGAAAGTATTTTTTCAAAAGTGTTTGTTAATTGTTAGTGGCTATTTATTAAAAGTTGTATATTTCAAACTCTATTCTTTGATTTGCCATTAGAACCCTTGAATTAACGTAGTTAATTTGCTAAAATTACCATTACCATTACCATTACCATTACCATTACCAATATATTAATTTTAGAAGTGAATGAACAGTATATATTAATTTTAGAAGTGAATGAACATTAACTTCATTAAGGGGATGAACAAATAGTATTGGGTACTGGTATTGGTATTTGTTTTTACCAAATCGGGTGTATTTTCGGTACCGGTACACACTTTTGGGGATTTCGGTAACGGTATTTTTGGTACCAGTTGGTACCGAGCTCATCAAATCCTGTAGCAACGTAGCAATGCAAGTAATTGTACCGTTTGGATTACTTTTCATACACACAGTAAGTAAACTGTATTTCGTTTGAATGAAGTTTTATATACACAACAACTTATTTTGCTTTCTTTTTTTGTCTTTTTTCTGTAATGAATGAATTGTAGCATATAAAATTAACTTGTTAGTTTTAAATGAAAATTAGCAGATCGGGTCTGGTTGGAAGCACAAGCCCAAAACATGTTTACTTCTATACTCTTGCAGCCCACACCAATAAAATCACAAGCGTAGGTAATTGAAATTTACACTTTAGTGCTCAGTTATTTATCTTTAACAATAAATCATGATAAAGTTCCATGTTTCACGAATTTTTAGGTGTAAAATGTTGTGGTTTTAGGGTATATTACCACTTTATTATTTGGTTCTTTTTCGATTATTATACCAAGTACTGATCTTGTACATATACCGTAACAAATGAATCGACAAAACCAAAAACCCATCGCATAATGTGGGGGAATCCCACTAGTTTTAGTGTAAAAACACACCATCTCAGAAATTGGGATTTCGGTGTTGGAATAAACTAAATTGTAAGGTGTTAAATACAATCCATAAATTAAAATCCTTTAATGGGAACTAGATTATTATAAAAAAAACCTTTGTAGGGAGGCATCTGAAATATAAAAGTCTATATTTGACACGCCTCCATTTTAATAATTTTCTTTTAATCAAAACATAGAAAAAAATAAAAACACTTTATCTATTAACTATACTAAAACAAAACAAAATGAGACCAATTGTCAACCTCTTACACATGTTATTGCCACGTGGCATAGTGATACTCCACCTTAATTAATTTTGAGCGCCAAAGTCAAAGAAGCGTCTTCCGCTTTTTTTTTCTTTGCACTGATTTCATTCACAAAAAAGCTAAAAACCCTAAATCTAAGAAGATCCTTCAACATTTGTGATTAATCTATGTCACATTCATCTACATCGATTTCTCCTTATACAGCGCCACTGACTCGACGTTCCTTTTCTTTCATTCTTCTAAGTTCTCACAATGACAAACCCTAACACTCTCACTGAGATCGCATCTGCTTCTCTTCATATTCTTGACCTGAGATCGCCTTAATTTCACTACCGCGTCAGTTTTTTTATTCTCAGAGAACCCTAGATGGTGATTGGAAGCAAGAAAGCAACATGCAAGTTTTTTTTTTCTAGATCTTTAAGGTTCTAATAATTGCTATTCTAAGGGTTTTTTAGTAATTAAAGATTGTGTGAATTTATTTTTTTTGTTTATGTGACTATTCAACTCATGTTTCTTTCTAAAGAAGATAAACGGTAAGAGAAACAGAAGAAGTAGCTTAAGAAATGGTACATAGAGGTATGTTTTAGTTGAAGGCTGTTACATTGAACATGTGTGAATTTGATTAAAATTTTTGCACACTATTACTCTATAGGTGAGCAAATAACAGACTTAAGTGAATTGAACAGTTAACAGATGGTTGGTTAAGCCTAAACTGGTAAGAGGGTTCGGTTTCGGTGTGTCATAACATAATTAACAGATCCGGTCTGATCTGGTCCAATCATATATATTGTACATATAAGTATTCAAAATAAGTAATGTTCTTTTGTCATTTTAGTTTCTGAAATATAGTTTTGGTTTTGATAGTTTATCCCATATTGGTCATGCAAGAAATTGAGGATCCTTTTTCTCTACGGGCATTCACAGTTCATTAGGTTATGATTTCTATTGTTTACATTAATTAAGTGAATATAATATTTAGCTCAGTATTTGGGTTTGATTCTTCAGTTATATTTTTATCAAAAGTTTATTAACCGAAACCGAACCGACCCACATTGCTAATAATCAATTAAAGGCTTGAAGATTGTCAGAACTCTAAGATCTTTATAGAAAATAACTGAGTTTATATAAATCTCAAAATAGATACAAAGGAAATCAACCACTGGAATATCAACAAGAATAGATGATCATCAACAGGATGATCATCTAACAAGTATAAAACCCTAGATTCTCACGAATGTACTTGTGAGGAAAGGTAAAACACAGAGGGAAGTTCTGGATGTGTAAGAGAGAGAGAGAGAGTTGTATGAGGTTGAATGAATAATCCCAAGGCAACTCCTCTTTATATAACCGAAACAAAAATAAAACCCTTAAGCCTCAGCAGCCCAATCCACAGCATAAGGCCCAGCAACAATCAGCATCATTCCATCAACATAAGCCCAAAAATAAGCAGCTCAAACCTCTCAAAATATAAACAAGAAAAAATATTAGAAATATAAAAGAATAAAATAGAAACATTTAAACTGATTTATAAAATACTTTGTTATTTTTTACATCCCCCTCAGTTTAAATGTGAATAAGTTTTTAAGACCCAAGGACTCACACATTTCTGCATGATTCTTAGGTTGAAGTCCCTTTAACAAATCAAGCCAACTGAGATTCTGACTTAACTCCAACAGTTTTGATAATACCAAAGGCAATTTTTCCCTAAAAAAGAATAGATCAACTTCAAAATGCTTAGTTTTGTCGTGAAAAACAGGATTAGCAGCTATCGACAAAGCTGCACTATTATCACACTTTAGAGAGATTGGAAGATCAATATCGATCTTCAATTCTCTTAAAATGTTAACCAACCGTAAAACCTCACATGTAGCACTACACATAGACCGATACTCTTCTTCAGCGGACAATCTAGATACCACACTTTTCTTTTTTACTTTTCCAAGACACAACGGATTTCCTAAGGAAAATACAAAACCCAATTACGGATCTTCTACTATCCACGCATTTGGCCCAGTCAGAATCAGCATAGGCTGTTAACTAGAAAGACTCATCTTTTCTCAACATAATACCAACACAAGAAGCCTTTTTCAAATATCTCAACAACCTAAAAGCAACTTGAGTATGTGCCTCATTAGGTTTATGCATGTACTGAGACAAATAATGCACAGAATATGCAATATCTGGTCTTGTATAAGATAAATATATCAACTTACCTATCAACTTCTAATAATCAGAAGTATTAAACTCTTTTAATTCTTCCTTTTTACTAAGATTTGTCAAAACATGGTTTTGTACAATTGGACAATTGGACAATTGACAGGTTTACAACCACTCATACCATATTCATTTAATAAATCCATACAATATTTTCTTTGAGAAAGACAAATTCCCTCATTGGTTTTTATGACTTCTATTCCAAGGAAATTTTTTAATAAACCTAGATCTTTGATTAAAAGTTATATTATTAATAAAGACTTCACTTTATTTATTTCATCCTGACAGTTCCCGGTCAGGATGATATCATCTACATAAACAAACAGAATAATGAGAGTAGACCCAAAAGACTAGACAAACACAGAATGATCACACTTAGATTGTTCAAAACCAATTTTTAGTAACACTTGAACCAATTTCTCATTCCACACCCTTGGTGCTTGTTTCAAGCCATACAAGGATTTGTTAAGTTTACACACTTTATGTTTATTTTCAACACATAAACCATCAGGTAAGCATATATAAACCTCTTCTCTGAGGTTTCCATATAAAAAGGCATTATTAACATCGAGTTGATATAAAGGCCAATCATTTTGAACAGAAAGACTTATGACACACCTTACTGTGTCCATTTTCACAACAGGAGAAAAAGTCTCCTCAAAGTCTATGCCCTCTTTTTAGTTAAAACCTTTAGCTACAAGTCTAGCCTTAAATCTATCTACTTCTCCTTTTGAGTTGTATTTGACCTTATAAACCCATTTACATCCTATAGGTTTTTTCCTATAGGTAAGTCAACAATATCCCATGTATTATTTCTGTATAAAGCAGATAATTCATCATTCATAGCATCTAACCACATTTTATCTTTACTAGCCTTAACATATGAACATGGTTCAATGACTTTATTTATATTAGCAACAAAACAGACATTTTCAGTAGGCAAATTTGCATAACTAACAACCTTATCATACCCATACTTAACATTACCAACAACATAATCATTAAATCTTTTTGGAGTAGATACAACTCTACTAGATTTTCCAATATTAGATTGATTACCCTCAGAAAGGTCTTTTCATCAATTGTACCACTAGACTCAACCCTCACAGGCTCATTTTGAGATTCATTTAGATGCTGAACATTAGCCATACCATCTACATCAAATGATTGCTGAGTATCAGCAACATCAACAGGCTCATTAGAGCTACTGTGTTGTTGTGTCTCAAGCACTGAATCAGAAAACTTCTTCTCTTCATCATCGGGATTTACATCACTTGAATGTTCAAAGAAATAAAAAAAATTAAGTGATTTAAAACATTTGTTTTATCTAGATCAGTTTCAGAGAAGGATTTAGCTTTAAAAGGAAATACAGTTTCATAAAGACTAACATCTCTTGAAAAAGAGAATGTCTTTTGATCTAGACTACAAACTTTATATCGTTTTTTAAGTTTTGAATAACCCATAAAAACACACCTTTCTGCCCTTTCCTCAAGTTTATCAGAGTTATTCAGAACAGTAAAATAGCACATACATCCAAAAACTTTCAAGTGACCAAGAGAAGGTTTAAACCCATATAACAACTCATAAGGAGTTCTACCACCTATCACGGAAGAGGGAGTCCTGTTGATCAAATATGAAGCAGTAAGGATATACTCAGACCAAAATCTCAAAGGAATACCAGATTGAAACAACAAAGCTCTTGCCACATTTAATGAATGCCTATGTTTCCTTTCAACAATTCCATTTTATTGAGGGGTATAAGTACAAGATGTTTGGTGAATAAAACTTTCCATTTGTAAGTTCACAAATTCAGACCCATTGTCACTTCTAAAGACCCTAATATTAGTTTCAAACTGAGTTTTTACAAGATTATAAAAGTTTTTAATATTGTCAAACACCTCAGTTTTAGACTTCATAAGATAAACCCAAAAAAATCTTGAAAAATCATCCACAATAGTAAGAAAATATTTAAAGCCATCTATACTAGGCTTTCTATATGGACCCCAAACATCAAGATGAACTAAATCACCAACCCTTTTAGACTTATGGTCACTTAGTGGAAAAGGTATTCTATGTTGTTTAGCCTTGTGACATGTATCACAAGGTTCATCTTGACCAGTTTCACTTTTAAAATTTAATACATGTAAGACTTGATCTAAGGGATGACCAAGTCTAGAATGCCAGAGCTTTATTGTCTCAGACTTGTTATAGCAAACAAAAGTAGAATTATTATAATTACCACAGAAATAAAGACCATCAGTTTGTCTAACAATAACCAGGTTTTTCCTTAAGCACACATCCTGAATATAACAGTTTTGTTCATCAAAAACAACCTTAAGCTTGTTATCCTTGGCTAATTTATGTACAAAAATAAGATTCACACAAACTTAGGAACAACAAAAACATCCTTTAAAATCACATCGTCAGACAATCTAAAACACCTTATCTGTTTAACTTTAGCATCAGTTCCATTAGGATGTTTAACAGAAATATTGTATTTAGAAACATTAACTAAGTTAAACATGTTATCATTACTCATAACCATGTGCTGATTAGCACCAGAATCAACAATCCATTTAAGTCTATTTTAATGGAAGAAAGTAGAGTTAAAACAATACAAATTTTTATAAAACCCTAGAGAAGAAAAAGCACTATAACACTTACCTTTCATATTAGACTTGGCATATCCTCCAACTTATTCTCATTCAGTAAACCTAACAGTTTAGAAAACTGATCAGCAGTCAAAGCATTCAAAGAAGAACTAGTAGTTTTATCATTCACATTATTAGATATAGAATTATTATTAGATATAGAATTATTATTAGCAGACACATTAGGCTTAGACCATTGATTACTATTCTGATTAGGTTTAGTCCTATAATTAGGAGGATAACCATGAAGTTCAAAACATTTGTCAATCACATGACCACAATTATTACAGTGAATACACTTCAGACTGGGAGTAGGTTCTTTATTAAACTGTTTTTTGTTATCATTATATTGTCGCAACCCCCGCCCGCTAACTCTCCCGGGAACGGGCGACCGCGGCTAATTTCGATGGTATCCAGGTGTTTATCATTTTGGCAGCGGAAATTACATCAGAACCGTAGTTATGAAATATTTTATCAGAGTAAATACCACACTTTATATAAATATATTGGGATAAAACCCAAGTTTTCATTACAAACTGTTTTATAGGGATAAACCCCATTTTATTGAAATAAAACATCTTCTTTTATTTAGGTAACTTTTATAGACACTTTTTCCAAGCCTTCAGTGCTGTCCAGCTGGCTTCTAGTTGGCTTTCACATTTTGTTACCTGAAACGCGTTTACAAGAAGAGTTTTATTAATTTTCACAGTATTGAGAGCGATTACAATGTTTACATCTACACAATTATTCATTCAGTATTGTCAATCCTGACTGGTGGGTCATATTACCCATTGGCTAACTCTTTCTCCAATGGTAAGGTGTTCCACATTTTGTATACAAAACCCCAACATACTTGCAGTAATTGAAGAATTACAAAGACTCAATCAGTGCTTAATCACATTGTAAAATATTTAAGGTTTTGTAAAAACAGTTTAAAAAAGGTTCACAAAAAGGAGATTACTCACAAAAAGGTTTACAAAAAGAAGGATTACTCACATTGCTGTCTTAGGTTTTCCTTTAGGGTTTCCTGGTGATTATCTATTGAATACACAAATGCACACGCGTTAGTATAATAACCCGATATTTATATTAGTAATACCCTCCCCGAGACGGCATTCCAACAACTACGTCCGGCAGAACCACGACAGCAGTTACGGAACCCTGGATCAATCGGGCAGCGTATCTAATACGTAACCGGGGTTATGATACTTACAACGGGGCAAAACTTCGTTAATTAGGGGGTATTATACCCGGAAATTACATCAATTATTTGAGAATTCAAGAGAAAGAAAAGATTGTGAGCGAGTCGACTGAACAGCCAATGCCCTCTTTATATAGGGCCTGAATTCAAGTCCCTCGCGGCCCGCGTAAGATTAAGTTGGGGCTTACGCGGCCCGCGACATAGGGTGATAGGGCGTATGTTTGCTGATTCGCCAACTGTAGACCTGACACGATGTTGACACGTGGCACGCTAGGGTGTCGCCCTGACTTTGGACTGTCGCGCCCCGCGTAGACCCTGGGGTGTCTTACGCGGCCCGCCAGAGACCCATTTTTCTTGTTTTTTTATTCAATTTTAATAATAGTAAAGGTATTCGGGGCCCGTTTTTGCATACGGGGTATAATTTAGGACATATAGGGACATTTTAAATATATTAGGGGTGTCGGAATATTTTGGAGGGTTGTTATATATACTGAGTTGCTTTAGCAACAAAAGGCAGTTTAACAGTATTTAAAGGATCCTTAGTTAACAAACTTGTCCTAACAGGTTGATAAATATCATCTAATCCTATCAAGAGCTGCATAAGTTTGATCAAATGACTAAACTCATTATATTTAGTAGAAGCAACACAAGTACAAGAAGGTAACTAAACCATGGCATCAAATTGTTTCCGCATTGTATTAATTCTATGATATTACTCTGAAACACTAGAACCATTTTGACTCATAGAATTGATTTTCTGATATAACCCAAACACAACCGACCCATCAACCTTGTCATAAGTATCCTTTAAATCACTCCAAGCTTCACTAGCAAGCCTAAAATAAACTTGACCAACATATAAGTCATCAGAAACAGAATTAAGAATCCAAGTTAAAACCATTGAATTACATCTATCCCATTGACTTGTAAAACATCATTTGTGGTGGATTTGTTACAAGTGCCATCAATAAAACCTAACTTATTTTTAGCCATTAGAGCAAGTTTCATAGCATTTGACCAAACCATATAGTTCTCAGTCCCTTTCAGTTTAACATTCACAATAGTAAGACTACTAGAATCACTAGCATGTAAATACAGAGGATCATTAGCATCCAACTTACTAATCAAAGTAACAAAAGATTCACCTTTATCAGTCATGATGAAACACTAAACACGTTATTCCACAGAAGCACAAGTAGTCAAGCAGAACCACAGAAGATAGACACAAACTAAAGTGAACCTGAACAGACACAAAACAACCAGCGAAACCAGGACAGCAGTCTGATCAGAGGTTCGTCACTCAAAGATGCCTTCGCAGACAATATCCAGGAAGCTATTGACACAAAGACAAGACAAACACAAATGCAACAGAGTGAACCCTCTCTATATCCTGAATCAAACCGGTCTGTCTAAACCCGGCAACAATATGCCTAGACACAAGAACAATGTTTTTAAAACCGGTTTAAACTGGCTGGTTGAACCGGTTAAACCGGATGTCAGATGCTTGGCCGCAGGGGCGGACTTAAGTTTAGCCCAAGGTGGGCGGGCGCACCCCCGGGAAAAAAAAATTAGTGCTAAGTTCCGTCGAAAATCCCGTCCGCACCCCTTGAAATTTTTCGTTCGCACCCCTTGGATTTTTCCGTCTGCACCCTTGGAATTTTTCGTCCGGACCCCTTAGGTAAAAAGTGTTATCAATTTATATTTTAAAATTTTTTTAGTAAACTCTTATTTTTTTAAAAACACTATCTAAATTATATAACTTTTAATACCGAAATAACTAAACCCAAATGCCCAATACCTTTAACTAGCCCACTACTAAGTCTTAGCCCAATAAATAAACCCAACAAATCAACAATATTTCAAATTAAAATAAAATAAACAAGCCCCAAAACCCTTGCATATTCTCTCCCGCTCTCTATCATCCCTGCACGCATGCCAGCGATCAGAACATCAGCGACAACACAAGCTGCATACATCCGTAATCAGCCATCATACCACCGCCGATCGAACACGGGTAAGTTTCTTTGTTATTTTTGATGATTTTTGGTTGATTTTTTGTTGATTTTTGGTGGGGTGGGACGGAACCGGTAGCCACCGGAAGTGAATTTTTGATGGGAGGAGACATCTGTGCTTCGATATGTTATTTTGTGGTGGGTTATATATGTATATTTTGTTAGTGATGATGATGATATATTTTCTTTTTTGGTGGGCTATATACGATCAGACCTTTTTTTTAATGGTGTATATGATGTTTAGATGTTTTTTAGTGTGATTTACATTTTGATTTCTAGGGCTTGAATACTTGATACATTAAGTAATATGTTATGGAGCCATGAACTTATAGATCAATTTGTTTGAAATAGCGATAGGAACCATGAGTAGGGACATTATGACACGATTTCTCAAGAGGAAAGTTGATACATCTTCCGAATTCGTTGATGTGGATACTCTTCCTTCGGATCCTTATGATCGCAAGCCGATTGAATCATATTTTACATGACCCGACCCGACTCGAACCGACCCGATACGAACCAATTTTTTTACTTATATACCTTGGGGCCTAAAATTTTTAAAAATGTTTCGCACCCCCATGAAAAAATGTCCGCCACTGCTTGGCCGGCACGAATCATACCGGTAAACTAAGGAAATGACAAAGAAGTTGTACCACCGGTAAATTGGGTGATACTAGTTTAAACCGGTATACCGGTAACTGTTCATACCAGGCCAAAGGTCAAAATTTTGAACTCTTAATTTTTAGGTGCCTGAAAAAGGTGACTATTTACCTTCTTAGTTAAAGTGTAAAATTTAGCGCCCACAATTGACAACCCACATCGATCAAACTTTTTCCTCACACAAAGATGAAAAATCATTGGGTTTTTCAAATTAAGTTCTTCAAGCGATCATCCAGGTTTACGTTCTTTTGACTTTTGTTCAATCATTCATGTTGTTAATTGTTAAAGTGTTTGCTAATTATTATATAATGGGTATTTAATCATGAACTTTTGGATATTTTTTTGATTATGGGTTAACTTTTGAAATATTTTTTTATTATGGAAAGATGTAGTTTTGGATTATTTTTTGAGTTGAAATTATATTTTATGTATTTATATAATTAATTAGTCAACACGGTTGAACCACCTGGTACAACTCGGTTCAACCGGTTAAACCATTTCTGAGTTTAACCCGGTACGATTAAAATACCAGTTTTTAAAACATTGAGTGAATGTAGAAACAAAAACATAATAACAGAAAGATCGAACAATCTCACCAAAGCGTTTAACTCCCTTCAGCAATCAGCCTTGTAACCTTCACCTAGAGTTACAAAGGACTGATGAGAAGACAAATAAACAGAGAATCTGTTGGTTTGCCCTAATAATAGAGACCAGCGAGAATCTTGCCGACGTACACCAAACCCTAGAAATTAGGGTTTCAAACTCCAAGATAGGCACGAACTTCAAAAAGCTAAAAACCTCCAAGATCTGGAATCGGCAGAGCACACCGGACTACCAGGACTCCAAAGATCACCGGAAAACAGCAACTCTTGCTTCCGACCAGAAACAAGAACAAGAAGAAACCCTAGATTTGATTAACAAAGTATGCTAATCAACAGTCTAGAATATATGCAGCGAAAGACCACCAGAGTACCAAATCAACCTCGGAGCTCGGATACCATGTCAGAACTCTAAGATCTTTATAGAAAATAACCGAGTTTATGTTAATCTCAAAACAAATACAAAGGAAATCAACCAGTCATCACAGATTGACTGGAATATCAACAAGAACAGATGATCATCAACAGGGTGATCATCTAACAAGTATAAAACCTGAGATTCTCATGAATGTACTTCTGAGGAAAGGTAAAAACAGAGGAAAGTTCCAGATGTGTAAGAGAGAGAGAGTTGTAAGAGACTGAATGAATGATCCCAAGGCAACTCCTCTTTATATAACCGGAACAAAAATAAAACCCTTGAGCCTCAACAGCCCAATCCGCAGCATAAGGCCCAGCAGCAATCAGCATCATTCCATCAACATAAGCCCAAAAATAAGCAGCCCAAACCTCTCAAAATATAAACCGAGCAATCAGCATCGCAACGGTAATCGCGACTCCCGATCCTGCTTCTAGAGAGCTAAATCATATACACTACCTAAATATGTTGATATGAAATATTTAATATAGATATATTCTTGAGTATCTACAATTCACAAACAAACAGTTTTGTATTATTACAATATCATATTATACGTGCATTACCTACGATCCTGATTAATAGCCATCTTGATTTCATAATAAAACAACAAATGAGTATGTGAATAGTGCATGGGATTTTCACCATTAAATCTGGCTCCTTAATTCTTTCAAAATATGCAACAGTAGGAAAAATCATACTTCAAACAAACTAATTAATTAATTAATCTTCCTTGCCTTAACATCAATCCATGTCTTATGTTCTTCTTTCATTGCTTTTTTCCTTCTATCATATAACTTCTTCTCCATCTTCCTTTGATTCACTGCTTGTTTAAATTCGCGGCGCAAACCACTTCGTTTCTTGGACATTCCATGCAAGATTGCTTGATGAGTTGGCGCTGAAGAGGCATCTGAGACCATTGAATCATCGCTATCTTCATTGTTATAATCACCATCACTTTCATCATGGCCATGATGACGATTGGTTTCATTCATAGGAGAAACAATGTACATTGTCCATCCTGATTCACCGCTGCTACACTCTTGAGCCGCTATGCATTTAGAGAACTCCATTTGCTCAAACAATTAATTTCGGATTTTGAAAGACGAAATAACAAGGAATTATACAAAGACGAATCGTTATAAATTGTTTAACTTTGGTAGAGATGAGTTGCAAGTGGGGGAGGAACCCCGCTGTGCATTTGAGAAAATTAAAAAGTACCAACTCACATGTTTTCATAACTGGCTAAAAAAGAAGAGGATGATGCATGCCTCCATTATTTAAAATTTCTTCTGTAATGTCAGCAACAATGCTTCTTTTTCATGTGAGATTGTACGGATTATCCAACTGTATTTTGGCGTTTTCTACTTGGCCTAAAATTGCTTCCATTCTTCATCTATCTGTTGTCTCTTTGGTCATAAAGTAGGCTTATGTCTTTGGTTTTTGTGGGGGCAAGCATTAATCATGCACAATTGCTGATCAACATAAGTGTCTAACTACAATACAAACACACATTACCTTCTTAAGTTTCCTTTATTAATTAGTTAAAATAATTGGTTGTTTATGACTCATGGGTTCGCTTAATTTACCTTCCACCTAAGTTGCCAAAAGTCTATGTTTCCTCTCATGGCAGGCCATGAGAGTGGGCGAGGAGGACCACCGGCCAGGCCCGATATTTTGAAGGGCACGGTATTCTAAAAAAAACTGATATGTATATGTAAAAAATAAATAAATTAATAGGGTATACCCATACAAACGCCAGGCCCACTTACAAAACTATTTTTATGGTTTATATTAATTATTAGCCCATCGGCATTAGATTTAGACCTTTAGTGAGCCCAATACTCAATTTCGTTAAGATCTATGGGCACGTTTTTTCGAGTTCGGATAAGGTACACGAATTTTTAGGGCCGGCCCTGTTTCCTCTATTAGGCGAGTGACTTAGTTCACCTAAACTGCAATTGCAATTAGTAGTATCCTTGTTGAAAATAGTTTGTGGTTTTGCACATAAACGAATGCATATTATCAGCTTATTGAAAGTTGCTTATTTCCCTCTAGGAATAAACTTAAGATATGAAATATGAAAGTGTTTAGTGGATATCACCCTAAAATAAGCCAATAACATTTCAAACACTATCCTCTTTTAAAACATGTTTTAAGCACATAAACTATTTTAATACCAAAGGGTCTATGGCCTCACACTATCAGTAGGTACCAGAAATTTTTGTGATAGGGGAAAAATTGGTAGGGTACTCAAAACAATCATAGATATTTACGTAGTATTGTTAAATTAATTATTCATGCTTAATAATATGCTGAATTTTGATTATTCCATGAAACTCAAAAGCGTATAGAGAAGGGTTTCTGGATCTGATCACCATCAACTATTCGCTTTTGGCCGTTGGCACTCTCAATTTTGACTTTGGCTCCCACCATTCCCAACTTAACACATAGTGTGTCATGACACCCCGTCGTTAAATAAACACTAACTGGGTTTGTTTTATAAGCCTACGTGTCATATTAATCCAACGTGGCAAGGTGACGTGTACTGGACACCTGTTTCACCATCATAAAAACCCCAAATATCATAACACTTTACACAAATCAACAACTCAGACGCTCATCTCTTTTCTTGGCGATCAAGCCCTAATCTTTGCTAATCGACGATTGAAGCCAAAAATCACACACTACAGAGGTATTGCATTTTGATATCATACGCTGATTGAACTGATGGATGCTATCAAAGTGATGCTTTGGTCATTAGATTTTGGTTTTGATCAACCTCAATATATTGGAGGTGATTCTAAGTTGCTACGCATAGATTTTGATCATATTGCATACTTTGAGCTGGTAGAGTATGGAATGGAAACGGGGTGCTATAAAACGAGGGATTTTTACATGTAGGGGTTAAATGCTGATGATTGTCAATTCAAGGTTTTTCGAAATGATAATGATGTTATGGACATGGCATTTAAGGCTAGAACATGGTTTGAACCATTCATGGAAGTATTTAAGTTTATGAGTGTCTGTAGTTGTTGGTGACAGACTCAATTTCATGGGTTAGGTATCTGCCGCGAGTTACTAGCGACTAATTTAACTTTTCATTTTTTAGCTTTTTTTTAATGTGTGTGAAATTGGTTATACATCAATGACAACGATACTCATTCTTCGGGCATATCTTTTATTCTTTTGGAAAACATAAACGTATTGAGGTTGAAAATGTATCAATATTGGGAAAAGATCAAATAGGAAGTTTATTTTGGCTAGGAAGTGTAGGAAACAATATGATTAGGACATGTGGCAACATTTAAAATAAAGAAAAAGAGTATTTTAGTCAATCCAACCCTTTCTTCTTCCTTTTCAAAACCCAGTAACTTCAAAACCCACCATTTTCAAAACCCACCATCTTCAACCATTTCTTCACTTTCTATCTCAATAATCACTACATTATAGTGCGATTTTCATCACAAATCAATGATTCAAACACCCGATCGACGTGTTCTTCAGCTTTTTTGAAGAAAACCCAGTTTACTTTCATAAAAAATCTCGTTTTTCCGGTGATTTTGGTGATAATCACTCGATTCGTTCGATTCGAGCCCTGATAAGTGTTTCAATCATTCAAACTTCGTCAATTGTTGAAGAAATCACTTCGATCCATGTAAGAAATTCTTTAATTTCATTTTTACGATCTGGGTTTTTGATTTAGTCATTGCGTTTTACGATCTTGGCGGGGGTCCGGGGCAGCGCCCCTGGTAGCGGGGTGGTAGTCCCTAGCGGGGTCCAAGGGGCAGAGCCCCTGGCTGGGGTTGAGCTGCATCAGAAAAATTAATTTTCTGTAAATTGCCTCTAGAAAACTGCATTCGTAGACAGTGTTTCTGGTTCTGTAAACAACAGGTTCTGGTCATTGGGTTTTAGTTAGATTCTGGTTCTGTGAACAACAGTTTCTGGTTCTGTGAACAACAGTTTCTGGTCATTGCGTTTTAGTTAGATTCTTGTTCTGTGAACAACAGTTTCTGGTTCTGTGAACAACAGTTTCTAGTCATTGCGTTTTAGACAGTTTCTGGTTCTGTGAACAACAGTTTCTGGTCATTGCGTTTTAGAAATAAAACATTTTTGAAGTGTTTTTACTCATTGCGTTTTAGGTAAACACATTTTTATGTGTATTCAGTTCATTGCGTTTTAGAGAGAACAGTTTCTTTTGTGTTTTTAGGCTATTGCGTTTTAGAAATAAGACATTTTTATGTGTTTTCTAGGCATTGGGTTTTAGAAATAAGACATTTTTAAGTATTTTCTGGCCATTGCGTTTTAGAAATAAGACATTTTTAAGTGTTTTCTGGCCATTGCGTTTTAAAAATAAGACATTTTTATGTGTTCTTTAGGCATTGCGTTTTAGAAATAAGACATTTTTAAGTGTTTTCTGGCCATTGCGTTTTAGAAATAAGACATTTTTAAGTGTTTTCTGGCCATTGCGTTTTAGAAATAAGACATTTTTAAGTGTTTTGGGTGCCTTGCGTTTTAGAAATAAGATATTTTCAAGTGTTTTGGGTGCATTGCGTTTTAGGTAAAACACATTCAGTCCATTGCGTTTTATAAAGTACACTTTCTTTTGTGTTTTTAGGCTATTGCGTTTTAGAAATAAGATATTTATTTGTGTTTTCTGGTCATTGCGTTTTAGAAATAAGACATTTCTTTGTGTTTTTGGTGCGTTGCGCTTTAGAAAAAGTCATTTTTTTACTTTTTTTTTTCATTGCGTTTTACGCAACTGGGTTTTCTCCATTTCGTTTTACGCAACTGGGTTTTCAAATTTTTTTTTTCAAAAATATAGCAATAGTATACTCGTTTTAAAGATAAAAAACGCTCGTTTTTTGGTGCAATTTTTATAAAAAAATAATGTCGTATGAAAAAGTTATTAACGTTTAAAAAATTGTGGGGAATTGGAGGAGAGAAAAACTATTGTGCTGGATTGACTAGAATGCCCCTAACAAACCCACGCGCCTCTTTTTTTTTTTTTGCTTCAATTTCATTCATTTAATCTTAGCCCTTGATTAATTAAATGGATGGTCAAGATCACTTTCTAGCCTTCCTAGCCAAATAAACTTCCTATTGTATCTCCACCCTATCAATATTATGTATTGTTTATAGGAAAATTAATATTTCATGAATTTAGGTATTGTTTGATGGCTTTACGTCTTCAGTTTAATGTTTACATTTCGCAATACTGACAAAATTATCATTACTTTTTACAATAAGCAAGCTTTCGTTTGACAAAAAGAATCTTTATATTTTTTGAAACAACTTTTAAATAACAAGTTTTTGGGACATGAGCGTTGCGACAGGACCGTTAAACTAAACAAAAAAGTAGACATTAAAATGTTTAACTATGCATGCGCGTTTGCGGAGTGTTACTTGAAATATTATCGTTAGAAAATAATAAGTCGGAACGATAACAAAACAAAAAAGAAAAATAAAAAAGACAAAATCTTTAATGACTACAATCTATCTATACTTTCCATAAAAAAAGAAATCCCAATGACATAAGAAAAGCTTATGTGGCAGTCATAGAGGCTGTCCAACAATGATTTTCTTATGTCATCAACAATGAGGTGGAAGCCATGGAGAGAGCATAGTGACATCATAAATTCAAACCACTGCTCCACTTTAAAATTTCAAAGGTCTGACCCACATTCTTTCTTTAAAGGTCTGCCCACACACAAAAGGTAAAGCTCTGCCCCATATTCAAACCTCTGACGATTCAAAATTCAAAATTCAAAACCTCTGACGATTCAAAATTCGGGCTCGATATTCAAAATTCAAATCATAGTATAAAAACTTCTTTTTAATTTCAAAAAGCTTATAAACCCTCACTCAGATCTTCAACAATTTCTCTCGTCCTCAAATCTACGCCGCTCTCACCGGCCGCCGCTCTCACCGGCCGCCGCTCTCACCGGCCGCCGCTCTGTCGCCCCTCCGGTACTCCTCTGTCGCCTGAATCGCCCGTCACTCCTCCTTCGAAGGTTAAATTTTATGATTTTGATGTTAGTTGTTTTGTTTGAGTTAGTTGTTTATCTAACCGATTTGATTGATTGATGTTAGTGCATATGTCTGTTGACTTCGTTTTGTATCGAGTCTTGTAATAGAATAGATAGACCAGGACACGTTATACGAGAAAATGGGGAAACAGGTCTAAACCAGCCACCTCGCACGAAGTGGATTGGCCACCTCGCACGAGATGACAATTTGGTTCGACCTGGCCAGGTCGTGCGACCTGGACCAGGTCGTGTGAGATGTTTGGTGCGACCTGGCAGTCCCTATATATAGGAGGTCTTGGGTTGTCATTTGTAACTTTGTGATTCCGGAGACGAAGTGTTGCCGAAGTGTCGAACGATCTGTAATCAGTTTCAAATCAATCTAATCGACAGTTAAAGTGATTCTTAGTGTTAAACAAGCTGTAATCATGTCCAAAACATTGAATTCAGCCTTTGGTTTGGTCTAGAACTCTTCTGATCGACTCATTAGGTCGAACCTTCGATCCTACAATGTCACACCCCGATATTTCCACGTATTACCGGTGGGCCCGGTGGGGAGTATCGTGACGTAGTTGATATCATCATAGTCAAACAACACAATATTTAAATGCACAGCGGAAGTAAAAGATAGATTTATTTCAACTGAATATATTGTAATATTAAGTATCACAGAATAGTTGAAACAGATCCACAGGCGGATCGAATAAAAAGGAAAACTGTTCAACAGACTTCAACATCTAGAGCTTGCGAGACTTGATTATTGATGCCTAGAGTAGCCAGCCTATTACGTATAGTACCTGCACTTAGCCTTTTTAGAAAATACGTCAGTTTACACTGGTAAATACAACTTAACTGACTCATTTTGAAAAGAGTTTAAAAATTGATTTGAATGCACTTTGGCAAAAATATCTTTTATAACTTGGGACAATTATTTATATATAATCTTGTATACAGTTTTACTTATTTGTCGTCCATCAGGGCCGGTTTATAGGGCCGCTCTAGATTAACTGACACGCCACAGGTATGATGCCCACAAGGATTATTTCCTTTAAGTGGATTACCAGTTTTTACATAATGCATCTGTCAGGTGTACCCCTACACCCCGTGCTTAGGTTGTGGCCATTTCTTTGAATGATGCCAAGGATATCCGGGACATGGTCATTTAACCCCCAAAGGCCATACACCAAATAATACAGAATAAAACGAGTTATGTAAATACATTAATCACAATCCGATTTAAATGATTACATACCCGACCAAGCGGTATTATTATGATACCGTATCCCAAGCCCGTATAGGGAAAATAAGTTAAGAGTATTTACCTGAGCAAAGTATAAATCAAATACAGCAAGTGCACGCAGCTTTTACTGGGCTCCTAATCTAGAATGAAGGTTTTTAATAACCTATTAGACTCCTAACGGGTCTTTAATTAAGCTTAGACTTAGACCGGTTAGTTCTCAAAAGGAAGACACGGTTCAAACGCATGATAAGGCGGAGACCGGATTAGAATGTGGTTTTGACCCGACAAGCTTGTATGCTTGTTTAATATGGGTAACTTAAACACATTCTGGATTTTGAGACAAAAATGATATGGTTTGACCCGTTTCGGCAATTATATGTAAACTAGTTACATAAGCCGCTCCGAACGCGGAAAGTGCGTAACGGGTAACCAAAAGAGTCATATACAGGTTTCCTAAGTTAATATGCCTTAAATATGTTGTGACATCAGTAAGATATCTTCTATTATGCCCAAAACGAATTTAAACTCAAACTATGTCTCGTAGGGGCATTTTGGTCATTTTAAAGGTTATAAAAGAGTTTAAATATTAATCTGAGTTACAGGTCTGATGTAATTAGTAAAAATACTTAATTTAATAAGTTATAACAGTAGGGTAATACACATATGTGAAATTTATCATTTAAAACCAAACTATGCACCTTAGGGGCATTTTGGTAATTTCACTTAGGCTTAAAAGGTCAAAACTGGAAATCTGAGTTTAAACCTTTTGCTTACTGTTAATATATAAAGATTTACTGAAAATATCAGTAGGTATCAAACCTTATATGTTTAAAATAGTTTTAATACATACTATGCGTTAAAAACGCTTAAAAAGACGATTTTGAGCTATTTCCGGGTTTTTAAAGACAAGCTGATATTTTTATTATTTCAGAAGGCTCAAAATATTTTATTTATTATATTAGATCAGTAGGAAAAGGTTTGGTACTAAAAGGATTTGTAAAACTCATTTTATAGCCCAAAAGGGCAAAACCGGCAATTACCGAATCAAGCTTAGAACTCTATGTTATGCTCAGCCTAAAAATAAATAAAAATCTTCAAAAATCTCAAAATATTATTTTACATCAGTGGGTAAAAAGTTTGGTATCAAAAATTGGGTTTAGATAGGCTATATGCTAATTACGCCGTTTAATTAATAAAAAGCTTTTCATTTACGCTAATGAGCATAACTCCTAATCTAGACCTCAAACTGATGTCAAATTTTAGGGACAAGTTTATAAATCAGTAACTAAGGTTTCTATTCTTTTATATTTTCAAAAATCACGTTTTAAGGTCATATGGGCATAATAGTCAACATATAAGCATTTAACGGAAACATGCATGTGAATCGGATAACTAATGAACCAAGTTGTATAATCACAGAGGGTTATACTTATATGAAACCTGGTCCTAATGAGGCTCTAAGGCATTTCTAAAACATGCTACAATGGGTCAGAACTGAAAGTCAAAGCAAAAGTCAAATTATGCGACTTTCGGTTCTGAACCGAGCCTAAACTGAAAATTGTCAGGTTGAACATGTTTAGACATGTTCTTACATTAATTACCAAGTTATATTAATGATAAAATAGGTTGTATGTCTTCTACATTGCTAATTATGTGTTAATTTGAAAATAAGCTTTCTATTGACTTTTTAAGATTAACTTTGACCCGACAATTAGCCTAGTTAGAGTGGGAATCAGAGAGTACCCTTCTAAGGGTTCATTACCCACATAATTACCAACTTATAGGTACTTTCAATTCGAGATTTGACTGAACAATTATTGATTAATCTTGAAGTCAAACCTTAATTACGACGGTTTGACTTTAAGCTAATTAACAAAACTAAACTGAATTAAATAAGGTTAAGGACGCTTACAAGAGTCCTAAGTATGATTAGGGATCCTAAGAATGCTTGTTGCTGATCAGAGGAGCTCCAGAAATGAGTCTTGAGTGAACTTGAAGTGAGCAAGCTTCAAGTGTTGCAACAATGCTCTTTATATACAAACTTAAATTGCATGGGATGATGCCAACCAAGTCTACTGATGTTTTATGATGGTCCCATGTGTCCCTATAATGCCAAAACCAGTTGCCAAGTCCTTGATTTTGAAAACCACTCTCTTAAGGCGGTGCAACAGGCTGAACAGGCATCTGTCCATTTTCTGCTGCCAGCGACTGTCTTACGGACCATAAGAAAGAAGCCTTGTGGACCGTAAGCACCTCTTACGGACCGTAAGAGGTAACCGACCCTGGATTAAATCGCCCAGTTGCAGCGCTTGCGGACCGTAAGCCTAAGGCCATACGGTCCGTATCCGATGACCAGAAGACAAAAAACTTGTTAACTTTCAAGCTTTGACCATGCAACTTTCATAGTTCGAATCTTGGGTCTCTTGCAACAGAATGGGACCACTTTTTCAGTCTTAAAAAGGTTATAAAACCTTGCCATGCACCTACACATCCTTGGATTCTTATGGAGAGTCTTGCCACGCACTTGAATAAGGTTTTAATTCTTTTGAACAAGAATTTTAATTATGGACTTTGTTGTAACATTATTTAAAAACCCAAATTCTTTATAAATTGAATTTATTCATCATAGGAATAACCGGTTCTAACCAGATCAGATGTTTTTCATAATGATTAAGGTCTTGGGATTTATAATTAGGTCGCTCAGAGGTGTTTATTAACATGTCGACACTTTTTAAATCCTACCATACATCTTCTAATTTGACTCGGGTTCCTGCAACGTTTATCTTACATGACACGTGTCTTTATTCTAATGGGTAAAATTTTGCGAGGTGTTACATCCTCACCCCCTTAAAAGAAATCTCAACCTCGAGATTTACTGGAACAAATGAGGGTACTTTTCTTTCATGGTAGACTCTACCTCCCACGTATACTCGGGACCTCTGCGGGCATCCCATTTAACCTTTACAATAGGCACATGCTTCCTCCGAAGCTTCTTAACCTGTCGATCCTCAATCGACAAAGGTTTTTCCACAAATTTCAAGCTCTCATCTATATGCACATCCGTATGTAGTATAACTAGCGATCCATCAGCTAGACATTTCTTCAGATTGCAGATGTGGAATACACTGTGAATACCACTGAGCTCCTCAGGTAGGTTTAACTTGTAAGCCACTGATCCGACACATTTGATGATCTCGAATGGTCCTATATACCTTGGGCTTAACTTACCTTTCTTACCAAATCGCATCACCCCCTTCCAGGGTGACACTTTAAGCAAAACTTTATCACCAACCTCAAACTTTAGAGGTTTTCGCCTTTTATTAGCATAACTTTTCTGCCTATCTCTGGCAGCTTTCAGGCGGTCACGAATCTGGACAATCTTGTCCGTTGTTTCAAGGACTATATCTGGTCCTGATAACTGAGCTTCTCCTACTTCGGCCCAATAAATAGGCGTTCTGCATTTCCTACCATATAATGCCTCAAAAGGCGCAACCTGAATGCTTGTATGGTAGCTATTGTTATAGGAGAACTCGATCAATGGCAGGTGGTTATCCCAACTACCACCTAAATCAATCACACATGCACGAAGCATGTCTTCCAAAGTTTGGAGTGTACGCTCACTTTGCCCATCCGTCTGTGGATGGTAAGCCGTACTAAAATTTAAGTGCGTGCCCAAAGATTGTTGGAAACTTTTCCAAAAATGTGATGTGTATCTGGTATCTCTGTCAGAGATAATTGACACTGGTACGCCATGCAGAGATACAATCTTATCTACGTACAATTAGGCTAACATATCGGAGCTATAAGTCTCCTTAATGGGTAGGAAATGTGCTGACTTAGTCAGTCTATCTACTATTACCCATATAGTATCATTTCCTTTCTTTGTCTTTGGCAACTTGGTGATGAAATCCATTGTCACCATCTCCCACTTCCATGTGGGAAGTTCAGGTTGTTGTAGCAAACCTGACGGCTTCTGATGTTCAGCTTTGACTTGTGCACATGTCAAACATTTGGCTACATAGGTAGCTATAGACTTCTTCAAGCCTATCCACCAATAGTTTGCCTTTAGATCCTGGTACATCTTATCAGCTCCAGGATGAATGGAATATTTGGAACTGTGGGCTTCCTGGAGGATAACATCCCGAAGTCCTCCATAAACTGGAACCCAAATTCGTCCATTTAATCTCAGGATTCCGTCCTTGCCATAGGATAACTGTTCTTCAGTTACTCCTAGCTTTTCATCAGGATAGTTAGCTTCCAAGACAGCTTCCTTCTGCGCAGCTAACAACCTTTCATTCAAGCTATTCCTTATCTCAATGCTCTTCGCATTGATTCTTATAGGCTTCACTCTTTCCTTTCTACTTAAGGCATCGGCAACCACATTCGCCTTGCTAGGATGGTATCTTATCTCACAATCATAATCATTCAAAGTTTCCATCCAGCGTTGCTGCCTCATGTTCAAGTCCTTCTGATTGAACAAATGTTGAAGACTTTTGTGATCAGAATAGATTACACACTTAGTTCCATACAAGTAATGCCTCCATAGTTTTAGTGCGAATACAACGACACCCAACTCCAAGTCATGGGTAGTGTAATTCGTCTCGTACACCTTTAACTGGTGTGAAGCATAGGCAATGACTTTGCCTTTCTGCATAAGCACACAGCCCATTCCAGTGTGTGATGCATCACAATATACCACAAACTCATCAATTCCCTCAGGCAATGTCAACACAGGTGCATTGCTCAACTTCTGCTTGAGAACATCGAAGGATTCCTGTTGCTTAGGACCCCAGTCAAACTTAATATTCTTACGCGTCAACGAAGTCAGGGGTGCAGCAATCCTTGAGAAGTTTTCAATAAATCGCCTATAATATCCTGCCAAACCTAGAAAGCTACGAATCTTTGTAGGCGTCTTTGGCTCTTGCCAATTCATGACAGCTTCAACTTTAGCGGGATCTATTGGATACCACGCTCACTAACAACATGTCCAAGGAATTGGACTTCACGAAGCCATAATACACTTCGAAAATTTGGCATAGAGCTTCTCACGATGTAGGAGTTTGAGAATACAACGAAGATGTTTCTCATGGTCAACTTGGTTCTTTGAATAAATCAAAATGTCATCAATGAAAACGATAATAAATTTATCCAAGTAGGGCTTCCAAACGCGATTCATGAGGTCCATGAACACTGCTGGTGCATTAGTGAGCCCAAAAGGCATCACTAGGAACTCGTAATGACCATAACGAGTCCTAAATGCAGTTTTGTGCACATCTTCATCTCTAACCTTCAACTGATGGTAGCCTGACCTCAAATCGATCTTGGAGAAATAACTTGCCCCTTGAAGTTGATCGAACAGATCGTCTGTCCTGGGCAATGGATATCTATTCTTGATAGTGACCTTGTTAAGCTCGCGATAGTCGATGCATAGGCGCATCGATCCATCCTTCTTCTTCACAAACAGGATTGGCGCTCCCCAAGGAGACGAACTAGGTCTAATTAAACCCTTGGCTAGAAATTCATCTAGTTGCGTCCTCAATTCCTTCATCTCTGTTGGTGCCAACCTATAAGGCGCTCTCGCAACAGGTGCTGCTCCGGGAATGATGTCAATTCTGAATTCTACTTGCCTATCTGGTGGTAAACCAGGTAGTTCTTCAGGAAAAACTTCAGGGTACTCAGAAATGACTGGAATATCTTCAATCTTAGGCTTCTGCTCGTCAATAGTTACCTGTGCCATATAAATGACACAACCCTTCTTCAAACATCTAGATACCTTGAGCATGGACACTTTCTCAGGCAGCCCATATTGGGTATCTCCCTGAATGGTAAGTGGGTCACCAGACGGAGTCTTGATCACCACTTGCTTCTTATTGCACACTATCTGGGCTTGGTTATGAGCTAACCAATCCATGCCTATAACTATGTCAAAACCGGCTAACTTCAAAGGAAGTAGGGACAATGGAAAAGAGTGGTTCCTAATGGATATGAAACATCCATCTAACACGGTTGACGCGGTTTCTAAGGTACCATCAGCTAATTCCACCTCATATTTCACACTTAGGGTTTTAACAGGCAAATTCAGCAATTCGCAAAACTTATTATCTACGAATGACTTATCAGCACCTGAATCAAATAATACCTTTGCATAGACATCATTTATGAGGAAGGTACCTGTGATCACATTGTCATCCAGAACAGCTTCCCTTGCATCCATTCGGAAGACCCTTGCATTGGTCTTCTTGACCTCTTCCGGCTTCTTGGCGTATTTAGGGCAATTGGTTTTAATGTGCCCTTTCTCGTTGCAGTTGTAGCATGTGGCATCTTTAATCTTCTTGCAATCAACAGTCTTGTGCTCTTTAGACTTGCATAACCCACATGCAGGTGATCCTGACTTAGAATTGTACTCAAGTCTGCATTTTCCAAAGTGCCGTTTTTGGCAAGTTTTGCACTTTGGCTTTTCCTCAGCTTGTTGGCTACCCTTGTTGGATCCAGACTTCTTCCTGAAGTCAGTGCAACCTTTATGCTTCTTTTCAGATCTTCGTGAGTTATCATCCTCACGCTTTCTCTTGCCTTTTTCTGAATTCCTGAGCGATCTTAGCCTGACTGCGTCCAAGGTAAGAGACAGAGATAGATCAGCTGCTGATCTAAAAGTAGCAGGTCTGGACGCCTTAATACTGGCTTTGATTTCTGGGGCTAAACCCCCAATGAAGCGAGCAATCCTTTTGGGTTCCGGGGTTACGAGATACGGAACCAGCCTAGACAGGGTATTGAAACTGGTGAGGTAAGCTTGACAATCTAAATTCTTCATCACCAACGATAAGAAATCTGATTCAATTCTTTCAACCTCATGCTGCGGGCAATAATTCTCCTTAATGAGGGCAGCAAACTGATCCCATGTCAGATTTTAGAATGGGATCTTTCCAGCAGCTTGAATGAGAGACTTCCACCAAGCTAATGCCTCTCCCTTGAACGATTGGGATACATACTTCACTACATCCCTTTCAGCACAACCGCTGATGTCAACTACTGTGTCTATTTCATCTAACCAAGGCATACAATCAATTGCCCCTTTTTCCCTAGTGAAATCCTGGGGTTTGCAGGAGACAAAGTACTTATAGGTACAGGACTTGGTACGTGGTTTATCATCAAATACTATCCTCTTGGATGGAACACTGTTTTGGTTTGAGGAATGTCGATCATCATCTTTCTTTGGCTCATCTTTCTTAGAGGGTGGCTTGCTGTGAGCCTCTGAATGAGTCTTAGGCTTGGAATGCGGTGCGGATAGGGTCCCACTTCGAGTCCCGCTAGATTCATTATACTGCCGCTCTATAGCTTTTATAACAGCATTATCTACTAATGCTTGCAGCTCCGCACCGGTCACATGTATCTTAGTATTTTCATGGTTTTCCACCGGATGACTGTTTACCTCTTCTGACCTAGCCATGTAGCTTTAATTGCTACATAAAATCAAATAAGGGCAAGGTTTATATAGAAGCTTATACAGCTTTATTGCTTTTGACAATTTATTAACCATGGTTTTTAATAGCCATTTTAGTTAATTTGTTAAATATATAATTATCCAGGATCTTTATCATAATCCTAAATTATAAGTTAGTAATAGCTCAAAAGGCCTAGTCACGTAGATAAGTTTAGTTTATAAGCCCAGATTTTATGGAATCGAGGCATTAAGGTTTGAATCAAAGTTCATTACCTTTTATTGACAGGGAGTTGTAGGCTACCACTGTCTTTAGTCCTAGAGGACGTTAATTATAGCCCGTAGGCACTTCATCCTTAAGGGATGATTATTTTAATAAGGAAAAATTGGAATAATCCAATTTAAGAATGACTTATGAGATTTTATCAAGTCACATTTTGTCACTAATGTTAACATGTCTTTAGATGTTAACAAGGATTTGAATCTTTTGAATATGTTTTACCATCTTGGCCATGTCTGCAATGACATTTAGGCTAGGTTTTACCTTTAAGATTCTTTTTAATATTTAACGCAGAACAATCCTAAATTGAGATGTAAATATGGATCTGAACCTAATTATGGAACTACCATCTTGACCCTGTCTTAAGATGACACCTGGCTAGGTCTGGTCCCTTTTTAGATTTTGCCATTTTATTATAATGGTGGATCTTTTAGTAGGAATGTTATTTTATTTATTTCACATTTTATGTCTATACACATAATTAATAAAATGAAAATTTAAATTAACCATTCCATAAAAATTTAACAAGTACAATTTTGCCCTAAACGGGACTTCTACTGAAATAACATGCCCACGCAGGGGCTTAAACAAACAAACATACCCACGCAGGGGTCAACAGAAAGACATGTCCACGTAGGGGCAGAATACAAAAAGATATACTCACGCAGGGGTTAAACAAAAGACATGCCCACGCAGGGGCTGGATTAAAAATAAGGAAATACAACCAACAATTTAAAGGATTCAATGGTCCTTCTTGTTCTTTCCTTTTATTAAACTTGCCAATCCCTTAAAGAATCCCTGGTTGTTTCTTTGGTCCTCACGGACTACCCTTTCCACTTGGCTCAATCTTTGGAGAATTTCCTCCTGTTCTGCGGGGAAAACCATGGTATCTGCGGCTGCGGCTGATGTGGAGGTCGAAGATGCGGCTGTTGTTGGTATCCATAAGCTGGGTATCCAACTCCCCAGGGAGCTCCGTAAGGCCCCTCGGGGTCGAGAGCATTGTAGTTCCATGCTGCCAAGTATGGGTCGACCTCAGCATAATTGAAGCTGGTGTGAGCCGGCTGCTCAAAGGGATTATACACTGCTGAGCCAGCGTATGTGGGAATTGGGTTGCCAAAGCCCAACGGTGGTGGCACGACAGGTGCAGAGTTCACTTTCGGGATGGGGTTTGATGGTCCCCCCATCTGCGGATCTTCTTGAAGTGGCGGGTAGTGGCTGCCACTCGATGGTTGAGGGGTGCTGATACGCACCCCCCCTCGCACGGACATCCGTGCGTTCGATCTCCTTTGCCTCGGTGGCTCAGGAGGTTGTTGCTGAGGTGGTGGTGGTGGTGGGGTCACTGCCACGTAACGTGAATCCTCAGAAGGATCCTGCTGCTGCTGCTGGTGAGGTGATGAATGGTAAGAGGGTGTAAAATACCATTGATACTGGTTGAACCTTGCTTGGTAGCTGTCAGGACCATGGTAGGGTGATGCATGGAAGGATGACCCATCAGAAATTTCAACAGGGTGCGTGGAGGTACCGGTCGGTGGTCGGTGTCCTCATCCATATCCATGGCGTGATCTCCAGAAAAGTGATCTTTAGGTCCCAATGGGTTACACCCACCGGTTCTTCGAGGTAGTTTGCCAGGTTGAACCGGCTTCGGAAGATAAGTGAAGGGTTATCAAAGGAATGACGAGAATTGGACCTCTGGAGAGGGATAAAAGAAGGCTGTGGGTTATCGGGTTCATTTTCTGATTGGGGTCCAAAAGAGTGAAGATAAGACGGTGACGAGCTTAACGAGACGGACCGTCTCGCTGGCAGCAGATGTGTCCTCCAGTCCCCCTGGGGACTTGTACGCATGTTGATGGGTGAGGTTCGTCCTTGAGATGGGCCGGCCTCATGGTCGTGGCCTGCTACATGTGCCTTTCCCTTTCTCCTAAAGAATCTTGGAGGCATGTTTAAACCGGTCAACATAAACAAAGATAACAACAAGGCACAATATAAAAGACAAAAATAAAACAAAATCAGGATTTGTCCTATGTTCTTTGTCTAGACTCGAAAATTTGAGGAATGTGCAACTGTGTAACTGAGTGTTGGCTCTGATACCAACCTGTCACACCCCGATATTTCCACGTATTACCGGTGGGCCCGGTGGGGAGTATCGTGACGTACTTGATATCATCATAGTCAAACAACACAATTTTAAATGCACAGCAGAAGCAAAAGATAGATTTATTTCAACTGAATATATTGTAATATTAAGTATCACAGAATAGTTGAAACAGATCCACAGGTGGATCAAATAAAAAGGAAAACTGTTCAACAGACTTCGACATCAAGAGCTTGCGAGACTTGATTATTGATGCCTGGAGTAGCCAGCCTATTACGTATAGTACCTGCACTTAGCCTTTTTGGAAAATACGTCAGTTTACACTGGTAAATACAACTTAACTGACTCATTTTGAAAAGAGTTTAAAAATTGATTTGAATGCACTTTGGCAAAAATATCTTTTATAACTTGGGACAATTATTTATATATAATCTTGTATACAGTTTTACTTATTTTTCGTCCATCAGGGCCGGTTTGTAGGGCCGGTCTAGATTAACTGACACGCCACAGGTATAATGCCCACAAGGATTATTTCCTTTAAGTGGATTACCAGTTTTTACATAATGCATCTGTCAGGTGTACGCCTACACCCCGTGCTTAGGTCGTGGTCATTTCTTTGAATGATGCCAAGGATATCCGGGACATGGTCATTTAACCCCCAAAGGCCATACACCAAATAACATAGAATAAAACGAGTTACGTAAATACATTAATCACAATCCGATTTAAATGATTACATACCCGTCCAAGCGGTATTATTATAATACCGTATCCCAAGCCCGTATAGGGAAAATAAGTTAAGAGTATTTACCTGAACAAAGTATAAATCAAATACAGCAAGTGCACGCAGCTTTTACTGGGCTCCTAATCTGGAACGAAGGTTTTTAATAACCTATTAGAATCCTAACGGGTCTTTAATTAAGCTTAGACTTGGACCGGTTAGTTCTCAAAAGGAACACACGGTTCAAACGCATGATAAGGCGAAGACCGGATTAGAATGTGGTTTTAACCCGACTAGCTTGTATGCTTGTTTAATATGGGTAACTTAAACACATTCTGGATTTTGAGACAAAAATGATATGGTTTGACCCGTTTCGACAATTATATGTAAACTAGTTACATAAGCCGCTCCGAACACGGAAAGTGCGTAACGGGTAACTAAAAGAGTCATATACAGGTTTCCTAAGTTAATATGCCTTAAATATGTTGTGACATCAGTAAGATATCTTCTATTATGCCCAAAACGAATTTAAACTCAAACTATGCCTCGTAAGGGCATTTTGGTCATTTTAAAGGTTATAAAAGAGTTTAAATAATAATCTGAGTTACAGGTCTGATGTAATCAGTAAAAATACTTAATTTAATAAGTTATAACAGTATGGTAATACACATATGTGAAATTTATCATTTAAAACCAAACTATGCACCTTAGGGGCATTTTGGTAATTTCACTTAGGCTTAAAAGGTCAAAACTGGAAATCTGAGTTTAAAACTTTTGCTTACTGTTAATATATAAAGATTTACCGAAAATATCAGTAGGTATTAAACCTTATATGTTTAAAATAGTTTTAATCCATACTATGCGTTAAAAACGCTTAAAAAGACGATTTTTGGCTATTTCCGGGTTTTTAAAGACAAGCTGATATTTTTATTATTCCAGAAGGCTCAAAATATTTTATTTATCATATTAGATCAGTAGGAAAAGGTGTGGTAATAAAAGGATTTGTAAAACTCATTTTATAGCCCAAAAGGGCAAAACCGGCAATTACCGAATCAAGCTTAGAACTCTATGTTATGCTCAGCCTAAAAATAAATAAAAATCTTCAAAAATCCCAAAATATTATTTTACATCAGTGGGTAAAAATTTTGGTATCAAAAATTGGGTTTAGATAGGCTATATGCTAATTACGCCGTTTAATTAATAAAGAGCTTTTCATTTACGCTAATGAGCATAACTCCTAATCTAGACCTCAAACTGATGTCAAATTTTAGGGACAAGTTTATAAATCAGTAACTAAGGTTTCGATTCTTTTATATTTTCGAAAATCACATTTTAAGGTCATATGGGCATAATAGTCAACATATAAGCATTTAACGGAAACATGCATGTGAATCGGATAACTAATGAACCAAGTTGTATAATCACAGAGGGTTATACTTATTTGAAACCTGGTCCTAATGAGGCTCTAAGGCATTTCTAAAACATGCTACAATGGGACAGAACTGAAAGTCAAAGCAAAAGTCAAATTATGCGACTTTCGGTGCCGAACCGAGCCTAAACTGAAAATTGTCGGGTTGAACATGTTTTGACATGTTCTTACATTTATTACCAAGTTATATTAATGATAAAACAGGTTGCATGTCTTCTACATTGCTAATTATGTGTTAATTTGAAAATAAGCTTTCTATTGACTTTTTAAGATTAACTTTGACCCGACAATTGGCCTAGTTAGAGTGGGAATCAGAGAGTACCCTTCTAAGGGTTCATTACCCACATAATTACCAACTTATAGGTACTATCAATTCGAGATTTGACTGAACAATTATTGATTAATCTTGAAGTCAAACCTTAATTACGACGGTTTGACTTTAAGCTAATTAACTAAGCTAAACTGAATTAAAGAAGGTTAAGGACGCTTACAAGAGTCCTAAGTATGATTAGGGATCCTAAGAATGCTTGTTGCTGATCAGAGGAGCTCCAGAAATGAGTCTTGAGTGAACTTGCAGTGAGCAAGCTTCAAGTGTTGCAACAATGCTATTTATATACAAACTTAAATTGCATGGGATGATGCCAACCAAGTCTATTGATGTTTTATGATGGTCCCATGTGTCCCTATAATGCCAAAACCAGTTGCCAAGTCCCTAATTTCGAAAACCACTCTCTTAAGGCGGTGCAACAGGCTGAACAGGCATCTGTCCATTTTCTGCTGCCAGCGACTGTCTTACGGACCGTAAGAAAGAAGCCTTGTGGACCGTAAGCACCTCTTACGGACCGTAAGAGGTAACCGACCCTGGATTAAATCGCCCAGTTGCAGCGCTTGCGGACCGTAAGCCTAAGGCCATACGGTCCGTATCCGATGACCAGAAGACAAAAAACTTGTTAACTTTCAAGCTTTGACCATGCAACTTTCATAATTCGAATCTTGGGTCTCTTGCAACAGAATGGGACCACTTTATCAGTCTTAAAAAGGTTATAAAACCTTGCCATGCACCTACACATCCTTGGATTCTTATGGAGACTCTTGCCACGCACTTGAATAAGGTTTTAATTCATTTGAACAAGAATTTTAATTATGGACTTTGTTGTAACATTATTTAAAAACCCAAATTCTTTATAAATTGAATTTATTCATCATAGGAATAACCGGTTCTAACCAGATCAGATGTTTTTCATAATGATTAAGGTCTTGGGATTTATAATTAGGTCGCTCAGAGGTGTTTATTAACATGTCGACACTTTTTAAATCCTACCATACATCTTCTAATTTGACTCGGGTTCCTGCAACGTTTATCTTACATGACACGTGTCTTTATTCTATTGGGTAAAATTTTGCGAGGTGTTACATACAAGTGGTATCAGAGCTCAGGAGGAAGAGTTCTTAGCATTTCAGCTTGTTTTCTCGGATAAAATCTGATTTCTTCTCATTTCTACTCATTCTTCTACACATTTTCTTCAAAATCAGAACGTTTTCACGGCTAAAATGATCTGAATTTCACATATAACACGTAAAATTGAGTTTTAAACAATCCGTGAACAAATCAGGACCTAATTCAACCTAAATCTTGTTAAAATTGACCAAATCGCATGAATTCTTCATTCAGATCGTTCGAACAGATCAGCCAAGTCGCACGACCTGCTCATGTCGTTTGAAAACTGGGTCAGGTCGTTTGAATTCTGTCAGATCGTGTGAAAGTTTGTTCAGATCGCACGGTTTAGGTCCAGGTCGTTTGGAATTGGACTCCCGGTCGCACGAAGTGACCCAGGTCATGTGAAAAGTATCCAGGTCGTGTGAAAGGTAGTCCAGGTCGTGTGAACTGAATTCCAGGTCATTTCAAGGTGTCATCAGGTCGTTTGAGATTAGCCAGTTCGTTTTAACCAGCTCGTTTGAACCAGTTCGTTTGAACCAGATCGTTTGAACTCAGTTCGTTTGAAACTCCAGCTCGTTTGAACTTTGTGATTTTGTGAATCTTTTCACCGAAACATGGAAAACGAATTTTACAATGCGTTTGCTACTGCCCCGGCTGCTCCAATTACAGTTGCTGAAACTGTTGATATTGAGAATGAAACAGGAACTTTCCAAAAGCCTCCAAAGCTTATGTACATTGAGGACTTTAAAGGATGGCATGGTCGTTTTGAAAACTGGGTGCAAGCTAATAAGTTTGATGCATGGGTTTCGTTAGAGAAAGATTATACTTTACCGAAAGATGATCTTGGAAATGAAAAACCAATAAGTCAATTTACACCGGATAAAAATTAAGATACACCAGTGAAAAGATGATGATTAGCATTCTCCAACAAGCGGTAAAAGAAGATATTTTCGTTTTACTTCAACATAAGGGAACTGCTAGATCAATCTGGAAAGCGTTGATTAAAAATTTTAAGGGTAGTGCTGATATGATAAAAAATAAGCGTGCATTACTAAGAAAATCGTTTGATATGTTTACAGCTTTTGAAGGTGAAACAACAAGAACGATTATTGAGAGATATTGTCATCTTGTCATGGAAATGAAAAGATTGGACATCAAGAAAGAAGATGATGAATGGGTTGATAAGCTAGCCGATGCGTTACCACAGAATGAATGGGGAACATATCTGTTGATTTTAAAGCATAACCGACAATTTGAAGATATGAATTTGAGTAAGTTTATCCAAAAGTTGGAAGAACATGAGCTAGCAATTCGAAAAACTACTACAATGAGAAGTCCAGGTGCTCAACAGGATGTTAGTCTGTACTATAGAGGAAGCAAAGTTGAAACTACTCCGAGTCCAAAGATTCAGACTGCGTTCAGTGCTGATGGTACTTCCGGAACAAATGCAAACAATACAAATTAGAGCAATGGATATTCTTCATCTTATTCAAGTTTTAAACCAAATTTCTCAACACCAAGTTCTCAACAACAAAGTTCAACAAACTTTAATGGTCAAGTATTGCAATGCAATGTTACATTACATATTCAGAATGGTCAAAATTCTTCTCCAGATATTGCGAAACAACACATGGCATCTCTTGTCACTATGTTAGAGTCGTATGAAAGCTTAGTTGCTGGAGGAATCAGAAATCCGATGCTTACTGAAGAGGATTATGATCAGATTGATTCTGAGGAACTTGAGTTGATGGACATCAAGTGGTGTTTAGCTAGCGTTTTGAGAAGAGCAGAAAAGTTCAAACAAATCACCGGAAGAGATGATCTTCGTGAAGCTGCTACATCTCAGCTAGGTTTTGACAAATCGAAGGTTACTTGTTTTCGTTGCCGAGAAAAAGGGAATTTTAAACGAGAGTGTACAAACAGAGAAGCAACCGGAAGACAAGATCCTTTCGGAAACAATGATTATCATAGAAAAGCAATTTATCATCAGGTTGCTCAACAACCATATCAACAACAATCTTCACAATCACGTACTATTGAAGAATCAAAGGGTAGAGCTTGTTTTGGTCTGTTAGATCAAGAAGATGAAAGGATTCCGAAAGATTTCAATTGGGATGATTATGATCCCTCTAGACCTTCAGTTTCTAAAGCATTTGTTGCTCGAATGTTTGAAGAAGAATCAGTCAAATCTAAGAACAGTCCGAGAAGACAACCGATTTTTAAGTCATTAGGAAGTGATGCAGACACTGATGATGAGGAAGAGTATATTAATAAAGCTAGAAAACAATTGGATACTTATAGTTTTAATTTGTTTTTTGCAGATAAAATCGAGATTTTGAAAGAGAAAAGGGCTGCTAGACTGAAGAGAGAAATGGAAGCAAGAAGGGTTGCTGAAGAAATGACTGAAGTTAAGAAAGAAGCTGATAAGGCAAAAGTTGAAGAAAAACCGACAGAGAAGGTCGAGGTTGAAGAGAATGAAGTGAAGATAGAATTTGATAAAGAACCGATTGTATTTGAAAAGGTGGTGGAAAAATAGTTGAAGTTGAAAAAATTGTTGAAGTGGAAAAGATTGTAGAGGTTGAAAAACCTTGTACTAAGTGTTTAAAACCTTGCAACGATTGTGCTGAAAAAGATACAAAGCTTGCTGAATTGGAGAAGCTCAAAGAGAATTTATTGCATAATGTGAGAAGCATAAAGGAATCATATGATCTCCTAAGCAGCAAAGTAAAGTTGTACAAAGGAGCTTGTGATGAGGATATTCAGATGAAGAATCTTCTGAAAGCAACAGTTCTTCAAAAGCAAACTGTAATCAACAAATACATTGAGATTAATGCAGGGCTGAAACAAGAATTGGCAGCAATGACGATCGAAAAAGAAAGAGTGAACAATTTACTTCGAAGTTATCAAAGTTCAGATTATGTTATTGATCGCATCTTTCCTACCGTGGCAGCTCATAAGTTTGCAGATGATGAAGAAAATTCTGGTAAGAAAACTGGTTTGAACTATAACAAAGTACCAAATCCAATGTGGGATGGTTATACCCCCCGAGACTTTGAAAAGGTGGCTGAAGCACTCAATCTGAATCTGAAATCCGAGTCTATCGATGGATTACCAGATGAGATGATATTGATGTCACCTTCACAGCGTCTAACACTGATCACGAGTCCGAGTTAATAAAGAAAGTGGTCGATCAGGTGTTGGATAAAGATGAAGAGTCAAAGTCAGAGTCTAAATCTGAAAATTCAAGTTCATCAGACAAAAGCTCAAGTTCACCAGTCAAAAGGGTTTACAATAAAGATTTTCTGATGTCACAAAATAATTTGAATGATGAAACATTCAAAGTAGCATATACTTTGAATGATTCTGACAAATTATATTCTGATGAAGAATTTCCAATAAGAAGTGTTAGAACTGAAATGATTAAAAAAGTTTTCAAATTAACAAAAATTAATATTTCTGAAATAAAAGATGTAAATCTTACTGAAAAACCTAAAAAATACACTTCAAGAGTTCAACAAAGATTGAACAAGAAAAAGGGTTACAGTTCTGGTTCGGGTTATCGAAAGAAACCAAACCATAACAGTAATTTCAAAAAGAAAGGTTTAGGTTTTGTTCCACCAGAAAATCATAAAAATGAGAAAATTTATAAACCAAAAACTAAATTTGTTTCAGGAGCAAGTTCTGAAGAGGAGAAGGAGAAACCTTTCTGGAAATAGTCAAACAAGGAGTTTCTCGCCGAAAAGCAAAAGAATGTGTTGAATGAATCTGAACCAAGAGTTGAAAGAAGAACCTGTTTCAAATGCCAAGAGGTTGGACATATTGTTTTGGAATTGCCCAAAGCTCACCAACACAAAACAGGGAGTTTCTTCTAACTCTAAATTGAAAGAGAAAAATGTTGATAAAAAGGAACAACCAACAGAAAAATTTAAGGAGTTCAAAAATTCGACTTTCGAAGTTGGTGAAAGTTCGAAACATTTTTACAAAAGAAGAGTAAATCTAAACAAACAAAAATGGATTGCTAAGAAATCAGAGGTTGATACTGGCAATGAATCTGATTCGTCAAAGTCAGAGGAGTCACATGTTGTGCTAAATGATGAGAATTCAGTTCCGACGATGGATGATGAAAATTTTCCACCATTGTCAAACGGAAACTTGAAATCAAAAATTGGTAAGATTGAGATTTCAGATCAATTCTTTTCTGATAAGAAAGAATTTGATGCTGAAAAAGCATTTAGTGGTAAAGTGCTACATATTTTTGGTAAGATGGCTGAGGGGAAGGTGAAGGGAGTGAAAAAATTTTACGAATCGAAAGTTGTTAAACCAAATGAGGATGGTTCACCCATGATTGATCAGGCATGGGTGAGATTCTTTAAAAAATAAAATCCTGACTTGCCGAAGCTCCCAAGTTAGTAAACGTGGAGCATGAATCGGCATCATTCTTGAAAAATGTTTTTGTGTGAAAAACCTACAAGTGTAAAATTTTACAAGTGGTTGAAAAAACAAGGTGATGAAACCCCATGATGTATGAAATCAACAAAACTAATTTTCTGGAAAAATCATTTTGATTAAAACAAACTTAAGTGTTTTGAAATCATAATGTGAAAATAGTTTGTTGTCAGGGGGAGTTCTGATTGTTTGAGCCAAGTGAATGGCGAATTGAAGCAATTCACATCAGTTTGTCATTTTATTTGTACAATTTATTTGAAAGTAAAAGCATATATTTTCAAATTTTCCTTGAAAATCAAAAATTGAAACATATTTTTGATTTTAGGGGAGTAAAAAATTTTAGAAATTTTGAAAATTTGAAAAATCCAAAAACATGATAAAATCTAAAAATCAAAAACATCGAAAAATCAAAATAAGTTTTGTTGTGAAAAAGAGGAAATGATAGTACATCAGTAGACAATCACAGTACGCTAAAGATTTGGAAAGTTAAAAATGTGATAAACGGTCTCACTGATGATATGCCAGTAGGTTTTTACACGCTTAGTAGATTGTTTTCGAGATATAAACCTAAATATCAAATACTTACTTATTTCGTGAGGAACATCTCTCGGATATATAGGTAACCCCTGAAATCTTGTTTGAAGGGCTTTCTATTTCTGACATACTAGGTCTTGTGCGTGATGATATTTGGGGTATTATACCGGGACTTCTGATTTTGCGGGAGCAATAGCCTAGTCCTCGTATAATACTCTGCACTGCTTTAATCATAAAGCCCACCCTCATCATAAAAAATGATGAAATATTGAAAAATGTTAATCATGTGCTGTTGAAAAGAAGATCCCCAAGGGGGACACACCTAAAGTCGAGCCATCATCTCTCTGATTGAACGGAAGTTCTAGCCTGAGCTCTCATGGCCTCGCATTACCCATTTACAGATATCATTAGTGTACATTCACCTGTAAGACTGAATATAGGAGTCTGGATACGAGAGTATATTCTGAGGTGGGACACGCGAATAAGTTAAGTCCATTAAAACACTAATTCGTATCTCGAAACAGTTGAACTTTGTGTGAAAATTTAAGTGGATCAGTATACTGACAATCTAGTGAATCGTTTAGATCTTAAAGTGTTTAAAGCTCAACGGTGCTAGTGATTTGTCAAAAACTGATATGATCCTCTTACACAAACTCACAAAAATATTGTCTGTAAATATTTCTTTATTGCTTTTTAACACACTGAAAATCTTAGAAAAAAACCAAAAAGAATGTGTTTTAGCATAAAATTTTTGAAAAATCAAAAAGATTTTATTTCATCTTATTTTCGACAACTGATGTTGAAAAGCTGATTTTCAAAATTCCTAGTGCTAAACATGATGAACAACAGTGGATTGGGAGAGAGTGTTTTGAAATGTAAAATGTAGCTAAAGCTTGAGATAATTTGAGAAGCTAACAGTAAAATCTGTGCTAGTTAATCAAGGTCATTAATTTGAACTTGATATAACTATTGTTGATGGTGAATGATATCTACCAGTGATTTCTAAATTTGTTACATTTTAAAAATTGTGAAATTTACTTTTGGGTAGAGATTTGTGCAGATCCCCGTGTCTAAGCCTGAGCAAAGTTTGAGCCAGGACACGATCTTAGAACGAATGCTATGTCAGATTGAGATCCCGGAACAACTTAAGCGGGAGTCTGTTAGCAAAGGGGAGTCTGAAGATTGAAAGATAAAGATTGATGAGGATGCTTACAGAGAAAGACATTTTGGAAAGAGCGAGAAGACCGATCAAGACTGAAGACTCAATACACTGAAGACTCGTCAACATCCAAGGAGGAGTTTGTTAGTGCATATGTCTGTTGACTTCGTTTTGTATCGAGTCTTGTAATAGAATAGATAGAACAGGACACGTTATACGAGAAAATGGGGATACAAGTCTGAACCAGCCACCTCGCAGAAGTGGATTGGCCACCTCGCACGAGGTCACAATTTGGTGTGACCTGGCCAGGTCGTGCGACCTGGACCAGGTCGTGTGAGATGTTTGGTGCGACCTGGCAGTCCCTATCTATAGGAGGTCTTGGGTTGTCATTTGTAACTTTGTGATTTCGGAGACGAAGTGCTGCCGAAGTGTCGAACGATCTGTAATCAGTTTCAAATCAATCTAATCGACAGTTAAAGTGATTCTTAGTGTTAAACAAGCTGCAATCATGTCCAAACCATTGAATTCCGCCTTTGGTTTGGTCTAGAACTCTTCTGATCGACTCATTAGGTCGAACCTTCGATCCTACAATTGATTTTGATATTGTGGTTAGGGATTAGATGAGTATATTAGTTTTTTTTTTTTTTGATTTATTCTTCTATGTCGTATTGATTTATGCTTCGCTTTGTTCATAGCGCCCGATTAAGAATGGCACTTTAATTATTTGAAAAGATTTATAAATAAACTATGGAATGTTGATGACGAGTTAACAAAATTGATTATTGAGTTATAAGAATTAGAAGAGTGATTCATCGGTGTTTTAGAAACATGCTTTATTTGAAAGAACATTACTCACAGTTTTGAACTATAAATGTTTGTTGTGTAAATCAAGAACAGATATCTGCTTAGTTATGGTGATGGCTTAGTAGCGGATGGCTCTGACAAAATTAAACCTTGAGGTAATTTGATTTTCTTGCACTAAGTATTATTTAGTTGATTAATCACTGAGGCGATGTGTTTCTAAATATGTGTGGCTGGATACGTTAAAATAAGAAATAATGATGTTTGGCAAAGTTAATACCTTTACCCTATAGTTTCTCATTAAGTTAATTATCTCAAATCAGATATGGTAAATAAGAAATAATGTTGTGACAACCATGCACAGGTAGTTTTTTTTATTTGATTAAATATGAACTTAAAGTTGTTAACCTGCTTTATCTATGGGATTAATGTGAATTTCAGGTATGGTAACATCAAAAGTTGGGAAGCGGTATGCTTTTACAAGATTTTTGAAGCACTATAAGAGTTGTTCATATCAAGGTTGGCACTCCTGCTGCTATGTGGGAGTATTGGTAGTTAACTGATTGGTCTTTGTCTTTACTAATCTGATTCGGAATTGAAGTTTTGTAACTTCAAAATTAATTAGGTTATTGTTTATAGTATGGTCTAAACTTACTGATCATGGACGTTCTTTTGATTGTGTGTATTTAGATTTGGTGGTGAAATCGCACTGCTATTTGTGAGTCATCAGTTTGATATTGAAAAGTGACAATTTCGTTTATAAATCTTGATTGGTTTCAGGCCTTTGAAAAGTGACAATTTCGTTTATAGTTGCAAAAGGAATTGTAACTAAATCGGTCAAAGTATACCAGCTTTTGGTATCTAAATGGGTCAATATATAGCAAATTAAAAATGGAAATTTAACTTTGTCTAACTGTATTGAATTGAAACTAAATGGGTCAAAGTATAGCAGCTTCTGGTATCTAAAATCTTAACAGGTCTTCTGCATTCTTATGCTGCATCAAAACTATTTAATGGCAGAGGACCTGATGTTAAAATTGTTGATATGGGTCATGTATTGGATTGGGTGTTAAATTAACGCTTAATTTAATATCATCATATCATGTATTTTTTTTGTCATGGCAACTTTTTATGAATGTTGACCAAATAATTGTCTAATTTGGATTGATATAGCTGATTCCAAGCATTGAAAATTAGTTTCCATGCTCATAATTAATTTAAATTATTACACAAAAACTTGCTGCTGATATAGCTGATTCCAAGCATTGAAAATTAGTATCAATGAATTGTGAGATGAAGAACTTTAAGTTGTACTTTTTTTTCTTAGTCTATTAACTGCAGCAAGCATGGATGTCTTTGACTACAGCAAACGAGCAACTGGAGAAGACCAACTGTGACAGCTGTGAATGGTTAATTAAGTGGTGTATTTTCTCGACACATGAAACTTAATTTCCTTTATATTTTGCTAATGCTCTTATGTCACACAATGGACTAGCACATGTTAATTACTCAATTCCAGAAAATCACTTAATTATCTTCATTCACAGGTGCGGCATTGTAAATTCAGTTTACTTAATTCCAGCAAATCACATAATTATCTTCATTCACGTGCAGGCAAAAAGAAGAATGACCAGCATATCCTTATTACTGCCAATTTGAAGGCCCAAAATTATGAGAGAAGCAAATGTGTGGAGCAGGATCGGGAATGAGTCCACCAGTCGGAACCAAACAACTGTTGTCAATACTACCACCGCCGCTGCTTTGAATTATAAATATAGAAGGAAGGAGCACCGGAGGTAATGATCTAATAGATTTCCGTCAGTTTGTTAGGTTATTTGTTGTGATTTTGCAGTAGATATATGAACGATTTGATTTGGATCAGTTAGTGAAATGTATTGTAACAACCCGCACGTTCGTGCGTTGTTACTACTCGCTATACTCGTTACGCCTAGCACTAGAGATTCAGATCATAATGTAACTATATCGCTTACATCGCTACTTCGCAGTATTTTTCGCGTATTTCGCATACTTTATCACTATAACACATCACTTCGCACATACTAACACTCACGACGACATTGAGTGAGGACCTATTCTACCCTCCTCGATAACCGTGATGTGACGCAACGCAACGCATATTCGAAACGCGCAACTCGATTATCGCAACGCAGACTTTGGAATGTGGATATTTATACGACCCTTGTGACTAATTATAATAAATATATGAATGTGTGTGTGAAAATGTGTAACCAAACTATCGCAACGCTTAACGAACAAAATGAAACATCGAAACGCAATTCGCCGGAGACCACCGATCGAATAACCATTCGAAAGAATGGCGGATGGCCATCTGATCCATGGCACTCCATCACCTTCTCTCCTCTCCACCTATAAATAGAACTTGTCACATCACTTGAACAGTGATGTGACAGCTCTCACTCGACCAGCACGCTTTGGGGCTACTCTCTCTCGATTCCTCGCGATTCTTGTAAGTTTCTACCACAAATCTTGTGCTTCTATGATCTACATGCACTCATTCATCTTTTCCAACATCAAATCTCACCTTTTCACCGTAAAATCCTCTTATTTGGGGCGTTCTAAGGTGATGTCATCATGGAGTTCTTAGGAACAATGAAGTGTGACCTCATCTCATCATGAACAGTTCAGATCTAATGGATTCCACGGTGTGTAAGCACAAATCAAACCTAGATCTAAGCCAAATCTAAGTCTTTCAAGTTTCTCTCAAGCTTTCTTAACTTTTTACTCAAAAGCGATAGAATCGGAGCTCATTCGGACCTTCTACTCATTCTATAGTGAAGTATCGGTTTGAGAACTGACTTCTATCGATGAGATAACCAGTTAACGGGTTGAACACGAACAATCGTCAATGACAGTTAACGGATCGAACGGGGTGATTCCCATCCGATCTGATGACTTAGCCTTGGTGGAGTTCCATTGTTTAATACGTTGTCCCACCGTCTCATTCAAACCGCAAACTTTCAAAAATAATCAAGTTCAAGACGATCGGATTCGTTGGGACGGATTGCCGTCCGATCGGATAGCCATCTGATCGAACTGCTATCCGATTGGATTGCACTTGGTTCCACACCTAAACTTTTTTTCAAACTTGCAAGGCTCTGAACGTCGAACGGATTGCCGTCCGATCGGATTTGTAGGATCGTTTTCAGACCCGAACGAGTCGATCAGAAGAGTTTTTCTCAATACGAAAGGCGGAAACAGACGTATTGAGTTCAATTCAGTTAGAATATCACTTTAACTGTCGATTTGATTGATATAATGACGATTTACAGCGAGACGACACATCGGCAGCACTTCGTTGCTCAGACCGGAAAGTTACAACTGATTTCGCTTGGAAGGGTTTATATAAGGATCTAATTCCGCATGAAGATGACTCAAACGGAATTACACTTCAAGAGGAATTATCACTTCAAGCGGAATTACTCGTTCAAGCGGAATTAGCCTTTCAAGCGAAATTACCTAAAATCTCAAAATGCGTGCCCTGATCTAACATTCTAATACAAGACTCGATACAAGACGAAGTCGACAGACGCATGCACCAACAGACTCCCCCTCGAATGTTGACGAGTCTTAAGTGTCGAGTCTTCGCATCTTCACTCTTTATCAGTCTTCGGGCTTCTCTTATTGAAGTATCTGACACTGTAAGTATCCTCAAATCTTTCTCTTCTCTTTTCATCACCAACAGACTCTCCTCGAACAAATAATCTTTCCTCTTTTCTTGATTCCTTAAGTTCATCAGCATTAGCAATCTCAGGATCAGAACCTGGCTCTTTGTCATTCAGACTCCCCCTCACAGTAAGCTGGGATCGTAATCTGGCTTTCACAGGTTCACAAGATCGAGAGCTGGCTCACATTCTTTCACACAGGTTTAGGACCAATTCCTGGCTCTACCATCACCTGCACAAATCTCTACCCAAAAATAAATTTATGTTTACCACTTGTAAAATCAACCTCACAAATGATTTAATATTTAAACATTTTTAATGATCACTTGTGGAATTATTCAATCAATGAATGATTTTATAATGTTGATATCTAATGAACCACTTGCAGAAATTATCTTTTTTCTTTTCAAAACACACTCTCCCAACCCAATTGTCATCATGTTTAGCACTGGGAATTTTGAAAATCAGCTCTCCAACACCAGTTGTCGGAAATCTTTTTGTATTTTTCAAAATTTATGCTAAAACACACTAAAATATTTTTGGATTTTTGAACGTAAAATGAAATGCAATAGAGAAATATTTACACACAATATTTTTTAGTTTGTGTAAGAGGATCATATCAGTTTATGAGACAAATCACCAACACCGTTAAGCTTTAAATATTTTAAGTTCTAAACGATTCACTTAGATTTTCAGTATACTGGTCCACTTAAATTTTCACACAAAGTTCAACTGTTTTGAGATACGAGATTAATGTCTTAAGCACTTAAACTTATTTGCGTGTCCCACCTCAGAATATACTCCCGTATCCAGATCCCAATATTCAGTCTTACAGGTGAGTATACCACAGATGATATCTGTAAGGGGTTATATTGCGACACCGTGAGAGCTCAGGTCAGAACTTCCGTTCAGCAGAGAGATGACGGCTCGACTTTTGGTGGGTCCCCTTTAGAGGATCTTTTTTACAACAGCACATGATTAGCATATCTATATTTCAAGCAAGCGTAAAGTATTCTCCGGGGACTAGGCCATTGCTTCCGCAAAATCAGAAGTCCCGGGATAATACCCCAGATATCACTGAGCATAAAGACCTAGTATCTCAGAAAGAGGGACCTTTCAAACAAGATTTCAGGGGTTACCCATATATCCGAGAGATGTTTCCCACGATATAAGCAAGTTTGAATTTAGGTTTATATCTCGCCACAATCTACTAAATGTGTAAAAACCTACTGGCATATCATCAGTGAGACCGTTTATCACATATTAACTTTCCAATTCTTTAGCATGTTGTGATAGTCCACTGATGTACTATCATTTCTTCTTCTTTGACACAAAACTCATTTTTCATTTTATCATGTTTTTTGACTTTTTCAAATTTTCTAATGTTTTTGGATTTTCTGAAATTCTTACTCCCCCTAAAATGCAAACACATTTAAAGAAATTTGAAAACAAACTGTACAAGTAAAATGACAACTGATATCGAATCACTTCAATTCACCATCCATTTGGCATAAACAATCAGAACTCCCCCTTACAACAAACTATTTTCCCATTCTGATTTCAAAACACTTAAATTTGTTTTAATCAAATGGTTTTTCCCGAAAATAAGTTTTGTTGATTTTACCACTTGTAAGTTAGGGGATCAACTCATCATTTTGTTTTCAACCACTTGTAAGATTTAACATTTCCCAATTTTATCAACACAAACACTTGTAGAAAATCAAGTACAACTTAATGTCCCTGATTTACCACTTGTCAGTCGAAATATCACCGAAGTGAATTTCTCAAAAAATATGCCGATTCCTGCTCCACGATTACCAACTTGGGAGCTCCGGCAAGTCCAGATTTTTACTGTTCATAATAGGTACCATCCCAGTCACAAACCTAGGATGACACAACGTTACCTGGTTTCTTCAATTTTTTCTCATAAAACTCCTTTACTCCTTTGACCTTCCTGTCAACCATTTTTTTCAAAAATGTTATGAACTGTGTTGTTGAAAGCCTTTTCAATATCAAATTCTTTCTTTTCTGAGAAAAATTGATTTGAAATCTCAATTTTGCCAATTTTTTGTTTAAAATTTTCATCCTTCAATGGTGGAAAGTTGACATCATCCATTGGAGGAACTGAATTCTCACTTTTAACCTCAATTTGTGGCTCCTCTGACTTTGTGGAATCAGATTCATCGCCAGAAGATAGCTCCTCTGATTTTGACGAATCAGAATCATTGCTAGAACTTTCATCAGATTTCTTAACAACCCATTTCTGGTTGTCAAGGTTTGCTCTTTTCTTATAAAACCTGTTTGAACATTCACCAATTTCAAAAGTTGAATTTTTGAAAAGTTTAGTTCTCTCAATTGGTGGTTCAAACTCAACCTCTTTATCTTTCAGTTTACGAGAAACTCCCTGTTTTGATTGTATTGCCTTGGAACAATTCTTGGCAATATGACCAACAGTGTTGCATTGGAAACAGGTTCTCGTTTCTTTCATCTGATCAACCGTCTTCATTTCTTCTTGCTTCTTCGCAAGGAATTCTCTGTTTGACTGTTTTCTGAATAATTTTTCTTTTTCTTCTTCAGAAGATGTACCTGAAACAAATACCATTTTTGATTTAAAATCTCGAACATATTTTTCATTTTTATGATTTTCTGGAGGAATAAATCCAAGGCCTTTCTTTTTGAAATTACCGTTATGGTTTGGTTTCTTTCGATAACCAGAACCAGAACTGTAACCCTTTTTCTTGTTTTCTCTTTGTTGAACTCTTGAGGTGTACTTTTTAGGTTTATCAGTAAGATTTACATCTTTTATTTCAGAAATAATAATTTCTGTTAGTTTGAAAACCTTTTTGATCATTTCAGGTTTAACACCTCTTATTGGAAATTCCTCATCAAAATATAATTTGTCATAATCATTCAAAGTATATGCAACTTTAAACGTTTCGTCATCCAAATTTGATTTTGATAACATGAATTCTTTATTATAAACTCTTTTGCCCTGTTTGACGGTTTGTCTCTGAGTGCTGGACTCAGACTTTGACTCTGACATAGACTCCGACTTTGACTCCTCAGTTTCATCGTTATCTAACACATGATCCACCACTTTCTTCATCAATTGAGATTTTTGATCAGTGTCAGACGATGTAAAAGTAACATCAATATTTTCTGGTAGGTTAACTGAAGACTCCGACTCCCATTGTAAATTTGTTGCCTTTTCGACTCTTTCTGAATTTGGATTTCTCGAAGAATATCCATTTTCAAGCGGGGGTGGACACTTGTTGTAACTGGCACTGTATTTCTTACTAGAATCTTTTATTTCAGTATCCTTCTTCTTTTCTTTCTTCTTTTTAGAAGTCTTTTCTTCAGATACCTTCTGTTCTTCAGTTACTTCATCATCTTCAAATGCCTTCATCCCTTTAACAGTAGGATAAAAGTCAATGACATAAGAAGTACATGAGTAACTTTTCAACAAACGGATTACTCTTTCTGTTTCAATTCTTTGGGTTTCAAGTTTCTGTTCTAGCACAGCACACTTCTCAATATAATTGTTGACCACTTTCTGCTTTATCATGAAAGCTCCTTGAAGTGTCTTCATTGCTGTTACTTGTTCTTCGCTTGATTGATTATACTGATTCATTGCTTTGTTCAGAACATCGTATGATTCCTTCAACCTGTTTATGATGTTAATCAATTCGCTGTTTTTCTTTTTCATAATCTCACAATTTTCACAAATTACCGGAACATTTTTAGCATTAGCTTCTGCATCAACTTTGAACTTTGGAATATCTTTTAACTTCTTCCTTATTACTGGTACTTCCTCATCATCACTGCTGACTGTTGTTTTGACCTTTTTCTTTTTCTTTTTAGCTTTTTCATCATCACTGTCACTCTCTTCCATCATTTTAAAATGAGCTGCCATTCTTCTTGCATAATACTCTTTATCATCATCACTATCTTCTTCAACTCGAGCGACAAAAGCTTTGTTAATTGAAGTTTTGTTTGGATCATAATCATCCCAACTAAAACCTTCCCAGTTAAATCCTTCTGGTAACTTTTCATCATCTTGGTTTATCAGGCATGCTTTATTATCAGCTGAGATATATTTGTCCCAACTGAAACCTTCCATTGGCTTTTTGTCATCCTGATTCACCGTACAAGCTCTCTTTGAAGACTCCTCGATTACTTTCCTACCATGTGCCACTTGTGGTTCTTGTTGTTATTGAGCAACTTGATGATAAATCGATTTCCGATAGTAATTATTGTTGTTGAACGGATTTTGAGCTCCACTTGCTTCGCGATTAGTGCACTCCCTCTTGAAGTGTCCTTTTTCCCTGCAACGAAAACAAGTAACTTTAGATTTATCAAAACCTAAATTAGAAACAAATGCATCACGGAAGTCATCTCTTCCTGTGCTTTGTTTGAATTTCTATGCTCGTCTCAACACACTTGCTAAACACCATTTTATATCCATCAATTCCATCTCCTCAGCATCAATTTGATCGTAATCCTCTCTTGTCAACATAGGATTCCCGATCATACCTGCCACTAAACTTCCATACGACTCCAACACGGTTCCCAACAAAGACATATGGCTTTTTGCAACTTCTTCAGAATAACTCTGATCATTTTCAAGATTTAATACAATGTTGCATTGTAGCTTTTTGCCATTCTTAGTTGCTGAAATGTTTGGATCAAAAGATGGATATGATGAAAAAATTATGTTGTTGTTTGATCCTTTGGATGAACTCTCTAATGAATTTTTTGCATTAAAAGTTGTTTCAACTTTCGGTGACATGTTGGTGGATTTATCACTGACACCACCTTTGTAATATAGACCAATGTCTTGTTCACCGTCGAAATCTTTCATTCTTGAAATCTTTCTCTGTTCCATCTCCTGAGCCTCAATCTTTTCAATGAACTTGCTCAATGTCAGACTGCTAAACCCTTTCTTGTTCCTTAGCATCATGAGATATGTGCCCCAAGTCTCATATGGCAATGCATCGGCCAATTTTTCGATCAACTCTTCATTATCTTTGGTGATGCTCAATCTCTTCATGTTTGCTAGCAGATTGCAGTATCTTTCTATGATCTGTTTTGTGCTCTCATTTTTCAAACCACGAAATAGATCAAACTCTTTCTTCAAAAGTGATTTTTTGTTCTTGACCATTTCTTGGCTGCCATGAAACTTTGATTTTAAAGCTTTCCAAATCGAATAAGAAGTTCCATTCTGTTGCAATAGAACCAAGATATCTTCTTTCACAGCTTGTTGTAGTAGACTTAACATCATTTTTTCATCTTTGTATTTCTTTCTATTTTCAGCACTCAGATCTTTAATTGCAACCTCCTCTTCGTCATCATTCATCGGTCTAATATATTTCGTTTCAACACATTCCCAAGCATCTAGATAATTGGCTTGAACCCAGTTTTCAAATCGTCCTTCCCACCCTTTATATTCCTCAATGTTCATGAGCTTAGGCGGTTTTTGCATAGTCCCCGTTTCATTTTCTAACATCGTGTTCTGTGCAAGAGTAATCGGAGTAACCGGGGTAGCAAATGCATTGAAAAATTCCTCGTCCATGTTTCGGATTTTCAAAGTTCACAAAACAGACTGTTCAAACGAAATTATAGTCTCAAGCGGAATCCCTTTTCAAACGGGATTACTCTGTTCAAACAGAATCAGTACGTTCAAGCGAAACCTCCTTTCAAGCATAATACCTTTTCAAGCGGAATACCTAATTTTGCTTGAACTAACACCTTTTTCAAACGGAATACCAGATTGAAGCGGAATAGCACGTTTCAAACGAAATCAACAGAACTTTTCAAGCGGAATACTGTTTTCAAGCGAAATCAACACAATTTCTCAAGCGAAATACCGGTTTCAAGCGGAATTAGGGACTAATTCCGTTTGAACTGCTGCTGATGTCATCATTCTCGCATTGATTTTGAAACGGAAGTACAGATTTTACTTGTTTTAGATCGAATTAAAGTCCAATTTTCACAAGGATTAGTTAAAACACTATTCCGAGTATAATGTGTAAAAATCAGAACATTTTGACCATGAAAAGTTTTAGATTTTGAAAAAGAAGGTGTAGAAATTAGAATTTTCAACTAAATTGGTAAGAACTCTTCTTCCTGAGCTCTGATACCACTTGTAGGATCGTTTTCAGACCCGAACGAGTCGATCAGAAGAGTTTTTCTCAATACAAAAGGCGGAAACAAACGTATTGAGTTCAATTCATTTAGAATATCACTTTAACTGTCGATTTGATTGATATAATGACGATTTACAGCGAGACGACACTTCGGCAGCACTTCGTTGCTCAGACCGGAAAGTTACAACTGATTTCGCTTGGAAGGGTTTATATAGGGATCTAATTTTGCTTGAAGATGACTCAAACGGAATTACACTTCAAGCGGAATTACCACTTCAAGCGGAATTACTCGTTCAAGCGGAATTAGCCTTTCAAGCGAAATTACCTAAAATCTCGAAATGCGTGCCCTGATCCAACATTCTAATACAAGACTCGATACAAGACGAAGTCGACAGACGCATGCACCAACAGGATTACCGTCCGATCGGTTGCCATCCGATCGAACGACCATCCGATTAGTTGACATTTGGAACTTCGACACTTAAACATTTTCATGAGTTTCAAAAAACATCAGTTTCTAACGGATTGCCATCCGATCGAGTGACCATCCTGCTGTGAACTTCTTCTCACTAGAAATGTCTCGCCAATTGGATTGCTATCCGATCGCACGACCGTTCAATCGATCAACCTGAAGGGTAGAGATACTTCTCTATTTTCAAAATACTACAACAAAAACTTCAAGGCCATCTTACACAAACACATCCATCCCAAACGAATGTCAATCCAATCGAATGGCCATCCGATCGGATGACCATCTGAATGGATTGACATCCGATCGAGTGGCCAACCGATCGGATAGCCATCCGATCGGATTACCATTCGACACTTGGTTCACCCGCCACCGTTTAACGCACTGTTCAATACTTATGCTATCAATCTGTAATCAGACTAATCTCAGACGCGCTCCCTTCAATCCAACCAAGTTGTGTTTACTTGCCGAACACCGACTCTGAGTATACTCGAACCCTTTTTTATCGCATTTTGGGTGTAACATACGTTCCTATCAAATCGAACTTATCAAAACAAATTATACAATTAAACTGTTTATCACTTGCAAATAACTGTTATGCATATTTTCACGTGATGCTAGTTACATATGTGTTAGGACTTTTACTCGTGAGGTCCCGCCTTAACTAGTATAGTACTATAGTACCCGACGAGATCTAGTTAGGATAAATAGCAATCGCAGTCGCAACCCGAGAGACTTAGCTGGTAGTATATGTCCAATATATGTGTGTTGTATCTCGTTTATGTATTTGGTAATTCGCAGCACTTTTAACCATTTACGCTACTTTATCAAAACTTGTATACTCGCCAATACTTTTGTATTGATGTTGTTTTAACGTATACATCAAATCAAGCTAGGAAGTCTAGAACCTAACCTAAAATCTAGGTTGTCGGATTTAAATTGTTCGAGAGGACAAGAAATCTGTGATAACTTATGTGATTGTATTGTTTGTTAGTATGGGATAACAAATGTAATAAATACTGTCGCTATTTAGTCGTTATGGATTCTATTAAGCAATTTGATTCGCCTAGTGCCGCGCCCCGATAATTCCGCCATCGGTTGGGGTGTGACAGATTGGTATCAGAGCCATAACTATAGGGAATTAGGCCAGACTTGACCTAGTCTGGGTTGATGTCTTAGAAACGACCTAGTCTATAGTCTAAGTACCAACGGACCGACTCGTACGAACCCCATAGGATTTGTACGGGCCTACTTGATACTCTCGTTCGAATCTGCTAAAACTACGACTTTGTGTGAACACCGCATACTACAACTTCACACGAAGAGCCTTTCCTAAGGCTGAAATATTACTTAGTCTTTCCTAAGGCCAACACAATATACACGTTTTCGGAAATACTCGCGTAACACAACCGAGTGGTCAAGTCGAGATTAGGTGTGAAAACCAAGAACTCTCGATAGGATCGCTCACTCAGCACATTTTTCTAGCACGAGAACTTCTCGTTGAGCTAGGAGTGACATCCATATCTCAATGAAAGTCTCCATTTCAAAATCTAGTGGAACTCCCAAATTTATTCAAAGAGCACAACCACAGCTAGGAGCGAAGTTGTTAAGTCAGGGGTGAAACCCGAAACTTAATAACCCATTCCACCCTATAAAATGGTTTTCAAAAGCTCTCACCAAGGACTCAACTATAACGATAACTCGAGCCACGCAGTGACTAGGAGGACGAATGCCATGAGCTGCATCCCAGTAGAAGCATAGTCTTCTAGCGCAACGCGCGTGCACGAACTTGTTGGGTATAGTTGGGTTACCATGAGTAGTCGATGCCTAAACACTCGAGGCACTCTATCTATTTTTCTAGCATACGACTCGCCGATTTTACGCTTATGTGTTTACTATTTATAACTTTACGCTTTATCGATTTCTCGATTTATCAAGTTTCGCTCCCTGCTTTATAAACGCACAACTCGCACAGCCATCGCAATCTAAAACAAAAACCGAATGTTCGCAACAAAACTAATGCCTAATTTCCCACCCTCGCTTTCTCCCTTCAACGCGTCCTCGCGCATTCTACGTCGTCATGTATGTGTATAAGTATAAACTACAGCTATTTATATATACAAGCAAATCAATTGTGTGAGAACTTAGGAATCTCATGTCTCCTATGTGGCTCCTATGAGTTTACGTAATACTATACTACCTACAACAAGTTTTGAACGCGCTCAATCGCATCGCAAAACTCAAAAATCATTATGATCGAATCTTACTCCAAATCTCTCTGTCTCTAGATGTCTTCCAACGACTCTACCTCGAGACAAACAGCTAGGAGAAGAGCCAAACGAAGCGCCGAAAAGAGGATTTCCTCGCTTATGGCTAAGGAAGTGGCCAAGGTCATTCCTCAAATTGTCACTCAAGTGCACTCTCTCAGCAACTCTCGAACCTTAGAAGACTCTAAGACGGAAGTGCCGTAATCTGCTTTCCTCTCCAAACACTTCAAAGCCTGTAACCCGATGGAGTTCACGGGTGAAGGAGGTGTGTCCCAGCTACTCTAGTGGTTCGATTCTATCGAAGTTACCCTTCGTCAGAGTGGGTGTCCCGATAGTTTCCGTACTACTTGTGCAACCGGAGTATTTCAATCGCGAGCACTCGACTGGTGGACTGCCGAACGTAACAAACGTGGGATCTCCGCAGCTTATGCTCTCAGAAAGAGTACTGCCCTCCCCACGAAGTCCAGAAACTAGAAGACGAATTTTGGGAAATCAAGCAAGTCGAAGTTGACAATACTGGCTACACCGCAAGGTTCAAACAGCTTAGCATAACCTACCCAAGCCAAGTCAACACTTCATAAAAGCCATCGCGAAGTACATTCGTGGCTTGCCTGAATGTGTGGGTGACTTTGTCGAAGCTGCAAGACCTGCTACCATCAAAGAAACCTACCGCTTAGCCACAGAGATCAATGACAAACGAGTCATGGAAGGATTTTTCTCCAAGAATCCTGTCATACAGGCTCATCAAGCAATCGTCATCGCTTCTTCCGACAATTCTTCTAACGATTCCTCCGACGATTCTTCATGTGAGTCCTCAGACGAATCCTCCGATGACAACACACCGCCTCAGGAAGCTCAGCCGAGCCGCAAACGAAAGCCCATGAGCCCAAACTCTTCAACAACTGAGCTATCACAACCAGAACCTCTCCAAGCAATTCCAGTTCACTCAAAGCGTGACTACAACAGAACTCATCCCATGTGTCTCATGTGTACATATCATCACCCATTAGAAGCTAACAGTCATTTTCGCGTAAATTGCAACTGGTATGGTCATCTTACCCAGCACTGCCGCACGGGGCCGCAAACTTGAGAAATTTCAGCAACAATCGCAGCCTCTGCAGAAGTCCTCTAAAGCAACATCAATTATGCTTCTAATATTTTTGTAATGTTACGATTTTCGCCGTTAATTCCTTTTATGTGTTGGACTTGTTCAATTTCTCGACGCAACGTGGACTCTATTTATCTCTCGCTCTCTCTCTCTCGCACTTGCGCACAGACTAAATACTAACACTATGTACTATATAATGCGTTTTACCCCTACTATGCGTTCTTGAGATAAAGTATGATAAACGTTCAAGGACCAAATTAATCGCAGGTGCACACGGGATTACTATGGTTAGTGCATGGAGATCGTAATGAGTTTCAATGATGCCATAACGTTAAAAGCATGGTTAAGCGTGGTGGATACGCCGCTGGTACTCCCTATATATAAGCGTCTTGACCATGTCGACACAGTGTGACACCATTCACAGGGCCGAGGCGTGTGGTAGAAGCATGGTGGATACGCCGCTGGTACTTCCTATATATAAGTTCTTCGTCATGCCAACCAATGTCTTGTGAAGAAAGTGCCAAACAAGTTGAACGTTATTAGACCAAGTGAGTCTATTTTCGACCCACTACACTACATCGCAAGGCGTAACAATCTCAATCGCAACTCAAAGCGTGTCATCGCTAGGCTTTTCGCAAGTCAAACACGCTCGCAATTGCATTATCGTTGGAACCTAACTCGCAATCTCAGTCGCTTATTAAGTGTTTCGCTCAATCGTTTATTATGTGTATCGCGCTATCACTTATCTTGTGTAACGCTCTATCGCTGTGTGCATTGCTCTATCGCTCATCATGTATCGCTTGACGGTATCGCTATCGCTATCGCTTAACGTTATCTATGTTATCTGTGTTATGTTAGCACACACGACCCCGCTGCACGGGACGAAACTGATAGGGTTTAAACATGGTGGATACGTCGCTGGTACTTCCTATATATAAGTGTTTTAGCCATGTCAGCAAACATTCGTGGAAAAAGGCCATGTGGGGCTTAATGTTAGTAAAAAATAATAATAATAATTGTCACGGCCCCCGTCCCAGTGTTACCCGGTCCAGGATTCACGGGACAGAAACCCGTGGTATTTATTATTTGAGTTGACAGCGGAAGTTTAACAGGATCTTTTAAAACTTGAAAATGCCCAATTATTTTACTTCATAATTTGGGACAAACCCTGTAATTTACAATAGAGGAATTTCACGAGCAAACTCCCTGTTTTACAAAACATGTTTATTTATTTTACTGAGCCACCACTTCAAGCTTTATTGGTGCTCCGTAGCACTTTTCCTTGATTCACAGTAGGTCACCTGAAACATGTTTAAAAACATTTTATCAGCGGGGAAATACTGGCGAGTAACTCAATTTTGCTAAAACGACACATAGTTATAAATTACAGCATAAGAGCGATTACAATGGCTACTATCTTATTGTTATCTGGCGCCGTGTCATACCCTGGTGACGATGGTCATACCACTCTTGGGTCCTTTCACCCCAAGTAGTGATGATTATCACTGTTAGGTTGTTGAACCTAACCGGGAGAAATTAGTAATGTGCACAATACCCCACTTGCCAGTGATTCAAGATAACCAAGACTTAATCCCTGTAATTATAACCTTTGAAAATAATTTGGGTATCATAAAGCATTGTTGATAAAAAGAGAATGACTCACTTTGCAGGTTTAAACGGGTAGAGTTTATCCTACTGATTTAACCTTGTAACCTAGTTTAAATAACAATGCACACGAAACTAGGTCAGTAACTTAATACAACGTTTACGATAAGCTCACGAAATCAAAACCCTCACGACGAATGACAAAGTATAGCCCTGATTTGGGCAGCACTTAAACATCCATCGGATCGGTTTCAATCGATCGGACATTGTATCGTAGCAGTGATCGAGTTAATACCCTGTATTCGTAGCAGCGTTTCCCTAATTAAAACTTCGAATTTAGGCAGTATTCTTCGTCTTTTGAAAAGTTTTTCGAGTGCAGATGAACTGCTCATGTCCAACTCATTTATAGCCAGATTTTAGGTTTTACGCGGCCTGCGTAAACCTTAACTTGAATCTTACACGGCCCGCGAGGACCCATAGTCTATGTGTAGGGCTAGCGTGTCATCAGTAGGTTCGCCACGTGGCCTGTAACGCTTATCTGGTCAACTTAAATTTGACGCGGCCCGCATAAGCCTAAGCTTAAGTTTTACGCGGCTCGCCTGAAACCAGATTTTCTTGTTGTCTTGGTTTTTCATGTGTATTGGGGTTTCGGGGGTCTGGGTTTTCACTTACGGGTCGTTTTGGGGCATTTTTGCAGGTCCTTACATCCTCCCCACCTTATTTAAAATCTCGTCCTCGAGATTTATTGAAATAAGTGAGGATACTTTCGCTTCATTTCTGATTCCAGCTCCCAGGTGTATTCGGGTCCTCTTTTTGAATTCCACTTGACTTTGACCAGTACCAATCTTTTGTGTTTGAGAAACTTAATCTTTCTGTCTTCTATTTGAAGCGGTTTCTCCACGAACTTCAATTTTTCATTCACCTGTATGTCTTGAAGAGGGACTACCAGGGATTCGTCTTATAAACATTTCTTGAGATTGGATACATGAAATACATCATGTACCCCGGCTAACTCTTCTGGTAGTTGTAAGCGATAGGCGACCGGTCCTATTCGCTGGATTACTGGGAATGGTCCCACGTATCTTGGACTTAGCTTTCCTTTCTTACCGAACCGAACTACTCCTTTCCAAGGAGAAACTTTCAAGAATACCTTGTCTCCAACTTGAAATTCTAGTGGCTTGCGTCGATTGTCTGCATAATTCATCTGGCGATCTAGAGCCGTTTTCAGTCTTTCCTTGATTTGAGTGATCTTGTCGGTGGTTTCTTGCACGATTTCAGGACCTGATAATTGACTTTCTCCTATTTCTGCCCAACAAACTGGAGTTCTACACTTACGTCCGTATAGTGCTTCGAACGGGGCAGCTTCGATGCTTGAATGATAACTATTGTTATAGGAGAATTCAATTAAAGGTAAATGGTTATCCCAGTTTCCTCCAAAATCTATCACACATGCCCTGAGCATGTCTTCCAGGGTTTGGATCGTCCTTTCACTTTGCCCGTCTGCTTGGGGATGATATGCAGTACTTAAATTTAATCGGGTTCCCATTGCTTCCTGGAAACTGGTCCAGAAATGTGAAGTGAAACGACTATCCCTATCTGATACAATGGAGAGTGGAACTCCATGTAAGGATACTACCTCGTCTACGTATAATTTGGCTAATCTTTCCATGCTAAAGGTTTCTTTCATGGGTAGAAAATGAGCTGATTTGGTTAATCGATCCACAATTACCCAAATTGCGTCGTTACCCTTTCGGGTTTTGGGTAACTTAGTACCGAAATCCATGGTTATTAGTTCCCACTTCCAAACAGGCATTTCTAATTGTTGGAGTAATCTTGAAGGTTTCTGGTGTTCTGCCTTAACTTGCGAACAAGTTACACACTTAGATACATATCTAGCTATGTCCTTTTTCATTCCTATCCACCAGAAGTTATTCCTTAAATCTTGGTACATTTTATTATTACCAGGATGCATGGTATATCTAGATTTATGGGCTTCCTCTAAAATCTTATTTCTTAATTCTCCTTGCTTAGGTACCCAAATTCTTTTCTTATGGAATTTCCAAATTCCATCACTTCCTTGCTCTAATTCCTTTATTCGTCCTTTCATTCCTTCAGCGTCATCCTTGATTGCTGTTTCTTGAATATGTTTCAATTGTTCCATTAAATCTAATTGTAGATTTAATCTAAGGGCACGAACTCGCTTTTGCTTTTCATGATACTTACGACTTAGAGCATCTGCGACTACATTTGCTTTTCCTTCGTGATATTGGATATCACAGTCGTAGTCACTTAGAATTTCCATCCATCTTCTTTGCCTCATGTTCAATTCTTTTTGCCCAAATATATACCTTAAGCTCTTATGATCTGTATAGACTGTAAACTTACTGCCATACAAATAGTGTCTCCAAATCTTAAGGGCAAAAATTATGGCTCCCAACTCTAAGTCATGCGTCGTATAATTTTCCTCGTGCTTTTTTAACTGCCTTGAGGCGTACACAATTACCTTCTTACGTTGCATTAGCACACATCCTAATCCCAGCTTAGAAGCATCACAGTAAACTTCAAAATCTTATGTTCCTTCTTGTAAGGCAAAAATTAGAGCATTTGTTAATCTTCGCTTTAAAATCTTAAAAGCCTCTTCTTGTCTAGGTCCCCATTCAAACTTCACTGCTTTACAGGTTAGCTTAGTTAATGGCACAGCTATTTTGGAAAAATCCTTAATGAATCGTCTATAGTATCTGGCTAACCCTAGAAAACTTTTAACTTCCATAGCTGATTGCGGAACCTTCCATTTGGTGATCGCTTCTATTTTGGAGGGATCTACGTGAATACCTTCGTGATTCACCATGTGTCCTAAAAATTGTATCTCTTGGAACCAAAATTCACACTTTGAGAATTTGGCATAAAGTTTCTCTTTTCTTAACAAAGTTAAGAGTGCATGTAGGTGCTCACAATGCTCATCCTGACTTTTGGAATAAATGAGTATATCGTCGATAAAGACAATTACAAATTTATCTAAGTACGGTTTACAGATCCTATTCATCATGTCCATGAATGCTGCAGGAGCATTTGTTAACCCAAAGGGCATGACTGTAAACTCGTATTGACCATACCTAGTTCTGAAAGTAGTTTTAGGTATGTCTTCTTCTTGTACTTTCAATTGATGGTATCCAGAGCGTAAATCTATCTTAGAAAAATATCTAGCTCCTTGAAGTCGATCGAAAAGATCATCAATCCTAGGTAATGGGTATCGATTCTTAATTGTAATCTTATTTAATTCCCTGTAATCGATACACATTCGCATCGAACAATCTTTCTTTTTCACAAACAACACTGGCGATCCCCAAGGGGATGAACTAGGTTGTATAAATCCTTTACTAAGCAATTCATCTAACTGCTTTTTCAATTCTAGCATTTCGGTGGGTGCTAACCGATAAGGTGCCTTGGCTATCGGTGTAGTTCCAGGAATTAGATGAATTCTAAATTCTACTTCCCTATTGGGTGGTAATCTAGGTAGTTCTTCTGGGAATACATCCGGGTATTCTGATACTACTGGAATTTCCTTAAGTTCCTTACCTTTAGTGTTGATGATTACCGAAATCATATATACTATTTCTTGTTTTCTTGAATAACTGGCCACTTTCATTACTGAAATGAATTTCAGTGGCTTACGTGGTTTATCTCCTATATTCGCCACTATTTCTCCTGTGGGTGTATGAATTTCTATGGAATTCTTATCACAGAGAATTCGAGCATGGTTGGCTACTAACCAATCCATTACTAACACAACATCGAATCCAGCTAAATCCATAGGTAACAGGTTTGCAGAAAATTTATGGCCTAAGAGTTCTATCTTTCCTTCTTGCAAAACCTTATCTATGTGAACAGAATTACCATCTGCGGTTTCCACCGTAAAAATCTGCCTAAGTTTGGTTAAAGGTAGGTTAAGAGTTTGGCAGAATGAAGTATTTATAAAACTTTGGTTTGCACCAGAGTCAAATAATACTTTTGCATAAACGTCGTGAACTAGGAACGTACCAGCTATCACGTCAGGGATTAGCTCTGCTTCCTGAGTAGTCAACTGGAAGGCTCTTGCGTTTTTCTTGGTAGTTCCTTCAGCAGGTTTGGCTTTGTTATCAGCTGGTTTGACCAATTTCGGGCATTCTGGTCTAAAATGTCCAGCTTCTCCACAGTTGAAGCAGATTGTTGATTTCTTCCTCCTACAATCTTCTTCTTGATGCCCTGGAATTTTGCAGAAATTGCAATACCCTTTGCATTTTCCAAAATGCTTTCTTTTACAGGTACCGCTGAATGGAGCAGTGGAAGATTGCCCGGTTCCCTTTTTCTTGAAGTTACTACTATTACTCACACGGAACCCTTGGGTAATCTTTTGAGCTACTTCCTTCTTCCGGTTTTCTTCTCTTGTGCGTACCAGCCCGTCAGTTAAAGTGTTGGCTAATTCCACTGCATCGTCAATTGTGCGAGGTCTCGCAGCTTTGACGATATCACGAATTTCGCTAATCAAACCCCAAATATAGCGAGAAATAAGTACCGGTTCTGGCGAGGCAAGAGTTGGCACAATTCTGGCATATTCGAAAAATGTCGAAGTATACCCTCTACAATCAACATCTATCATTCAGTGGTTTAGGAACTTATTTGTCATTTGTTCCTTTTCATATTCGGGACATAATTTTCTTTCTACTAGTCTCTTAAATTCTTCACATTTCATGGCATAAGCCACATCGCTTCCATTGGCTTGTAGTACTGTATTCCACCATTCTAGCGCCCCTTCTTTAAAAAGATGTGATGCGTACATGACCTTGTCTCCCTCGGCACATTTACTTATTTTAATTACTGCTTCGGTTTTCTCTAACCAACGCAGTGCTGCAGTTGCCCCTTCATTGCCTGCAAATTCGATTGGTTTACAGGCAAGAAATTCCTTATAAGTGCAACCAGGCGTTGCAGCTTTCATTTTCTTAAGAAATGGGGCTTGTATCCCATCATTATCATTATTATTATTATTATTGGTGCCGCCTCCATTTACACTATTACTGAAGTTGTCATTATGAGTACGTTTGCTGGGAGTAGGTGGTGGAGGCTCAACTGGATTTCGGGCAGCAGCAAGGATTGATGGAATAGCGTAGTTATTCCTTGGGCAACGATATTTTCTATATCCTGCCTATTAAGAAATTGATCTCCATTGTTTTGCTCAGATTGGTTAACTTCGTTAACTGGCTCATTAACAGCGGGTTCCATCTGAATTTTCAATATACAAATGTATAAATTATTGGCACAAAATAAAATAGATAAAAATCAGTCACAATAAAACAATCACACATAATCACGTCAACATGTATAGCCAAAATTGTTGATTTTGCGACTTTCATATTTTATATATTTTAGTATGCATCCGTACACACCAGTTATCTTACAAAAGTTTTATTTTAAGTTATTTACATAATTATATTTTTATTAATATTTATTATTATTTTATTATTATTAAGCACATAACCACACAACCACATACAATCCCCGTCAGCCGGCATTTCAAAAACGACGTTCCCTCTCGTCGTATTTCCATGATATCCTTTCCACCACTTCCCGGATTCTATTTCCTGCGTCCACCGGCTCCTCGCCATAGTGGCAGAGTTCCGCCAAGCTTTCTGTGCTCATAGGTGGGTTTGGTGCAGGCTCAGGGTCAAACTGGGGGAAAAAGGTGTGAGGGTTATTCAAGAGATTCTGAAATTGCCAATCACTTGTCCACCATTCCTCCAGTTCTCCGAGTAGAAGTTGGTGGTTGACAATGGGATCTGGGATAGCAGGTGCTAAGTTAACTGGAAGTTGTGATTCAGCGGGGTAATTGAAGAGGTCTTCATTGGCAGGTCCAATAAGGTCACAATTTGCCAGTTTGCGATCCAGCTCTTCCCACGGTGGCATTTCCAGGGCTTGTCCTGAACTTTCCCTGATTTCCTTTCCTTTGCCTTTATCCTTTGCTTCCTCAGTCTTTTTAACCCTCTGTGCGGCTGGCTTCTTCCTCCGTGCGCGTCTCCAGCCTATGATTCTTCTTCTCTTTTTCGACTTGGGTTTCTCCTGAGGCTGGGCTTGGAATTCCATAGGTTTCTCAGTGTCGGCCAGATAATCGAAAAAGCCCCGGAAACTTCCATGTCAGCAGGATAGATAGTGAGATTCTGAAGAGCTTCAGACAACTCATTCATGCTATCAGAATATAAGGAACACAAAATCCTAGTTAGAATGTTATTTATTGCAAATTTCCACAAAATCATAGAATGGCAATTAATTAAATCAAGTATTTCTAAATACTTAATTGGCTTAAATCAGTGGCTCTGATACCACCTTTTTCTGTCATGGCCCCCGTCCCGGTGTTACCCGGTCCAGGATTCGCGGGACAGAAACCTGTGGTATTTATTATTTGAGTTGACAGCGGAAGTTTAACAGGGTCTTTTAAAACTTGAAAATGCCCAATTACTTTACTTCATAATTTGGGACAAACCCCGTAATTTACAATAGAGGAATTTCATGAGGAAATTCCCTGTTTCACAAAACATGTTTATTTATTTTACTGAGCCACCACTTCAATCTTTATTAGTGCTCCGTAGCACTTTTCCTTGATTCACAGTAGGTCACCTGAAACATGTTTAAAAATATTTTATCAGCGGGGAAATACTGGCGAGTCACTCAATTTTGCTAAAACGACACATAGTTATAAATTACAGCATAAGAGCTATTACAATGGCTACTATCTTATTGTTATTTGGCGCCGTGTCACACCCTGGTGACGATGGTCATACCACTCTTGGGCCCTTTCACCCCAAGTAGTGATGATTATCACTGTTAGGTTGGTGAACCTAACCGTGAGAAATTAGTAATGTGCACAATACCCCTCTTGCCAGTGATTCAAGATAACCAAGACTCAATCCCTGTAATTATAAGCTTTGAAAATAATTTGGGTATCATAAAGCATTGTTGATAAAAAGAGAATGACTCACTTTGCAGGTTTAAATGGGCAGAGTTTAGCCTACTGATTTAGCCTTGTAACCTAGTTTAAATAACAATGCACACGAAACTAGGTCAGTAAATTAATACAACATTTACGATAAGCTCACAAAATCAAAACCCTCACGACGAATGACAAAGTATAGCCCTGATTTGGGCAGCACTTAAACATCCATTGGATCGGTTTCAATCGATCGGACATTGTATCGTAGCAGTGATCGAGTTAATACCTTGTATTCGTAGCAGCGTTTCCCTAATTAAAACTTCGAATTTAGGCAGTATTCTTCGTCTTTTGAAAAGTTTTTCGAGTGCAGATGAACTGCTCATGTCTAACTCATTTATAGCCAGATTTTAGGTTTTACGCGACCCGCGTAAACCTTAACTTGAATCTTACGCGGCCCGCGAGGACCGCTAGTCTACGTGTAGGGCTAGCGTGTCATCAGTAGGTTCGCCACGTGGCTGCCACGTGGCCTATAATGCTTATCTGGTCAACTTAAATTTGACGCGGCCCGCGTAAGCTTAAGCTTAAGTTTTACGCGGCCCGCCTGAATCCAGATTTTCTTGTTGTCTTGGTTTTTCATGTGTATTAGGGTTTCAGGGGTCCGGGTTTTCACTTACGGGTCGTTTTGGGGCATTTTTGCAGGTCCTTACAATAATAATAATAATAATAATAATAATAATAATAATAATTTTTTTGTGTTGTTTAATCTAATCAAATCGCATGACCCCATCGCTTGCAACGCATCGACCGTCGCTTCTCACTCGACGGTTGTCGCTATCGCTCGTCGCTTACCGCTTATCGCCTTTTGCTTATCGCCGCCGTCTTCGCTCATTATGTTTATGTTGTGCTATCGGTTAGCGTGTACCGCTTATCGCTCATCGCATTCGCTCATGTCACTAAGCTGAGTTCTAAAACCACTTCACCACTCAGTTTGCTCAAAGCTTGGTCCGACCATTCTTCGCTTGGAGTGAGGAAATCGAAATCTATCAGTACTATGTCGACACACATGACACTGCTTCACGGAACGGAAGCCATATGGCTAAAACATGGTGGATACGCCGCTGGTACTTCCTATATACAAGTGTTTTAGCCATATTGTCGAACTTTCGTGGAAAAGTGCCATGCGGGGCCGACTTAAACGTAATTTTTTTTTTTTGATATTATTATGTGTAAACAAAGCTTTTTCTTACAAAAATTTTTCTAAAAATTAATCAAAACATTTGTACAAAACGAGACTTTCTTGTAATGTTGGTGTGACAATCGACTCAAGTTAATGTCGCGTGACGAGAAAATTTCGTAAAACGAGTTTTAATCACCCTAAAATCTTTTAGTAACCTAACCAAAACTCTTCTCATGGCGCTGGTGTGGACATCGATACAATTTAACGTCGCACCGTGGGAAGATTTTCATAAACAGGTTTTCTCCAAACCTTTCGAATTAATCAACTTTTCAAGAATTCAAAACACTTTTGGGTCGCTTTTTTCGTGTGTTTCCGTCTTTTGTTGTATGAATCGTCTTACTCGCCTCCATTACTCAGTCTTCGTAACGCTCTCGCTCTTCGAATTTCAATTGATCGCTCGCTTAATTTTGACGTTTTTATCGCTACTCTCACTCGTATCAAATCTCGCAACCCTTCTTGTGGATTAATTTCGGGACGAAATTTCCTAAAGCAGGAGAGACTGTAACAACCCGCACGTTCGTGCGTTGTTACTACTCGCTATACTCGTTACGCCTAGCACTAGAGATTCGGATCATAATGTAACTATATCGCTTACATCGCTACTTCGTAGTATTTTCGCGTATTTCGCACACTTTATCACTATAACACATCATTTCGCACATACTAAAACTCACGATGACATTGAGTGAGGACCTATTCTACCCTCCTCGATAGCCGTGATGTGACGCAACGCAACGCATATTCGAAACACGTAACTCGATTATCGCAACGCAGACTTTGGAATGCGGATATTTATACGACCCTTGTGACTAATTATAATAAATATACGAATGTGTGTATAAAAATGTGTAACCGAACTATCGCAACGCTTAACGAACAAAACGAAACATCGAAACGCAATTCGCCGGAGACCACCGATCGAATGATCATCCTATCGAATGGCCATCCGATCCATGGCATTCCATCACCTTCTCTCCTCTCCACCTATAAATAGCACTTATCACATCACTTGAAAAGTGATGTGACAGCTCTCACTCGACCAGCACGCTTTGGGGCTACTCTCTCCCGATTCCTCGCGATTCTTGTAAGTTTCTACCACAAATCTTGTACTTTTATGATCTACACGCACTCCTTTATCTTTTCCAACATCAAATCTCACCTTTTCACCGTAAAATCCTTTGATTTGGGGCGTTCTAAGGTGATGTCATCATGAAGTTCTTAGGAACAATGAAGTGTGACCTCATCTCATCATGAACAGTTCAGATCTGTAACACCTCAAAAATTTGCGTCCTATAATGTATTGACACGTGTCATAAGCTTGAACGTGTGAAAGAATACTCTTGAGGGACAAAAGTTGACCAACATGGAAAGTATGTGAATATAAGGGTTCAAAATGTCAACAATGGATAAATATACTTTACAATAACCCTACACGATGTTCATACCCTTAAATGAATAAATCATGGATCATACGAAGCTAATTGTGAAGGAAAGTGAGAGATTACAAACTACAGGGGTTAAATGTGTCAACATGTTTAAAGTATACCTCTGAGTGACCTTTTAGCAAACCCGAAGCTTTGTAACGATTAATTATGCTCACTAGAATACATGATAAAAATTTCACCAAGTTTAGTTGTCGTATGAGAAAGTTATGATAAAATTCGTATACGAGGGGTTAAAAGCGTCAACGATGAAGTTATGACTTTTCGGGTGATAACAAAGTTAACCAAGGACTTAACAAAGTGGGTATAAGTCTTGAAGCCCTTATAAGTCCATTTGGAGGGCTCATAATGCAAGAAATAAGTCGAAACAACATTTTATGGACCAAGGACCAAAACACAAAAATCTAAAAATTTGGATTTTATCAGAAGGGGCGTCGCGCCACGCGAGGGACCCTAGGGGGGCCTACGTATGCCGCGAGAGGCCCTCTGATGCCGAATTCTTTCTAGGTGTCTGCCATGTCCAATGTAACTGACTTAGAAAGATATTTTCCACTCCATGGGCGACCCCTACATGCTTTTAGACCTTAGGCGCACTTGTAAATGATCTGGGAACAATGCTAGACTTGGTTGTCATGATCGCAGGCCCTCAAAATCACTATAAAAGGCCCTCATGTTGCAACATTGTGATCACACCTTCCATCTGCATTTGTGGAGCTTCCTGGAGCATAAGAGCAGACCCAAGTGATCCCTAGTCGTGCATTAGACTTTGGTAAGTACCCTTGACCTTCTTTAATTGAGTTTTGCTTAGTTATTAGCTTAAAAGTCAAACCGTCGTAATTAACGTTTGACTTAGCGATTAGTCATTAATGGTCCAGTGATTAGTCGAATTGAAGGTAGTTATAAGTTGGTAATTATGTGGGCAATAAACCCTTAAAAGGGCACCCTCTGATTCCCACTCTAACTAGGACTTTTGTCGGGTCAAAGTTGTTTATAAAAAAAGTCAACAGAACCATAATTATCGAAGTAACATGTAATTAGCAATGTAGAAGGCATGTAACCTATTTTATCACTCATATAACTTGATAATAAGTATAAGAACTGGTTTAAGCTTGTTTGATCCGATTCGGAACCGAAAGTCGCAAAACTTTGACTTTTGCTTTGACTTCAGTTCTGACCCGTTTTAGTAGAGTTTAGAAATGCCTTAGGACTTCCTTAGGACTTCCTTAGGACCAGGTTACATGTTGGTATAACCCTCTGTGACTGGTTCGTTGGTTGCCCCATTCGTTTACACGTTTCCGTTAATTGCCAAATGTTGACCAATATGCCCTTTTGACCATAAAACGATAATTTTGGATATGTGAGAGGACAATAATCTTTATTATTGATTTATAAACATGTCCCTAAATTTTTACATCAGTTTGAGGTCTAGATTAGGAGTTATGCTCAATGACGTAATTAAAACGTTTTTTAGTAATTAAACGGCGTCATTAGCATAAAGCCTATCTAAACCCAATTTTTGACACCAAATATTTTACCCACTGATGTAATATAATATTTTGAGATTTTTAAAGATTTTTAATTATTTTTAAACTGGTCATAACCTAAGGTTATCGCCTTAATTCGGTAAATACCGATTATACCCTTTTTATTCATAAAATGAGTTCTACATAGTATTTTGACACCAATCCAATTGCTACTGATTTTATATAATAAATAAGGTATTTTGAACTTTATAACCTGTTCAGAAAACTCAGATTTCTGGTATAACCCGGAAATTGCTTAAAATGGCTTTTTACACGTATTAAACACCTAGTATGGGTTTAAAACCATTTTGTCATATAAGACTTATCACCAACAGATATAATCTGATAAACTAAGTTATTTTACTGATGTAATCAGACCCGAATCTCAGAATTTCATTTAATCTCTTTTATAATCTTTAAAATGACCAAAATACCCCTACGGGGCTTAAATTGAGATTAAACTCGTTTTGGGCATAATGGAAGGTATCCTACTGATATCGCAACATATTTAAAGCATATTAACTTAGGAAACCTGTTCATGACTCTTTCGGTTACCCGTCATGCGTTATTCGCGTCCAGTTCGGTTTATGTAACTAGTTTACATAAATTAGCCGAAACGGGTCAAACCTTATCATTTTTATCTCAAAATCCAGAATGTGTTTAGCTTACCCATATTATATAAGTCTTCAAACTTTTTGGGTCTAAATCACATTCTATTCCGGTCTTCGCTTAATCGTGCGTTTGAACCGTATCTTCTTTAAAACTAACCGGTCTAAGTTTAGGCTTAATTAAAGACCCGTTAGGATTCTAATAGGTTATTATAAACCTTCGTTCCAGAATAGGAGACCCGGTAAAAGCTACACGCACTTGCTATTTGTGATTGATACTTGCAAAGGTAAATACTTTCGGCTTATTTTCCCTATACGGGCTTGGGGCATGGTATATAAAATACCGTTTGGTCGGACATTGAATGTTTAATCAAATAGAGGTTAAATCATTGATATGCTCCGTTTTGAAATGTTTTGTTTACTTAAATCCTTTGGGGGGTAATGACCATGTCCCGGATATCCTTGGCATCATCTTACGAGATGGCCACGACCTAAGCACGGGGTGTAGGCGTACACCCGTCAGTGCCAAAATACATAATGTGGTGTGTCTATTGATCTTTAACCCGGTCTACGGATCGGGCTACTGAACGCATAAGGAACATGTAATTCGTTTACAAGAATATATTCAAATAATTATCCCAAGTTATAAAAAGTGATAATGGATATTTTGTGCCACGTGCATTCAAATCAATTTTATTAAATTTTTCAAAATGAGTCAGTTGATTGTATTTACCAGTGTAAACTGACGTATTTTCCCAAAAAGATTAAGTGCAGGTACTACGCGAACTAGGTTGGCTTTCTCCTAGCGTCCACAATAAGTCTCGCAAGCTTGGATGTCAAAACTGTTGAACAATGTTTCCTTTTTATTTTGATCCACCTGTGGATTATTTTCAACTGTTTGTGATACTTGATATTACAATTATATTCGGTTGAAATATATCTACCTTTTTGCTTCCGCTGTGCATTTAAATATTGTGTTGTTTAACTATTATGTTACCAACCACGTCACAATACTCCCCCACCGGGTCCACCGGTAATACGTGGAAATATCGGGGTGTGACAGGTTGGTATCAGAGCCAACATTGAGTGAATTAAACACTAGCCTTTTGTGTTTAGTCTCAATGACACAATCGCACATACTCGAGTCTAGACAAAGAACTTAGGACAAATCCAAATTGTTTTTAATCTCAACTTTGTCCTTTATATTTCTTGTTGTATCTTTTATTTGTTTGACAGGATTTACAATGCCACCAAGATTACGAAGAGGAGGACGAGGTAAGGGGCCAATCACCGCCCCCAACGATCACGAAGTAGGGCCTTCTCACCGGCGGGCTCCTTCTACTACTGCGAGTGCCGATCCGCAAGGAGCCTGGAGGACCTATACAGAGCCCGCTAGACGGTCTGTCTCACACAGCTCAACACCTCCCTATCGTCATTCCTTTGGCCCACATTCTAAAAACGAGCCCGAAAACCCACAACCTTCATATATACCTCTCCAGCGATCACTCTCGCACAATTCCTTTGGCAACCCCACTCCTGTTTTTCAGGGCCGGTTCAATCCGGCAAACTATATTCAAGAACCAGTGGGTTTTAACCCATTGGGACCGGAGGATCACTTTTCCGATGATAACGCCATGGACATAGACGAGGACATGGATCCCGTCGAGCCTGCATCAGGGACCCCCAACCATCCTATTGAGATCTCTGATGGTCATCCTTCCACGGATCACCCTACGGTGGTCCAGACAGTTATCAAGCGAGGTTTAACCAATATGAGTGGTATTTTACACCCTCCCATAACCCACAGCAGCAGCAGGATCCCTCTAAGGATTCGCGATTCGTGGCAGTCACGCCACCGCCTCCACCGCCGCCAGTTCATCAAGCACCTCCAGAACCACCAAGGCGTAGGAGAACAGGCGCAAGAATATCCGCGCGAGGAGGGGATTTCCACTTTAGCACCCCTCGACACTCTAGTAGCAGTCACTACCCGCCACTGCATTAAGACCCACAAATGGGTGGGCCCTCAAACCCAAATCCAGAGGTGAATTCTGCACCAGTTGCACCACAGCCACCACCATTGGGTTTTGATAACCCGATTCCTACGTACGCCGGTTCAATGGTGTACAATCCGTTTGAGCAGCCAGCTCACACTCATTATAACTATGCTGAAGCTGACCTGTACCTTGTAGCGGCCAACTACAGCGCCCTTCATCCCGAAGGACCATATGGAGCCCCTTGGGGAGTGGGATATCCAACTCATGGATATCAAGTACCTGCTCGACCACCGATTCAACAGTAATCGCAGCCACCACGATTTTCCCCACCAGAACAGGAGGTGATCCTCCAAAGACTAAGTCGGGTGGAACATGAATTTCAAGAAGAACGTAGGAACAACAGAGGTTTCCTCATGGGCCTAGCGAGCTTGTTAAAGGGGAAGAAGAAGAGGGATCATTAAATCCCTATATGTATTGTTGTATTTCCTATTTCAATCAAGTCCCTGTGTGGACATTTATCTGTGTATTTAGTCCCTGCGTGGACTTGTCTTTTTAGTCCCTACGTGGACTTGTCTTTTTAGTCCCTGCGTGGACATCTATTCTAGTATTTGGTCCCTGCGTGGACTTTTTTTATCGGTTTGGCCCCTGCGTGGGCAAATTGTTCTGTTAAAGTCCCGTTTAGGGCAAAGTGTACTTTTCAAATAATTAATGGAATGTTAAGTTTATAATTTCACTTTTGTCATTATATGCTTAAATATATAATACATGAAATAAATAAATCAAAAGTCATTCCTTTTTACAATCTGCCTATTTAAAATATTAACTAAGAATCTTAAAGGTATAACCTAACCCGCGTGTCATTATAAGACCTGGCCAAGATGGTAAGACCTGTTAAAAAGATTTAAATCCCTGTTAACATCTGAAAACATGTTAACGCTCTTGGCAGACGTGATTCGTTAAAATCACACACATCATTCTTATAATAGGATTCTTCAAGAGATTCCTATCCTAACCTGACGATCTATAAATCATAGGTTTAAATCATCAATTAAGATGATCATATGTTAATCATCCATTGGGGATGTAATGCCTACGGGCCATACTTATTGTCATATAAGACAAAAGACAGTAGTAGTCTACGACTCCCTGTTAGAAAAAGGTAAAGAACTATATTCAAACCTTCATGCATTGATTCTCTGAAATCATGGCTTATGATTTAAAAATGTCCCTGTGACTAGGCCTTTTGTGCTAATAATACTATTATTGTGTTATAGATAGGATAAGTTATAGTAAAATCCTAAATAAACGTGAGTAACAAATTAACCAAATATGGTCTATGTTCACCATGGTTAATGAATTGCCCTAAAAGACAATTCCCTAAATAAACTCCCAAATAAATTATTGTCGATATCTTATGTAACAGTTCAAACCACAATGGCTGACTCGGATGAGATCAACAGTCACCCTAGGGAGGATCGTGATAATATTTGAATTAACATCGCGGGTGAAGAACTACAAGCATTGATAGACAATGCAGTTACCAAAGCTATAGAACGACAGTATAACGAATATAGTGGGACTCGAAGTAGGACCCTATCCACACCGTATTCCAAGCCTAAGACTCATTCTGAGGCTCATAGCAAGCCGCCCTCCAAAGAAGGATGATGATCGACACTCTCAAACCAAAACAGTGTTTCATCTCAAAGGATCGTACTGAATCAAGGACCCCGTGATAAGGGTTGCTCCTATAAGTATTTTGTGTCCTACAAACCCAGGGATTTCACTGGGGAAAAGGGGCTATAGACTGCATGACATGGTTGGACGAGATGGACATCGTGGTTGATATCAGCGGGTGCGCTGATAAAGATGTAGTAAAGTTTGTGTCTCAATCGTTCAAAGGTGAGGCCTTAGCTTGGTGGAGATCGTTGATTCAAGCTACTGGGAAGATTCCATTGTACAATCTGACATGGGATCAGTTGTCACGAAGAGGTCATTTGCTATGAGGATTCGGTTTTACTGATTTGTAGTTTTGAATATAGAAGTTTGTTAAGTATAGTATCAATGGATTGTGAGATGAAGAACTTTAAGTTGTACTTTTTTTTCTTAGTCTATTAACTCAGCAAGCATGGATGTCTTTGACTGCAGCAAACGAGCAACTGGAGAAGGTCCGTATGGAACTCGATAATAAGTTTTTCCAGACAACAATTCTTGGTAAGTTTTTTTTTTTTTTTGTCAAAGTAAACAATAGAGAACGGGATGAGGAGATCAGAAGTTACAGATTAGGGATGAGAGGAAGAAGACCACACACATATATCATATTTGTTATCGTTATTTGCTACCATCATTGCAATCAGTCGGGTTATGAATAGATCATTAATCAGTTCTGACAGATGGCCTTCTAAACATGCAGGAATGTCATGGAGGGGACAATAATTTCAAGTGGCTTATGTCCATAAAGAGCCTCAAATGATATTATGTCAGGAGACAAGTGCATGAGTACCTGGTTTATGAAGTGTGGGCAATTAAAGGGGTAGATCGTTATCGGAACCGTAGATTTGATGTTTGGAATTTCATAAGCAAATAGTTGATCCCATTCTATTGGAATTTCATAACAATATAGTTCTCCATAGATGAATGGTACTGTAACTAATAAGTTCAGGCTCTTTCTACTTGATGAATGGTGTAACCGAATTGCATCTGTTTCTCCACGAGAACATAGTGCTGAAAAAACTTGGTAACTGCTGTATTAATAATCTATTCATCTGTTGACAGTAAGGCAGCTGCTGTATCAGCACTAATCTGTAAGCAGCTGCTGTATCAGCATGGCGACAAGAAAGCTGGTCCTAGACTTAGTTCTCTGTAAGCAGCTGTTGTATCAGCATCTTTTAGCTTACAAGCAGGTGTGTTTCATGCCCAAATTTTGATTTTTTTAATGTTTAATGTATTGATAATAATCGTCGATTGTGATTTACATTAATCGCGAGTAGAGGAGGATTCAATCAATGAATTTGACGGAAACGATTTTAACATTACAGGTTCTAAATGAGGATTTACGGCTTGTGCTTGGGCAACAAGATAGGATGATCAACGGGGCGAACATGTGGAACTGGCCGGTATCATATGATAAGTTATTGTAACAATATGCATCCTTTTTTTGAAAATAAAATAAGATTCATCGATTTACATTAATCGCGAGTAAAGGAGGATTCAATAAATGAATTTGACAGAAACGATTTTAACATTACAGGTTCTAAACGAGGATTTACGGCTTGTGCTTGGACAAACTGTTGTTATATCATTCGCGGTAAGTTTTAATTTAATATAAACGATTTACATTAATCGCGAGTAGAGGAGGATTCAATCAATGATAATTCGATTATAATTTTACTTGATAGAGAGATATGTAACTTTGGTCAAAGCATATGGAAGATTATTTAAATTTACTCTATTATCAATTTAAAGATGTATTAATTCATCTATTTACAATTTTATGCATAGCATGTCTATTAATTTATCAAATATTAACTTTAGAGGTGTGTAGGGCGTCTTACCGGTCGCCAAAAAGTTGGGAGAAGAAGTGATTAAAAAGTCTGTAGATAAATTTCAGCCATACCTTAATAAAGCAATGACCGATTTGAACGATTCATTGGCTCAATACAATCAAGTTCTAACATTTGTTTGTGAAGGCACTACTCACTTTGCTGAAAATAACGCCAAAAGTGCTTCGGTGCAGAAAAAGGTATAATTTAGGAATTAAAAGATCCCCTTTTTATATATAGGATATTTATGTGTTTTTTGTTTCTACAGGTTGTCGATACCGCGCCGGCAATGGTATCATTGGAAGATGCGGCTCCGGTATGAAATTTGTTAGTTGACGTTTTTTTGTCTTCATGTTAAACCTTAATATTTGTCTTCGATTTCACATTAAAACTGGTATGCTTAAACCTTATAGGGTTTGAAAACAGTGGTTGAAACCACTGTTGTAATCAAATTTAGGTTGGAGAAAACAGTGGTTGAAACTACTGTTGGGTAATATTTTATTGGGTTAGAACAGTTTTTGTGGAGAAAACAGTGGTTGAAACCCCTGTTCGGCTAAAACAGTGTTTTGTGTAGAAAACAATGGTTCAAATCACTGAAACACAGTTTTAACCTAACAGTGGTTTCAACCACTGTTTTCTGCACAAAACATTATTTTAACCCAATAAAAATTACCCAACAGTGGTTTGAACCACTGTTCTCCAAGCCCAAGAATGGTTTTTTTTAATTACAGATCAGCCAAGATTAGTTACCTCAGATTTAGTCTTAATTACATAATGACGGTCGGAAAAAGTGAAGAGAAAAGGTAAATATCATGGTTATGATCATTAGATTATTTGCAATTCATTACGAATTGTTTACCACTTTTGAGTATTTCATGTTTCACTTTCAGAACTGTTTGATGCACTCGAGAATCAAACCGTTGATCTTGTCTTCACCGCTCACCCAACTCAAGCTATCCGCAGATCTTTGCTATAGAAGCATGGAAGGTATCTGTTGTTCGAATCAAGCCTAATTTAAAGCGAATAGTTTGTTAATATTACTTACGATGTTTAGTATTCAGAATTCGAGACTGTCTTCCACAGCTATATGCCAAATGTTATTTCGTTTATAAAAGATTAATAAATTGTATATTTTTGTATTTTTTATACTCTAAACTTTAAGTATTTACCGACTGACTTATTTATTTATAAGTCTATAAATATAACCATATTCATCATTTATAGTTGTTATGCATGGTTTTCTAAGAAATGACCCGTGTTTGCACACGGGTCTTACCGCTAGTACTATATAATAAAAGAAACCACTTTAGGGACACTTGTCATCATATTAGGCCATCTCTTATAGATAATTATTATTTTAGTTTAATCTATTCTAATTAATTATAGATAATCCTTCTACCAAGTATTTTTTATTTTAATATTTTATATTATAGATAACCCTCCTACTAAATATTATTAGTTTAATATCTTGTTAATAATTATTATTTTGTTTAATCTCCTTCTCATTTATAATATTATTTATTTGTTTAGTTTGGTATCAAATATACTTTACGAAACTTAAAATAAAATTAACAAATATTATTTATCATTTATACATTTACGGAGTTTTAAGTAAAGGGTTAAATTTATTGAGACTTCGTTAACAAATTTTGCAACAACAGAATAATCTATTTTTATCACAAAACCAAACTTTCTATTAATATATTAAATATTTTTATTTTCACTATACAAAATTACATTTACTCGACCCCTGTAATACATGAGGTTTTTTAAGATATAAGTTTTTTATTATTTGATATATAAAATTAGATCACAGGGTTTTTTAAGGATATATATTTTTTTATTATTTAGTACAGAAAATTACATTTATTCAAACCGTGTAATGCGCATATTTTTAAAGATGTAATTTTTTTTATTATTTGGTTTATAAAATTACATTTATTCAACCGGTGTAATAAATGAGGATTTTAAAGACGTATTATTTTATTATTTGGTAAACAATATTACCTTTATTCAACCTGTGTAATACACGTGGTTTTAAAGATATAACTTTTTTATTTGGTATATAAAATTACATTTATTCAACCCGTACAATATGGTTCTTATATATATAACTTTTTATTATTTAATATATAAAATTATATTTATTCAACCCGTACAATTCGTGAGGATTTTAAAGATATATTGTTTTATTATTTAGTATATAAGATTTATTTATTCAACCCCGTGTAATACACGGGGTTATAACCTAGTTAATAATAAAGCAATAATAATAATAATTGTATTTGAATCTATATATTAATTCTAACTTAAAGATCTTCACAAACTTACCTTACATCTCATTTTTACCCTAATCTTATATATCATTTTAAACTTTTAAGAGGAAAGAAGGGGAAACAATGGGGAGTAGTGGTGAAAAACTGAGAGAAAGAGGAAGAGAGAGAGAGAGGGGGGAAAGGAAATGAGAGAAAGAATTTCACACCATAATTGATGACAGAAACATCGAGGCGAGACGTAATAGATTACTCGAATATATCATAGTATTAAATTTTGCAATAATATATTAAGATTCAAAATTTCATTTTCATATATTCGAATAAACAATACATTGTTTAAAAAGGCAATACAACAATTGGAAATTTCTTGACTAAAATAATCATAATGCAAAAATAAAATAGGTGAGTATCTAAATCCACCCTAAGTAGTTTCTTGCAATAGCATCTCAAACGTTTCTTGCAACATGTATAAAATATTTGTCAACACAAAATTATATCGGTAAACATACTAGTTTGTCTACCTAGCATAAGTAAGAATTAGTCTAAAATCCACACGTTTATACCATACTAAATCATGTATCATACTAGCATGCAATAGCTAAAAGTTAATCCGAAGTTTGGCACTAACGTAACCTTATCACCGAAGCAAATAAGGCCGTAAATAATAACTTATCAATGACCCACAAAACGGGGCAGTGTGCTAATCCTATAACGCTATACATGTTAAGGGAGGCTTGCAAGGTTAATGATAGATAGTTAAGCATAAGAATATTCTAGCAGGCATTCACAATTAGCATAACAAATAAGCTTGTTTAAGGATTGGGTGCTTGAATAAGTTTGATTGTACGTGTGTGTAAGTGTGTTTAGTATGGATACATGTTGCAACCCAAATAGTGCTTTAAATGTAAAAGGGTCATGTATGAACTCACGGTTTTGTGAAGAAAAATCCACAAAATGCGAGAGAGCGAGTTTGAAGGATGGAACACCAAAGTCAACCTACAATGGTAAACAAGGGTGTATGAGTATAAGGATTTGTAGATTGGAAAGTAAAATGAATTTTTGAGTATGGAAATATATAAAACATATATCTCCTAGATACTTATTTGGACACTATTATTAGTGTGTTTTTCCATGAGTGCTAAACACCCATTAGAAGTCCAAAGTAAGGAATCTAAGACTAAGATATTCTCCACCTTAACACATAACATTCAACCATGGGTTGGTTGATATTATGGTTTGGTTTTGGTGCAAGTATTATATATGGATTTATTATGTATATAGTCAAGAATTAGTCAAGCAATAGAGGTAGGGTATTCCACTATCCTCAAGAGTTTCACCATTGCATAAAATCATCAACACAATTGATGATTCGGATGGTCATGAATACAAAGAATGAGATGCATAAGAAGACTACTATTTTGCTAAGTAACCAAGTGAGGGATGGTGGAAATTTAGTTTTAAAACCAATTTCCTCGACATCACCATTTATACCTTAACACAAGTCTTCCAACATTGCTTACTTAAGACTTGGTTTGGTTTCACTCACATAGTTGTTGTGGGTTACTTAGAGACTTACAAGGATATAAAATGGAGGCATATGAATCTCAAGTTTCTGGAAATTGACCTTAACACAAGTCCTTCAACAGAGAAGCTAGTTGATGACTTGGTTTGGTATGAAAAAAGTTCCAAAAACAAAGTTAAAGATAACATGTATAAAAATTTTAATAAAAATCCCAACTTGGACCTCAAATATGGTGGTTTACCATCCTCATTTACCTTGGTAAACAAGTGGTAATACTTCTAGAGGCTTTCCAAGTATGGGGAAGAAAAAACAAGTAAGAAAAGTGCGAGAAGGAAGGCAAAACTCACTGTTTTGGTCTTTGAGTTTTCTGCCCATAGTTGAAGAAATTAAATATTTGAGAGTGTTTGAAAGAGGTTTTGGAGTGGTGAAAGTGTTTAGGAGGTGTTAGAGGTTAGTATTTATAAGTAGGATTAGGGTTTGAGGCATTAAAGGAGTTGGTTGGTGGCATAAAAGGAGTTGGTTGATGGTTAGAAAAAGTTGGTTAGGGCATTATAAAGGAGTTGGTTAGGGTTAGAAGGAGTTGGTTGGGCATTTAAATGAGTTGTTTGTTGTTTTATGAAAAAAGTCACTGTTTTGCATTTTTTTTTTTTTTTTTGTATTTAAGTGTATGGAAGCATGTAAATAATAAAAACACTTATGAAATAACATTCCAAAGAAAATAGAATTCGAAGTATCGTTCAGTTTTGAATTAAATTGCGTGTTTATGCATTACGCAAGAATTAATTAGAAAAAAAAATATAAAACATAATTTCCATTAAGATCATGTCTCGAATTTACAAGAAATTGAAAAGAGTGTACGAATTTTATTTTATTTTAATTTGATAATAAAGCTATGGAATGAACAGTGCCAGTCAAGCCTGGCACGTCTTCATTGGACCACAGTGAGCAAGTGAGCAGCTTGGTGGCATGTGATGGTATTGACACGTTTCTTTTTACACACGTGTTAAGGGGTGTTAAGGGGTCTTTCTTCCCCCAATTGCCCGCCACCCACTCACACATTCTAGATTTCGAGATCCAGAGAGAGGGATTGGAGAAGAGATGGGAGAGACGGAGGAGGCTGCTGCCATGCCTTCGACGGTGATGAGATGGAGAGAGGCAGAGGAGGAAGACCTAACGAGGACTATAACGGTCCACACAAGAATCGTGGATGGCAGCTCTGTCATGAGGTTTTTGCAAAAGCTGCAGCCGGTAGAGGCAGCGGTGTCGCCGACTCCTCCGCCACGTCATCCACAGTCCGTGAAGAATGGCACGGCATCGCAACTTCTTTCCAGAGGTATTGCCGGAGCTTTTAACAAAACATGTCCGGCTTCTCTCGCACATCTCACTATTTTGTTTCAGGTAATTGTTATCTGTAATTGTATCACCTATGTATTTAATTTGAGATTAGACTTGAGATTTTAGGGTTTAAAGTATGATAGGTGATTGGGATTTTAATTCTTAATTTATAGAAATTTTAGTAAAACTCTTACAGTGTTAGCAGCAAGGCTTTTTGAGGTAGTGATGGTGATTCTTGATAGCTTAACAGTGTAGATGTAGTTTGATTACTTCAATTCTTTGTGGAAAAAACAAAGTTTTTTTCTTTTCTTTTTGGATGAGATGATATCACATGAGATGAGATAAGAGATGCATAGGGGTTTCCATTAATGTTTTTTTTATGTAAATTGCATCCTTTTGATGATGATGATGATGATAATAATACCTCCAAGGACTTTTGTATAATTTGAAGCTTATGTTGGACTGGCCAAAACTTATATTTTAATACATTTTATTATATTATGTTTAGTTCTAAAAATGTATTTATGCATATAATGGGGCTTTTAAGTTATTTTTTGAGATAGAGGTTGTTGGATTGCTTTATAGAACCACCGCCACCACTGATTTCTTGAGTTCAAAGCCCGGTGCCCATGTATCCGCCGCATCAAGCCCACTGTCCATGTCTCCGTCGAACGGTTTCCTCTTCTTTTTGCTTAATAAATCGATATGCTTGTAGATCTGGTCACGCATTATGGATGTGGTTTATCAATTTTTTTATTTACCCCTTGGGGTTTATTTTATTTCTTTGTTTATTTATTTGCGTTTACTGATTGAAAATTGAAAATTGAAAATTTGAATCAATATTGTAGACAAGTGATGATGATGATGATAATAATACCTCCAAGGACTTTTGTATAATTTGAAGCTTATGTTGGACTGGCCAAAACTTATATTTTAATACATTTTATTATATTATGTTTAGTTCTAAAAATGTATTTATGCATATAATGGGGCTTTTAAGTTATTTTTTGAGATAGAGGTTGTTGGATTGCTTTATAGAACCACCGCCACCACTGATTTCTTGAGTTCAAAGCCCGGTGCCCATGTATCCGCCGCATCAAGCCCACTGTCCATGTCTCCGTCGAACGGTTTCCTCTTCTTTTTGCTTAATAAATCGATATGCTTGTAGATCTGGTCACGCATTATGGATGTGGTTTATCAATTTTTGTATTTACCCCTTGGGGTTTATTTTATTTCTTTGTTTATTTATTTGCGTTTACTGATTGAAAATTGAAAATTGAAAATTTGAATCAATATTGTAGACAAGTGATGTTAGTAATATCATTAATCGCATAGTGACACAAAGAGACATGAGTACAAGGTGTTTCTATACAAACCAAAACCTTTTTTTTCTGTCAATTTAATTAGGGGCTCTATAATATGTGGTTAGTTCGTAGTACAACTTACTGTAACTCTATATCATGCCTTTACTTGTAGGATTTTAGTTTTGTTGATGCAGATTTTGTGTCCGATGCTTGTCGAATAGATTAGATTTATTTTTTGCTGAATTTGTAATAGTTAGTGAAACGGTCTAACGAACGTGTATAGACCCGCTCGTTTGAAGTGGTCAAACGAGAGGGTTATTTGTTTGACCGTGTGTGTTTGAAAGACAAAGGGGTGTAGCTATAAATAGCAACCCTTTGTCATTTCAAACACTTGGAAGTTTTAGAGGTTTGAGTCCTCACAGGGAGAGATCACCACTTGGTCTCTCCCAGGATGTGTACTCCTTTGGTATGGTTCGGTTAGCTTGTTAATCGGGCCGGTTTGCTTTGTTATGTTATCAAATCTATACAAGTAAGTATTTCATCCGTCTCTAATCTTCCCGTCTATGAACATAATCATGATAATCACGGTTTCGGTCCCGAAAACAGTCCTACAATTGGTATCAGAGCCATGGTACCCGATTTAGTAAATCTAACAGTTTGCTAAGTCACATGTGCTCTAGATCTGTGATTTTAGTGATTTTTGTTCAAGATCTAAAAATGGTGAAAAACCCAGATCTGGACCGAAATATTCGGGTCTAGATGAAACAGAACATATACAAGAGTTGGGTTTTATGTTTTACACCTAAATAAACAAGTTTTCATCATCGAAAATGATCTATACAATGATTTTCGTCAGATCTGGAAACGAACAGTTAACTGTGTTCTTGAGATGAGTATGGCGGCTGGTAAGAAACACTAGGGTTCCTGTTGATACCCTACGACGAAAACACTCAGCAACGAAATCATATATCCTGGACGAAAACACTCAGCGACGAAATCATATATCCTGGATGAAAACACCCCTGATTTCGTAGCACAACTTCAGCGACGAAAACACTGATTTCGTCATCATCCTTCAGCGACGAAAACACTAATTTCTTCACACAAGTCAGCTGACGAAATCACCCATGTTCGTCAAACTTCCTGTTTACATAAAAAAACAACCGAAGTGATGCTATTTGACGATATCAAATCCCCTCGGGTCCCGAATCTTCAACTCTAACCTCAGAGACTTGGAATCGATCTTCTTCATAGCTGATATTAGCAGCTGTTTTATGTATTTGTCGGCTGGATTTTATTGATGTCTGGTATATGTCGGCTGAACTTGGAAGAGGGCAGTGTTTGTAGGTATGAATCGATGATTGAATTGATTTTTCATTTTGGGTTTTGGTTCTTTGGGTATCGAAGACAGAGAAAGGGATTTTGAGTTTGTTGTGTTTTGGTAAAGTTTGTATGCTCATGGTTTTTGATTGTTGGATATGTTTATCGAAGATGAGAAGGTGGGTATCGAAGAAAAGAAGCTGAAGGTGGGAATCACAGAAAGTGAAGAGTTGTCGGCTGAAAAGTTAAAGTTCAGCTAGGTCTATCTTGTATTTGGGCTTCACTTCTGGGCCCAGTTGCTTCTTCAAGTGTATTTGGGCTTCACTTCTCATTTGGACCTGATAGTTGGTTGCTGGGTATCGCAGGAAAGTTTAGAAGTGAGAGTGGATGTCTGTTGATGTCTGGTTGTTACTGGATATCGAAAAAAAATTTAGAAGAGAATGGTGGATGATGATGTTGTATCGCAGAAAAGGATTTTTGGAAAAGGGTGATTGCGGCTGGTAAAGCATTGATGCGGCTAGGTTTCTTTGGGTACCAGGTTTGCACATGCTTTTAATTCTCTTGGGCCCACCTGCCATGTATTGTCTTGTAACCAGATTCTAAAAAAAAAAACAAAAAAACAAAAACATCAAGTATGGGCTAATTCATATGGATATTTAGTCACATGGGCTGGTGCTTTGAATTAAAAAGATTATGGGTTGTGACATAGAATGGAACGTGAATAGTTTTATACCACAAGTGATATGGGCTAATTCATATGGATATTATGGTTGGGCCAAAGACACCTCAGATTTGGCAACACTATGAAATTAACATATGATCCTTGGGTTGAAATGTTATTGTCACACAATCTTGGGCCAACATTTTTATGTTGGGCCTATTATTTGCCCGAAGATTGATTGCTGACTTATAACTTTCGAAATACAAGGTGATGCACTACATTTTTCAATTTTAGAGTGGGGCCTACATGGAATTAGTACATAATCTTGAAATTGATTACGTGAGTTGCAAAGTGGGGGTCGGGTTTTCGCAAAGGATATTTGAATCGAGTTTCAATGTCAAAATTCATACGGGTTCGGGAGCGCGCGGGATGATGCGGCATGATGAAAACAAAAGATGATGATATTTTTTTAAAAAATGTGGGGTAGTCACGGTTACCGCTGCAAACGTCAAATTTTGGTGACTTGACTACTATGGGCCAAAAACGAAAACGGTATGTTCACTTCCGCACGTCAATGTTTATGATTGTTACAGGTTATTCGTAAATGTTCGAAAGCATTTTGTTTATTGTCATATTCTCGCATTTGAAAACGAACGTATGAACCTGGAATGTCAATACCGGTCCTAACGAGTTCACAAAGTCTTTGGAGGGATACAAGTCGGATCCTACAGGGTACTAGGTGAAATTTCTTTATCAACTAGAATATGCAACGAAGAAATCTTTTTGTTTATTGTCATATTCTCGCATTTGGTAATGAATGAATGAACCTAGAATGTCAATACCGGTCCTAACGAGTTCACAAAGTCTTTGGAGGGATACAAGTCGGATCCTACGGGGTACTAGGGGACGTTCTTATTCAACTAGAATATGCAAAGAAGAAAGTCGTTTTCGTGATTTTTCGGAACCGAGAACATTCAGTGAAGATTGACGACAGTTCCGCTAAGTGAAGGGAATTGGTGAACATTTGAAAGTTGACGACAGTTCCTTTAAAGTGGAGGGAATATGTTAATGTTTAGAGATCTTACCAAAGAAATAGGGGGAATAAAAATTTTCGTATGTTTAATTTCTTTGGTAAATTTCTAAACGCAATCACAGGTGGTAGAGTTTGTGATTTTCTGGTGATACTAAAGGTTCGGCGTGGAATGTTTTGCACAGACACATATTTGAGGATTTTAATTAATTCTCCAGCCAGCGTGAAGAGTTTTGCACGGAAACATACAGGCATCTTAAGTCTACAGTAGTTACAAAAGCGCTGTTCACTGAAGACCTGGGGAATCTTTATGAAAGCTGATAGTTCAAGACTGAAGACATGCAGGATTCGGTTTTGGGTTTGATGTTTCTTTGGGATTACAGGGATCTGGGGGTAACTCAATTCGTTGAGTTTGCAAACGATGTACTTGGTCTAGCTGACTTCCTGAGTACTGATGCTGAAGATCCGTAGTGCATTACGTGGTCAACTTCACAAAGGCGAGACAATGAGATCTGGATGTAGTTCAACTAAGCATGCTGGTTGAGCTTGCAAGGGATACACTTGGTCTAGCTGACTTTCCTGAGTGTTGATGCTGAAGATTAAAGTGCATTACTTGGTCGATTCCACAAAGACGGTTTACAGAAGACAGTTCACCAGAAATCTCTACCAATGTAGTATGCTTGAATGAAATAAAGTTCTTATGACAGATCAAGACTTGATGCAGTTCTTAAATATTGGAACCCTTATCAAATGCCGGTTGGAGTATTGGAAGATCAGCGGAAGATCGGTCAATTGAGGAAATTGTACAGCACCCAACACGGATACGCGTACTTTAAGGGGGAAATATTATACACGGAGCGTCAAGATACTACTTACCTGGATCATCGGTCAAGGGGGAATTTGTTAACACAGAGAAGATGAAAACTTGACTGAAGATCGGTTGCAGTTGCATTTTCGGCATTCGACAGCAACGGACAAGGGGGAATTTGTTGATGCAGATTTTGTGTCTGATGCTTGTCGAATAGATTAGATTTATTTTTTGCTGAATTTGTAATAGTTAGCGAAACGGTCTAACGAACATGTATAGACCCGCTCGTTTGAAGTGGTCAAACGAGAGGGTTATTTGTTTGACAGTGTGTGTTTGAAAGAAAAAGGGGTGTAGCTATAAATAACAACCCTTTGTCATTTCAAACACTTGGAAGTTTTAGAGGTTTGAGTCCTCACAGGGAGAGATCACCACTTGGTCTCTCCCCGAATGTGTACTCCTTTGGTATGGTTCGGTTAGCTTGTTAATCGGGCCGGTTTGCTTTGTTATGTTATCAAATCTATACAAGTAAGTATTTCATCCGTCTCTAATCTTCCCGTCTATGAACATAATCATGATAATCACAGTTTTGGTCCCGAAAACGGTCCTACAAGTTTTTTCTTTAAATTTAAATGTTCTATTTTGTTTGCAACTCATTACTTTTTCCTGTATTTTTGTCACGGCCCCCGACCCACCCTGGACGGAATCGGAAGCCGCGAACAGCCCAATGGTACCGGTGATTATTTTTATAAAATAAAATATTACAGCGGAAGTTTCATCAGGACCGTGAGTTAGGAAAAATATCAGAGTTTAGAAACACCGGATTTTATTTATTAAATAGATGGGATAAACCCATGTTTTACAAAGGTAGCTTTAATAAGATAAATTATAAAACAATATTTCTTAATTTGATTTTATTAATAAAATAAGCCACTTCTTGAAGCCTTTCAGTGCCGTATCCAACTCTTACTCCAATTTACTGTAATTACCTGAAACATATTTGAAAAAGGTTTTGTCAGCGGAAATACTGAGTGAATTCATTTCATTTTTATAAAATATATTGTTATACCTTACAGCATTAGAATTTTTATATTTATTTATATTTACCCAACACAATCAGTATTTGTCACATGGTGGCAGTTCCGATGTGACAGTAGTTATATCACTTATTGGCTCACTTTTGTCCAATAGTGAATTTATCAAATAATTCTATTTTACTATTATTCAATTTATCTGTCACTAGGCGATTCCTGTGACGTGATCATATCACTGTTGATCATTCTTTCAACTAGTGACTCCGATCATATTACTGTTAATCATTCTCTTAACTAGTAATTATGGTCATATCACTGTTAATCATTCTTTCAACTAGTGATTCTGGTCATAACACTATTGATCATTCTCTCAACTAGTGCCTTCGAATATGTCACTGTTGATCATTCTCTCAACTAGTGACTCTGGACTTTATTTGTGTCCTGTGACATTACTTTGTCAATTATATTACTTATAGCACAATATCACTTAACCCAGAGAATGACATATATCATTTTATGTCAAACTACTATAACTTATCAAATATAATATGTTAATTAAATAATTGTAATATCATTATTTAATATATTAACATGACTAAGACTAAAATATAATCTTAGTATAGTAGAATACATTATACTTGACTATTTTATTATGGTATACACTATTTAGATTTATTTCAAACATATATTAAATTTATTAACAATTTAATGTTAAAATATTAGTTATAGGCTATGGCTACTGAGGCATACTTCTCACTGTGATTGTGGTCATGCTTTTATTGGCTAACTTTCTGGCAAATAGTAATGAGGATCAAATAACAAAAATCTTCCATACCGGTAGTTATTATAGAATATAAAGATTTAATCACTGTAAGTATAACTGGTAAACTTTTAGGATTCTGGAAAACATTTGTAAATATAATTGTATCACAAAAAGGTGATAAAACTGTGAGAAAAAGAGAATGGACTCACAAACGGTGAGAAAAGAGAAATGAACTCACATTGCAGATTTCTACGGGCAAAGTTTAGTCCACAGATAAGCCTTGTAACCTAGTGCACACGAACTAGGTAAGTAACTAATACAGCATTTACGATAACTCACGAGATCAACCCTCACAACGAATGACAAAGTGCTATGCTTAAACATCCATCGAATTAACGACTAATGACAAAGCATCACCCTAATGTGGGCAGCACTTATGTAACAACTCTCATCAAAAGTCATATTTATTTAATTAATTTGCCCAATAGGAAACCCTAATTAAGACACCCAAGTGATTCTGCACAAAACCTAAAATTTTCATAATCAGGATTAGGGCCCCTAAAACTCAAGGGGGGGGGGGGTAAAACCTAGTTACGCTTATCCACATAACTATCTGTTGAAATCGAATTTCACGAAACAGTCAATTCAGCAAGCCTACTCATACACGTGGCTACCCTATGAAACTAGGTTAGCAGTCACGTAGCGCGACTACTAAGGGGGTAGGCAGTCGCGCTATGCCACTGGGTAAAATTTTCAGTATAAATAGTAGAGTTTGGGACTTGAATTTGGGCGCTGGAACGACGTAGAAATTCCAATCCTACACTGAGTTATGCTCTGTTTACCACAATTAACACACACGAATCACTAATCGACGCCGCAATCAGGGCATTAGCTCAATCGCTGCTACGATTCATTGTCCGATCGATCAATATATCCAATGGATGTTTAAGTGCTGCCCACATTAGGGTGATGCTTTGTCATTAGTCGTTAATTCGATGGATGTTTAAGCATAGCACTTTGTCATTCGTTGTGAGGGTTGATCTCGTGAGTTATCGTAAATGTTGTATTGATTACTAACCCAGAATTGTGTGCCTGTTATTAAAATTAGGTTAAAAAGGCTAATCAGTAGGCTAAACTCTGCCCGTATAAATCTGCAATGTGAGTCATTCTCTTTTTATCAACTATTTTAAAATACCTCAAATTATTTTCCAGAGTTATAATTACAGGGACTAAGTCGTGGATATCTTGAATCACTGGCTAGTGGGGTATTGTGCACATTACTAATTTTCTCCCAGTTACGTTCATTGACCTACTAGGGATAATCATCACTATTTAGGTTCATTGATCTAATAGTGGTATGACCATCGTCACCATTGTGACTTGTCACCATTGTGACAGAGCGCCAGATAAAAATAAGATAGAAGCCATTGTAATCGCTCTTATGCTGTAATTAATAACTATGCATCATTATGCAAAATAGAATGATTCACTCAGTATTTTCCGCTGACAAAACATTTTTCAAACATGTTTCAGGTGATCTGTTATGATCCAGGAAAAGTGCCGTGAAGCACTACAAGCTCAAAGAAGTGGCTCAGTATAAAATAAAGAAACATGTTTTGTAAAATAAAAGATTTCTTAGTGAAATAATAATTGTAAATTACCGGGGTTTTATCCCGAGTTGTGAAATAAAATAATCGGGAAATATTTCAGTTTTAAAAAGATCATGATGATAAACTTCCGCTGTTAAACTCAATTAATTAAATACCACGGGATTTCTGTCCCGCGGCTTCTGAAACGGGTCAAACCGGGTCGGGAGCCGTGACAGAAAAAGGTGGTATCAGAGCCACTGATCGAGCCACTGATTTAAGCCAAGCCAATTAAGTATTTAGAAAATACTTAATTTTTTTTTATTAATTGCTATTTGGTGATTATGTGTTTTATTATCTGACTAATTTTGTAAAGTATGGGCAGATCTTTATATGCTAGCCAATATAGCAATTAATGCAAATCCTTAAATAATTTAACTCAAAGTTTTAGCACCTTTATTATCTACAGTCTAGAAACCTTATTCAGTAAATAAATAAATTTACAAATAAAACCTAGAGTGTTTTAATTTTCATTTATTTTGTAATTACACAGTCTAGGATAATATTTAAAGGTTTTCTATAAAAATTTTGTTATATTTAATAATGATGTATTTTGCATAACAGCATGAGTGACTTGTCTGACGCCCTTCAGAATTTAAATCTCTATCCAGTAAGAACAGAGGTTTCCAGAGATTTCAATAGGTATATACCAGACATAAAAGAACCTATAGAATTCAACGCTTTACCTCTCGAGAAATCCAAGCCTAAGAAAATGGAAATGGGGGAAAGCTCTAGACAAATTCAGGGGTTACCATCTCAGGAAGAGCTAGATTTTATATTGGCAAACTATGATACTATTAAGTCTGTTAATGAAAATGTTTTTATTCATTCTCTTGAAAAACAACTACCAATGAACTTAGAACCAGCTATTCCAAACCCTTTAATCCACTCGCAAATAGACGAATGGTTGGATAATGAAATACAGTTACAAAACTATCCCTATAAGCTTTTTCCTCAGTTCGATCCAAAACCTTTACCAAATCCACTAATGAGTAACGAGAATATGGCTGAACTCCACCACTTTGATAAAGAACTAATAGATGCTAAGAATAGGATCCAAGAGATTGGGGGACAGATCTCCTGGAAATACGATGAGAGGGAACGCCATTACTAGAATATCATCTGATAAAGGATAGGGCATTTATGGAACTGTGGTTATGTAATAGTAATAGTAAAATCAGTATGTGTAAAATAAATAATAAAACAGTTGTACATAGAAGCATGATATAATCTATAAAACAAATAAAATTTTAGAAAATTTACAATTTTATTTGTATATTCGTTTACGTGATTATGTGCAATTAATTGTGACATTGGATTATTTCTTTTATACTAATTATTTATCTATAAATTAGATATCAGATGGAAAACGCTAATAATGAACCAGTTAATGAGGTTAATCAATCTGAGCAACAACCGGGGGATCAATATATGACTAGGCAGGATATAGAAAATATCGTTGCTCAAGGGATAGCCAATGCTATTCCAGCAATAGTTGCTCAAGGGATAGCCAATGCTATTCCAGCAATCGTTGCTGCTGTTAAAAATCCAATCGAACCGCAACAAATCGTTCCTAGCAAACGTATTTCTGAAGATAACTTCAGTAATAGCATAAACGGAGGCAATGATCATGTTAATCATGATAATGAACCATGGCAAGCTCCGCTTCTTAAGAAAATGAAAGTTGCAACGCCTGGTTGCACTTACAAAGAATTTCTTGCTTGTAAACCCACTGAGTTTGCAGGCAATGAAGGAGCTACTGCGGCACTGCGTTGGTTAGAGAAAACCGAGGCAGTAATTGCCATAAGTAAATGTGCTCGGGATGATCGGGTCATGTACGCATCAAACCTTTTCAAGGAAGGAGCGCTAGAATGGTGGAATACGATGTTACAAGCAAAAGGAAGAAGGATGGCGTATGCTATGAACTGGGAAGAATTTAAGAGCTTTGTAGAAAGAAAATTATGTCCCGAGTATGAAAAGGAACAAATGACAAATAAGTTTCTAACCCACCGGATGGTGGATGTAGATTGTCGAGGGTATACTTCAACATTCTTCGAGTATGCTCGAGTAGTACCAACCCTGGCTTCGCCAGAGCCGGTACTTATTTCTCGTTATATTTGGGGATTGATTTCAGAAATCCGTAATATCGTCAAGGCTGCGAAACCTCGCACGATTGATGATGCGGTAGATTTAGCCAATACTCTGACTGACGAACTAGTACGGACAAGAGAAGAAAATAGAAGGAAGGAAGTAGCCCAAAAGATTACCCAAGGATTCCGTCCGGGTAATCATAACAATTTCAAGAAAGGAGGGAATGGGCAATCTTCCACTAGCCCATTTTGCAATTCTTGCAAAAGGAAGCATTTTGGAAAATGCAAAGGATATTGCAATTTTTGCAAAATTCCGGGGCATCAAGAAGAAGACTGCAGGAGGAAGAAATTTTCAGTCTGCTACAACTGTGGAGAAGCTGGACATCTTAGGCCAGATTGTCCAAAATTGAACAAACCATCTGACAATAAAGCCAAACCTGCAGAAGGAGCAAAAAGGAATGTAAGAGCCTTTCAACTGACTGCTCAGGAAGCAGAGCTCATTCCAGATGTGATAGCTGGTACGTTCTTAGTTCACAACGTTTACACAAAAGTATTATTTAACTCTGGTGCAAACCAAAGTACTTCATTCTGCCAAACTTTTAACTTATCTTTAACCAGCATTAGGCAAATTTCTACAGTAGAAAAGGCAGATGGGAATTCAGTTAAAATAAATAAGGTTCTGCAAAATGTAGAAATAGAACTTTTAAGTCATAAATTTTCTGCAAATCCTATGAAATTAATTGAATTTGATGTTATATGGATTAAACAATCATGCTCGAATTATCTGTGATAAGAATTCCATAAGAAATTTTCTGCAACCACTGGAGAAGTAATAATGATTACAGGAGATAAGTCACGTAAACCCATGAAGTTCATATCAGTAATAAAAGTTGCTAATTATGAACGAAAGCAATGAATAGTATATATGATTTCAGTAATCATTAATACTAAAGATAAAGAAATTAAGGAAATTTTCTGTAGTTTCCAAATACCAGATGTATTTCCAGAAGAGTTACCAGGGTTACCACCAGATAGGGAGATAGAATTTAGGATTCATTTGATTCCAGGAACTATACCGATAGCCAAGGCACCTTATCGGTTAGCACCTACAGAAATATTAAAACTGAAAAAGCAATTAGATGAATTATTAAGTAAAGGTTTCATACAATCTAGTTCATCCCTTGGGGAGCACCAGTGTTGTTTATTAAGAAAAAGGATGGTTCGATGAAAATGTGTATTGATTATAGGAAATTGAATAAGGTTATAATTAAGAATCGATACTCATTACCTAGAATTGATGATATATTCGATCAATTCCAGAGAGATAGATATTTTTCTAAGATCGATTTATGTTTCGGATCTCATCAATTGAAAGTACAAGAGGAAGACATACCTAAAACTGCTTTCAGAACTAGGTATGATTATTACGAGTTTACAGTTATGTCCTTTAAATTAACAAATGCACCAGCAGCATTCATGGACATGATGAATAGAATCTGTAAACCATATTTGGATAAATTTGTAATTGTATTCATCGACGATATAATTATTTATTCAAAAAGTCAGGAAGAACATTGTCAGCACTTGCATGCACTCTTAACTTTGTTAAGAAAAGAGAAGCTTTACACCAAATTTTCAAAGTGTGAATTTTGGCTAAAGGAAGTGCAAATTTTAGGTCATATGGTGAATCATGAAGGTATTCACGTAAATCTTGATAAGATAGCAGCAATTACCAAATGAAAGGTTCTGCAATCCGCAAAGGAAATTAGGAGTTTTGTAAGTTTAGCTGGATACTACAGACAGTTTATTAAGGATTTTTCTAAGATAGTTATACCATTAATTAAGTTAATCTGTAAAACAGTTAAGTTTGAATAGGGACCTAAACAAGAAGAAGCCTTTAGGATCTTAAAGCATAAATTAACAAATGCCCCAATCTTAAAGGAACAGAAGATTTTAAAGTATATGGTAATGCTTCAAAGCTAGGATTTGAATGTGTGTTAATGCAACACAAAAAGGTAAGTGCGTATGCATCAAGGCAATTGAAAAAGCACGAAGAAATTATACGACTCATGATTTAAAATTAGGAGCCGTAATTTTTGCCCTTAAGATTTGAAACATTATATGTATGAAAGTAAGTTTACTATTTATACGGATCATAAGAATTTAAGATATATATTTGGGCAAAAAAAAAAGAATTAAACATGAGGCAAAGGAGATGGATGAAAATCCTAAGTGACTATGACTGTGATATTCAGTATCACGAAGGAAAGGCGGAAGACGGCTAAAGATCGTTAGATAATAGACGAAAGCCGTTGGAGTTGCAAGTTGGAGACAAAATGCTATTGAAAGTATCTTCTTGGAAAGAAGTTGTTAGATTCGGTAAGAAAGAAAAACTAAGTCCAAGGTACGTAAGACCATTTCCAGTGATCTAACATATAGGACCAGTTGCTTATCATTTACGACTACCAGAAGAATTAGCTGGAGTACATGATGTATTTCATGTATCCAATCTCAAGAAATGTCTAGCAGACGAATCTTTGGTAGTACCTCTCCAAGATATAGAAGTAAACGAAAAGTTAAAATTTGTTGAGAAACCTCTTCAGATAGAAGACAGAAAAGTGAAGTTTCTCAAGCACAAACGATTAGTGCTAGTTAAAGTAAAGTGGGATTCAAAGAGAGGACCTGAATACACTTGAGAACTGGAATCAGAAATGAAGCGAAAGTATCCTCAATTATTCTAGTAAATCTCGAGGACGAGATTTTTATTAAGGTGGGGAGAATGTAACAACTCTCATCAAAAGTCATATTTATTTAATTAATTTGCCCAATAGGAAACCCTAATTAAGACACCCAAGTGATTCTGCACAAAACCTAAAATTTTCAGAATTTTCAGAATCAGGATTAGGGCCCCTAAAACTCAGGGGGGGTAAAACCTAGTTACGCTTATCCACATAACTATCTGTAGAAATCGAATTTCACAAAACAGTCAACTCAGCAAGCCTACTCATACACGTGGCTACCCTATGAAACTAGGTTAGCAGTCGCGTAGCGCGACTACTAAGGGGGTAGGCAGTCGCGCTACGCCACTGGGTAAAATTTTCAGTATAAATAGTAGAGTTTGGGACTTGAATTTGGGCGCTGGAACGACGTAGAAATTCCAATCCTACAAGGAGTTATGCTCTGTTTACCACAATTAACACACACGGATCACTAATCGATGCCGCAATCAGGGCATTAGCTCAAACGCTGCTACGATTCATTGTTCGATCGATCAATATATCCAATTGATGTTTAAGTGCTGCCCACATTAGGGTGATGCTTTGTCATTAGTCGTTAATTCGATGGATGTTTAAGCATAGCACTTTGTCATTCGTTGTGAGGGTTGATCTCGTGAGTTATCGTAAATGCTGTATTGATTACTAACCCAGAATTGTGTGCCTGTTATTAAAATTAGGTTAAAAAGGCTAATCAGTAGGCTAAACTCTGCCCGTATAAATCTGCAATGTGAGTCATTCTCTTTTTATCAACTATTTTACAATACCTCAAATTATTTTCCAGAGTTATAATTACAGGGACTAAGTCGTGGATATCTTGAATCACTGGCTAGTGGGGTATTGTGCACATTACTAATTTTCTCCCAGTTAGGTTCATTGACCTACTAGGGATAATCATCACTATTTAGGTTCATTGATCTAATAATGGTATGACCATCGTCACCATTGTGACTTGTCACCATTGTGACAGAGCGCCAGATAAAAATAAGATAGAAGCCATTGTAATCGCTCTTATGCTGTAATTAATAACTATGCATCATTATGCAAAATAGAATGATTCACTCAGTATTTCCCGCTGACAAAACCTTTTTCAAACATGTTTCAGGTGATCTGTTATGATCCAGGAAAAGTGCCGTGAAGCACTACAAGCTCAAAGAAGTGGCTCAGTATAAAATAAAGAAACATGTTTTGTAAAATAAAAGATTTCTTAGTGAAATAATAATTGTAAATTACCGGGGTTTTATCCCGAGTTGTGAAATAAAATAATCGGGAAATATTTCAGTTTTAAAAAGATCCTGATGATAAACTTCCGCTGTTAAACTCAATTAATTAAATACCACGGGATTTCTGTCCCGCAGCTCCTGAAACGGGTCAAACCGGGTCGGGAGCCGTGACAACTTAAACATCCATTGAGTACATTGATCGATCAGAAAATGAATCGTAATAGCGATCGAGTTATTACCCTGTTTGCGGCAGCACCCCGCTATACTAATTAGTGATTCGTGTGTGTTTTGAGAGTATTTGGACGATATCTCAGCGTGTATTTTGAGTTTCTTCGTCGTTCAAGCGGCCAGAATCAAGTGCCAATGTCCTCTATTTATACCCAAAATTTTGCATTGCTTGCGCACCGTAAGGCTCAACCCTTGCGGTGCACAAGGGACTCAAAGTGGCCATATGCTTGCCACGTGTGGGACTAGGCCTGCTGAGTCAACAGTTTCTTAAAATTCTATTTCGACAACGAATTAAATGGATAATCGTTAATAGAAAATACCCCCCCTGAGTTTTAGGGGCCCTGATCCTGATTCTGATTGTTCTGAAATTTGTAGGGTTTGTGTAGAATCACTTGGGTGTCTCAATTAGGGTTTCTTATTGAATAAAATAAATAGGACTTTTAATGAGGGTTGTTACAATTTTTTACCAGTTGTCTTTGGAGGTGGTCTTTGAACTCCAGTAAGAACTGGGCGCATAAAGGTAAACCAATATCCTGATAACCTTCGGTTATATAAAATACTTTACAAAATCCAGTGAAACGTTTATCTTTACACCAACCTGTTTTCCACTTAAAAGGGTTCAATTTTATTTGCGTCTTTCTGATGAAGTGATGGATTTACATTAGAGTGTAGTTTTACAACCAACAGGTCATTGGCTTGAACCTGTTTTACCTCTTTATTTAAATTTACGTCAAACGGTTATAACGCTATGAGAAGTACCCAAGATATTAAAACATTTATTGAATAAAACGGGTCGATCTATGGGATAATTTTTTCTTAAATATGCAGTGAGATTGAAAGAAACTGTGCATTTACTGAAATGAATGGGATTTATTGTTCAGCTAGACATATGCGAACCAGTACAAAACAACAAAGAAGCCTGCAATCTTCCAAGAACAATATCTTGTACCAAAAGGTATTGTATTATCATTTGAATGTGAATTATTGTAGGTTAGATTTATATTCTATTAAGAAAGAAGACAAGTTGTCTAGGTAAGGATGGGACTAAAGTAAATGGGCATGTTTAACTTTTTATTGATTGGGAGCTACCAAGGAACATGCTTTTATACGTAGACAATAATTTTGTAGACACATCTATGACTGGTACACTATTATAGGAATTTACACATTCGGGTCAGACCCGTGGTGATGGTGTGGTGGATGAGAGTTCCACACATATCTATGGCTGGTACAAGACTGACTATTATAGGAATTTACACCTTCGGGTCAGACCCGTGGTGATTGTGTGATGGATGATAGTTCCACCGTGACAGCATGAAACCAACCCATAGTTTATAGATGTCAAAAAGATTGCACACAACTCCATGAATATCTACTAAATATGGAGGCTTGTTTTTTCTATCAAGCAAACAATTTCACCATTTAAATTTAGCAAAAGCTAGTGTTTAATGCAGTTATTGGTTGTGAATCAAAGACTAAAGCCCTTTGTATGGTGGATGTTAGGATCAGGATACACACACGAACACAGAACTCACACACACACCCAATTTTCTGTTGAAGAACACAAAGATTTATAGTGGTTCGGTCGATTCTGACCTACATCCACTCTCGGTAACTAGGAATATTTGTATTAAGCTTTTGGTACAATTTACAGATACATAGCAATCTCATATATATAAGATTGAGGAAAGAGAAGATAGTCCCAAAACATGATCCGTGAAATCTGGATCACAAAGACAATTATTTCCTTATCAACTTGATCAGCAAAGCTGACATCAGCTTGATCAAATTGTCAAGTGGTTTGGCTTCACACTCAACAATCTCCCACTTGAAGCCACGGAATAATCTTCACCTGTGCTTCAACTGTGCATTAGTATCTCTGTAAAAAACTTTGATCTTCATACGTTCCTAGTTACCCGGCCTTCTCTTCCATTAACCTGAAGGCCAGTTGAAGCTTGTTGAAGCTATGCAAAGCTTCAACTTCTCTAAGGTGACAACCTTAGTCAACATATCAGATGGATTTTCACTTCCTTTGATCTTCTTCAACTTCAGAGTGCCTTCACTAACTTGCTCTCTGATGAAGTGATATCTCAGCTGTATGTGCTTTGTCTTCGAATGGAAGACAGGATTCTTTGCAAGATGAATTGCATTTTGATTGTCACAAAACAGTGCACAATCAACTTGTTCCTTGCTGAGTTCTTTGAGAAAATTCTTCAACTATATAAGCTCTTTGCTTGCTTCAGCAACTGCCATATACTCTGCTTCTGTGGTTGAAAGGGCAACACTTTTCTGCAGTCTGGACATCCAGCTTACTACAGTGCCTCCCACTATAAAGACATAACCGATGGTGCTTTTGTAAGATTCTTTACAACCACCAAGGTCAGCATCTGCAAAACCCTTCAGAATAACCCCTTTCCCCTTAAACTGTAATGCCACTTTTGAAGTCCCCTTCAAATATCTTAGCAGCCATTTAACTGCTTCCCAATGTTCTCTCCATGGATTGGACATAAACCGGCTAACAACTCCCACTGCATGAGCTATATCTGGTCTCGTGCATACCATTGCATACATGAGGCTACCAACTGCCGATGCATACGGAACTTTAGCCATTTCTGCTTTGTCTTCATCTGATCTGGGTGACTGAACTTTAGAAAGCTTAAAGTGACTTCCCAAAGGTGTGCTTCGAATCTTGGCATCTTTAAGGCTGAATATTTCTAACACTTTCTCAATGTACTTCTCTTGAGATAGTGTCAAAGAACCATCTTCTTTGTTTCTGAAAATACTCATCCCGAGTATTTGGTTTCCAGCTCCTAAGTCTTTCATCTCAAACTCTTCAGACATCTGCTTTTTCAGCTTCTTGATCTCTGTCATATCTGAACCTGCAATCAACATATCATCCACATATAGTAGTAGAATGATATAAGAACCCTTAAACCGCTTGATGTAACAACAATGGTCATTGTCACATCTCTTGTATCCGACTCTTCTCATGAAGTTATCAAACTTCAAATACCATTGTCTGGGCGCTTGTTTCAGACCATACAAACTCTTCTTCAACTTACACACCAAGTTTTCTTTGCCTTTAACCTGAAAACCTTCTGGTTGTGTCATGTAGATATCTTCTTCTAGGTCACCATGTAGAAAAGATGTCTTGACATCTAGCTGCTCTAGATGCAAGCCTTCTGCTGCTACAATACTGAGAACAAGTCTGATAGTAGTCATCTTCACCACTGGAGAAAATATTTCATTGAAATCAATTCCCTCTTTCTGCTGAAATCCCTTGACCACTAATCTTGCTTTGTACCGTTTGGTACCATCATGTTTATCTTTGACCATGAAAACCCACTTGTTCTGAAGAGCCTTCTTCCCAGCTGGAAGCTTTGTTAAGTGTCAGGTCTTGTTCTTCTCAAGCGACATCATCTCATCTTTCATTGCTAACTCCCACTGCAATGAATCTTTTAACCCCATGGCTTCTGAGTAACACTGGGGTTCACCATTTTCTGTCAAAAGTATGTAATTGACGGATGGTGAATATCTGTCTGGTGGTCTAACGACTCTAGAGGATCTTCTTGGTTAAAACTGAGGAGTTTCTGGGGATTCTGGAATTTGAGGAGCGACCTCTTCTTCTGTAGAATCATTACTAGAATCATCCCCTGAGCTCCCACTATCGATTAACTCATTCCCATTTTCTGGAATGTCGACTGAAGCTTCTTTTCTTGTTTCACCACTTTCAAATTCAACATAGTCTTTCTGAACTTCTGGTCCTTTGGTGTTTCTGTCTTTATACAATTCGTTTTCATTGAAGACGACATTCTTGCTTCTGATTACTTTTCTGCCTTCATTATCCCAAAGCATGTAACCCATTTGTTCTGACCCATAACCAATGAATGTGCACTTCTTGGATTTTGAGTCTAACTTATCCCTGTCACCAGCTTCTAACAAATCGTAAGCACTACAACCAAAGACTTGTAAGTGTTCGAGACTTACCTCCTTTCCTTGTCACATTTCTTCAAGCAACTTGAAATCTAAGGGACCGGTTGGTGAACGGTTGATCAAGTAGGCTGCAGTGCTAACTGCATCGGCCCAGAATGTCTTGGGCATCCCGACATTTAGCCTCATGCTTCTAGCCCTCTCATTTAGAGTTCTATTCATTCTCTCAGCTACACCATTCTGCTAAGGAGTTCCGGGAACTGTCTTGATCATCTTTATCCCTTCCTTGGCGCAATAGTCAGTGAACTGCTTGCTTATGTATTCACCACCATTATCAGACTTTAAGCACTTTACCTTCAAGTTAGTTTCATTTTCAACAGCAGATTTCCATATCTTAAAAGCATCAAATACAGCAGATTTATGCTTAAGAAAATATACGCATACCTTTCGTGTTGAATCATCGATGAAAGTAACATAATATCTTGAGCTTCCTAGAGATAAAACTGAGGTTGGTCCATATACATCCGAGTGAACAAGCTCTAACTTCTGAGCTTTCGGTGTCCTCCCTGTCTTCACAAAAGTAACCCTCTTTTGTTTTCCAAGAACACAAGGTTCACAGAATTCAGTTTCCACTTTCTTCAAGTCTGGAAACTTACCTTTCTGAGCCAACATCTTCAATCCCTTCTCGCTCATGTGTCCAAGTCGGTTGTGCCATAAATTTGATGGACTCGGACCGGTGGTCGTTGCATGAACACCTTCAGTAGAAACTTCTGCCATGTATAGAGTACCTTGCTTCTTTCCTTTGGCAATCACTAAATTGCCTTTTATCACTTTCCATTGTCCACCCCCAAAGTGAACATTAAACCCTTCATCATCCAGTTTACCAACTGAAATCAACTTTCTCCTCAAATTAGGAATAACCCTGACATTTTTCAATGTCCATATAGTTCCTAATGAGGTCTTCAAGTCTACATCTCCAATACCTGTGATATCAAGCATTTAATCATCTGCTAAACGAACTTTACCAAAGTTACCTGTTCGTAGATTCTTGACCATATCTGGGCATGAGATAGCATGGAAAGAAGCACCCGAATCCATAATCCAAGATTCAACTGAATCTTCAACAGAACAGATGAGAACATCACCTAATTCTTCCGAGGATACACTGTTTACTTCTTTCTTTGAAGCGGGTTTTGTACATTGGCTTCTATAGTGACCTTTTTCTTTGCAATTCCAACATTCAACGTCTTTTCTGTTCTTTGACTGTCCCCTTCTTCTGGACTTGGACCTGCCTCGACTATGTCCTCTTTCGTTTCTTCTTCCTCTACTTTCTGTATGCAATAAAGAACTAGAATTAGAAGTCTCACCACTGCTTCTCCGTCTGATATCTTCGTTTACTATCAAGTCACAAATACTATCGAAAGTAAGTTTGGTAGTGCCGGATGCACTACTAACAGCTGTGACTGTGCCTGACCAACTGTTGGGCAATGATGATAAAAGGAGTAGTGCTTGTACTTCATCTTCAAAATTTATTTCAACTGAGGCTAAACGAGAGATAATCGAGTTAAACTCATTTATGTGAGCGGTAACCGACATGCCTTCCTTCATCTTGGTGTTAACCAATTATCGGATGAGGAATACTTTGTTTGAAGCGGATGGTTTTTCATACATGTTGGACAAAGCTTTCAATACACCATATGTGGTTGTTTCATTGACAATGTTTTAAGCAACACTCTTTGCCAAAGAAAGCCTAACCACACCCAAAGCTTGTCTATCCAACAACTTCCATTCTTCATCATACATGTCATCTGGTTGTTCATCTGACATAGCCAAATGCAAACTTTTCTGATACAGTAAATCTTCAATTTGCATTTTCCAAAATCCATAATCACTTCCATCGAACTTATCAATCTTGATTTTACTATCTTCTGCCATTAAAAAAAATTACCAAATTACTACTAACCAAACGGGTTTGTACTGCCAAGTGGTAATTTATACGAGCGAAAGCGATAATCAGAAACAAATAACTTATATGTTTCAAGCTTAATGGCAAGGACAAGTATTGATGGATAATGAGATCTTGTTCAAAGTTGAGGGACCTTTCTGATAAAATTGAAACTTTAATTTCTCCACCAGAAATAAAAGTTGAGGGGGCCTTTCTGATAAAATTGAAACTTCAATTTCTCCACCAGAATAAAACACGGACGTGTTCTCCTTCTTCCCCAAATTTCACCAGAACAACAAAAAAAATTATGCTCTCCACTTCTTCTTCTTCTTCTCCTTCTCTTATGTTCGTGTTTCAAACAAGAGCAAGACTGGGTTCAATCGGAACCCTAGACAGCGACGGCGACGCTGGACAGATGGAGGCTGGCGGAACTGCCAGTGGTTCTGACGGCTGTGGTGACGGCGGTTTTCTGATCAGAAACCCGGCGGCTTCGGAATCACTGCTATGATTCACCTGAGCGGCGATGGTTGCTGGTTCAAAACCCTGAACAGTGACTGCAGACCTGAACAGAGGAAACTGGCGTGAAAGGACCGGCTGAAACTGATGCAAATCAGAACCCTAGTTCAGATTTCTGCACCTTCAGGTATCTCCTTCTTCTACACCTTAGTTTCTGTTCGTTTATGTTCGCTTCTGATCGATTTCTGTTCGATCTGTTCGGTTTAACAACAAGAGCCTGAGCTCTGATACCAATTGTTAGGATCAGGATACACACACGAACACAGAACTCACACACACACCCAATTTTCTGTTGAAGAACACAAAGATTTATAGTGGTTCGGTCGATTCTGACCTACATCCACTCTCGGTAACTAGGAATATTTGTATTAAGCTTTTGGTACAATTTACAGATACATAGCAATCTCATATATATAAGATTGAGGAAAGAGAAGATAGTCCCAAAACATGATCCGTGAAATCTGGATCACAAAGACAATTATTTCTTTATCAACTTGATCAACAAAGCTGACCTCAGCTTGATCAAATTGTCAAGTGGTTTAGCTTCACACTCAACAGTGGACGCTTTCATTCTGCTTGCTAATGGATTTTCAAGTGGCTGTGTTTCTTTGGCCTTGTTAACAGATCTGAGTTGGAACCGCTGCATGCATCGGTAGATCGACAACTGGGAATGGCGGCGCTGTTGGTAGTTTCCAACTCCAATGGCAACGGGGATTTCCAACCAATTATGTCAGTTTTATTGTTTATGTTAATATATGTTAATCAATTGTGTCAATTAATTTTATTAGCAATTCGAACAATACTAAATGAAACCCGCTGCGAAGCAGCTTATTACCATTACCGATTTTTGAGTCTGATTTGATTTGATCTACGCCATGTATTTTTTTTTTCCCTAGATCGTGTTATGTTATCAAACTGAACGATTTGATTTAGCGCGCCGCAACGCGCGCGGGGCATTAAACTAGTTATAATAAAATGAAAAAGAGTGATATATACAAAACGTTACAGAGAAAACCAAAATAAAAAGAAACGAAAGTAAACAAAAGTAAACAGTAATTTTGTATGTATAAAAAAATTTGATGATAAATATTTAATATTTAATATATGGTACATTGGAAACTTGCATATTAAATGAAATTAAGTACCCCGCGTTGCGGCAGGGGCGTAAAAAGCATGTCAATAGCACCAATCCCACACAACCGTTAGCGACCACTAACGCTGAAGTTGTGACGTGTTAAAGCGAAGAAATAGACCAAAATGTAAAACATTTTAAAAGATAACTAAGTCGATCTAGGACTCATGCGTTACGACGAACCTATCAAATGAGAAAAAATAAACGTAAAAACATTGAACAGCACATGGACGTCGCGCCGTGTTAACTTGCAAAATTATGAACGAAACGTAAAAATATTGAATTACACACGCACGTTACGTTGTGTTAACTCGCAAAATATAGTACGAAACGTAAAACGAAAATTTGGGAAGGATGAAAAGTATAAAGGACCAAAGTTGAAAGTAAAAAAATTGTAAGCTTATATTACAAAATATAAAAAGTGTTTGGTTAAAAGTAAAAAAAAAAATCATTTTAGTGAGGTTTAAATTGTAAGAAACCAGAAGATAGAACATATAAAAAATAACAAAGTCAACCAATGACTCACCCATTGCGACGGACCTATGAAATGAAAAACAATAGACGTAAAATCTTGAAATAGACATGGACGTTGTGCCATATAACCTTGCAAAACTATCAACGAAACGTAAAAACGTTGAGCCACACACATGTTGATTCGTGGTAACTCACAAAATCTAGTACGAAACGTAAAGCGAAAATCTGCGAAAGATGAAAAGTATAAGGACCAAAGTAAAAAATAAAAAAGTAAAGGTTAAATTGTAAAAGAGAAAAAGCTTTGGCTTTAAAACAAAAAAATTCAATTTTATGAAGTTAAAATCGCAAGAAATTCAAAGATTTAGATTAAAAAGTAAATTTTTTTTTTTTTTGAAAACCGCCCAAAGCATATGATACAATACCCTATGCTTACAAAACTTACTAATTTGTAGTATATAAATGTACATAGAAAATTAAAGGATGCACAAAAAATTTTCTTATTTACTATACAAAGTGGGAGGGTTTGAACATGGGGCATGAAACTTCATGCGGCAATCATGTCTGGTGCCAAAAAAGATGAAGTGGGATGGGGCGTGAAAACATGGCGTGGTTTAACACGTGGTATACACTTTTTTATATATTTTATATATAAAGTTCAACACGTGGTATACACTTTTTTTTATATATTTTATATATAAAAAAAGAAAATTAATCAAAAACCCCATCACCCAATCAAAACAACACACATCATCACCATCTTCTTCACCACGCCGGTGAAGAATCGAGCGCCCCAACCTCCACGACGCCCTCCACACCATTGACAGACCGGTGTACCTAGTGTGGAGAGGAACCATCATATAGATCGAACATACAAAATCGATATAGAAGCATACACTATAAAAGTAGTACAAATATGACTCTGTAACTTTAATTAATTTACAAAACATTGTATGTTATTGATTTTTTATTATTATTATTATTATTATTATTATTTTTGTAATGTAACATAATGGTTAGGGCTGTAAACGAACCGAACGAACACGAACAAGGTATGTTATTGATTTTTTATTAATTTTTATTTTTTTTTGTAATGTAACATAATGGTTAGGGCTGTTAACGAACCGAACGAACACGAACAAGGAAATAAATGTGTTCACGAACGGTTCATGAACACTTACCGAACGAGATTTTATGTTCGTGTTCGTTCATTAAGGAAATGAGCGTGTTCGCGAACGGTTCACGAACACAAATAAATTTCGCGAACGCGACTAAGGATAAAGATAGATGGCCCAGAGAGTAGCACTCGAACTTGAATCCCTTATTGCGGAACGGAGGTCGATCGTATTCGTGGATGTAAATAATGAGAAATGAAAGGGAAATGATGCATAAACAAGGTGAAAGTGGGTTTCCTAGTTTAATTGTTAGGAAAATAAAATAAATAAAAGTTTAATAATATAAAAAGTACAAATAAAATATAAGAAAGTACAAAGATCTTCAATTAAAACACAAACATACGAACATTAATGAACGCAAATCAACGAATGTTCACGAACACCTTACCGAACGTTCACGAACACAATCGAGCGAACGAGACATCTGTTCATGTCCGTTCATTTAACTAATCGAACGAAATTTCTTGTTCATGTTCGTTCGTCTAATAAACGAACGAACTTCCCGCCGAACAGTTCACGAACTGTTCGCTAAACGTTCGGTTCGTTTACAGCCCTAATAATGGTAAAGATAACTAACAGTGATGGCTATGATGGTGTGTGGGGAGGACTTCCGCACAAGACCTGTGATTTCGAGTGACACACGATTTTTATTAAAAAATTGATATATATATATATATATATATATATATATATATTATTTTTAAAATAGTAAAAAGAGGGTAATGCACAGTACCCCTGACCGCGGAGGGGATAACCCCTCCCAGGCCGCCACCCGACAAGCCTGAGCCTGGCAGTAAACACCCTTGCCGAGCCGACCCTTTGAGGGTACTTTGTTCGCCCCAAGGTTCGAACCCGGTACCTCTTGGTAAGAGGTGGGTGTCGGTGGCCAACTGGGCTACCCCAGCTGGTTTTATTTTAAAATAGTAAACGCATATCAATTCCAATATAGACTCATTTACAAATATTTTTTATGGTTTAGAATTTAGCCCACTTTGGCATTTGTTTATTGAGCCCAATACTAATTTGAATTTTTTAAATAATAACAAAACATTAAGGAATGGCACATTTTTTAAAGCTCGAATATAATACGTGAACTCTCAGATACGCCTCTGATAACTTACTTTTGTTATCAATCTTTATTTTTAAGGGCAAGTTATCTTATTCCTTTTTTACTTTACATTACTATTTTTAATAATTAAATAATAGCTTAATTATTGAGTTTGGTGAAGTCATCAAAGGCAAGATTTTTTCATTAAAAGCTCTCTAGGTATGACCGGTCGGAAGCCAAGTATTCCGGCAAACGTTTTTAGCCGTCTAACAAAGGTTTTCATCACTAATCTGCCTGAGAACTGTAGCGGTAATGATCTAGCGGAATTTAGTAGGCCCTATGGTGTTATTTACGATCTCTATATCGCCCGTAAGAGAGACAAGGCAGGGAATCGATTTGGTTTCGTTTCTTTTCTTGATGTGAAAGATAGTAGGGATTTACTACGACAGATTTGTAATACGAGAATCGGTGACTGTTGGTTGAAGGCTAACATAGCCAGATTCACGCTCGAAGAAGGTGAGATCCGTCCGGAAGGTAAGAACCAGAATAGAAACAATGATAAAGATAACAGGAAGGAAGAAAGGCAGGCTCCGTTTCAGGCCTCGACGTTCAACGGGTCACGGTCCTTCTCGGATATGCTTACAGGTAGACAAAGTGTTAAAACGGTGATCATTGACAATCAGGTGAATGAGTACAAGGGTTTGCATGGGAAGGCTGTTGTTGCAAGAATGGTTGATTTGGAGGCTCTAAAGAGTATTTATTTGATTATGAATGAATTATGCCCTGGGGGGAGTAAGATCCAATATCTGGGGGGGATTATCTGTTCTTGTATCGTTCGAAGACAACTCTATGGCGACAAACTTTATTAAAGAAGCAAGAGAGGTGATTGGTAGGTTCTCCTCCTTAGACATGTGGGGGGGGCAAGTGTTCGGTTATGAGAGACTGTCATGGCTGAAACTTGTGGGTATTCCCTTGCAACTTCTTTCCACAGAGGTGATTGATGCTGTCGGGAATTCGTTCGGGAAGATAGTTCACAGGGCGGCAAGATCGGACTTGGACGATGACCTATCCTACGATTACATTGGTGTTATGTTAGGTGATGGGAAACGAGTTAACGAAGAGGTTAAGTTATCTTGGAGGGATAAAAGGTTCACGATATGGGTATCGAAGGAATCCGGGGAATGGGTTCCTGAGTTCTATAAGGTCCCTTCCTCGGAGACTGACAACGCTTCGATGTCGGAGGATGAGGCTGAGAGTGAAGAATCGGATAAAGAGGACGCTGAAGTTGAACCGGAATTTGTTGATTCCGGTGGGGTTTTTCTGGTGACGGAAGAGGTGCCTTCTATGGTAACTCCCCTAGTCAATAATGAGGCAATTAATGCTCCTTTAAATGAGGAGAATTTTTCGGATGCTGTTAATGGTGATGAGGTTTTTGTTCCTGGAAATTCGTTTAATTTTGAAAAGGAGTTAGAAAATGAAAATTTTAATGGGCCAGTGAATAATGGTGTTGAGGCATGTAACTTGGTTCTCAAAAGAAAAAAGAAATCTTTTTTGGGCTCAATGAATAGGCCCAACCCAGCCTATTCTAGTAGCCTAGAGAAGACAAAGGTGGGTAAGAAGCCCAAAGGTGATGAAGACCTCTTCGGTTTGGACCCGCTTTTGGACCTGAACGATGGAAATGGGCCTGGAACTGACAATTTGGGCTGTAATACTAACACTTTGCTGGACCGCATTTTTTGAGGTAATAGCCCAGGTAATTCGGATGGTATGGTCAACACTTCTAACGTTGTGTTACGTGATGAGGTGGACGCTACTATCATTTTGGGTGAGAAGTTGGGAGCCAATTTGTGTGAAGCACAGGAGTTGGTTATTGGTTCGATCGTCACTGAAGGTGTACAAGGAGGTATAAAATGAATTGTCTCTCCATTAATATTCGCGGAGTAGGGGTTTGTGGTAAAGCGGGTTGGATAAAGAAATTAAAACATGATTTTGGTATTTCGTTTATCGGTATGCAAGAAACTTGGGTTGCTAGTGACATTCAATCATCGGTGGTGTCTAGTTTTTGGGGTGGAACGGGGTGTGATTTTGACTTTGTTAACGCTATGGGAAACTCGGGTGGTCTTGTGAGTTTTTGGGACCCTAAAGTGTTTAATAAGGACTCGGTGAATAAAGATAGGAATTTCTTACATGTGGCGGGAACGGTTTTGGCTGGGTCTTTAAGAATCAACTTGCTTAATGTTTATGCCCCCCAAACGAATGGTGAAAAGAGAAATCTATGGGATAGGATTACTAATCTTATTCAATCGTCCGAAGGGTGGTGGATAGTTTTCGGGGATTTTAACGCGGTTAGAAGCCGGGATGAACGGAAAAATTCGGCTTTTGATTCGGTTTGTGCAAATGATTTCAACGACTTTATTGATTCTTCGGGTTTAAGAGAATACAATTTAAAAGGATCGAAATTTACTTTTATGTCTAATAGACGCGGGGTGTGCACATGGAGTCGAATTGATAGATTTTTGGTTTGCGATAACGTCTTTAATAATTGGCCAAATGCTTGCGTTCGGGTGTTAAATAGAGAATTTTCGGACCACTCTCCCTTGGTTTTCTCTATTATTGATACAAATTTCGGTCCTAAACAGTTTAGAATGTTCGATTCTTGGCTTGATAGACCGGGGTGTATTGAAGTGGTTAACTCGGTTTGGAACGGGTGGATTAGCCATGGGGCCGCTGACTTAAATCTTTTGAACAAGCTTAAAAAGCTTCGGGCTGCCTTAAAAGAGTGGTTTGTTACTTACAGCGCAAATGAGAAAGATATAGAGTGTCGGTTACGAAAAGAAAAGGAAGAGTACGAGACCCGCATGGAAACTAACGAATTGGAGGAAACGGATCTGTGGATTTGGTCTGAGTGTAAGATAGCGTTAGAAGAGATTGAGCTTCACAAGGCTTGGGATATTAGACAAAAGTCCCGGGTGAAATGGGCATCTTTGGGAGACGAAAATTCTAGTTTTTTCCATTTTGTCGTGAATGGTAGAAAGGCTAGAAACTCTATCCCGGGTATTATGATTGATGGGGTTTGGGTCACAAAACCAACACTTGTCAAGAGAGAGGTGTTAAAGTTTTTTAGAAATCATTTCAAAGAGCAGCATCCCTTTCGGCCGGCTCTAGTGTGTGAAGGATTGAAGAAGATTAACGACCTTGATAGTCAAAACTTGATCACTATGTTCACGAGACAAGAAATCAAAAACGCGGTGTTCGATTGCGGATCTAACAAAGCGCCTGGTCCGGATGGTTTTAATTTTCGTTTTGTTAAGCGATTTTGGAACTTGTTTGAGGAGGATTTTTATAATATTTTGACGGAATTTCATGCTTCGGGTAACATAAATTCGGGATGTGGGACAGCGTTTATTACTTTAATTCCGAAGGTGAAAGCTCCTGTGGGTTTAACAGACTATAGACCTATCACTCTCGTTGGGTTGGTTAGTAAGGTCATTTCCAAAATCCTTGCTAATCGACTCAAAAAGGTGATGGGCCAGGTTATTTCAGAGGCCCAATCGGCGTTCTTAGCCGATCGTTTCATTCTTGACGGTCCTCTTATGCTTAACGAAGTTATGGAATGGTTGAAGAAAAGAAATAAAAAGGCTTTCTTGTTGAAAATTGATTTTGAGAAGGCTTACGACAATGTTAACTGGAATTTTTTGTTGTCTATTATGGCTCAGATGGGTTTTTATCCGACTTGGTGTAAATGGGTTAAAGGCGTTTGTGTTTCTGCTAGAGCCGCGGTGTTGGTTAACGGGTCTCCGACTTTCTATTTCAGGTGTGAAAAAGGTCTCCGACAAGGAGATCCTTTGTCTCCTTTTCTTTTCCTAATCGTGATGGAAGCTCTATCGTGGTTGTTGAAAAAAGCTCAACAGATTGGTATTTTTAAAGGGGTGTGCATCACGAGTAATGAAGCTGAGTTGTCCCATTTGTTTTTTGCTGACGACGCCCTCATTATAGGTGAATGGTCTCGTGATAATATTCAGAGCATCGCTAGAGTTCTTCGTATTTTCTATCTTTGCTCGGGTCTCCGTATAAACCTACATAAGTCTAATATCTTTGGAGTTGGCGTGGAGGATAGGGAGGTGGACAATATGATGGAGCTCTTGGGGTGTAAAAGAGGTGGTTTTCCCTTCAACTATCTCGGCATTCAAGTTGGCGCCAAGATGTCACAGGTTAGTAACTGGAACCCGGTTATTGAGGTGGTTAGAAATCGGCTTGCCTCTTGGAAAGCTAGAACTCTATCCATTGGAGGTCGCTTGGTTCTTATTAAATCGGTTTTGGAAAATTTACCTATTTATTATTTTTCTCTCTACAAAGCCCCTAAGGCGGTCATAGATTCTATTGAATCCATTATGAGAAGATTTTTATGGGCGGGAACTTGTGATGAGAAAAAGATTTCATGGGTGGCATGGGAAGTCGTTACTTCTCCGAAACAAAAAGGGGGTTTGGGCGTCGCTAAGTTACAAGAGGTGAACGACGCGTTGTTATTAAAATGGACTTGGAGGTTTAAAAATGATGGCAATAGTTTATGGAAGAAGATCATCATGGGTTGTCATGGGTCGAGTAGGCCTTGGGCTATGCTCCCTTGTAACGTGTCGTTGAACGGGTGTTGGAAATCTATAGTCAAAGTCGGGGAAAAAAGAATTTCTAATGGGTCGTCTCTTAATTCGTTCTTTGTCGGCGTCTTAGGAGACGGGAACTCGATTAGTTTTTGGGGTGATGTATGGTTGAGAGATACCCCGCTACGAGATCTTTATCCTAATCTTTTTAGACTCGAAAAACATAAATGGGTCTTGGTGTCGCAGCGGATATTACGGGTCAACAATTCCAAAGTTTTGAATTGGGAGTGGAGATCTCAGCCCTCTTCGGCTGAGGAAGTTTCTGAATTGTTTCTACTTCTCAGCGATATTCATGATATGCCGTGGAGAGATGGTAAGGATTTGTGGAAATGGAAATTCGATAAGGATAAGGATGGTATATTCTCAGTAGCCTCGGCTAAGAAGCTTCTTTTGCAAAATGATCCTGTCAATTCTAGCTCGTTGATTCATTGGAAGAGTTGGGTTCCCTTGAAGTGTAAAATCATGGTTTGGAGGCTTGCTTTAAATCGTCTTCCCACTGGCGTTAACATTCATGATCAGGCCTGCAGATTTTGTCAGGCGGAGACGGAATCAGCGCTGCATTTGTACACGGGCTGCATTTTTGCGCATGAAGTTTGGTTTCGCATCGAGTCTTGGTGCCGCTTGCCTCACAGTTTCGCTTTTGATATTGCGGATATTCTGCAGGTTCCAGACAATAATACAAGCTCAAAAAGCACGAGATTTATTTTGAGAGGTATCGTTTACACAACCATGTGGGTGATTTGGAACGAGCGAAATAATCGGGTTTTTAATAACAAAAGCCGAAGACCTGCAGAATTAGTTGAGCATGTAAAATCTACTACGTTTTTCTGGTTTCGTCATAGGTCTAGATATAAAGATGTCGATTGGAAAGTGTGGTGTATTTGTCCCTTGGATTGATTTTGTTGGTTTTTTTCGCTCTTAGGTCCTTGCTTTGAGGACTCTTTGAGTTGTGTTGTTAATGAAGTTCTCTTTTCAAAAAAAAAAAAAAAAAAAAGTCATCAAAGGCAACACGTTATTTTAATCACGCATAGAGCAATAGTTCCAACTTTCAATAGATAAATTTATACAAGCCTTTCAAAAAAAAAAGGATAAATTTTTACAGTCATTTATTGAATATCTAAATTCCGTATTTTGTTGTAAACACACAAAACTAACAAAAAGACTTTATTAGATCTCATACTTCTAGCTCCTTGCTAGTAGATGTCTATAGATTTAATCCAAGGTTTTTGCCATGTTTTAACCTGTTTGATTTTTAAATTAAACTAGCTAACGTTAAAAGTGGCTGTTTATTATCTATCCTACACTTGTTTTTTAAATACAAAATTTTCCATTAAAAAGTTAAGTGTAAGGTGAAAATATATACTATTTAGCCATTTCTGCTATCTGTATTTCAACGAAAGTTACATAAGACCACCCGTAGTGGGGGAATTTTTAGCGTTTTTCCCCAAAAAAAAAAAAACTGCCCCCCACGCCCCATGAACCCCCCCCCCCCCCCCCGGGCGTTTCTTACAAAAATTTTGCCCTTGTTCATTTTTTGGGTCAATCACCGGTATTCTTCTTTTTGTTTGTCCAATATATCATTTTTTGAATGTTTTTTTATTTAATTATATTACACTGCTTTTATCATAATGTCCTACATCCATTTTAGAAAAACGCTCCAAAATGCTTCATTGCTGACTGGACTAGCACATGACAAAAAACGCTTAAAGATAGAGGCATTATGTGTGTTTTCCACTACACAGGTCTAAGAAAAAGAGTTCAGTTTGAAACCCAACTCCCACCGGTTTCACAACTACACGCACATACTACAAAGTCATGCTTTCATCAATGCCCTACGGTTTCAACTGAAATTTAGAGCAAAATACCATCTTTGTCTACATGGGTTTGATTCAAGCATTAAAACTGATAGATTTTGAACATGAATCATTCCCAGCTTACCAAGATTTCTTGTTTCTTCCTTTGTTTGCCATCTTCTTCCCAACTGTTCGGTTTTTTCTCGACAGACTTGTCTTTGAGGTAATTATTTTCTGATCTCATCAACCATAGCTAGTTGTTTAATCGAATTACTTGACTATTTGTCAACCTGAATCAAAGCCATGGGTGATCAAATACCTGCAAAATATTAGTTCTAACCTTAAGAATCTATGTAAAAAAGGGAAATTTTATTTTCTTTTACTTCTAAGTGTTTCAGCAAAATGATAAGTGTAATTCTATGAGGTTTCTGAAAGCGTCTAGGGAATTTGCTACCTAGAAACCAAAACAAGTTCGTAAACCCCACGGTAACGCGTGTGATTTTTCTGAAACACTTAATAATAAAATAAAATTAAGATAAGATAAGGAAAATCAGTGAGTTTTAGGAAATATCAAATATACGATATACGGAACAGGAGTTTGTTGCACTTCTAAACCAAGAGTAATCAGTGGAGTTTTTCTTAATTAGTTCCAAAATTCAAAGCAAAATTAAAGTTGAAATTTAACATGTTTGGCATGAAAGTATTAGTTTAACGTCTATATCATAACTGAAGGCACATGAGCGGCAAATACGCCGGCACAAAACAAATTTTAGAACCACACAACCTGGGTTAACTTGATTTAATCCTCAAAAAAGTTCGACCTTAAACAACTATGAACACATATACTTAAACTACACCTATCCAAAGCCTAGCATGATTCTTATACTTATTAAATGCATGAATAACCAATCTAGATAACCCAAACTAAAACAACCAAAAAACATAAATAAATAAACTAAATAGTTGTATGAAAAATTAGGTGGCGGAGTGGAAACACAAACACTCAATGCACACAAGATAATCACGCAGACAAAAAAATTAATGACAAATGACACAAATTTATTGTTCGGTCCCATTAGGGGACCTACGTATACGTCCAAAGAATGCAACTTGGGTTTTTTTCATTGACCTAAGATAGATTACAATTACATATTAGGGGGTTATAAATAAGATAACAATTAGGGTTTATAACTTAGACCCCAAAAATATAACATGGACTAAAAACAAGCTCAAATCTTCTAAGCCTTCACTAAATCCAATAATAGTTCAATTTAAAACAATAACTAATTTGTTTAATTTGATAGTTAAATATTCCTGTATAAATGACCCTTTACCTAAGAAATGTAAGAAGGAATATGGTGAATACATGTGATATTAATTAAAATTAGAGATTAGAGCTATTAGTGTAATTGTGTCCATAATGCAAATAAGGAAAAAATAAGGTAGTTACGTTTTGGAGAGGATTTTCAAGGTTTTTATTTTTTAACCACATCTCTAATTAATCTTACATGATTGATGTTTTAATAAAGTTGTAGTTCAGTCTATGGTATTTTATAACCTGTGTTTCCAGAATATGTTCTTAGTATGATGTTTTATACATAACGGGTTGATTAACGTACAATTTGCCTTAACGTACGATGGGTACGAGATGCAGTTACAACATGTGGATTTTGGTTCATAAGATGCGGATTATTCATGTGTCGTAATTTACAAACATGCGAATTTGTTTTTTAACAACATGCGGGGTTTTTTTTCAACATTTTGGTTTTGTGTTTTTTACAACATGCGGGGTTTCATTATGGGGTGTTATAACGTGCAGAATTCACATCACGTACGCTCGTACATTAAGGTCAATTGTACAGTACACATTCTCTATACATAATAAGAAGAAGATGTTTTTTAGTATAGAGTTTTATAAATGCATTAACACATGGAGTTTTAAACCTGCATTTTCATAATGTGTTTTCAGTATGGTGTTTTATACCTGTTATTTCATTAGTTGTTTTAAACATGCATTCCCATAATGTGTCTTTAGTATAGTGTTTTAACAAATGGTGTTTTAAACCTGCATTTTCCATAAGGTGTTTTAACACATGGTGTTTTTAACCTACATTTCTAGAATGTGTTTTAGCACATTGTGCTTGTTAGTATGGTGTTTTATACATGTAATATTGTACTAAAATCCAAAACATGGCGTTTACGCACCTGCATTATCATATTGCATTATCATTGTGTTTTATTTTTGTGCAACAAACTTTTGGAACTGCTATTAAAACATAATGATGTTAAAGAAATAACGATTACTTTTGTAAAATAAACCAAATTTCTTATCTTGAACCATTAAGCAATGATGAAGCGGGGTTTTAAGTAAAATATACGGTTCCTATTTTTAAATCGCGGTCTATCAAGTCAAATTAGTCACAAAAAATTAAACACTATCAACAATTTTAAGATTGTTGATCTCAACCATTAAAATCTAGATCTACCGGTCTAAAACACTTATTATTATTCTTAGATAAAATCCCTTTGTAGGATAACCTCACCCTTAATTTGATTTTTATCTTCATTGACTTCAAATTTCGAATCTGGCTCCCTCTTTACGTTTGATCTGATTCGAATTAGGCTAGCAATCATCCCCAAATTTAGATTCGAATCCATTCGAATTAGGCTTTGCACATCTCCTCTAGCTGGTCTTCATGCTCATCCATGCATTCTTTGGTTTCAGATTATCAGTGAAAGATCAAACCGACCCATCTTTCTTACCCGGAACATCTTCTTGATCGCACATTGTTAAAAACTAGGTTGGTCCATTGTCAGCCACTTTTTGAATTAGATTTTCTTCTCCTTACTTCCGATTTGTACCTCCGCGGTTCCGATTTAGGGACCGATTTGCATAATGCATGTATTCTTCATATTTAAAGCACATGATTTTAGAAATGTCTTGTTTTTTTATGTTGTTCCATCTTTAGCACTCAAAGGTGAACCATCCCGACTCTCCTTGCATCTACCATTGCATCACTTTCGGCACCTGCCACATTTCTGATTAGTCGAACTATGTACGTCCGTTACTTTTGGGGTGGTCCTTGTTCCCATCTTTTTTAGCCTCCCACTCGTCTTGAGATAATTACAGTTGGTCGTGTTCATTGGCTCGATTACTATCCCCTTTTCACGAAGCCTTTCTTCATATGTTTTTATCCTTCCAATAGCCTCGTTAAAACATATGTTATATATGTCCAAGGTTTGTTCAGTTGACGTCACGTTTGAAGTAACTGATTAGGTGGGGAATCAGGTAATTTACGTAACAGAATTTGTTTATCTAACAATGATCCAAGACTCTTAGCTTTTGGGACCATGGTAGTTAATCTTCCACAAATTCATCGATAGAGTTTCCTTCCTTCATTCACATCGCTTCAAACTTGGTCAATAAAGTTCGGACTCGTGCTTTCTTGACACGATCAATACCAATATGTCGAACCTTGAAGGCATTCCATATTGATTTGGCTTTTGTATGTTTGGTCATCTAAGGAACAACATTTTCTGATATTGATTGGAAAAGAAACGCCATTGCCATCTTACTCCTTCTTGGATCGACAGTAGCAACTTCAACATGTTCAAGGCTGGCAACTGCAACAGGTTCAACGGCCGACGACTTTAGCAGGTTCCATGGCTTCCCAGATGCCATTAGCTTCCATGATAGTCTTGATTCTTACCACCCATGTCGATATTGTATAGTTTGTGTTGGATATTTTAGTGTAATTTGAGATTGCGTGTGACATACAAATAAGAGTGCACGCTTATTTGAATGTCATCGGGACTAACAGGGGATCCAAGGGGGAAGCACCCCCTCGGCGGGGGTTTGGGGGCAGCGCCCCCGAGAGAAGCGCGGTCCAGGGGGCGACAGCCCCTGGCGGGGTCCAAGGGGCAGAGCCCCTGGCTGGGGTCGAGCTGCATAAGAAATTAAATTTTTTCTTTTGGACAAAAGTCCTTTATCGAAAATGCATAAGAAATTAAATTTCGGGCTAAATATGCACTTTTGAAACATGAGGGACTAAAGGTGTTTTTGTTCAAAATGAAAGATGCAAGCAGTTGTGGAAAACCAAAAATACGCTCTCTCAAACGATTTTGAAAAACCCTAGACGAATTCCAGTTCGTCAGAATCCCTAAAAATTCTCTCAACCAAATTCTCATACAGAAATCTAGAATCAATTCTGATTTTATCCGATCAAAGATTGGTAGCCACTCCAATTGTTTGATCTGAAAGTGAATACACGACTTCAGATTTATCCAAGCAATTTCGAATTTCCCCAACAGTTTGTAGAAGTGAGAATTGGACATCGAAATATCATCATGCCAAATCACTTACTAGACCAAGAGATGAGTTTGTAGCCATATCTGATTGAAAAGTTTTCTACTTGTGAGTATGTTGTTGTTGTTGCTGTAGTGGATTGAATCAAACAAATGTGCTCTTCTTTGACCTTCACCCTTGAATTGTCTAACTCGTCTATTGGCTAGCTTTGATACCAATTGAAGGCACATGAGCAGCAGATACACAGGAACAAAACAAATTTTAGAACCCAAAGAACCTGATTTAACTCATTTATTAAACATCACAAAATTTTAATCGTAAACAACTACGAACATAGACTCGGTATTTAAACTACACCTATCCAAAGCCTACCATGACTCTAATACCTATAAAATAAATAAACAATCTAGACAACACAAACTAAAACAACCGATAAACATAAATAAAGAAACTAAATAATTAAATTTAAACTCCAACTAATCTCTTTATTTTGATCTTTTGTCTTCATTGACTTCAAATTTTGACTCGGTTTCCCTGTTAATGTTCCATCCGATCCGAATCAGGCTAACAATAACGTATATGTAATCCACATCAAATATCTAGGTTCTATATCATGACTTAATTTTGTCTAACTTATAATCAATTTACATGTTGCAGCAAATAGGAAGGCGTTTAATACTCAACAAACGGCTTACTATAGAGACAGATAATGAAAGAATCAAAAAGATGATTAAATTTAAGGAATCAGCCTGGAAATTTGTATATTATCTTTCAGCAGAAATCCTATCCTTGGCTGTAACTTATAACGAGCCATGGTTCACTAAAACAACCAACTTTTGGATTGGTCCGGGCAGTCAGAGATGGCCAGACCAGAAAATGAAGTAATATATATTTTTAGTTGTATCTATAGTTTCATACTTTGACTTATTGCACTGATTCTTTATTCATGGTTCAAATTGGTTGCTAGGTTAAAATTAAAGGCCATGTACATGTATTCTGATGGGTTCTACACATACTCAATATTTGCTTTGATTTTCTGGGAAACAAGGCGATCAGATTTTGGTGTGTCAATGGGTCATCATACTGCAACTGTCCTTCTTATTACAATGTCATATATATGCAGGTTCGTACTTTCTTGTGATTATTATGTGATTGATTATTCTTATATATTCGCTTACTTTGTACGTTTCTCGATTGTAGATTTGCTCGTGTTGGGTCAGTTGTTTTAGCTCTTCATGATGGTAGTGATGTCTTTCTTGAACTAGGGAAGATGTCTAAATACAGTGGTTATGAAGGGCTTGCAAGCTTTTCATTCAATTTGTTTGTAATTTCATGGGTAATCCTTCGTCTTATTTGTTTCCCGTTCTGGATCCTATGGAGTACAAGGTTAGAATATAATGTTTGCTTAATACATATTATAGAAATAAAATTAGCCATTTGCATATTATTTGTAGGTCAAATAAGTTATTTTGGGTATCTATCTCATTACATTATTTCATGGTTTGAAAATTAGGGGGTGAAATTCATTTTATTACAAAGTATACGTACATTTAAACATCTTTTTCTTTTCTTCTTGTAGTTATGAAGTTGTTCAAACTTTGGATCAAGAGAAGCACAGTCCTGAAGCACCAGTCTACTATTATGTTTTTAACACTTTGCTTTTTTGCTTGTTTGTTTTTCATATATATTGGTGGGTGCTAATGTACAGGATGCTTCTTAAACAAATCCAAGATAGAGGAAAAGTCAGTGACGATGTTCGTTCTGGTGAGTTATCTTTGTGCCGCGCACTTAGGGATGAGCATTTGCTACTGGGTATCCGTACCGATTTTTTTCGGTACCGGTACCCATTTTTTGACATTTTCAGTACCGGTTCGGTACGGTACCGGAAAAATATCGAATTTTAACTTCACGTACCGGTACCGTACCAGCCCTGTACCGATACCGGTACTGTACCGCCCGGTACCGAATATTTCGGTACCGGTATCGGTACCCAGTTTTGACGAATTTCGGTACCGGTTCGGTACGGTACCGGTACCACACTCATCCCTACGCGCAGTTGCAAGCACAAACCATCCAATCATATGTATTATTATTATTATTTTGGGTATGTATATTTTCTGGTATATATTCATTATTACTTATGCTTTTGTTCTGTTCCATGAAAAATGCAACTTTGGATTTGGTTAATGTGTTGAGTAGGATTTTGACTGCTCTCCAAGCATCTTATATTCCTTAAATAATTAAATGGATGGCCAACAAAGTTTAATTATTTGTATTTAGTAGTTAGGCTCGAGGGTGTGGGATGGAGCCCCTAGGGGCTTTATCAAGACACGTAAGCGCCACGTAGGATCCACGTCAGCCATGGGGCTTTATAACGCCCCCCTTTAATTTGCACGGTGTGGGATGGAGCCCCCTATTAAACAAAATTAAAAAAAAAATGATTGGATGAAAAGTTGAGGGCCCCACCTGATAACCCCCTTCTCCCTCGTTACCACCATGGAGCCCCCTCTATAGCGCCCCCTCTTAACTTTGAGGGTGTGGGTGTATAGCACCCGGGGCGCTATAGAGGCTGAGGTGGCGAGGGTGGCGCCCCCCACACCCTCCGGCCTTAGTACCATGGTTGGCTTGTTCCACTAAGCACATGTTACAGTTTCTTTTCTCTTTCTTTTTAACTAGGTCTCAATTCTTTTTGCAGATTCTGAAAGTGATAATGAACATGAAGATTGATTGTTCTATTGCACAATTAACGTAGTTCCAAGTCATAAGTGTAATCATCTTATGAATTTCGTAAATTCTATTGCATACATATACCTAACCTCTATCCTCTCCAAATACGTACAAGATCCAGTCTGTCTACATTGAGAGTTTACAAGTTTATTAGTCCAAACTAAAGTTTGTAAAGTTTATTTTATGTTAGCTCTTACTTATGAAGAAATGGTCCTATGAAGAGTGGTCCTTATAAGTGCTAGAATATTCAGTTGATGATATGAAATTATAATAACTTTTGAAATAAATAATTATATTGATAAGTGAGGGATATAATTAATAATTTAATGGTTTGCATTGCATTCTTTTTTTATAAGTTTCACAACGAGCTAACATGTGTCGAAAGCGTCGAACATAATCCATGTGTTGTGGTTTTAAACTTTAACGACATTTACATAGATGTTTAGATAATTGTATATTATTACGTAAAATGTTGATATAAATAAGCACATCGCAACGGTATATTCTAAAATTTATAGAACATGGGTACATCGAAACGGGGACAATGATTTTGTTGTTTTATGTTTAACTTTGGTTAGTAATATTTCTTTCAAAACTTAAATTTATATTGAATCGTATCACATGGTTACATACAGGATCTCTTTTTGAATATGTTACGTGTTACACCTTTTTACAAACGTGTTACGTGTAACAATCAGAGGATGCTACGTATTATGGAACAACTTTTACTTTTTCATAAAAAAAAACTGAAAGTCTGCAAAAGCTGTTACACGTAACACGTGTCAAACTCTGGTTGTTACACGTAACACAGTCTGTAAAAATGTGTAACACGTGGCAAAAAGAGGTCCATTCATTTGAGTTTCTTAGTTTTCTTAACTAATATGGTTTTTGTAAATGCATCATGTAAGGGATAATAAAGGGGTGATTTTTTTCGAACAGCAAATTCTAGGGACAAAAAGAAGAAAAAAAAACGTTGTATAAGGGAGTGAGAGAGAATTCATATAGGAGAGGAGGAGGGACATGTGATATGATCATGTGCATTCCCTTCCCTTTCATCAAATTTTCTCTTTAACTTCACTAAAAACAAATACATTTTACTTCTTCTTAATAATACATTTTATACTTTTATCATTACACTTTATCTCTCCTCTACTCATAACTACTTTCAAAATATCTTAGAAAATAATAGATGGTGGATGATGTCCTCTCAAAAATACAAATGAATAGTAACATTTTCTCTCTCCTCCACTCACAACCACTTAGGTTACTCGGTGTGGGGAGCGGCCTAGGGCCGGCGACGCCCCAACACACCAGCCCCCAAGGGCCGTCCCCGTCCTCAAAGTCCTCCCCAAGCCGTTCACGTCGTGCCTTCATAATTAAAAAAAAATCGTTTAATGGCTAGTATTTTATAAAAAAAATGAATTAAATGCCCCTCTCTCTCTCTCTATAACGGCTATCTTTTATAAAAAAACAAAATTAATTAATTATTTTATCTTTAAATACACATCTTTCACACCATTTTTTAACCATTCCAACCCAAACTCTCCCTCAACTTTATAAAATTCTTCAGTCTTTTTTTATAATTTTGCCATTGATCCATACAACCCGAACGCGAACACAAACCCAAACCCAAACCCAAACCCAAACACGAACGTGTTCTCGGTACCCGGCTACTATCCAACAATGGATCCGAGTTGGTCGGCCTTGTAGTTTTCTTTCTCGGTTTTCCAACAAATCCCCAACGCCTTCGCTCAAATAAACCAAATGCAATCCATGCAACAACTGCTAATGCGAAACCCGTTCAACTCACAATTGCAATCGCAACCACAACCTTCACCGCCACAGGTAGAATAGTCTCAACCCGTAGAAGATGAAGCTGAAGAATATGTTCCAGAGACGCAACCCCAAACCTCGAAACGAAAAAAAAAGGAAGCAAGTAGCGCGTCTAGCCGGTGATCAACCTTCGAGAGCCGAGCCACAACCTTAGTCAATGATCGAGGAGGAGGCGTTAGCTAAGGCGTGGATTAACACGTCAAAATGCCCCATTGTTTGTATGTAAAAATATATAAAGTTTATACTAAAAATATATAAACTTTATTTTTTTAATATATAGCTTTTGTTACATTCTAAAAATATAGGTAACAACCAAACCAGCGATGGTTGAAAGAAATATTAGCAAAGTTCCTTGCGATTATGGGACAAGATTCGTTTCGCGATCTCGATTCCGTCGCTTCGAAGTGGCGAAAGATGCATCCGGCCGTGAACCGATTTACCGGGACATATAATAATATATATTTTAATCGTCCTAGTGGGTGGAGTGACGAAGATGTTTTAAAAAAGGCGATGCGTAGATACGGAGATGAGCATTGGGTTGTTTTCCTACGCGTTCGGGCATGGGAGGTTATGCGAACCAATAAGAAGTGGGCGTCGGTTCCAAACGAGGTTACAAGCACTAAACGAACAAAAACCTCAGAGACCGAAAGTTATAGTGCGGGGGCTCGGATGCACGATGTCAGATAAAAATATAAACGACGAGCCGAAATTTGACGACGAAGAGCACGTAGTACGAGAGGAGGCACGTCCCCCTGGCAGGGACAAAGCCAAAAAGGCAGCGGGTGCAAAAAAAAACAAGCCGCAACGAGGGGCGGTTCGAAAATGGACGACTTAATGGCCTAGTTCAAATCATACACCGAGGTCATAGCCCAAAAGGTACAAGCGAAGCAACGTGAAGTGGACGAACTGGTTCGGTTGAAGCAAGAGGCGGTAGAGCTAAAGGAATGGGAGATAATGACAACCGATATCAACTCGTATCCGGAAGAAGACCGTCCAGTTTTGCGTAAAATGAAAGAAAGGATCGCTAAAAAATGGAATTCTTAGGATTTTTAATTTTTACCAATCTATTATTTAGTTATGTTTTTTAAGTTATGTTTTTTTAATTTATGTAAAGTTTGTTTTTTAATATTAACTAGGTTTATTACTATGGCCGCGTTGCGGCGAACTTCTTTTGTCATTTAGTCTGTGTTTACATGTGTCTTGAAATCACTACGAGTGCGTTACGCATAGAACCGCTGACAAGAATAAAAAGAAAATGTAGAAAAAAAACAGCATAAGATAACCGAAAGAAAATCAACAAAAAAAGTTTTATGGTAATGATGTTGTTCGTATGAAACCCGTGGTCAGAGATGAGCAAATGGTATTGGGTACCGGTACCAAATTTCCCGAACCGAAAGATTTTAAGTCAATTCGGTAGCAACCTTTTGCTTTCCTGGTACCGGTTTGCTATCAGTTTTTACCTTCATATACCTGTACCGTAACCGGTATTTTCGATACCAGTACCAATTTAGTATCGGTTGGCACCGAGCTCATCCCTAGCCCTTAAACTAAAAAAAAGAAAACACTAAAAGTTGAAGAAAATCAATAAAAAAAGTTGCACGATACCGTTGGTGTTTGTACGGTACCCGTGATCAGGGATGAGCAAATAGTATAACCGAAAGAAAATCAACAAAAAAAGTTTTATGGTAATGATGTTGTTCGTATGAAACCCGTGGTCAGAGATGAGCAAATGGTATTGGGTAACGGTACCAAATTTCCCGAACCGAAAGATTTTAAGTCAATTCGGTTTTAACTTTAGGCGTTCCTAGTACCGGTTTGCTACCAGTTTTTAACTTCATATACCTGTACCGTAACCGGTATTTTCGGTACCAGTACCAATTTAGTATCGGTTGGCACCGAGCTCATCCCTAGCCCTTAAACTAAAAAAACACTAAAGTTGAAGAAAATCAATAAAAAAAATTGTACGATACCGTTGGTGTTTGTACGGTACCCGTGATCAGGGATGAGCAAATGGTATTGGTTAGTACCGAATTTCCCGAACTAAAAATTTTCAATATCAATTCGGTACCTACATTTGATGTTTTCTGTACCAGGCTGGTGCCGGTTTTACCTTCATGTACCGAGACCGAACAGGACCGTACCGGTATTTTGATAAAAGATTGATAAATGGGAAAAAAAAATTGCCACGTGGCAAGGTTTAAATGGAGAAGGTACTATTCATTTTAAATGAAAAAAAAATGAAAATGAAAAAAAAAACAAAAGGCTTGCCACGTGGCAAGCTTTGAATGGTGAAGGAACTATTCACAAGGTTTGTTTTTTAATATATAGGATAATGATTTTATTTTATAACTTATTAAATGTTAAAAAACATGTTGAATTTAAAAAAAAAATTAAATAAATAGGGGGAGACTCATCCTCCATTTCCATTGGTCCATCCTTTGAGGGGCATCCTCCTTGGATGTTGACGTGTCGATGACGTGAAGGGTCATCCTCCAAGGACTTGCCTCCTCCACACCCTATAGGCTTACAACCACTTTTTATAATATATATATCTCTCTCACAAAATTTGGTTGAGTGAATGCTCTAAAGGGGGTGGGGGTGGTGATCACTCATCACTCACAACATCCAATCAAGTTCTGCCATGTCATCAACCATTATTCCCTCACTCACAACATTTTTTTAGTGGAAATGATCATCACAACACCCAACAATACCCATCATTCACAACACTCACAACCTTTTCAAGCGGTCAACATTTTCATGCGTGAAGTTTATCACGCGAATTAAGTTTAACGCGTGGAAATTGAGAGGTGGGGTGGTGTGTTCGTTGTTATCACGCGTGATGGGAGTTTATCACTCACCACCCCGCCTGCCCTAAGAGATTTTAAATTGGATTCGTTATCTTCATCCATATGGGTGGATGTATGGATGTGGCATGTCTCATTTAGCAACACTCGGTGGATATGGCTAATCGGCAAACAACATTCTGTGGCCAGCATCATGTCCTATTCGGCATATGGTCATCAGCAAAGGTAGGCAAGTGAGTGTCGATCAAACCGTAGCAAATACTAGCCAATGGGTGGATCCCCTAACCCCAATGAGGTCGATGAATTATTTTTTTAATATGATTATTTAAACTCTTGATTTACATTTTTCCATCAGGGTGTTAGGAGTGGAGTCGGCAAAGGGGTTTGCCGCGCGGCAAACACCGCCGCCAACCCTTTGTCGATTCCGACACCCTATTATATCTTAAAATATCCCAATATGTCTTTATATACGCCCCGTATGTGAAAATCGAGCCCGAAATATATTAAATAGTATTTAAAATAAATAAAAACTGAAAATATAAGTTGAGGCGGGCCGCGTAGGACCCACCCCAACCTTACGCGGGCGGTATCAGGATTGAAACCTGATTTCGTTGATTTCTTAAGTTCAAGCGGGCCGCGTAAGACCCCCGTTAAGTTAACGCGGGCCGCGTAAGATCTAAAATGTGGCGCAGCCCGGTAATGACACGTGTCGTCATCGTGTCAAGTCTAGTGATGATCCGGACGAGCTACGCGTTGACCTAGCTTTGACGTGGGTCGCGTAAGCCCTGCTTATGTATTACGCGGGCCGCGTGAGACCCAAATTCATCACCTATAAATAGAACGCATCGGATTTCATTTCAGTTCGTTCAGTTTTCATTTCTCAATCACAACTTCTGAATATAGGCTTTATAAGGCTAGTATTATACCCCCTAATTAGCGAGGTTCTGCTCCGTTGTAAGTATTATAACCCCAGTTTCGTGATAGATACGCTGCCCGATTGATTTAGGGTTCCGTAACAACTGTCATGGTTCTGCCCGACGTAGTTGTTGGAATACCGTCTTGGGGATGGTCTCATTAATATTTTCAAAGGGTTATGATACTAAGTTATGTACATTTGTGTAAATTATAGATTATTCCCAGGAAACCCTTACGCGAAGTCTAAGATAGCAATGTGAGTTTATCCTCTTTTTGTTAACATTTTTGTAATATTTTACAAAACCTTAAATGCTTAACAATGTGATTAAGCAGTGATTGAGTCTTTGTAGTTCTTCAATTACTGCCGGTATGTTGGGGTTTTGTATACAAAATTTACTACTGCGAGTAGTAAGTCGGGACGACAGTACGTTACCATTGGACAACGAGTTAGCCAATGTGTAATATGACCCACAAGTCATGATTGACAGTACTGAATGAGTAATTGTGTAGAAATAAACAATGTGATCGCTCTCAATATTGTTTTAATTAATAAAATATTTCTTGATTAAACTGGGATTCACTCACCAGTATTTCCCACTAACAAATGTTTTTAAAACGCGTTTCAGGTAACACAATGTGATAGCCAATTAGTAAAAAGCCAGTTGGAGAGCACTGAAGGCTTGGGAAAAATGTGGCTATAAAAGTTACCTAAAAGACGATGTTTTAAATTCAATAAAATAGGGTTTATCCCTATAAACGTATTGTAATAAGAAACTTGGGTTTTGCCCATGTGATTATTAATATTAAATAAGGTGGTTTTACTCTGATAAACATTTGCTAACTACGGTCCTGATGTAAATTCCGCTGCCAAATTAACCAGCTGATACCACCGAAACTCTGAGTTCGCGTTCGCCCGTTCCCGGGACAGATAAGGGATCGGGGGTTACGACAGAAGGTGGTATCAGAGCCTAGCCACTGGTCTAAGCCAAAGAAGTGTTCTGCTAACACTTAAATTCTAAATTTTGTGTTTGGAAATAAATTACGGAAATACGTGCATAACTGTATTTATTTGTTATGTGTTATTTGACTATTTGTTAGTTTACAGTATGAGTGATCAAGGACCCTCAGACATGTGTCATCAGTTGTCTGATTCATCTAGGAGTGAAGGTACCTCATCACAGTCTGCCCTTTCGGGGTATTCTGCTGATCAGGAAGAAGGGATGTTTGCCTTTAAAGCTCAGTCAGAAGAGTCATTCCCTCATAAGAAACGAGGATGGTTCAGTAAGGAAGCCTTTGCCCGTAGGAAAAGAATGCGAAAGTTGCAACAGCAAAGAGCCTTAGCAGTCGTTAAGCGAAAGACAGATGCTCATACACAGGATATGCTTAATAGAAGCCTAGCCAATTTCCATATCCTAGCTACAACTGTTGCTGACCCAAGTCTGGAACAACTAGTAGCCCCACAACCACTAATCCCAGATCAACCCATGGAAATAGAAAACCCTGAAAACCAAGTGGAGATGCATGACTTCAACCCAGAGGAAATCCCTAGGGTACAAGCACCAAACCCTCTAGACCCAAATTACGATCCCTGGTGGGACGACAATAGAGACTTTGTGCAACGTTACCCGATACATGAAGACACACCTATACAGAACATAGGAGCCTACCCAGGTATGGACCCTTTAGATCCCTATTACCATGATAACTATATTAGGGAGATCTTAGAAGATCCTTACCGATTTCAGGCACTTTCACCCCCATATCAGGAACCCGCACCCCAGATTCCGAACCCAGTCCTAGAACCTGCACCCCCAATGAGTGCAGAAAACGTGCAAGAACTTAGGACTTTTGGGGAGGAAATTTTAGAAAGCAGTGAAAGAATGCGACAGGTGGGAGAGCGACTCGTATGGAAATACGATGAGCGCAATATTGATTTTTGGAAAAATCCATATCCATAGATATAATGGAGGAGACGGTAATAGTAATAATAATAATAATATAATAAAATAAAAATAAAATAAAATATGTGTGTACGGATGCCTATTATTATTAGTATGATTCTATTTCTGTTGGTATTGTAAATTTTATTTCAGTACTAGTATGTAATGGATGCATAATAGTATATGAATAGAGTACAAGTCGCAATGATCAATGCTTTTGGCAAAAATGCGTGTCATGTGATTGATAATATTAATATTATTTTGTGATATTAATTATTGGTAAATGTTTAAAATTCAGATGGCCGACGAAGGAAATTAAGGAAATCTGAATAATGATAATCAGAGTAACATTAACGTGGTTAATGAGAATCCAAGCATCAATAACAATGGAAACCAAATGGATAATAGTGTTGTTCAACATATAGTGGCACAAGGAATCATAGATGCAATGCCATTTATTATTCAAACGATTCAAGAAGCGAATAATAAAAGTAAGCATAGCAGTAAGCGACCCATCGAACCTGAAAACAGTGTAAACAATGGACCTTTACTTCAATTGCCCATTCCCAAAAGGAGAAGAACCGTGTCTTACGGTTGTTCTTATAAGGAATTCTGGTCTTGTAAACCAATGGAATTCTCGGGCAACGAAGGGGCCATTGCAACCCTACGCTGGATAGAGAAAACTGAGGCAGTCTTAAGAATAAGTAAGTGTGCTGAAGAAGATAAGATATTGTTTGCTTCTAATCTGTTTAAGAATTCAGCGCTAGAATGGTGGAACACTATCCTCCAATCAAGAGGAAGTGATAGAACCTACAATATGGAATGGGAAGAATTTAAGAACAAGGTAGAAAGGAAATTCTGCCCACCCAATGAAAAGGAACAGATAGCAAACAAATTCTTAAATCTTAGGATGATTGGTGTGGATAGTAAGGGATACACTAAATTATTCTTCGAAAATGCTAGAATAGTGCCAACTCTTGCTTCACCAGAACCAGTGTTAATCTCCCGTTATATTTGGGGATTAATTGGGGAGATAAGACACGTAGTCAAGGCATCTAGACCTCAAACCATTGAAGAAGCTGTAGAACTAGCCAATACCTTGACAGATGAATTAGTTCGTACCCGAGAAGAGGATCAAAGGAGGAACCTAACCCAAAAGCTCACACAAGAATTTCGTTCTGGAAATTTTAATCGTGGGAAAAATATAGGTTCTACCTCTGCACCTTACTGTAAGAATTGCAAAACAAAGCATTCAGGAAGATGCTCCATATACTGTAACTTTTGCAAAATATCGGGACACAAGGAGGAAAATTGCAGGAAGAAAGCTAATAACAGGATATGTTACAACTGCAGAGAACAAGGTCATATCAAGCCTAATTGCCCGAAATTAGCTACAGTTACAAACAACAAGAATACTCAAAATGCTAGAGCATTTGTTCTGACTGCAGATGAAGCTAAGATGATTCCAGATGTCATAGCTGGTACGTTTTTAGTTAATGATGTTTTTGCTAAAGTATTATTTGACTCTGGTGCAAACCAAAGTTTTATTAATACGTCATTTTGCAAATTTCTAAATCAGTCATTAACTAAACTACCACAAGAATGTTTAGTAGAGACAGCTAATTGAGAAACCGTTAGGATTTCTGAAATCTTGCAGGGAGCAAGCATAGAAATTTTAAATCAGAAATTTATTGCAAACCTTTATCCCATGAATCTGGCAGGATTTGATATTGTTTTAGGAATGGATTGGTTAATAGCCAATAAAGCTAGTATTTTATGTGATCAAAAGTCAATTTAAGTAAATTCACCAAAAGGTGAAAAGATCACAATTAAAGGAGATAAACCAATCTAGATCCACAAAATTTATCTCTGTGATGAAAACTGCAAGTTATATAAGAAAAGGTTCTATAGTGTATTTGATTTCTATAATCACTAACACTAAAGGAAAGAATTTAAAAGATATTCCAGTAGTATCTCAGTTTTCAGATGTATTTCTAGAAGAATTGCCAGGGCAACCTCCAGATAGAGAAGTTGAATTCAGAATCCATTTAATACCAGGAACAGCACCGATTGCCAAAGCACCTTACCGTTTGGCACCTGCAGAAATGCAAGAATTGAAGAAACAATTGGACGAATTGCTAGAAAAAGGATTCATACAGCCAAGTTCGTCGCCGTGGGGAGCAACAATCTTATTTGTTAAAAAGAATGACGGATCAATGCGTATGTGCATTGACTACCGTGAATTAAACAAGGTCACGATTAAGAATCGGTACCCATTACCAAGAATCGATGATCTGTTTAATCAACTGCAAGGAGCTCGATTTTTCTCTAAAATCGATTTAAGGTCAGGATATCATCAATTAAAGGTACAGGAAGAGGACATTCCTAAAACCGCATTCAAAACAAGGTATGGCCATTATGAATTTACTGTCATGCCATTTGGTTTAACCAATGCCCCAGCTGCATTTATGGACATGATGAACCGAATATGTAAGCCATATTTGGATAAATTCATAATCGTTTTCATAGATGATATTCTCATTTACTCTAAGAATAAAGAGGATCATGCAAAGCATTTGCACGCTCTTTTAAGTTTATTAAGAAAGGAAAAGTTTTATGCTAAATTTTCAAAGTGCGAATTTTGTTTAGAACAGGTACAGTTTCTCGGACACCTAGTCAATCATGAAGGAATTCATGTAGATCCCACAAAAATCGAGGCGATTACTAAATGGAAAACCCCTGAGTCACCAACTGAGGTTAGAAGTTTCTTAGGATTGGCCGGTTATTATAGAAGATTTATTCAAGATTTTTCTAGAATAGCCATTCCCTTAACTAAGCTAACCTGTAAATCTGTTAAGTTTGAATGGGGATTAAAACAAGAAGAAGCCTTTAGAATCCTTAAGCATAAATTAACCCATGCACCCATACTAGCGTTACCAGAAGGAACTGAAGACTTTGTAGTTCTCACACCCCGATTTCCACGTGTCACCGGTGGGCCCGGTGGGGGAGTATCGTGACGTGGTTGGCAACATAATAGTCAAACAACACATGTAACACCTCGAAAATTTCGGGTTTATAATAAAACGACACGTGTCAAGTAAGACAAAACGCGTGGTAAACCCGAATTTAATAAAGATAATTCGGTAGGATTTAAAGTGGCGTCATGTTAAATTGTTACCTCTGAACGACCTAAATTATAAATCCCAAGACCCGATATAATATTACTACACATCTTTCATGCCACAATTCAGAGAATTATTGACAATAAAGAACTTGCAAAAGCATGATATGATCTCATAAAGAAATGAATGGTAAACCGATGTTTTCGGGTCTTGCAAATGCATTCAAATGGAACAAGTTCAAATGGTAGGGTATTATACAGGAACATACACTTTGGGAGGGTCCTAAGTTGCAAATTGAGGCCCCAAAGTCGTGCAAGTGGGCTGCCCTTTCGAATTAATGAAGAAACAAGCAAACAGCCCCTGATGAAGGCCTGCGCACCGTAGGCCTAATGTCCCTACGATGCGCAGGGGTTGCCCAGTTCCGAAAAAACGGGCTGTTGCCTGTTGTACGCGTTTCTGACCCACTAAACCGGTTTTTAACATTATTTAAAGACCCCTAAACGACCCTAGAGCATTAGGACAAGTGTTGGATGGTTGTGGTTAGTCCTAGCCTTTGTTGTCAACCAATTGTGGTGGCCTAATGCACTATAAAAGGAACTCCAAGATCACAACATTCTTCACACTTGCATTTGATCTTTGGAGCATCCTGGAGCATAGGAACTCTCCCTTCTGATCATAATTCGTGCATTGGACTATTGTAAGTCTTCTAGTTCTTATTTGGTTGTGTTTAGCTTAGTTAATTAGCTAAAAGTCAAACCGTCGTAATTACGGTTTAACTTCGAGATTAGTCACTAATGACTCAGTCTTATCTCGAATTAAAAATAGTTTTAGAATGGTATTTATGTGGGAAATAAAACCCCAAAAGGGTTTCCCCTGATCACCATCCTAAGCAGGTCAAATGTCGGGTCAAACCTTTACTTAAAAAGTCAACATAATGCTTAAAATGTCATTTATGCATAATTAGCTATCTAGAACATATATAACATGTTTGAACATTGTTATAACTTAGAAATAAGTGTAAGAACATGTCCCAACATGTTCAACCCGACTATTTCCTGTTTAGACCCGGTTCGGAACCGAAAGTCACATAGTTTGACTTTCCCGTTGACTTTCAGTTCTGACCCGTTTGGGCATATTTTAGAAATTCCTCAGAGCTTTAATTGGATTAGGATACATGTTAGAACAACCCTCTGTGATCATACACCTTGGTTCACTAGTTATCCAATTAATATGCATATTTCTATTAAATGCTCATACGTTGACCGTTATGCCCTTATTACCTTAAATCATGATTTATGAAAATGTAAAAGTGTAGAAACCTTAGTTACTGATATATAAACTTGTATGCAAAGTTTGACATCAGTTTGACTTGTAGATAAAGAGTTATGCTCATTGTCGCTAAAGTAAAGCTTTATGTTAACAAAATGCGTAATTAGCGTATAGCCTAGTTAAACATACTTTTTAATATCAAATCTTTTACCCACTGATGTTATATATTATTTTGGGATTTTTAAAGATTTTTAATTAATTTTAGGCCGAGCATAACTAGTAGTCGTAGGCTTAATCCGGTAATTGTCGGTTTTGCCCTTACGGGCCATAAAATGAGTTTTACTTATCTAAACGATTCCAAACCTTTTGCTACTGATCACATATGTTAAATAAATTATTTTAAGCCTTCTGGAAATATAAAAATATCAGATTTAGGTATAGAACCCGGAAATGGCCTTTAATCGCCATAATTAGCGTTTTTAACGCATAGTATGTCTTAGAATCATATTGGACATACCCGGGTTGATGGCTACTGATATATGAGGCAAATTATGATATGTTAACAGTAAGCAAGGGTTGATAAACTCAGACTTCGTTTTTTGAGCTTCCCGGCTTATGTGAAATTACCAAAATACCCCTACGGGGCACAGTTTGGTTAAATATGATAAATTTCACATATATGCCTTAGCCTACTGTTATAACCCATCCAAATGAGTATGTTTGCTGTTTACATCAGACCTGTAACTCAGTTGAACATATAAACGCTTTTACAAACTTTAAAATGACCAAACTACCCCTACGGGGCATAGTTTGTGTTTAAATTAGTTCGGGGCATAACGAAAGACATCCTACTGATGTCACAACAAATTTGAAGCATATTAACTTAGGAAACCTGTATATGGCTCTTACGGATACCCGTTACGCTTATTTCGCGTTCGGTTAGGTTTATGTAACAAGTTTACATAAATTAGCCGAAACAGGTCAAACCTTATCGGTTTAATCTCAAAATCCAGAATGTGCATGAAGGACCCATATTAAACAAGTCTCTGAACTTGTCGGGTCTAAATCACATTCTATCCGGTCTTCGCCTAATTGTGCGTACGAACCGTATCTTTGAAACTAGCCGGTCTAAGCTCAAGCTTAATTAAAGACCCGTTAGGATTCTAATAGGTTATTAAAAACCTTCGTTCCAGATTAGGAGCCCAGTAAAAGCTATCTGTACTTGCTGATTTGATATACGGCTGGGATTGAATTTATATTTAGCTCAGGTAAATACTTTTAACTTATTTTCCCTATACGGGCTTGGGTTACGGTATATAGCATACCGCTTGTTCGAGCATCAAATCTCCACGCTTAGTGGGTAGTTGAATAATTTGATCGGCTCGTTTTAAACAGATTTGTTTACTTTACAGCCTTTGGGGGGTTAATGACCATGTCCCGGATATCCTCGGCATTATCTTACGAGATGGCCACGACCTGAGCACGGGGTGTAGGCGTACACCTGTCAGTGTATAACTCTAGAATTGTGGTGTGTCTATTGATCTTTAACCCGGATACGTTCCGGGCTACTGAACGCATAAGTAACATGTAAATCGTTCACAAGATTATAATATTAAATAATTCTCCCAAGTTAAAAAGATTAATTTTGCCTCTGTGCATTTTAATCAATGCGTCAAGATATTTTGTGCCACGTGCATTCAAAACAATTTACAAACTCTTTTTCCAAAATGAGTCAGTTGAATGTATTTACCAGTGTAAACTGACGTATTTTCCAAAAAGGCTAAATGCAGGTACTATACGAAATTGGCTGGATATGTCTCCTTAGCATCAATAGAAGTCTCGCAAGCTTAAGATGCCTAAAAGTCTGTTGAACTATTGTTTCCATTTTATGCTCGATCCTTCTGTGGATAAACTTCCGAATATTGTGACAATTGATATTACAATAATAAATTCGGTTGTATTATATTTTCAATTGCTTCCGCTGTGCTTAATAATATTGTGTTGTTTGACTATTATGTTGCCAACAACCACGTCACGATACTCCCCACCGGGCCCACCGGTGACACGTGGAAAGTCGGGGTGTGACAGGTTGGAATCAGAGCCAACACTGAGTGAATTAAACACTAGCCTTTTGTGTTTAATCTCAGTTACACAATTGCACATTCTTGAGTCTGGACAAGAACATAGGACAAATTCCAATTTGTTTCATTGTCTTATAATTATTTCCTTGATTATTTTCTGATTAGCCCTTGCATGGGCAAGTCATTTTATTAAAAAGTCCCATTTAGGGCAACCATATACTCGTTTAAATTTTAAAGGAACGATTATATTTAAATATCATTCCTATATTATAAGATCTACCATTATAATAAGATGGCAAAAATCTAAAAGGACAAGACCTAGCTTCGGGGCATGTTAAGACCGGCCAAGATGGCAGTTCCATAATTAGATTCAGATCCATATTAAACACCTCAATTTAGGATTGCTCTGCGTTAAATATTAATAAGAATCTTAAGAGTGAAACCTAGCCTTCGGGTCACTTTAAGGCCGGGCCATGATGGTAAGACCTGTTTAAAAGATTCGAATCCCGGTTAACATCTGTAAATAGGTTAACGCTCCTGGCAGACGTGATCCACTAATAATCACACATGTCATTTTTATATAGGACTCTTTAGAAGATTCCTAACCCAGTTTAATGATCTCTGAATCCTGGGTTTACATCATCAATAAGATGATCATATTTTAACCATACGTGGTAATATAGTGCCTACGGGCCTTGCTCATTTCTACATGAGCCAAAATACAGTGGTAGCTATGACTCTCTGTCAGATAAAGGTAATGAACTAGGTTCAAACCTCAAATGCTTTGATTCTCTGAAATCCTAGCATATAATTTATAATTGTCTACGTGACTAGGCCTATTGTGCCAATATACTTTCATGCTTTGATTCTCTGAAATCATAGCTTATAAATTATATATGTCCATGTGACTAAGCCAATTGTGCTAATATACTTAAAGACCTTGATTCTCTGAAATCACGGCTTATAATTTAAAAATTTGTCCTTGTGACTAGGCCTTTTGTGCTATTAAATAAAACAGTTATTGTTGCTTTGATTCTCTGAAATCATAAGCTTATAATTTATAAATGTCCATGTGACCAGGCCATTGGTGCCACTAATAAAACTATTAATGTTTTATAATTAGGATAAATTATAATAGAAATCCTAAATAAATATATGATTAATAAATTAACCAAATAGGGTCTCTGTTTACCATGGTTAATGAATTTCCCTAAGGGGCAATTCAGTAATAAACTTCCCCTATAAGGGAAGTGCCTACGGGCTATAGTTAATGTCCTCTGAGACTAAAGACAGTGGTAGCCTACAGCTCCCTGTCAAGAAAAGGTAATGAACTTTGATTCAAACCTTAAGGCCACGATTCTCTGAAATCATGGCTTATAAATTTAACTTGTCTACGCGACTAGGCCATTGGTGCTATTATTAACTTATGAATTAGGATTTATGATAAAAATCATGGATAAAATAAATATCCTTCCTTCTCTGTCAGTATGCAATTGAAGGGAATCTTAAAGGTGAAACCTAGCCTACGCGGCCAAGATGGTGAAATCTACTCAAGGGATTCAGATCCTTGTTAACACATAGGAACGTGTTAGCACTCTCGACAAATGTGATTCGAGAAAATCACAACAGTCATCCTTATATTGGATTCTTCCAATTCTCAAACCTAGCCTAGTGATCTAGGAATCATGGCTTATATCATCCTATAAGATGATCATATTATAAACATACGTTAGTAATGAAGCACCTACGGAGTAAACTAGTTGTCCGATAAGACAACGACAGTGGTGGTCTTTGACCTCCTGTCTAAAATGTTGGACTATGTCCAAACATAATAGTCTATATGATCAATGCGATCATGATTAATATCATCTAATACGATGATCATATTATTTAACATCCTTTAGTGATGTCTTGCCTACGGGCTATAATATATTGTCCATTTGAGACATTGACATTATTATCTTTATAATTCCTTGTCTAAGGTGGTGAGCTATGCTCAAGCCAAATAGTCAATATGATTAATGCAATCATGACTTATAGCATCTAATAGGACGAACCAATTATAAACACCCATGAGTGATGTTTTCGCCGATGGGCCAAATCATACTGTCCATGTGTGACAAAGACATTGTGATCTTTAAGATTCCCTGTCCAAGGTGGTGAGCTATGCTCAAGCCTAATAGTTCATATGATCGATACGATCATGACAAAAACCATCAATACGATGATTAAAAATTTTAACATCTGTAATGATGTTTTGCCTAAGGGCTATATTATATCGTCCAACTGAGACAAGGCAATTGTAATCTTTTGTGATTCTTTGCCAAGGGGGTGAGCTATACTCAATTCCCATAGTCTATACTATCAGTGTGATCTTGACTAGTATCATCAGTATGATGATCATAATATTAACATCCCTCGTGATGAAATGCCTACGGTCTATACTTTATTCTAGTGTCGGAAGAACAAAGGTAGTAGTGATCTTTATGATCCCCTGTTCAAAATGGTGTGATTACACCCAAACCTAATAGTCAATATGATCGATGTGATCATGACTAATATCATTAGATACGATGGTTATATAAAAACATCCATTAGTGATGTTGATTGGTTTATTTTCTGCCAAAAGAATCGTCTTTCAAGACGATGACAGTTGTAGTCTATGACTCCCTGTCCAAAGGTGAAGAACCACGTTCAAACCTCGAAGCCCTAATCTAATAAGATTGCGGCTTATAAATTCAGGTCCTTGGTGATAGACCATCAAGTTGTGTTTTAAAGTCATTCATGACAAGCCTATGTGCTATAATTGGTCATTCGTGACAAGTTAACATATTAAATGTTAACATTCCGGGTGACATGCCTTTGTACCAGATTGGATGAATGTCCTTATAACAAGGCCATTTGTGCCATGTCTAAATGTCCTTTGTGACAAGGCCTTCGTGCCGTATAATCATTTATGTCCTTCATGACTGTGCTTTATGCCATATTTTTCTACGTCCCTCGCGACAGGCTTCTATGCCATATATGTATATAAATATATAACCGAAGTCATGAAAAGATAGCTCTTGAGCTATTTATAATCGTCCTTGTGACAAAGACAGTTGTGACATTATGGTCCCCTGTCAAGCAAGTATTGGACTCGCTCCAAACCTTGCATGCCATTGATGGTCCCGTTGTGACCTAGGCTAAATATAATGGAAATACGTTCAAATAACATTCATTATGAATGTTCGGAACAGAATAGCCCATACGGTTTATGAATGCCGTGGCTAACCTAAGTCAGGTCATCAGGATGATGACTAATAATGGTTAAATCTTGGTGATTGGTACCAAGTTTCGAGTATGGAAAACTCGGATGAGGTAGACGAAAGTCGCAATACTAATAAGGCGACGAAAGTTAATAAAACTACAAACGTAAACCTCAATATCAATGAAGTTAATCTCCAGGCTGTGGTTGACGCAGCAAATGGAAGGACCATAGAAAGGTCATGAGACAATCCAAAGAGCCGAATTCTTCTCGCTCTAAATCTCATTAAAAACCGTGTATATATTGCTCATGAGGAGATTTTGTTCACACTTCGTATATGAAGGATGAACCAAAAGAAGGAGAATAACTTCCAGAAATCTGAGAAAGAGAGCAAGTACAGGCTTAATAAAAAGCAACGAAAGTTCAGTAAGAAGCCTGTATACCTCTGAGACTGCTTCAGCATTATTAGATGGATGTTTTATATCCATAAGGAATCATTTGTGATGTCCTAGTTCCGTTAACTACAAGGACTCAATATAGTGATAAAAATCAAGCCCGTATTGTGGGTAATAAGAAACAATTAATTATCAAGACTCCTTATGAGACAACTCTCATAATTACACGTATCCGTGCGATTAATTAATATTATACATAAAAAAAAATGGTGGAACTGGCCGTCCCCGGAATCGAACCTGGGTCTAGGCCGGCCGCACCCTTTCGCGCGCCTAGCCAACTGAGCTAGGTGCCTAGTTTGTGAAACTTCCATTATTAATTAAATATAAGCACTTGTACAATAAACTTCCTTATCATTTATCAATGATAATTTCTGCTAAGTGTCTTGTTTTTAATACAGGCAATAATAAATCTTCATGAACCATAAACTTGGCAAATTTTTTATCATCCACAAGGTATAACTACCAAGGAAACCATAGTAACCGATTCTTCTAGTATCGGCAAGGAATACTTCCGAAAATCTAAGAGCACTCTTTCCTTGTATAGAGTACGACAACATATGTTATTTTAATTATTTTTCTCATTGTTTTCTATCGCCTGCGAATGCCAAACTATGTTTGATAAAAGTGTCATATGAGGATCGGCGTATCCTAGTGTGTCCCATAGATTGTTTCCATGTCTGATCAGCATGGAGGTTTAATACATGGAACCCCTGAGATATCCCAATGGTCATATGGTACTAAAGTCGACTAGTAGTATTCAAAGAAGATATCCAAAAATGGAAATTTTTTTTTTTTGTAAAATGTTCCCGACTAAGGAATTCGTGGACTTATAACATAAAGGTGTCTCTTATTTGACACGAACAATGATGGATGAACTGGAGCCTGAGATATGGAAAATCTCTACAGCCTCCTTGTATCTTAATTATCTTCTCAAAAGTTTTCCCTGCTTACCTCATGGAAGGCAGGTAGAATTAAGATTGTATCCCGCCGTGGGATGGAGTATTGTGAAAACTCCATATTGATTATGGAATAATCGAAACCTTGATTTAGTAGGTTTTAAAACATAGGCACATAAAGCCTGACTCAATATTCTGAGGGTTTTATGTTATTAAATAAAGACGGTTCATATTGCTTAAGCATACATGCCGCAACCCTAATTAGGCAACGATTAAGAATTTGCCATCAGCTACCCAGGATCTAAGGGCAAATTATTGGTGGATAGGCTTGAACAAGTCTGTAGCCACCCATGTAGCTAAATGCTTGACAAGTGCGCAAGTTAAAGCCGAGCAACAGAAACCATCAGGTTTGCTACAACAGCCTGAACTTCCTACGTGGAAGTGGGAAATGGTAACTATGGATTTTATTACCAAGTTACCCAAGACAAGAAAAGGAAATGATACAATATGGGTTATAGTTGATGGACTGACTAAGTCAGCTCATTTCTTACCCATCAAGGAGACTTACAGCTCCGATGTGTTAGCCCAGTTATACGTTGATAAGATGGTAGCCTTACATGGCATACCTGTGTCTATTATCTCTGACCGAGATACTAGATACACGTCACATTTTAGGAAGAATTTCCAACAATCTTTGGGCACACGTTTGAATATTAGTACGGCCTACCATCCTCAGACTGACGGTCAGAGTGAGCGTACTATTCAAACGTTAAAAGACATGCTACCTGCATGTGCGATCGATTTGGGTGGTAGTTAGGATGAGAACCTACCGTTAATCGAATTCTCCTACAACAATAACTACCATACCAGCATTAAGGCTGCGCCTTTTAAGGCATTATACGGTAGAAGGTGTAGATCGCCTATTTGTTGGGCGGAAATTGGAGATGTCCAGTTATCAGGACCAGAGATAGTGTTCGAAACAACGGACAAGATTGTCCAGATTCGTGACCGTCTCAAAGCTGCCGGGAAAGGCAGAAGAGTTACGCTGATCCTAAGCGTAAGGATTTTCACTTCGAAGAAGGTGACAAAGTCCTACTTAAAGTGTCACCATGGAAAGGGGTGATGCGATTTGGTAAGAAAGGCAAACTAAGCCCGAGATACATAGGACCGTTCGAGGTTATCGAACGTGTCGGGTCAGTTGCCTACAAGTTGAACTTACCAGAAGAGCTCAGTGGAATTCACAATGTGTTCCACATCTGCAATCTAAAGAAGTGTTCCGCTGACGATTCACATGTCATGCCACATACAGATGTGCAAATAGATAAGAGCTTAACGTTTGTTGAAAAACCTTTGTCGATTGAAGATCGACAGGTAAGGAAGCTTCGAAGGAAGCATATACCTTTTGTAAAGGTCAAATGGGATGCCCGAAGAGGTCCCGATTTCACGTGGGAGGTTGAATCCACAATGAAAGAAAAGTACCCTTACTTGTTTCAGTAAATCTCGGGTCGAGATTTATTTTAAGGGGGTGAGGATGTAACACCTCGAAAATTTCGGGTTTATAATAAAACGACACGTGTCAAGTAAGACAAAACGCGTGGTAAACCCGAATTTAATAAAGATAATTCGGTAGGATTTAAAGTGGCGTCATGTTAAATTGTTACCTCTGAACGACCTAAATTATAAATCCCAAGACCCGATATAATATTACTACACATCTTTCATGCCACAATTCAGAGAATTATTGACAATAAAGAACTTGCAAAAGCATGATATGATCTCATAAAGAAATGAATGGTAAACCGATGTTTTCGGGTCTTGCAAATGCATTCAAATGGAACAAGTTCAAATGGTAGGGTATTATACAGGAACATACACTTTGGGAGGGTCCTAAGTTGCAAATTGAGGCCCCAAAGTCGTGCAAGTGGGCTGCCCTTTCGAATTAATGAAGAAACAAGCAAACAGCCCCTGATGAAGGCCTGCGCACCGTAGGCCTAATGTCCCTACGATGCGCAGGGGTTGCCCAGTTCCGAAAAAACGGGCTGTTGCCTGTTGTACGCGTTTCTGACCCACTAAACCGGTTTTTAACATTATTTAAAGACCCCTAAACGACCCTAGAGCATTAGGACAAGTGTTGGATGGTTGTGGTTAGTCCTAGCCTTTGTTGTCAACCAATTGTGGTGGCCTAATGCACTATAAAAGGAACTCCAAGATCACAACATTCTTCACACTTGCATTTGATCTTTGGAGCATCCTGGAGCATAGGAACTCTCCCTTCTGATCATAATTCGTGCATTGGACTATTGTAAGTCTTCTAGTTCTTATTTGGTTGTGTTTAGCTTAGTTAATTAGCTAAAAGTCAAACCGTCGTAATTACGGTTTGACTTCGAGATTAGTCACTAATGACTCAGTCTTATCTCGAATTAAAAATAGTTTTAGAATGGTATTTATGTGGGAAATAAAACCCCAAAAGGGTTTCCCCTGATCACCATCCTAAGCAGGTCAAATGTCGGGTCAAACCTTTACTTAAAAAGTCAACATAATGCTTAAAATGTCATTTATGCATAATTAGCTATCTAGAACATATATAACATGTTTGAACATTGTTATAACTTAGAAATAAGTGTAAGAACATGTCCCAACATGTTCAACCCGACTATTTCCTGTTTAGACCCGGTTCGGAACCGAAAGTCACATAGTTTGACTTTCCCGTTGACTTTCAGTTCTGACCCGTTTGGGCATATTTTAGAAATGCCTCAGAGCTTTAATTGGATTAGGATACATGTTAGAACAACCCTCTGTGATCATACACCTTGGTTCACTAGTTATCCAATTAATATGCATATTTCTGTTAAATGCTCATACGTTGACCGTTATGCCCTTATTACCTTAAATCATGATTTATGAAAATGTAAAAGTGTAGAAACCTTAGTTACTGATATATAAACTTGTATGCAAAGTTTGACATCAGTTTGACTTGTAGATAAAGAGTTATGCTCATTGTCGCTAAAGTAAAGCTTTATGTTAACAAAATGGCGTAATTAGCGTATAGCCTAGTTAAACATACTTTTTAATATCAAATATTTTACCCACTGATGTTATATATTATTTTGGGATTTTTAAAGATTTTTAATTAATTTTAGGCCGAGCATAACTAGTAGTCGTAGGCTTAATCCGGTAATTGTCGGTTTTGCCCTTACGGGCCATAAAATGAGTTTTACTTATCTAAACGATTCCAAACCTTTTGCTACTGATCACATATGTTAAATAAATTATTTTAAGCCTTCTGGAAATATAAAAATATCAGATTTAGGTATAGAACCCGGAAATGGCCTTTAATCGCCATAATTAGCGTTTTTAACGCATAGTATGTCTTAGAATCATATTGGACATACCCGGGTTGATGGCTACTGATATATGAGGCAAATTATGATATGTTAACAGTAAGCAAGGGTTGATAAACTCAGACTTCGTTTTTTGAGCTTCCCGGCTTATGTGAAATTACCAAAATACCCCTACGGGGCACAGTTTGGTTAAATATGATAAATTTCACATATATGCCTTAGCCTACTGTTATAACCCATCCAAATGAGTATGTTTGCTGTTTACATCAGACCTGTAACTCAGTTGAACATATAAACGCTTTTACAAACTTTAAAATGACCAAACTACCCCTACGGGGCATAGTTTGTGTTTAAATTAGTTCGGGGCATAACGAAAGACATCCTACTGATGTCACAACAAATTTGAAGCATATTAACTTAGGAAACCTGTATATGGCTCTTACGGATACCCGTTACGCTTATTTCGCGTTCGGTTAGGTTTATGTAACAAGTTTACATAAATTAGCCGAAACAGGTCAAACCTTATCGGTTTAATCTCAAAATCCAGAATGTGCATGAAGGACCCATATTAAACAAGTCTCTGAACTTGTCGGGTCTAAATCACATTCTATCCGGTCTTCGCCTAATTGTGCGTACGAACCGTATCTTTGAAACTAGCCGGTCTAAGCTCAAGCTTAATTAAAGACCCGTTAGGATTCTAATAGGTTATTAAAAACCTTCGTTCCAGATTAGGAGCCCAGTAAAAGCTATCTGTACTTGCTGATTTGATATACGGCTGGGATTGAATTTATATTTAGCTCAGGTAAATACTTTTAACTTATTTTCCCTATACGGGCTTGGGTTACGGTATATAGCATACCGCTTGTTCGAGCATCAAATCTCCACGCTTAGTGGGTAGTTGAATAATTTGATCGGCTCGTTTTAAACAGATTTGTTTACTTTACAGCCTTTGGGGGGTTAATGACCATGTCCCGGATATCCTCGGCATTATCTTACGAGATGGCCACGACCTGAGCACGGGGTGTAGGTGTACACCTGTCAGTGTATAACTCTAGAATTGTGGTGTGTCTATTGATCTTTAACCCGGATACGTTCCGGGCTACTGAACGCATAAGTAACATGTAAATCGTTCACAAGATTATAATATTAAATAATTCTCCCAAGTTAAAAAGATTAATTTTGCCTATGTGCATTTTAATCAATGCGTCAAGATATTTTGTGCCACGTGCATTCAAAACAATTTACAAACTCTTTTTCCAAAATGAGTCAGTTGAATGTATTTACCAGTGTAAACTGACGTATTTTCCAAAAAGGCTAAATGCAGGTACTATACGAAATTGGCTGGATATGTCTCCTTAGCATCAATAGAAGTCTCGCAAGCTTAAGATGCCTAAAAGTCTGTTGAACTATTGTTTCCATTTTATGCTCGATCCTTCTGTGGATAAACTTCCGAATATTGTGACAATTGATATTACAATAATAAATTCGGTTGTATTATATTTTCAATTGCTTCCGCTGTGCTTAATAATATTGTGTTGTTTGACTATTATGTTGCCAACCATGACGTCACGATACTCCCCACCGGGCCCACCGGTGACACGTGGAAATTAGGGGTGTGACAACACAATATTTAATATGCACAGCGGAAGCAAATTTAAAAATATGATACAACCGAATTTAATATTTTAATATCAAAGTCACAATATCCGGAAGTTTATCCACAGTCGGATCGAAAATAAAATAGTATTAATGGTTCAACAGACTTCAGGCATCTTAAGCTTGCGAGACTTCTAATGATGCTAAGGAGAAATCCCAGCCAATTACGCATAGTACCTGCATTTAATCTTTTGGGAAAATACGTCAGTTTACACTGGTAAATACATTCAACTGACTCATTTTGGAAAATGATTGAAAATTTGTTTGGATGCACATGGCATAAACATTTTATTTAACTTGGGAGAATTATTTAATATTATAATCTTGTGAACGAATTACATGTTCCTTGTGCGTTCAGTAGCCCGGATCTTGTCCGGGTTAAAGATCAATAGACACACCACAATGTTCTTTTGTGCACTGACGGGTGTACGCCTACACCCCGCGCTTAAGTCGTGGCCATTTCGTAAAATGATGCCGAGGATATCCGGGACATGGTCATTAACCCCCCAAAGGCTTTAAGTAACAAGACTGTTTAAACGAGCCGATCAAATTTATTCAATTACCCACTCAACGGTGGAGAATTTGATGCCCGATCAAGCGGTATGCTATATACCGTAACCCAAGCCCGTATAGGGAAAATAAGTTAAAAGTATTTACCTGAGCAATGTATAAATCACAATAAGCAAAATGCACGTAGCTTTTACTGGTCCTCCTAATCTGGAACGAAGGTTTTATAATAACCTATTAGAATCCTAACGGGCCTTTAATTAAGCTTAAGCTTAGACCGGCTAGTTTCAAGATACGGTTCGTACGCACGATTAAGCGAAGACCGGATAGAATGTGATTTAGACCCGACAAGTTTGAAGACTTGTTTAATATGGGTTTATTATTCACATTCTGGATTTTGAGATAAAACAGTTAAGGTTTGACCCGTTTCGGCTAATTTATGTAAACTTGTTACATAAACCGAACCGTACGCGTAATAGGCGTGACGGGTATTCATGAGAGCTATATACAGGTTTCCTAAGTTAATTATGCCTCAAATATGTTGTGACATCAGTAAGATGTCTTTCATTATGCCCGAAACGTGTTTAAACACAAACTAGGCCCCGTAGGGTAGTTTGGTCATTTAAAAGTTTATAAAAGAGTTTAAGTAACAATCTGAGTTACAGGTCTGATGTAATCAGTAAACATACTCAAATTAATGAGTTATAACAGTAGGATAAAGCATATATGTGAAATTTATCATTTTTAACCAAACTATGCCCCGTAGGGGTATTTTGGTAATTTCACATAAGCCGAAAAGCTCAAAACTGGAGTCTGAGTTTATCACCCTTTGCTTACTGTTAAAATATTATAATTTTCCTCTTATATCAGTAGGTATCAACCCGGGTATGCTCAATATAATTTTAATACATACTATGCGTTAAAAACGCTTAATAAGGCGATTAAAGGCCATTTCCGGTTTCGATACTTAAATCTGATATTTTTATATTTCCAGAAGGCTTAAAATACTTTATTTATCATATGTGATCAGTAGCAAAAGGTTTGGAGTCGTTTAGATATGTAAAACTCATTTTATGGCCCGTAAGGGCAAAACCGACAATTACCGGATTAAGCCTACGACTACTAGTTATGCTCAGCCTAAAATTAATTAAAAATCTTTAAAAATCCCAAAATAATATATTGCATCAGTGGGTAAAAGATTTGATACCAAAAAGTAGGCTTAACTAGGCTATACGCTAATTACGCCGTTTTATTAACATAAAGCATTCATTTTGCGATAATGAGCATAACTCTTAATCTACAAATCAAACTGATGTCAAACTTTGCATACAAGTTTATATATCAGTAATTAAAGTTTATACTCTTTTATATTCCCAAAAATCACGTTTTAAGGTAATAAGGGCATAACGGTCAACATATGGGCAATTAATGGAAACGTGCATATTAATTGGATAACTAATGAACCAAGGTGTAACATCACAGAGGATTATTCTAACATGTAACCTAGTCCAATTAAAGCTCTGAGGCATTTCTAAAACATGCCTAAACGGGTCAGAACTGAAAGTCAAAGTGAAAGTCAAACTATGTGACTTTCGGTTCCGAACCGGGTCTAAACAGGAAATTGCCGGGTTGAACATGTCTAGACATGTTCTTACACTTATTACCAAGTTATAACAATGATCCAATAGGTTGTATATGATCTACAATGTTAATTATGCATAAATGGCATTTTAAGCTTCCTGTTGACTTTTTAAATATAAGTTTGACCCGACTTTTGACCTAGTTAGAGTGGTAATCAGGGGAAACCCTTTTGAGGTTTTGTTACCCACATAAATACCAACTTATAACTACTTTTAATTCGAGATATGACTGAGCCATTGTTGACTAATCTCGAAGTCAAACCGTAATTACGACGGTTTGACTTTTAGCTAAATAACTAAGCTAAACTCAATCTAGAAAGGATTAGCAGACTTACAAGAGTCCTATGCACGATTAGAGAACACTTGAGAGGAAGTTTGAGCTCCAGAAGTGATCCACAAATGCAGATGAAGGTGTGAGGAATGTTTGTAACTTGAAGGCCCTTTTATAGTGAATTCAATCACCACAATTGGTTGACAACAAGGTCTAGCACACACCACAACTGCTATACACATGTCCCTAGTGCTCTAGAACAGTTTAGGGGTCGCCCACCATGTTAAAAATTCGTTTAAAGATCGAAATTCCGCGTTTCCAGGCTGCTGGTCGAGTTTTCTGGTTCTGGGCGCCTGACGCGGCCCGCCTCCCGTTTAACATATCCTCACGCGGGCCGCATGGCCCTTAATTTCAGATTTTCCATTTTCTATTTGTTGCAAAGTTGACCCTTGGCTCTTCGAAAGGGCAACCAAGGTTATTTCTTGCATTTTGACCCCCCTTATAATTACCCACAAGGACTTTAGGACTTATACCCACTTTGCCAAGTCCCTGGACACTTCCGGTTACCCCGAAAAGTCATAACTTTCAACGTTTACGCTTTAACCCTTCGCACACGAATTTGATCATAACTTTCTCATACGTTAACGAAACTTTATGAAATTTAAACCGTGTATTCTAGTGAACATAATTAACCGTTACAAAGCTTCAGGTTTGTTAAAAGGTCACTCAGAGGTATAATTTAAACATGTTGACACATTTAGCCCCTGTAGTTTGTAATCTCTCACTTTTAGCTTTGTATGATCCATGATTTATTCGTTTGAAGGTATGAGCATCTTGTAGGGTTAATATACAATATATTTATTCACTGTTGACACTTAGAATACGTATATTCACATACTTTCCATGTTTGTCAACTTTAGTCCTTTCATAATATTATTTCACACGTTTAAACATACGACACGTGTCTACACATTATAGGACGTGAATTTTCGAGGTGTTACAGTAGTTTATTGTGACGCTTCCAAATTAGGTTATGGATGTGTGTTGATGCAACGACAAAAGGTTATAGCTTACGCATCTAGACAACTTAAGAATCATGAAGAGAATCATTCAACCCATGATTTAGAGTTAGGAGCTATAATTTTTGCTCTTAAGATTTGGAGACATTACCTTTATGGTAGTAAGTTTACCATATTTACTGATCATAAGAGTTTAAGGTATGTTTTCAAGCAAAAGGAGTTGAATATGAGACAAAGACACTGGATGGAAATGCTTAGTGATTATGATTGTGATATCCAATATCATGAAGGAAAAGCAAATGTAGTGACAGTTGCTTTAAGCCGAAAGTATCATGAAAAGCCAAAAAGGGTACGTTCTCTCAAATTAAATCTACAAGTAGATTTAAATGAGCAAATTAGAATAGCACAAGAATCAGTAATCAAGGATGATACTGAAAAATTAAAAGGTATGCTAAAAGAATTAGAACAAGGAACAGATGGAATTTGGAGATTCCATGAAAAGAGAATGTGGATACCTAAATTAGGAAACCTACGTTATCGTATTTTAGAAGAAGCCCATAAGTCTAAATATATGATGCATCCAGGAAATGATAAAATGTACCAGGATTTAAGGAAAAATTTCTGGTGGATAGGAATGAAAAAGGACATAGCAGCCTATGTTTCTAAATGTTTAACTTGTTCACAAGTTAAAGCTGAACACCAAAAACCCTCAGGATTTCTACAACAGTTAGAAATGTCAGTGTGAAAATGGGAATTGATAACAATGGATTTTGTTACTAAATTACCCAAAACAAAGAAAGGTAATGATACAATCTGGGTGATTGTAGATAGACTAACCAAGTCAGCTCATTTCTTACCAATGAAGGTAACTTTCAGTATGGAACAGTTAGCTAAGTTATATGTAAATGAAATTGTTTCTTTACATGGAATTCCTTTATCAATTATTTCTGATAGGGATAGTCGATTTACCTCTCATTTTTTGTCAAGTTTCCAAAAGGCAATGGGAACCAAGTTAAAACTAAGCACGGCTTATCATCCTCAAACAGACGGACAAAGTGAAAGGACAATTCAGACAATGGAGGATATGCTTAGAGCTTGCGTAATTGATTTTGGAGGTAATTGGGATGATCACTTACCTTTAATAGAATTTTCTTATAATAATAGTTATCACACAAGTATCAATGCTGCACCATTCGAAACACTTTATGGACGAAAGTGCCGAACCCCGGTCTGTTGGGCAGAAATTGGGGAAAAGCAACTATCTAGACCTGAGATAGTGCAAGATTATTCAAGTCAAGGAACGACTGAAAGCAGCACGTGATCGACAGAAGAGCTATGTTGATAACCGACGCAAACCATTAGAATTTTAAGTAGGAGATAAAGTATTATTAAAGGTCTCTCCTTGGAAAGGAGTAGTAAGATTCATCAAAAGGGGAAAGCTAAGTCCCAGGTATATTGGACCTTTTGAAATTATTAGAAGAATAGGACCTGTAGCCTATCAGCTACAACTGCCAGAGGAAATGGCAGGAATACATGATGTATTTCATGTAACAAATCTTAAAAAGTGTTTAGCTGATGAATCACTAATAGTACCTCTTAAGGATATAGAGCTAAATGAACAACTCAAGTTTGTAGAAAGACCTCTACAAATTGAAGATAGGAAAGTCAAAAACCTCAAGCATAAGAGACTAGTTCTGGTCAAAGTAAAGTGGGACTCCAAAAGAGGACCTGAGTACACATGGGAGCTTGAATCAGAAATGCAAAGGAAATATCCGTACTTATTCCAGTAGATCTCTAGGACGAGCTCTAAAACAATGTGGGGAGGATGTAACAACCCTCAATAAAATCGACACTCTCGAATATTTCCGACACCCTATTATATCTTAAAATATCCCAATATGTCTTTATATACGCCCCGTATGTGAAAATCGAGCCCGAAATATATAAAATAGTATTTAAAATAAATAAAAACTGAAAATATAAGTTGAGGCGGGCCGCGTAGGACCCACCCCAACCTTACGCGGGCGGTATCAGGGTTGAAACCTGATTTCGTTGATTTCTTAAGTTCAAGCGGGCCGCGTAAGACCCCCGTTAAGTTAACGCGGGCCGCGTAAGATCTAAAATGTGGCGCAGCCCGGTAATGACACGTGTCATCATCGTGTCAAGTCTAGTGGTGATCCGGACGAGCTACGCGTTGACCTAGCTTTGGCGCGGGCTGCGTAAGCCCTGCTTATGTATTACGCGGGCCGCGTGAGACCCAAATTCAGCACCTATATATAGAACGCATCGGATTTCATTTCAGTTCGTTCAGTTTTCATTTCTCAATCACAATTTCTGAATATAGGCTTTATAAGGCTAGTATTATACCCCCTAATTAGCGAGGTTCTGCTCCGTTGTAAGTATTATAACCCCAGTTTCGTGATAGATACGCTGCCCGATTGATTTAGGGTTCCGTAACAACTGTCATGGTTCTGCCCGACGTAGTTGTTGGAATACCGTCTCGGGGATTGTCTCATTAATATTTTCAAAGGGTTATGATACTAAGCTATGTACATTTGTGTAAATTATAGATTATTCCCAGGAAACCCTTACGCGAAGTCTAAGATAGCAATGTGAGTTTATCCTCTTTTTGTTAACATTTTTGTAATATTTTACAAAACCTTAAATGCTTAACAATGTGATTAAGCAGTGATTGAGTCTTTGTAGTTATTCAATTACTGCCGGTATGTTGGGGTTTTGTATACAAAATTTACTACTGCGAGTAGTAAGTCGGGACGACAGTACGTTACCATTGGACAACGAGTTAGCCAATGTGTAATATGACCCACAAGTCAGGATTGACAGTACTGAATGAGTAATTGTGTAGAAATAAACAATGTGATCGCTCTCAATACTGTTTTAATTAATAAAATATTTCTTGATTAAACTGGGATTCACTCACCAGTATTTCCCACTGAAAAATGTTTTTAAAAGCCAGCTGGAGAGCACTGAAGTTTTGGGAAAAATATGGCTATAAAAGTTACCTAAAAGACGATGTTTTAAATTCAATAAAATAGGGTTTATCCCTATAAACGTATTGTAATAAGAAACTTGGGTTTTGCCCATGTGATTATTAATATTAAATAAGGTGGTTTTACTCTGATAAACATTTCCTAACTACGGTCCTGATGTAAATTCCGCTGCCAAATTAACCAGCTGATACCACCGAAACTCTGAGTTCGCGTCCGCCAGTTCCCGGGACAGATAAGGGATCGGGGGTTGCGACATGCATGCCGACGCGGGGACCATGGTTTCAAACGGCATTATAGCCGTTGGGGATTAAAAAAAATCATTTTTACCTTTTAAATATTAACCATTTCAAATCCATTTTCTCCAAACATCACTCTCATCCATCTTTACCACATTTCACTATAATTTTCTCAAATCTTTTCAAAAAAATGGATGGCTCAAACAAAGGTGAAGGCAAGAAAAAAAATGTTAGGGTCCGGTTCGAAGTCGATGGCTCAAGATAAACGTGGTTCGGGTGGTTCTAGTGTCCCGTTTCATCCGCACCTTGGGTTTGCGAATCAAACCCAACCTCCATTTTATTTTAACCAACCCATGCATCAACCTTTCGGTTATGATACCCAACCCATCCAAAATTGGATGCAACACGGTCCGACGATGACTCGACCCGGTTATTATGATTACTCCCTAGAAGCCCAAAATGCTTTTGACCCGTTTGCTTTTCAAACCCCAAGCTCACTATCACCGAGACCTTTTCAAACCCCAAGGTCACAATCACCGAGAGACGTACAAGATGACTCCGATGAGGAGTTCGTGCCGGAAACCCAAGAACAAGAGTTAGATGAGGATGAAGATGTTGTGGTTGAAGAAAATCCCGTGAACGAAAATGTAGCCGAACCGGAAAGAAAAGGAAAAGCGAAACGGGAAACTTGGACGCCTATACAAGAAGAGGCGTTGGCAAGGGCTTTTGTTCATTGCACTTTGAATAAAAAGAAAGGCAATCAACAAAAGGCGGATGGGTTTTGGAAGAAAGTTCTAAACCACTACAATGAATCGGTCGGAGGAAGTAACCGAACCCACCACAAAGTTCGATCAAAATGGATGACGATGCAAACAAAAATTAACACATTCAACGGTCTATATCATCAAGCGGTAATTTTTTTATACGGTTTATTTTTTAACGAAATATTTGGATTAAGTTGTTGATAATTTATTATTTTAGGATCGTTTACGTCCTAGAGGGAATGACGATGCTTATGTAATGAAGCAAGCGCTAAAGGATTACAAAAGCAAAGAAAAAATTGATTTTGCTCATATTGGGGCTTGGGAGATTGTTAGAACAAATTAAAAGTGGTCGCTGGTACCTTTGTTGAATGAAGAAAGCTCCGGCTCGGGTCAAAAAAGAAAGTCTTCGGATTCGGGAAATTATACACGAGGATCACCGAATGTCGAAATCTCGAGCGGATTCGAACAAAGGGAAATTCCCGACATAAACGAGGATCCCTCGCCAAGACGACAAACGAGAAAGGAGAGAAAGGGCAAAGGGCCGTCTTCAAGAAACGAAGACCCAAGAGATATAACATACAAATTCGAAGAGTACAAGGCCATGAAAAAAAAGATAATGGAAATTAAACGTATACGAGAAGAAAAATACTTGACCTTGGCGGATGAGCAACGAGAGGCGTTGCGACAAACAATGTTCGACAAGGACTTGGAGACGTATAATCGGCCTACCGACAATATTCACCCTGCGATGTTGGAAATCACACTCGCTAGAAAACGTGAGATCGCAAAAAAATATGGATGGCCTTCTGATTTTTAGTTTTTTTTTTTTAAGTTAGATTTTATTTAAAATGTAATGCTTTATTTTTATTTAAAATGTAATGCTTTATTTTTATTTAAAATGTAATGCTTTATTTTTATTTATAAAACGTTGATGTTTTTTCCATTTTATCTTAAATTTACCTATATATTAATAACACAACTAAATGAACAGTAACACATTGGTGGTACCGGGTACTGGTATCAAATTTACCAAACCGGATACATTTTCAGTACCGATTCGGTATCGACTTTTGACATTTTCGGTACCGGTTTTTACTCTGAAATATTGGTATCGTATCGTTGCCGTACCATGTATATTCGGTACCGGTACCCACTTTTCGGGGTTTTCGGCACCGAGCTCATCCCTAACATCACCTTTGAGCTCATGCCACGTAGCAACGCAAGTAATTGCACCATTTAGATTGATTTTCATACATGTGGTAAGTAAGTTGTATTTCGTTTGAATGAGGTTTTATATACACAACTTCTATTGTTTTCTTTTTTGTCTTTTTCTGTAATGAATGAATTGTAACATGTAAATTTAACTTGGATATTTAAATTATTGATGAGCTAAATGAACAGTAACAGACATTGGTGGTATCGGGTACTGGTATCAAATTTACTAAACCGGATACATTTTCAGTACCGATTTGGTACCGACTTTTGACATTTTCGGTAACGGTTTTTACTCGGAAATACTGGTATCGTTTCGTTGTCGTACCATGTATATTCGGTACCGGTACCCACTTTTGGGGGTTTTCGGCACCGAGCTCATCCCTAACATCACCTTTGAGCTCATGCCACGTAGCAACGCAAGTAATTACATCATTTAGATTGATTTTCATACACGTGGTAAGTAAGTTGTATTTCGTTTGAATGAGATTTTATATACACAACTTCTTTTGTTTTCTTTTTTGTCTTTTTCTGTAATGAATGAATTGTAACATGTAAATTTAACTTGGATATTTAAATTATTGATGAGCAAATGGTATTAAATCCTGTAATCAAACCGGTATCGTATCGGTACCAAATTTACTATACCAAATCATTTTCGGTACCAATTTGGTACCCACCTTTTGTGGTTTTTAGAATCGTTACTTTCAGTTCGACACTGGTCTAGCACCATACCCGTATTTACTTATTTTTACCTTCAAATACTATACCGTACAGTACTGAGCATTTTCGGTGCCTAATTTCGATTATTTTCGGGATCGGTACTTTCGATGCCATTACTGGTACCGAGCTCATCCATATTTTAATGCGTTAGTAACGTCATAACTGAACTGAAAACAACCGAATTTCAAACGTGTAGAACGTGTGGGTCCTACTATTATATATCAGTTTTTTTATAATCGTTTTTAGGACGGAGTAACTATCGTTACTACATCATTTTTATCTAAGTTTTGATATTTGGTATCCGCTTGCCGTTGTCGGCACGTGTTATGCAGACATTGGATCCCCGCCGCAACGCGGGGTCGGAAACTCAACTAGTTTAAAAAAAAACAGAAAATAAAAAAAAAGTTTGCCACTCAGCAAGTGTTTAAACCATTGCCAACAATTTTCAGCAAAGTTTAAACACTTTTGACTGATTGACATGGCGCACTCTGATTACTCGGTTTTTTGGTTTGCCATTCCAAAATGTTTAACCACTCCTAACACCCTCACCACCATTCCTTCATTTACATCTCAAATATTTTAAAATCTCTTTCAGCACAACTATTTCTTGAATTACATTTCCAAGCCATGGATAAAGGAAAAGGAAAGAAAAACAGTTCGAGTGGACGAACGAAATCCACACGTGAAATGTGTTAGATATTTTAGTGTAATCGGCGATTGACTTGGTGATTAAAGTAAATAATAATACACATCAAGCAAATTAGGAAGTGCAGGGGAGTGCACGCTTGTTTGAGTTATTATAATTCAAAGTGTACGGGCGGAGCCCGTACTCTACGGGGGTTCCAAGGGGGCAATGCCCCCTTGGCGGGGGTCCGGGGGCAGCGCCCCTGGGAGCAGGGTCCAAGGGGCGGCAGTTTTAAATTTTCAAACAAAAAATCAAGGCAGTTTTAATGCAATTTGATTAAAAATTCGAACATAACTGCCAGAGGCAGTTATCTGCAAAAACACCCCCAAATTCTCATACAGTTTTAGTCACATTTTTCCTGGTTCACAAAAATTCGCACAAAAACCATACCTGGTTCAATCTCGAAAATCAGAGTTGTATCCGATTGAATTATTCGGGTGAACCACCGAAATAATTTGATCTGAGAGTGACATCACGCCTCTCTGATCATCCGGCAATCTAAAATTCCCCAACAAAATGAACCCATAGTCATCTCTTGAACAACCCGGTTAATTTGTGCAACAACGATTACAACATCATATGCAACAACTTGCATAGCAATAATTTGCACAACTCACGCAGCAACAACTCACACAACAACACAAATTTTCACAACAATTTCCCCCACAAACTCCAAATAAACCTGTACATGAAAGCCATTGTGATGAAGCATTGGGCAGGGGGCGGATGTAGCTTAAGAATAGGGGTAGCCCCTGCTACCCCTTGACGCTCCGGCAGTAGTGTAAATTTTGGAAAAATTTGACGTTTTTTCGATTCACTACCCCTATAGAAAAGAAAATTTTAAAACGTTGCCCCTTAACGTTTTTTTCTAGATCCGCCACTGGCAATGAGTATATATAATAGCATGTTACAACCAAGGAGCAACACAACATTGACTCGGATGAAGAGGAGGATGAAATCATACCAAAGACACAAGAGTCGGAAGTAGAATGTATCGCAAAAAGCCACAATTTAAATTTTTGTTATATAATGGTAGTTTTATATAATTAATAGTATGTTTATTTTTTATTTAATTAATTATGTGATACTTAATATATTTGATATTTGATTTACTTAATTAATTTAGTATGTTAATTTTATTTAATTATCTTTTGGTTTAATTTAATTTAATTTTGTGTTCCTGGATTTATTTGATAATTTAGTTTTTTTAAGAGTTATTGGATTTTAATAATCCAAAGTTTCACCAGTTAGCCGATAATAATCACAACTTCAAAAATTCCCTGTAACAATCCCAACTTGTAAGATTTTGGCCCCCAATGATCCTTTGCTAACTGGGTTAGTTTTTGATGACGTGGGTGCTGACGTGGACGCTGATGCGTAAAAAAATAAGCTGGTTTATTATGTGTATGATGATGTGAATATTGATATGAAAAAAATTTATTTTTTAGTTATATATATACATACACAGACACTCACCATCTTCACCACCACCACTCCACTACCTCACTACCACCACAACCACCCAACTCCCACCGCACAACCACCATCTTCAACCCCCTCCAACCACCCAGCTCCCACCGCACAACCACCATCATCCCCTCCGACCACCACCTACCATCCATTCCCACAATCCTTCAATCTCCAATGAAATCAGAACCTCTGCAACAACAATGGAATTAACCCTATTTCTACTCCACCACATCGACATCCGCTCCACCATATCGACCTCTGCTCCAACAACAACAATGGAATTAACCCTATTCCCATAGTTCTGGATCCTTCATCGGTGACGGTTAGGTCAAGTTTGAGAACCGCCGATACGGGGGTGGTTGTCGGCCAGGTGACGAAGGTGGGGATGAATCTGTGATGGCGATGGTAGGTGGTGGCGAAAATGGCAGTGGTGGTGGGTGGAGATGACGGTGGTGTTGGTGGAGATGGCAGTGGTGGTGGAGGAAGTGGAGGTGGTGATGGTGGTGGGTGGAGGTGGAGGTGGTCGGAGGTGATGGTGATGGTGGTAGATGATGGTGGTGGCTGGAGGTAGGGGTGTTCATCGAATCGAATATCGAATTTTTGAATTATTCGAATCGAATTGTTCGAATAATTTTTATTTTTCCTTGAATTCGTTTTCGATTCGAATTCGATTAAAACCTATCGAATTCGATTCGAATTCGTATTCGAATAAAAAACCCTATTCGTATTCGATTAAAATTTCGAATTCGAATAGAATTCGAACAAATTCGATTTAATTCAGATTCTTTAAAACATGTAAAAAACTATCAAAATGAAACATAAATTTTAAAGCAGCCATAAAGCACGATATCATATTAAAAAGTTTCAAATAAAGTACCACGGTGATGGGGTACGGTACTAGACCCGACCCGACCCGAGCGGTCGGACTTCCCGTTACTCGTTGCTTTTATATCAATTATTTATTATTGTTGCTTACTAACCCAACCGCGAGGCCCAACGCGATGTAGTTTACACTACTTTGGGCTGGGGCTTGTAGAGATAACCCCTAACTGGGCCTGGCCCATTGAGGTTAGGGGAGGCCCATATCCCCTATATAAAGAGGTCTTCACCTCATTATTAGGGTAGATGAAAGGGAGCCGCCACACTTTTTGTTACTGGAAACAGGGGATTCTTTCCCCTACCGGTCATCTCTACAGCTCCACTTTCTTCTCTTCTTCATTGCAGATCTAGGTTCAAGAGGAAGAACAAGGTGTGATTCTCACCCACTCATAGAAATCAGTCCAATCATCCCGGCGGTGATACCGTGTTTCTTCATTGGCGCCCACTGTATCAAAATCTACATCCAAGAAGAATCACAACTCGTTTTCTTCTCTACCTCACCTTCCAGGTCTGTTTTCCTTAGTTTTACAAACGGATCTCGATCAAAAACTTCAGGTTTGAGTTTCTTATTCCTAGATCTGATACTTCTACGGTTTGAAAACCACATATTGTGGTTCTTCTCTTCCCAAAGTTCAAGATTTGTGTTCTTGAGAAATCTGCCCTCAATTTTGTTTCAGATTTGAAACTTTTAATTTGTAGCCAAAAAAAAAGGGGGGGGGGTAAAATTTGGATCTGAAACTCAAAGTTTCTCTTTTGCGATAAGACTCCGATCCGAGGGGATGATGTTTGTTTTCTTGTTTATCATACAACTTGAGATCTGTCCATCCTATCATGTTAATGTTTCATATTTTACACTTTTTCTCTCATATGGTAAAAGTGAGTTTACAGGTGGTAAAGCATGATGTACAAGTGGGAGTTGCACAATCTCCTTTTATTACTTGCCTTAAATCACTACACCGTGCATGATATCAAATGATAATTATACATGGTACAAGTTATGATGCGTGGTGTACCTGTAACCTAAAGGTACAAGTGATTATGCGTGATGTATAAGCATATTGTGCATGGGCTAGTCAAAATATCTCACAATGGATGTATACAGCTGTATTAAAAAAATTAGTAAGTGTGTACAGTTGTAAAGTTACAAATCATGTTGCACAAGGTATAACCCTAAGATGCATACACTTCCATTTGGGGGGACATATACTGACAAGACAGAAAGAATTGTACTGGACATCCCCCTATTTTGTCGCCATATCCTAGTCACACCCATCTTGAGAACTGATCTCTAATTTACCCCCGTTAAAACTGGAGTCCGGTCGCGCTACCACCACCCGCCATCAACAGAAGACAACTCTTCCACGTCGCGCGTCAACCAACCACTTGCCACCCCGGCATCAACGGTGTTGCGCACAACCACCTACCATCTCCAGCATCAACAACGTGCGCATCAATCACCTGCACAACCCTGCGCACAATGAAGTGCCCGTCTCCTATTATGTGACGCAAGTAAGCTTTACACACGGTACAACCTTTGCCCTCATCTCTGATGTCTGTTTTTGAGACTTTCATACATAAATTTGTGTTGTCATTATACTTGGAAATGCTCACATTACAACTTAAATTTTTGTTGTCCCGCGCGCCGGAGACATCCGCATGACGGAACCCCGCGCGCGTCGGAGACGCTCACATGCCAGCGCACCTCAAAAGGTTTTACAACTTAGATTTTCGTCACCTGCGAATGAAAGACACACCACTGTCTCTCGCGCGCCGGAGACATCGCATGACGGAACCCCGCGCGCCGGAGACATCCACATGTCGGAACCCCCGCGCGTCAAAGACATTCCTTGCAACTCGCGCACGTCGGACATGCTCCGTCACCTGCGCCGAGTGGCAACCCATTATAATGGAACACCACGGGAGCTTGTGCGCCTTCGCGCAACCTGTCTTACGCCGCCAACAGATTCCGACCACCGGCAGCCGCGCGGCACCCTTCACGCCATCAGTTTTCTCCGCCGCCAGCCTCTGCGCCATAGGAGACGCTTGTAAGTTCCGAGATCTTAGATAAGTACCGACATGAAAATTAATAGGGCAGCATCAGCCATATAATATCTGTATCATCTCTACTTGAGAGAGAAGCTAAAAAGTTTATTTGCTTTTATCTTTAACATGGGGGAAATAAATTTAAAGGCATGTGACTTACGTATTTGTGCGTTCACATGTGTTTTTTTTTTCAAACTTGCACACAAGTTACCCCCTTCAAATATTAGAAAAGTACATCTTTAATCCTTTTATTGATTGACACTTATGTCATTAACCAAGTCAGAAGACCACTATCTTGTCACAACTTACAACATTTCTCATAAATGGCCACGTGCGTTTCTATACACGCTCACCATCACAACTTGAATTATTTTTAAGTGAAACGACTTTTAAAATTATAAATGTTGTAAATTGGTTGTTACATTAATTTTAAGTGTCTTGAATCATCAAAATATAAATGCAATAGCCTGACACGTATATTTATTGTAACGAATATATGTACAAGCATTTATTTTAACTAGCATGATATGATCGTCTATGACTGTACAACTAGTACGGCTTAAGAAAATCATTTATGCTGTTAAAAAGACATCCGTAAATCATTGTTTTCTCGAGATGATCAAAACGATATAAATACCATGGTCGCGGCACAGTACCACCGTGGAATAACCACATCAAAGACTTTGGTAAAACTTATACTCCTTATTTGAAAGCTCAGTTTGGTAGAAACTCATGTATTCATGCCGGTCCCTTACAAGGACTCGACTATTTACTTTGCTTTTTCAATACTACTAACGTTTTTTAGCAGCTACAATTAACAAAAGGACTAGCATGGTTCAACACCATTCTGAAGTTTGAAGTTCCTTTCACATATTGTGAAGTATGGATGCATAAAACAAACTCCTCCTAAGGACAACATTTCGGTACAATGCTTTCCGTATGCCAAACACTTTATTATAGCTTACCTTGTCAAGTCATTCGCAGGTTTGGCCATACATTCAATCGGGAAAATGCGGCGAGCAATCCTCACGCACACCGATGAAGGCTTAAAAAGGTGCAAGACATACGAGCACGTAAGTCGCCGGCAGGCGCATGCTCTTCTACATACGAGCACGCCGGTCTCCAAGCGAGTCTGTTGCTCTACAAACGAGCATCTCAGCCTCCATGCGAGCCTGCTACTCTACTTTGAGCACGTAAGTCGCCATCCGCGCATGCTCCTTTACATATGAGTATGTAAGACGCCTCGCGCGCAAGCTCCTCTACATACGAGCACGTAAGTCGCTATACGCGCATGCTCCTTTACATATGAGCACGTAAGACGCCTCGTGCGCAAGCTCCTCTACATACGAGCACGTAAGTCGCTATACGCGCATGCTCCTTTACATACGAGCGTGTAAGACGCCTCGCGCGCAAGCTCCTTTACATACGAGCACGTAAGTCGCCACACGCGCTTGCTCCTTTGAACATGAGCACGTAACCCACCACGCGCGAATACTCCCTTACATATCAGCACGTCGGCCTACATACGAGTTTGTTGTTATACATACGAGCATCTCAGTCTCCATGCTAGCCTGATGCTCCACACATGAGCACATAGGTCGCTGTACGCGCATGCTCCTTTGACATGAGCACGCCAGTCTCCAGGCTAGCTTACTGCTACCCATGCAAGCACGTTAATCTCCATGCGGCCCTACTGCTTTACATACGAGCGTGTGGGTCGCTCGCGTGCGCATGCTTAGCCATATATGAAAACGCTTACAAAACGTAAACTGTGCTACAAATGCACGCACCACTTTGGGTATACGCAAAAACACATTGGCTAAAATAAAGTTTCGCTTACACCTACAATCTTCAAGACAAGCCACATCCCCTTGCTTCGCGCCACATTGTTGTTGTGGCACACCGGAGGATTAGCGCAGGCTCGGGTTTCCACTTCATTATCCTGACGCAACTTTATGCCAATTCTCATTCGCGATAACCTGCTCAAAGTGGATTAACACGTGCAAATATTGTAGACAGCAATTTACGCAGATTCAAACACTATATATTTACGTATGCTTCATGGCCTAAGACACGCGCACCATGCGAAGTCACCAAAAGGTGAATATTTTAGAGTAGCCACACGACTATGTGCACACTGCTAGAGCTTGGCCTCACTCGCCTGACAAGACGAACCGTCAGTGTCAGCATGATGATCGTCGTGTCAGTAGTCAACTCAAGGGTCGCCATCAAACGACATTTGCACCAACCTGTCAGAATTCAAAATTCGAAGAATTTCCCGCTTAAACTTACAACGAGACTTCATACTGAAGCTAGCAAGGGTTGCGCCGCATGCATCATCAGTCGATGATCATGCGCGCCAACCCTCAAAAGCAACACCTATCAATAAGCAAGCCTTGTGGCCGCGCCATAGTAATTGACAAACACTTACACGCGCGTCGGCTACCATGACCTAACAAATGCTTTACAGACCAACACACTTTCTTTTTTCTGAGTCCAGAGCTCCAACCATTTACTTCGCGCATGGAAGCAGCACTGGACTGGGGGGACTTGAAGGGTTATGGTCCCAAAAAGCCGCGCTGACCAATCAGGTCGCACGCAGGACCATACTCCTTATACATTAATCTGACTAATCAAGAAACACCCTGAATGAAGGCCCTCAATGCCTATACCTCGCGCAAGCTGCTTGGACACTCACCAAAGACCGTGCGGCATAAGAGTAAGCCAATAAACGTCTAACAGGCTGTATTCTATCGTGTTCCACGATCACCAATCATGCAGGAGACAGAAGGTACACAAGGACGCCTACATGGCACCAATCAGGGGGCGGCGACAACTGCCCCATGATCTCCACTCACCGGCTGATGTCAGAGAGACAACAACGACAACCATCCGGACACGTGGCTCCAATCAAGGTGCGCCAGCACCGGAAATCTTCTAGAAGACACTAACAGCTGCCACAGAAGAGACAAGACGGATATTCCTTGTTGTCGCCTTCAGGACAAAGGCCCATCAGCCCATCTCCTTCTACACCACGCCGGCTATAAATTGGGACCTTCACGCACAGGTTAAACCGCTATGTTCTCTACTCTCTCACTCTAGCCACACTCAACCGTCAAAACTCAGCCAGTTCCAAGACTCATGCACAAGACCTAACCACGTACACGCAGCCTTGACATGTTCATGGCAATGCGCCAGTACAATTAGCAACTCCCCGCGATCAATCAGCATGCGCCATGTTTGCCAAACCAATTTCCATGATGAGCAATCGAAGGATAGTCACTGCTCCATTATCTCTACTCACAGCGAAAGACAGACGCAACAAGCATGGCCAACAACTTTCCCGCACCCGGGCGACAGGTAAGCCTAAAACTCAATCCTTACTTTCGAGCACTCCTAACAAGTCTAGTACTCCTACCACGCTTGCACGCGGGAGCAGCACTAGACTGGGGGACTTGATGGGGTACGGTACTAGACCCGACCCGAGCGGTCGGAATTCCCGTTACTCGTTGCTTTTATATCAATTATTTATTATTGTTGCTTACTAACCCAACCGCGAGGCCCAACACGATGTAGTTTACACTACTTTGGGCTGGGGCTTGCAGAGATAACCCCTAACTGGGTCTGGCCCATTGAGGTTAGGGGAGGCCCATATCCCCTATATAAAGAGGTCTTCACCTCATTATTAGGGTAGATGAAAGGGAGCCGCCACACTTTTTGTTACTGGAAACAGGGGATTCTTTCCCCTACCGGTCATCTCTACAGCTCCACTTTCTTCTCTTCTTCATTGCAGATCTAGGTTCAAGAGGAAGAACAAGGTGTGATTCTCACCCACTCATAGAAATCGGTCCAATCATCTCGGCGGTGATACCGTGTTTCTTCACACGGCTAAAATTTAAAACGAGAAGTCGGGAATAATCACTCCACATTACAAGTCATTATTTTTATGGTTAGAAATCTATTGGTAGATTTGTTACTTAGGTTTTACTTATGGGTCATGTAGTGGGTTTGGTAATGGGTAATTTTAATACTTGGAAAAAATTTTGACAATAATTTATAGTATACCTTAATAAAAATTATATATGTATTATATATAAAAATAATAAATAAAAATGTATAATTTTTATTCGAATTTCGAATCGAATCGAATTTGAAATTATAAATTCGTATTCGATTCGTATTCTATTTACTTGACTCGAATTGAATCGAATTCGAATTCGAATTCTTATAATCGAAACGAATTCTTGATAATCAAATCGAATTTAAACGAATTTCGAATTTTTCGAATTCGAAACGAATCCTGAACACCCCTAGCTGGAGGAGATGGTGGTGGCAGTGGAGGAGGAGGAAGTGGAGGTGGTGATGGTGCCACATAAGCAGCTAAGTCAACAAATAACAAAGTCATGTCGATGTCATCAGTCACGTCAGCAAAAAACTAAGTGGCTTATAACCAGTTAGCAAAGGATCATTGGGGGCCAAAATCTTACAAGTTAGGATTGTTAGAATTTTTGAAGTTGGGATTATTATTGGGCAACGGGTGAAACTTCGGATTATTAAAATCCAATAACCCTTTTTTCAACTATTTAGGAAGCACAAGTAAATCTAAAAGTAAGAAATGGACTAAACACGAATAAGTGGCTTCGCCTAAAGCGTGGATTGAGATGTCGTGTGATCGGTCCACGGGAATAAACAATGTTTGGATTCACTTTGGAAAAAGATATTGATTCATTTTACTAATTCGGTTGGAGCAGACGATCGCACCGTTCATCGACTCCGCTCAAAATGTAAAACGACTAACCAAAAAGTTACAAGCTCTTGTAGGATATGAAGGGATCTTGGTCGAAAAAGTGAGGAATCAAGCGAAACCATTTTCATGGAACAGTTACAAGAGTTTCAAGGTCCCAAAGGCAAAATAGGCCAACAAAAGAAACCATTTTCCCACATTGCAGCCTATAGAGTTCTAAGACATGAACAAAAGCGGCGTCAAATTGAACATATGGGTTTTAAGTTTGAAGAGACGGCAAAAAGAACTAAACTTCGGATGCAAACACTTGAACCAATTGGGTTTGATGGGTCACATGATGATCCACTTGATGATGATGAGAATCAAAATGTAGGAGAGGTGTCGCAACCAAAGCTTAGTGTAAAGAAAGCGACACCTACACCAGCATCGGCATCGAGTGAGACACAAGAACTTATGAGGATGGTCTCAAATGAGGAGCAACAAGAAAAGAAGGAGAATTTGCAATTGAAGTTGATGCTCGAACAAAAAAGGGAAGTAGCGACCGTTAGCGATAGAAGTGATACTTTTAAATTTATACTAGTAGTTTTAATTTATCGTCACCTAATTTTCCAAATTATTATGTTGACTTGTTTTTTTAATTAAAGTTATGTTTAAGTTTGATAACTAATAGTAATGTTACCTCGCGCGTTGCGGCAGAAATTCTATTGGAAAAATAAGAATTTGGTTAGTATTGGTTCACATTATTACGGTACCGATACGGTACTAACAGTCAGTATAACAACATAAACTGATAACGTAAAACCATGAAAAAACAACGTCGGAACGTGAACGTACGTAAATTTATATAAGGAAAACGAAACATGGACGTTTTGATAACCTTTCTAACTTTTAACGTCGTGCACGTTAAAAAATTTATATATTTATATATAACAACACATAAGTAATTATTTTATATAAGAAAATGATCTAAACTAATTATGTTTAATAATTTAATTCTAATCAGGGGCGTAGCTTTCAAGGGGCCGGGAGGGGCGTCCCCCCCCCCCCCCCCGAATTTTTCTCTCAGTAGTGTTATGTATGTACGTTTCGTATAGAATTTTTTAGGTATATACGTTTTCGACCCCTGGTTTTATAATAAAAAAATTAGAGTAAATTACAAGTTTTGTCCTTTATGTTTACATCAAATTTCAGGCGTTGTCCTTTTGGCCAAAAGTTTACAGGCGGTGTCCTTAACCTTTCAAAATCTTACACGTTTTGTCCTTTAGAACAAACCTGGTTAGAAATCTCAGTTAAAAAATGTCGGTAAAATGGTAATTTCCCTCTCAACCTTTACAATTCTCCATTTATAACCCACACCAACCCCTGAATTCATCTTCTTATCACATATGTTGTCCCTTTTCAATTGAAATGAATACAATCAGTTAAAAAGATATCGTGTCTGAAAAATAAGCAAATTCTCATGATGATTACCTGGGATTTCAGTTTTGGAAGTTGATCTCTATTAGAAAACAACCCAGAAATTGACCCAGAGAATTGAATCAAAGATTAACGATTGAATCTTATTGAATCAGAAATTGAATTACAAGAAAGAAATTACAAAGAAATTGAAAGTAATTAACTATTTACAAACTACTGCAAACCCCTATTTATACCAAGTGCCCCAAATTCAGTTACAACTGACCGTTGTAAGAATTTCAACAAACACCCCCTGAACTTACAAGAATGTAAGTATCAGACCTTGTATCCCAACCACTGCTCTTCTTCATCCACTGATCTTTAACTACTGATTTCCGATATACTGCTTATTCCAACAGCAGTTGTTAACCATCAGTAGTTATTATCAACTGTTATCCACCATCAGTATTCAGTACATAAGCAGTGTTTACAAGTTTTATCAGTTGTCTGCCTTCTTAGGTCCAAACAGTGGTTTGCTTTATTCATACTAAATTCATCAGTGATTACCAGATAACCTGAAATGTTACTTTTTCACAACAATCTCCACCTAAGTAACAATTCAGATTATCCCCAAACTTAACGAGTTAAAACAAAATGTAAACTTTGCACCTGGCAAAGCCTTGGTCATCACATCAGCAGGGTTAACATCTGTTCCAACCCACTTGACCACCACTTCCTTAGAAGTTACCACATCTCTAATCCAAAACATCTTCACATTGATGTGTTTGGTTCTCTCATGAAAAACACTGTTCTTTGACAACTGAACAGCACCTTCATTATCACAATTTACCTCCACACCATCCAACCTGATTCCCAGATCAGAAACCATTCCCTTTAACCATAAAGACTCTTTCACCCCTTCAGTTAAAGATATGAATTCTGCCTCAGTTGTGGATAGTGCAACCACATGCTGCAACATCAGACTTCCAACAGTGTTTGCATATGGAACTTTGCTCATGTATTCTTCCTCTTCATCTGTTTGATGACAATCTTTCTTTGACAAATTGAAATGAGCTGCAAGAGGAGTTGTAACAGGCTTACACTCTCCCATTCCATAATTCTTCAACACTTTCTCAATATAAGAAGATTGAGACAGTGTTAACACCTTTTCTGCCCTGTTTCTGTGGATTTCCATACCAAGTATCTTCCTGGCTTTCCCCAAATCCTTCATTTCAAACTCTCTCAACAACAGTTGTTTGGTTTCTTCTATTTGGCTTTTGCTTTCACAAGCTATCAGCATATCATCAACATATAAGAGTAAATAGACAAATTTACCCCTGTCATACTCCCTATGATACACACAACTGTCATAAGGACTTCTGCTGAAACCACTGCCCACTATGTATTCATCAAATCTTTTGTACCACTGTCTGGGAGACTGTTTTAGTCCATACAAGGACCTCTTCAGTAAACATGCCTTATCTTCTTGGCCTTTGACCTCATACCCCTTTGGTTGTGCCATATAGATCTGCTCCTCCAAATTACCATGCAAAAATGCAGTTTTCACATCTATTTGTTCCAATTCCAAATCTAATGATGCAACCAAGGACAAGATAACTCTAATTGAGACATGTTTGACTACAGGAGAAAAGATCTCATTGTAATCAACACCTGTCTTTTGAGTAAATCCTTTTGCCACCAATCTTGCTTTATATCTCGGATCTTCTTCTGGTTTAACACCTTCCTTAATCTTGTAGATCCACTTGCAAGACACCAACTTCTGGTCTTTAGGCTTGTTTACTAATTCCCATGTACCATTTTTGTACAGAGAGTCCATCTTCTCATCCATTGCTTTACACCACTTTTGATTATCTTCTGAATTAACAGCTTCTTCAAAAGTTAGTGGTTCATAGATACTTTCATTCTCTGCTGCTACAAAGGCAACTGCGGAAATATCTTCTTGATCTTTGTATCTCAGTGGTTTCACAACTCTCCTTTTTGACCTGTCTCTCACCAAAATGTAATCCTCCAAATTTGGTACACTTTGACTTGTCTCATCCTGACTTGAACCAGGACCACTTTGACTTGTTTCACCCTGAGTTGCACCAGACCTTTCAACATTCACCTTTGGTCTGTTTAACACTGGCTTCACCTCAAACTGAAGATCATCTTTCTTGGATACACTTTTGTTCATTGACTCCATAACATCTTTGTATAAGACATTCTCCCTGCACTGAACATTTCTGCTCACTATCACCTTTGGATTTTGCAACCTCCAAAGCATGTATCCCTTTACACCTTCAGTATATCCCAGCATTACACACTTTTGAGATCTTGGATCCAACTTATCATCACTCACATGAGAATACACCAAAGACCCAAAAACTTTTAAATCTTCATACTCAGGTTTAGTACCAGACCACATCTCCATAGGTGTCTTCATCTGAATTGCTGATGAAGGACATCTATTGATCAAATAAGCTGCAGTGGATACAGCTTCACCCCAGAACTTTTTTGGCATTCCTGAAGTTGCTAACATGCACCTCACCCTTTCCAATAAAGTTCTGTTCATTCTTTCAGCCAAACCATTCTGTTGTGGAGTACCAGGAATGGTTAAGTGTCTGGCTATACCATTTTCTTTGCAAAATTGATCAAACTCATGATTACAAAACTCCAGCCCATTATCTGTTCTGAGTTTCTTCACTTTCTTCTCAGTTTGATTCTCCACCAGTACTTTCCATTCTTGAAACTTCTTGAAAGTATCACTCTTGTGTTTAAGCACATAAACCCACACTCTTCTTGAGTAATCATCTATGATGGACAAGAAGTATCTTCCACCCCCCAAAGTTTCGGTTCTTGCTGGCCCCCACAGATCAGAGTGAACATAATCTAAGACTCCCTTAGAAATATGCTTTCCCTTACTGAACTTCACTCTTTTCTGTTTGCCCAAAACACAACTTTCACAAAAGCTTATATCACAGTTCTTTAAATCACCAAGAACTTGTTGTTTGGACAACTCAATCAGGCCTTGTTGACTTATATGACCAAGTCTCTTATGCCACTTCAGGGCTTCATCATCACCTTCTTCACTTGCCACAGCAGCCACTCCATCAACAACTTTACAATCCAACATGTAAATGTTGTTCTTGATTCTAGTACCACTGAGCACCACCATAGACCCTTTTATGACCCTGGCCTTTCCTTCTCTAAGACTAACATGATATCCCATTTTCTCTAAAGTACCAAGAGATAATAAACTTCTCTTAAGATCAGGGATGTACCTCACATCTTTGAGATCAAATGTGATACCAGATTCTGTCTTCATTGTGACTGTACCAATGCCAAGAATCTGACAAGGCCTGTCATCTCCAAGCTTTACAGACCCCATGTCCACCATCTTCAATTCTTTGAAGGCTTCTTTCAGAGGTGTCATGTGGAAAGAACACCCTGAATCCATTACCCACTTCTCTTGGTTACATTCACTTGTGACCATAAAAACATTAGCACTGTCATAACCTCCTTCTGACTGATCATCAGAATCTACATGACTACTCTGCCCCTTTGAGTAATTACTACTTTGCCCTCTTGAATAATTGCCTTCACCCTTTATTTTCTTGTATTTTGGACAGTCTTTCTTGAAATGCTTCTCTGAATTACACACAAAACATCTTCTCTTGAATCTTGACTTGGACTTAGACCTGGAATTTCTGCTACCACTGCTATAATTCCTTTGATCTGACCTTCCTCTCACGAACAAACCATCTCCACCTTCTTCTTTAGAATCTGACCTCTTCTTCAATTCTTTTGAATTTAAAGCAGACAATACATCTTCCATAGATAGAGAATCTCTACCATACATCAATGTATCCACAAAGTGTTCATACGATGATGGTAAAGAAGTGAGAAATATTATGGCCTGATCTTCATCATCCAACACCACCTCTATATTTTCAAGATCCAAGATCAACTTGTTGAATTCATCTGTATGATCTTCAAGACTCTTTCCAGATGACATGTGAAATGTATACAACCTCTTCTTCAAATACAGACGATTTGCCAAAGATTTAGTCATATACAATGACTCCAACTTTGCCCAAATCCCTGCAGCAGACGTCTCCTTTGATGCTTCACGAAGAACTCGATCACCAAGACTCAATATGATTGCACTATGAGCCTTCTCGAGCATATCCTTCTTCTCTTTATCAATTAAGCCTTCAGGAAGTTTATCTTCTCCTTTCAGTGCATCTACCACACCATTATGAACCAGAAGAGCCCTCATCTTCACACGCCATAGACTGAAATCATTCCTCCCATCAAATTTCTCCAATTCAAACTTCGTTGACACCATTTTTGATCTCTGATTGCGGAATTGAACGTCAATTTCTTTTAATCGAGCCACCAATGGCTCTGATACCACTTGTTAGAAAACAACCCAGAAATTGACCCAGAGAATTGAATCAACGATTAACGATTGAATCTTATTGAATCAAAAATTGAATTACAAGAAAGAAATTACAAAGAAATTGAAAGTAATTAACTATTTACAAACTACTGCAAACCCCTATTTATACCAAGTGCCCCAAATTCAGTTACAACTGACCGTTGTAAGAATTTCAACAAACACCCCCTGAACTTACAAGAATGTAAGTATCAGACCTTGTATCCCAACCACTGCTCTTCTTCATCCACTGACCTTTAACTATTGATTTCCGATATACTGCTTATTCCAACAGCAGTTGTTAACCATCAGTAGTTATTATTAACTGTTATCCACCATCAGTATTCAGTACATAAGCAGTGTTTACAAGTTTCATCAGTTGTTTGCCTTCTTAGGTCCAAACAATGGTTTGCTTTATTCACACTAAATTCATCAGTGGTTACCAGATAACCTGAAATGTTACTTTTTCACAAGAATCTCCTCCATCATTTATTGCTTTCCAAAGGAACCACAAAGTCACGATGCATATCATCCGAATAATCTGAGTTAAGAGGAAGGATATTCTACTACCGTGTCAAATGAGTTACTTAACTAAACTGACAAGCATTTGAGATCAAAAAGTGAAATGATGAACTAAAATAGAGGGCATCATGTAACTGGATAAAGAGGATAAGTGCATTTGAAGCTTAGTTTCTGTGCCAATATTAAACTAGAAGGCCATAATAGTATATCAGAAGAACAGGAGTGGATATTGATGATGATGATGATGATGATGAATGTAAGATAGTTAAATCAACATAATACGCAAGTGCCAAATATTTTACTCGATCAACAACACCTACAGGCAAATTCATTGTATCTTGAGTAATCATTTCTAAAATTCTCAATAATCATTTGCAAGGAACAGCTAACTTATACCTAAAATTAGGCACATGAGAAGGGGCTCGAGTGTGATTTGATTTGGGGACATGATGGTATTATATGGTGAATTTGGAATGAAGTGCAGTGAGACACCAGAATAATACATTGCACTGCAATTGCCGGATCGAGTTGCAGAAATGCCAGAATTACCATCGTGAAAATTTGAAGAAGAAAACCCTAATTTGATGACAGAGGAATTGAAGAGATGAAATTGGGTTGAGGGGTTGGTGTGGGTTATAAATGGGGAATTAAAAGAGTTGAGAGGGAAATTACCATTTTTCCTTCATGACATGATATTTTTTAACTGAGATTTCTAAACAGGTTTGACCTAAAGGACAAAACGTGTAAGATTTTGAAAAATTAAGGACACCGTTTATAAACTTTTGGCCAAAAAGGCAGCGCCTGAAATTTAATGTAAACGTAAAGGACAAAACTTGTAATTTACTCAAAAAATTACTTATATAGAATTTTTAGGTCCGGTGACTTCCGACCCCCCGATGAAAATTTTCAAGCTTCGCCACTGATTCTAATGTTATATCATCTAAACTAATTATGTTTAATAATTTAACTCTAATGTTATATCATGTATACTAAAAATGCCAAGATTTTAGATAACTATTTTTATTTTAAATAAAGAATGCTTGTGATCACTAATGAAAGAAATATAACAAAAATATTGGAAAAAATATACAAAGCGTAAAAATTGAGGTGGCTATGGGCTAATCTTGCATAATAAGAAGTACAGCATGTATAGAAAGTAGTAAAAATTTAATAATGACTTTCACACTCATTACTTTTTTTAACTAACAAAGCGATTATTATTAAGCATAAGAACCGAGCTAACAAACACATTAGCCCGGCATCAAGGTTACATCAGATTCACTATCACGCCTAAAAACATATATTTCAAATGCCCAAACAAAACAGATCAAATTCGCACCAATTTCTCCACGTTAGGTCTCTCGCTTTTGCCCCATTTTTTAACCATAAAAAGCGTTGTGCCTTTATTTCTTCTAGTGTCCTTCCAAGATGAGGTTGAACCTGTTGAAACACTTTTTTGTTTCTGCATCTCCACAAGCACCATATAGTTGTCTGAATAATAAATAGTATATACCGCCCTTTTCCATTTTTGCGAACCCCGTAAATGTGAGTGAACATGTACCAGATCATTAGCACTAAAGGCAAACACCGAAATACCTTTACACCAGCTTGAAATCTGGTCCCATATCCACTATGAGAATCTGCAGGAAATAAAGAGATGGTCGACAGACTCGTCTTCCTCGCTGCACAAGCCGCAATGCAACGATCCCACAGGCACCTGCCTTCTTGACAGTTCGATCTTTGTCGGGACTCTGCTTCTTGCCACACGCCATGCTAGGAAGTTCACTTTCAATGGCGACCATTTGTTCCATTCGAATCTGAACCCGTTGTCCGAGATATTCAGGTTTCGCAGCCTTATGCACATGCTACGGACCGAGAAGGTACCCGAAGTATCCAGCTGCCAACGCCATTCGTCCTCGCCATCCTTGAACTCAGCAGCCCCCATTACTAACTTGCTAATTAATATATAGGTAATTTCTTTATATTAAATATTTTAAATTAATGTTATCTTTATTTTAAATTTAATTTAAAAATTAATTGTAACATGGGAAGCATATTACGAAGCATGTAGTGTTTCTAATGTTTTAGCAAAAGTTGTAACAAGTAAAAGGCAAATAGTGAGAAAAGTTCATATGATGCTAATATAGAGAAAGGGATTCTCACAAGTTTGGCAGGCTAAATAAAAGAAACCACATTTATTATGTTTGTATTGTAAAAACCTTCTACTTCACAAAGTTCACATTCTCCACAATTATCTTTATTCAATTAAATAAAATTTATTTATTCTTTTTATTCTCTTTCTTCTACTTACAAAATTTGGATTTCAAGGTTGATGAATGAATAGAGTCCTTGAAGCCTCTAAATTCTACTTTCTCTACAAGTATAGTAGAAAAAAAAAGAAAACGACTATAACTTACTACATTGAAGCCTTTATAATAGAGAAAAAATTATAGAAACTAAAGTGACATTCTATATTAAGAGCTTAATACTCATTATTAATGTGAGTGTATTAAACCAAGATAAAAGTGTTTGTGAGTAAGATGGAGAGTCGAATGTAAAATATTTTAAAAAAAATAAACAAATTTTAGTGAAAATGGTGGTTCAGTTAAATTATATAAATAGATGATGAGCATGCTCTAAGTTTGAAAAATGAGAATTGAGAAGTGAGTCCCTAGTTTCATCCCTATTTTAGGGAGTGAGATAAAGTGAAAATATAGATGAATTCATGAAAACCTCAAATTTTTCTTCAGGTTAATATGAGAACCGCAATATAATGGGAATGTTGTGATGCACTAGACATGCTTTTAAGGCCATGTGTAGTGGTAGAGCTTCATAGTGGGGGGTTATGGAACTTTATATAACTTGAGTGTGTAGTGGGGTTATATATGTATGTATATATATATGTGTGTGAGTGGGGAAGGAATGATAACACCATGATTTAGCGGGGAGGCAAAAAACTTACCTCATAGAGCTGGCCGTAACGATGTAGCTTGACGCTATGAGGCTCCATCATTGTTTCCGACGGTATATACCGCCCCATTACATACGTTCTAAAGTCAAGGTGATGTTTTAAGTTAGCTATCATTTATTACCAAAAGAACATATTATTGTTCAAATCATTAACTCCACAATAATATTACAATATTATTAAATGATAGAATTTGTCATATTTACCCCCTACCTAACCATCAAAATCTCATTTTTTTCATCCCTTCACTATATATATACAATCATCTTAGGTTGAGCAGAATATATCATAATTTGGTGTGTAGTCTACATCTACAGTCACTCTACAACATCCCATAAATGACGAAGATACTCACCATGACATGTTTCCTACTCCTTGTTCTTGTATCAGTGTCAGGTTATAAACTATATGTTCTTAGAATGGAAACTGAATAAAAATAATTGAAATGACTAAGTTTTGTATCAATAGTGAAAGAGAAAATTAAACACGAAAAAAGTAATTTGTAATATTGATGATATACTTATGTTTTTTAGCATGATCAGGTTTTTCAGGTATTTCAAAATTTCCATCAAAGCCAAAGGGTTCCCCGGAACCTCCAAGCGGGCCTGCGGCTCCTGGCTACTCGTGTCGAGACCCTTCAAGGTGTCCAAGAGTTTGCCGATGTCGTGCTAGTGAAATACGTTGTACTAATGGTAGATGTCATTGTGGTAGCGAACTTTGCTAAGTCTCTTGATGTATTCAAAGAGAGACAAAGCTAGGCAATGAGTTTTGTCATTATTAATAAACTTAACAGAAAATATTACAAAGAATATTCCATCACCTTAGACCGTGGGGTATGGTGGGGCGGGGGGTTGGGCTTTGGGGCATTTGCTGACACGTGTAAAGGGAGCCCCCCCACTGCCTGGTTACGTGTCCGCGGGGTATGGCGGGGCGTGGGTTGGGTGCACCACGTGGCAGAATGGTTTTTTTTTTTTAAAATACAAAAAATTTATAAAAAATCACACAACATTTATAAAAAAAACCTACAACTTCATTAAAATTTTAAAAATTACATAATCCTAAAAATTACATAATTTCTAAAAATTACAAAACAAACAAACCTAGAGCGTTAAAAAAATTTCAAAAAGGTCGATCTTGTCGAACGCCTTGTTTTCCTTGCCTCGAAACTCTATGTTTGCCACCGCCACCCGGTCCTCGTGGCTTAACTCGCCAGCGGGAACGGCTTCGTAGTAAGCCTTGAAACGCTCGAGCTTGGACCGTAGGTCGTTACCGACGTTATGTCGGTAGGCCGCGAATGCTTCCGTCCAATATTTTGTTTGGCCCGGTGGCCGCCCCTTCATAGCGTCGACGACGCTAGTGACGAGTGACATTTCTTCTTCACGGGTCCAGGATGCCATAGCGGTGTTGGGTTCGTGGGATGGGGGGGCCAGTGGGGTTGCGGGTTCAAGAATGGGTAGCCGGTGGGGTTTCGGTTCATGGGATGGGGGGACCAGTGGGTTGGGGGTTACAAATATATAGAGGATGTTGGGAGACCGGGATGGCGGTTGGGTGGTATGGGGGGCCGTTTGAATTTTTAAATTCAAAATTTGAATTCGCCGCTGACGTGGCGGGGTGAGCCAATGAAATACCGCCAGCTCGCTTGGCCATTCCGCCCCACGCCCGGCTTGAAAGCCAAGCCCCAAGGGGCCACGCCCCAACCCAAGCCCACCCGGGGTGGTGGCTTGGGCGTTTTACCCCAACCCAAGCCCCATACCCCACGCCCTTATACTGGGGCGGATCTAGCCCCAGTTATCAGGTTCTCAGAAACCCATTTGATTTTGAATTTTTAGTGAGAACCTGTATAAAATAGAGTTAAATGCTTGGTTGGTCCCTGTGGTTTGCAAAAATTGCAGACTTGGTCCCAAATGTTTACTAATTACACGCGTGGTCCCTGTGGTTTTCAAAAATGCACTCGGTTGGTCCCTAGCCTAACATCAGTTAAATTTCTTAGTTAACTATGTGTGAAATGACTATATTACCCCTGAACAATTAAAAAAATAAAACCCACCATCTTCTTCATCCCATCCCCTGTTCTTCCCCCACTCTTTGAAACCCACCATCTCCACCTTATCCATCACCACCACCTCCACCTCCACCATCACCTTCAACCCAGCCAACCCCCACCCTTCAACTAACAATCTTCGATCTGCCACTATACTCATGTACTAAAATGAATGTATAATCATTTACTGCGTCCAATACGCATACTATATCCATACAATTGTCATCAACAATCACACAGTAACAGACAAGAGTCCCAATTTAACATTTTAGGTCAACTGAACTTAAAAATCATCATTAAAGTGCCAGATATTAGGAGATTTTGACAAATTACCTACTGATCCATTCGGCTGCTGTTGTTGCACTTCCTCCATATCCAAACTCACCTCAAAATCTTCTTTCTATCAATCAACTACAACAATGAACAAACTCACAATCAAATTACACAAATCAACAACCGCAAAACAAAAATCAACATCAACAATAAAATTACAGTTACAATCTCATCAAATCAGAAGATTAAACAGCAATCTGAACTCGAAAATCAATTGTTCTTCCTCGAACATAAAAATTAAAGTGATATTTGAAAAAAAAAAATCAAATTACACAAATTAAGAACCAAAACAGAAATCAATATCAACAATTGCAATTACAGTTACAATCTCTTCAAATCAGCAGAATAAACAGAAATCTGAATCCGGAAATCAACTGATATATCTGATTTTTTGTGAGAAAATGTGCGATTTGAAGAGAATCTTACCTGATTATGAATTATTTTCGATATTTCCAAATGTGCAATTAGTCAAAACGATAACATTGAACCGAAATTCATCAACCGGAAACAAACTGATTGGCGGTGGGGCAGTGGGTTGAATCAAGGTCCTCCGGTGGGTTGAATCAAGGTTGGCGGTGCGGCAGTGGGTTGCGGAGCAGGAGGATTTGGGGTGGTTAGGGTTAGGGTTCGCGATGGTGGCCTGGGGTGGGCTGGGTTGGAGTGCGATTGTTAATTGAAGGGTGGGGATTGGCTGGGTTGAAGGTGATGGTGGAGGTGGAGGTGGTGGTGATGGATAAGGTGGAGATGGTGGGTTTCAAAGAGTGGGGGAAGAACAGGGGATGGGATGAAGAAGATGGTGGGTTTTATTTTTTTTAATTGTTCAGGGGTAATATAGTCATTTCACACATAGTTAACTAAGAAATTTAACTGATGTTAGGGCTAGGGACCAACCGAGTGCATTTTTGAAAACCACAGGGACCACGCGTGTAATTAGTAAACATTTGGGACCAAGTCTGCAATTTTTGCAAACCACAGGGACCAACCAAGCATTTAACTCTATAAAATACTATATAGGGTTATCAGGTTCTCAGAAACCCATTTTGATTTTTTAGTGAGAACCTATATAAAATACTAAACCACCACAAGTGGCCTAGTGGTGGAGTGACTTGGGTTCTCCAATGGAGACCCAAGTTCAATTCCCATTAGTGCCACTTTGGTGGCCACCGACACCCGCTTTAAGCCGGACCAAGGACACTCGAGGTCTCGGGTTTGAAACATGTTTCTTACCCCTCTTTGATGGCTATGGGTATTTGCCGCCAGGGATCCTTGTCGGGTGGTGAACTGGGAAGGGAGATCCCTTCCGCGGTCAGGGGTACCGTGCAATTACCCCATTACCCTTTTTTTTTATATAAAATACTAAAATTATTGCATGTCGTATTTAATACTTTGTTATTAAATGCTAAATTTAGATTAAAAATGTGACAAAAAAATACAAATACTAATTTAATACTTGGTTTTTAATACAAAGAAAAACATTAAAAGATATATAAAATACTAAAATTATTGCATGTCGTATTTGTTCCTGATTTATTGTTTCATCGATAGTTTTTCCAAATTATCTTTGTATTTGGTATCGATTGAGGATGTTGTCTGCTTCTTTTGCTATTCCTCTCGGACATGTGAATCGGTTCTGCTTGGGTTTCAAGCTCGCCATCAGCATCTTTTAGATTAATATGACAACGGGCATCTGAACTCCCTTGGGACATAGTATAATCGTTGGACGATGATATCTTAGCCTTTTATATGATTGTCGCATCAATGGGACAGCTGCCCACTCTGTTGATTTTTATATAACCTTTCAAACAGGTATTTGAGAAAACGTTAAACCCAGTTTGATTTCACACGAATCCTGATAAACATTGAGGTCACTTGAACCACTTCGCTTGTTCCAAATTTTATTGTAGATACCGAATTTTCAACCTTTCAACGAATCTCTGTCCCTTATTTAGGGTCTGTTTGGTATGGCGTAATGGAATAGATGAGGGAATGGAATGGATGAGGTAATGGAATGGACAAAGGAATGATATGGATCATTACATTACATAGTCTTGTTTGGTTACCATGCAAGAAAGGAATAAATCATTAACTTGTGTTGTTTGGTAAGTAAGAAAAGAAGAATGAATTAAATCGGCGATGGGTAATGGCGGTGATCGGTGGCGGCTAGTGGCGGTGGCAGCGATGGGTGGCGGTGCTAGAGGTGGTGGGTGGCGGTGGTCGGTGGGTGACGGTTGTTAGCGGTGGCGGCGGCGATGGTCGGGGTTGGCAGTGGTCTGCGGTGGCAGGTGGCGGCGATGGTGGTGGCGACGACGGTGGGTGGTGGTCGACGGTCGCTGGTGGTGGCCGCGGAGGATGGTAGTGGTGGTCGGCGGAGGGTGACGGTAGTGGTCGGGGTGGCGGTTGTCGGTGGTTGCGGGTGGCGGCGATAGTGGTCGATGGTGGTGGCGACAACGACGGTGGGTGGTGGTGGTCGACTGTAGCGGAAGTTGGCCGAGGATGGTGGTGGTGGCCGATGGAGGGTGGCGGTAGTGGTCGGTGGTGGTGGGTGGCGGCGATGGTGGTCGATGGTAGTGGCGACGGGTGGTGGTGGCGGCGGCGACGATGGGTGGTGGTGGTCGACGGTAGCGGTTGGTGGTAGCGGAGGATGGTGGTGGTGGTCAGCGGAGGGTGGCGGTAGTGCTTAGGGTGGCGGTGGGTTGCGATGGCGGGTGGCAGCGATGGTAGTCGATGGCGGTGGCGGTGGGAGGCGGTGGCGGTGGGCGGCGGAGGACGGTGGTGGTGGTCAGCGGAGGTTGGTGGCGGGTGGTGACGACGGCAGGTGGTGGTGGTGGTAGATGGTGGAGGTGATGGGCGGTGTTTGTGACGTACGCTAAGAGGGGGAATGGAATGGAAAAAAAACAGGGGGAGTGGATGGAATGAATTTGAGGGAATGAAATGACTTATGTAATGGGTGATTTCATTACGTTGACCAACCAAACACATTTTTTTTCATTCTCTCGTAATAGTTCATTCCATTCCACCTCTCATTCCTACATACCAAACACTACCTTAGTATCTTCGTTTACCTTTGAATGGGAATATTTAACTTTACTAAATACCAACAACAAACCAAACCAAACCAAAATAAGAATAGGGGAGCAAAAAAGAAACTATAATATATATTACAAGTTTTCCACACAAACCAAAATAAGAACAGCGAGAGCGAGAGGGACAAGATCAATGATGCAACATGATCGGATTGTAAGATAAAATTTAATAAAATTCCCAAAAATTATGTTGAGTGGTCATACAATCAATATTCTGGGTTCAAAAATGCATATTATTTGACTGGGATGTTACAACAAACAATGAAGGGCAAAAATGTGTTTTAACATGTAGCAATGTTCCGATGACTATCAACAAATTCTCTAAATAAAGACTTTAGTATCCTCCCACCTTTTCCCCTCATATGTCTGTGGTTTTTCTCTCCATCACTTGTTCTGCTTTCAACATAATCTATTCCTGCATCACCCAAAACCTTTATCCATACCCCCGCTAAAGATTCCGCTTCCCCTTGCCTTAAGTACTCCCCAGGTAGACTCCTCACCTGCTTCAACAATAATAATATTATCATTACTGGTATTAATATTTCACGTGTCAAATAACAAAAGAGAAGGAAATGTCATCTAACCGCAGCATGTAGCCATCCGTGTAAAGAACTCCAACATAAAACAGATTTCCACTTTGTTTTCTCGCTAAAACTGCATACCGCAGCCAGCTGTTGCAAAATCGTTGCTGATTTGTGAACCTAAGACAGAAAAACAGTTGACTCCGTTTACTTTTGACTTGTATAACTACATGGAAACGAGGATTATGAAAGGATTGACAGTTTTACCCTTGACATTGCCGAGACGCCGAGTAAAGCATATACTACATTTGAAACAAGTCCTTCACCACTGCGAGATATGACCTGAACTGCCATTGATGTAACTAACGATTCAGAGTTACATGTCACTGATTCCAGCAACCAACTCAAGCTAAGATCTAGGAAACCTAAATAACAAAAAAATAATAATTAGAAATTCAGAAGGATGTATGTATACATAAGACGTCTGTTTGTGATTTATATGGGAATGATGCTCACAAGACATATAAGACATTGCTGCAAGTGCTGCTCCGCGATGCATAGCCGTACAGCATATAGCTGCTTTCTGAAAGGAAACTTCTAGAAGGGGACCAGAAGAAGCTACTACTTCCTGTGATGCATAAAAACCCTAAATTAATAATTTATTTGATCATACTAACACACGAATTGTATATGAAGAAAGCAAGTAATTATACCTTTGGAGAGTTGTGAAGAAAAATCGATGTGAAACTACAATAAGCCTCGACAAGATCAGGCTCTTGATCACAAACATATGAAGAATTTAAAGCCATTATTGATGATGCATTTGTAAATCTTTCAAACGTACTGATGAATAACTGTCCGTATTCCTCTTTATTACCAAATTCTTCAATTATAACAGAAGCTGTAGAGCGAGTAATAACTATAATAAGAAACTGGCAGGCAGCATATATTCATCATTATCTATACTATAAATATGCCATTTTGTCACATCAGCCAACTTTGACCCCTCAACTTTGGCATGAACCAACTTCAGTTCCTCAACTTTAATAGTGTATATATGTTTAGCGCCTCAACTTTGGTAATGGCATGTTTAGCCCCTTTAACTATAACAACTTAAGCCCCTCAACCTTAATAATGACATGTTTAGCCCCTCAACTTTAATAATGACATGCCTAGCTCCTTAACTACATCAAACAACTTTAGCCCCTCAACTTTAATAACAAACAACTTTAGCCCCTCAACTTTAATAATGACATGTTTAGCTCCTCAACTAAAACATCAAACAACTTTAACTCTCGCAATTTGCTTATTTTTATCCACATGTCGAACCCGCGGCAGAGCGTAAGTGGTAACCCACTAGTTATAAATTGTAAGGCACATGTTTTACCTGTTTTAATGTAGCACTCGTGTGTCTGAAATGAAGTGAAATTCGTTGATAAATAATCTAAAACTTTAGGCAACAGTGTCACAAAATGATGGCCTGCAAATCAAGAAACATTTATCAGAAAGAGGTTTTCTACAATTTTTCCGAAGATTTGTAGGATAGTTAATTACCTGCAGACTTGATTGTTTGTGAGAGCGCCCTGCATGCTGACATGGATAAACTCGTATTCTCGATGTGCTCCGACTGGAAGAATTTCTCAAGCAGAGGCCAAAAACTCCCGAGAATAGTAATCAAAGAATTGTCTATATCATGACATGTAGAGGGTGTTGTTACAAGATTACTGAAAACCGTTCCTATCCTGAATACATTCGTTAAGGGTTAATTCAAATAATCTCAAATATTAGTAATTACTAAACCTAAATGTTATGACGGTTAAGAAAAAACCTGAAAAACCCCCTTGCTGCAGAGTTCACAAGATGAGTATAAGCACCTGGTAGTTGCCTAGAATGGACATGATCCCCCTCAATCTGAATAAAAATTTAAGTTACAATTATTGCTACATAAAAATAAAAATTTAAACCACTTTTTTTCCAAAATAAGGACAAGAAGAAAACATACAAGTTTGCTAATAGATCCAAAGCTAGGAGCAAGCAACTTGAGTAATAAATTGTTTCGTAATTCCATGTTAGGAAGACATCCGAGTATCTGAGTAATAGCACCAATAACATCTTCCTCGTCTTCCAGAGGTAAGTGCCATTTTTCCAGTCCCTGAAATTGTTATAAATAATAAATAAATCAGCATACCGAAGCTTAAAAATAAAAATAAAAAAATTTTAAAAAAAAACTGTTTGTGGTATAAGGTTTAGAAGTTATAACCTCTGTAATCCACACTAACATTTCTAAGCTAGAAGGTTTGTGCATAACCGCAGTAGCATCTTCGCAAAACTTCCGGAAAGCAGTTGCACACGCGTGTAAGCATAAAGGTTCTGACATACCAGCTGCAAAAAATAAACTGAAAACAAGATATCAGTTAAGAGCATGAGTGAAGATAGAAACGCCTAAAATAATATAGTAAGTGCTACATTTATCCAATTTTAAAGAAGAATTTCCTTACAGCAATGGTCTGGCATCAGTTATGTAAGAAGACATCCACTTTGAATAGGAACCAATAACATCCGCAAGTGATCTATGTACCTAAAATAAACCCAAGAAAGAGTATAATATAATATTCAGTTCTGCATTATGGAGTTTTTTTACATACTAAGACATTACTTGTATTAAAAACAGTAGTAAGTGACATACAATAGACATAAAGCCTTTTGGTTCATATGATTCCCTGTCACACAAAATTGTCACCAAGTGCAAAACCATGGAGAGATCAAATGTTTGGCCTTCATGCAGTACTACATCAGCCACCTGTAACAAACAATGATTTTTTTTTTACTGAAGATATTTATCTAATCTTATAGTACAATCTAGTAGAAGTAACTAACCACATTAAGAGCAAACATTCTGGTTTCCACCTCCTTCCAAGGAATTTGTACATTTGAAGACAACCAACCACCAGAAAAAATCTGATTCATAATAATATATCAATATTAGTGTCTTGGGGAATATTAATGCAAAATATAATACAAGTTTGTGGCTTTGTGCATACCTTTTGCAAAAATACAGCGGAATTTAAAAGCTGGCAAATGTCGACCAAAACCTCGACTAAATTCAACCTAAACTGCGCTAGGCCATCCGGCAAGTCCCCTGTTGCAGTCTCACAAGTATATGTTGAATCATCTACCTACCACAGTGAATGCCTACTTTAATGTTATTAACAAAATTAAAAAAGGAGAAAAAAGTAGAACTTATTGAACATTTGGTTACCTGAGAACGCATCAGAAGAGCATCCAACAATGCTAAAAATACTGGGGAAAAAACGTCTTTTACATGTTTGCAATTTTCGGTGATCCCGACATCCATTCTAGCAATATTGCTTGCAAGACTACACCTATAATATGTAGAGAGAGAGAGAGAAAGCAAACAAATTCAATCTGAAGTTCAGAACTGTGCATATAATATTGACTAAATTGACAAAAATTTACCAGAACTGCAAAGTTGAGTCTGCAATCTCCCAATCTTGACTTGGAAAAGACACACAACTGCCAGAAATCACATGAACTTAATTTAATGTGGAAGAAATTTCATGCGTGAGAAAAGCTGTCACGTGGAATTATGATTTTTAGGCAGTTTGGATATAAAAGATACGTAAGTTAGACAATGTACAACATTGTTATATTTGTATATATCAAACTAGGTTAGAATCCCGTGTGTTAAACGAGTGGAATAAATGTAATGTTATAAGAAGTTAATTTCTTTAAAAAGCCGTGTATTGCACGGGTTGATTAAACACGTGTATTTGCATGGGTTGAATAAACCCTGTATTACACAAGTTGAACAAAATATAATGTAAGAATAACGATCATTATGTAGTATATATATAGAGATAATAAGGATTTATAGTTAAATAATAAGTACTCATAATTAAATTTATAATAAATATCTAAAAATAAACCTTTTTAATATCATTATTTAATAGGAGAAAGTGGCAGGAAAACAAAATTTAGGTGGCCTAAAATTGTGACATGTGTCCTCTTAAGATTTTTATGTATTATAAACTAGGTTATAACCCCGTGTATTACACGGGTTGAATAAATAAATTTTATATACTAAATAATAAAACAATCTATCTTTAAAAACCTCATTTATTGCACGATTTTAATAAATGTAATTTTATATATTAAATAATAAAAGTTATATATATAAGAACCATATGTATTATACTGGTTGAATAAATATAGTTTTATATACAAAATAAAAAAAAAAGTTATATCTTTAAAGCCATGTGTATTACACGGATTGAATAAATGTAATATTGTTTACTAAATAATAAAAAAAAAATTATATCTTTAACTGTATGGTTAATATTTTGAATAATATTTATATATACATGAACATTAATCCAACTAAGTTATCACTTCATTCAAACAAATCATCAGTTAAGAATTATTAAGTGAATGTTCGATTATAATTAAAAATAATTAGTATTTATATATACACGAACATTAATCCAACTAACTTATCACTCCACTCCAAAATCAAAATAATCACCACCATATACTTAAGAATTATTAAGTGAATATTCCATTTATGATAGTTATTATTTACTTTTTAATGTTCAGTTAACTAATTTTGAGTGAATGTTCGATTTATTTTTAAAAAAAATATTGATTTGTGCGGTAAAAAGGGATTTTTTTTACGTGAAGTAAGAGATCACGATGTGATGGAACGATTTCAAGCTATGAAAAAAAGAAGAGTACAAATCTATTATGTATTTGTTTTACTTTATTTATTTACTGTAGTTTTTTTTAAATATTGTACGAATGCACGGTGAAAAAAAAAATTTGGGATACCCCTGAGTTAATATTCTAGTTCCGCTCAAAATAATCACCATATACTTAAGAATTATTAAGTGAATATTCAATTTATGATAGTTATTATTTACTTTTTAATGTTCAGTTAACTAATTTTGAGTGAATGTTTGATTTATTTTTAAAAAATACTGATCACGTAAATAATATATAGAAGTTCAATTGGTATACAATATGGTGATTAAAATATTGAAAAAAAGAACCATACGTTAATCCTAGATGTAATTAATGGATGGAAGTGTATAGTTTGATAAAAGATAGATTCAAATTTTAAGAATTTGAATGCATGAATAATATTAAATACCGGTATATTCATATTCAAATTTTAATTTTGTATTTAAAATAGTATATTTTAATTAAATATAAAAATAATTATACATGCTCTAATATGATGACAAGTGTCCTCAAAGTGGTTTCTTTTATTATATAGTATAGATTTAGATTCCATAGTACAACTAATTTAAGGTTCAAAAAAATCCATTATGTTTTTTATATAATGCAACGATTTAGAAAAGCAATAACTTAAGTTCTGACCTTAAAAGTGCATCCACCAGCATAAGAGCTTCAGAACGGGCTTCAATAATCAAGCTTGGAGCCTAGATACCAGTATATTACAAGATTTTATGATCTTAATCGCTACAAGAAAAATCATTTTTTTCCGAAATACAAAGAAGCATAATATATAGAAAAGCAATATGCTGAATATTTTATTACTTACAGCCTGGCCAATCTCAGACATCAAGCATGCAATACCACTAATTACTTTTTCATCTCCGCCACTAAATGCTCGAAGAAGAACCTCTTTAAGAAATCCTACTTTGCATATAAGAACTTGTGGCAGTCCCTATAGGATAGAAAGGTGAAACTCAAAACGAATATTAATCCAAAAAATAAATGTTTCACTTGATATTAAACCAGATAACATATTACATTTATATGGAAGAAAGAAGGTATTTTACTGTTAAGTACATAGATAGACCTGAAAAGTTTTTTTGTTTATTCATCTTCCAAACAAATAAATACTGTAATAACACTATTATATTGTTGTATTTATTTTTCGTTATCTCCAAAATGTATTTCGTTATTGTTGTTCAATTTTGAAAAACATTAAAAAAAAACTTATAATCTGTGCCCTTTTGTGAAATATTTAGTTATTATTTTCAAATTATCTATATTACAATTATCAACTCGCGTACTTTTTTTTTGTCTTTTTTGTGTTTTTATATTTTTATATACTTTTACCCTTCACCTTTCAGCATTGACACTTATAACCCCTACTTTCTAAAAACTTTGTAATTGAGTTTTACGTGTTTTTTATGTAGGTGTCGGTATAAATTATTATTTTCAAATTATCTATATTACAATTATCAACTCGCGTACTATGCAGTTAATGCGGAAAAATATCGGATATCGGTCAAGGACCAATATTTGAGATATCAGTTATTGCGGTGGGATATCGGTGAGATATCAGTTCAATGTTTTTTCTTGTTTATTTATAAATATGTGTGACATACCTGATAAATTAAACACACATTCTATGATTCTAACACTAAGTGTGATAAACTGATAAATGATGATCAACATAGCTCACTAAATTAAACTGATAAATGATTTTAACACTAACATTCTATGATAAACTGATAAATGATAAACTAAATTAAACACACATTCTGGGAGGGACGATTGTAGGCTGTGTGATAGATTTAGGTTGAGTGACTGGGAAGGACGATTGTTGCTGCCGACGCGCGTAAAGGGTGCAAATATAGTTTAGTTCGTGATATTTGGGCCAACAATCACGCCAAATAGAATGGGCTTTGGACTTTGGAGAGCAGGCTTTAAAGATAAAGAATAAATATTGGCCAACCATATTATCGCCGAGATAACCGATATTACAAAGACAAAATATCGGAGATATATCGGTATATATCGCCGATATTATCGCTACCGATGTTATAACCGAGATTTTGAACCAATATTAGGGTCCGATAACCGATATATATCACTGATATATCGCCGAGATTAACTGCTTAGCTCACTTGAATAGTGCTTTTGGCTTTTTTTTGTCTTTTTGTGTTTTTGTATTTTTGTATACTTTTACCTTCAAATTTCAGCATTGACACTTATAACCCCTTAACTTTCTAAAAACTTTGTAATTGAGTTTTACGTGTTTTTTTATGTAGGTGGCAGTATAAATTCAAGCTGATTAACATTTCAACGTATTTTTTTCCCTGAAATCATGCATTAACGTTTCGATGTAAGGTTTTTTTTCCGGAAATGAGTCGGGTCAAATATAATGTGTTTTCGTGATTATTTTTATGTAGGTTTTCAGTTGATCTATGTTTTGACGTAAATTTTTTTCGGAAACAGTCGGGTCAAATATAATACATTTTCATTAGACGGTAACGCCGCAACAACGCGCAAGGAAACTAACTAGTTTACATCAATGACCAAGTTTAAAAAAACAAACTTATATGATGATTTTATAATTTATGGAATATGCATACCTCATGCCGACCTACGAGCTCAATCAAAACCTCAATTGCTAGATCAAACGTGGATGAAACCTACAAACACTCGGGGTAAAGAAGTTTAAGTTTAACAACCATAGCCTTTGAAGAGAATCTGTAAATAACCAAAATAACCCTGATAACAATTTTTCACCTGCAAAGAGTTGAAAACAAAATTAAGAAGGGGGTGGTCTAGCAGTGAGACAGGTAAAATGTCTGAGAAACATCCAGCCCGAACCTGAAAATATGCAGTCATGATTCAGATGTATAAGAATGTGAAAACAAAACATTTAACCACCACTATTAAGATATACAAGAGCACATAATTAGGTCATTTCATCAGTACTCGGATTTATAGCTTTTAAGGATTAAAAAACATTTAAAGGTCGTTAATTTGTCATACCCAACTCAACAAACAACGAAGAATCTTTCTGCTCCTTTCATGTAGCTGAATGGTACCATCAAAGCTCTCTTCAGATTGCTGCAGTAGGAACTTTAATACTGCCGATGTATGTGATAGTAGCTGCTAATGCAAGACAATATGTTAGTTGCTAGAGTAAAACAATTAAAACATTAAAAGAAGTTGATAAAGTAAATAATTAAATGGTCCAGACTCTAGTACCTCTGGGCCATAGTCAATTTTTTGACCAGATTTGCTTTTATAATTAGCACTTTCATCTTCAACAACTTCTGGCAAGACTGTGAGCATTTCCAAAACTACAATATTGCCATCATCCTGACCTTGAAGATTATGAAGACTGTAGAATAGCTTCTCAATTGGTTTGTAGTACTCCACAGCATGAAGTATGAGTGTCGATAGAGCCAGACAAATTTGTGTTAAGAGCTACACCCAAATACAACAAACACATAAAGAATAAGTAAATAAATTACATCTAGTTACCAAACCAACAGGACTAAAAAAACTGCACATATCTTGTGTATATTAAAATCATCAAAAAACGAACAATATAAATTTGCTACAGAAGTAGAGTACCTGGGACGGGCCTGAACTGAATCTTTTAGCAGCCAGAAGAAGAGCATTAACAAGAGATTCCTTTGCTTCCAGATGCAGACAATGTCCTTCATTTTGGATCTGAAAAGTGACAGAATAAGGTATAGTTTCATAGCCCCATACTATATTTCAAATTATTAGTATTCCAATTTAATATAGTCGATAGCTAAGTGCCACACACAGATTTCTGCCTTTTCTTGTCTAATAATGTAGACACTATTAGTTCTCTGCTTGAATAATCTTATGTTCACTTAAGTTATCAATATAACATGTGTTTATAACAAAGCCAAATGAGTAATTCTTGTGAAATTGCCATGATATCAATTTTACATCAATCAAAGGTGTTTTCTGGTGAACTGGTGACTCCTGATGCGTTCTACCTATATCCTCTAAAGGTCAATTCTAAGGAAGCATTTTCTAAAACCTGTAGATTGTTGAGTGTATACTGTATAATACCCAAATCTTGTAAAGCTTCCACTTTGTTACACCATATGATAAGTTAACCCTCTAATCCTGATGACCAAACTTCAATTGACGTTTAATCACCAGGATGATAAAAGATGCATATGGCAGTAAGAAAAAGTTGAAAAAAGCGAGGCGACTATATTGCAGCTATAGACAATAGACAATGTTGTCAAAAGCCCTTCGGACGCATGCCTAAGCCCTCAGGCAAGGTGAGGCGCAGGGAAAACGCCTTGCTTCCATCCAGTGACCTTCGGGCGTCATTCCGGTCAGATATTTATCCTTATACATAAAAAATGGTATGTTTATGGTGTGCGCCTTTCTTATCTCAGGCGCAAGGCTCCCCGCACCTTTGACAACTATGGCTGCTATAGATTTATGATATTTATCCAACCTTTCCAATTACTACAAATCACAATAAACCAATAACAACCAATAACCTAATTAAGTAATATCATATTTCAACAAGCAATAAACTCATCAAAGCCCTAAACAAAGCAATCACACATATAGGTGAATAAACATGTAGAAAAACACCACAAAATCAAACAACCACCTTGCGCTTAAGCAGTTGAGCAGCAAAGAACTCAACTTCAAAATCGGAAACAGGCTGATCAGATGTCAAAATAGAGGTAGCAATCTCCCAAGCAGCATCGGTCTGCTGGAACTGAACGAGCCACTGGTTAGCCGAGACTCGATTACACGACTGCGTGTCGTGATTTAAGACGTGAACCGCCTGCGCCACCTGGATTTGTAACTCCATTTAAAACCGCATCATCGATAACTGCCGTCATCTACAGGAGTCATTTCTTATGGTAATATTTACAATTGATGATGTTTGAAGGATTGATTAGGGTTTTGTGAGTGATTTTTGGTGTTACCGGACTCGCGTATCAGTATACCCTAACCACGCCGGAGAATAATGATGATGATGATAATAATAAACTAGATTTTGCCCCACCCGCGTTGCGGGCACTAAGCCGAATATTTCTCTCTCATAACATGTCCGTCTGTGTTTCGATTACTTGTACATACTACTCAAAACACGATCTAAAAAAATGATATTGTGTCAACCAATTAAAGTAAAACACTATCATACTTTGGCTTAAAAAAAAACAAAAACGATAGAAAAACAATAATTTTAAGCTCGAGGAAAAATAAAAAGTACACCGAGTCAAACAATTAAAACAAAGCACTACTATAGTTTTGTAAAAAAAACTAAAACGATGGCATGACTGTAATTTTACACTGGGGTCAAAATCTTAATTTGTCTGGGAAAGCAAAGGAAAACGATGGCAAAAATGTAAATTTAGATCGAGGGCAAAATTGTAATTTGACTGGGTGGGGAAAAAAGAAAACTAATGGCAAAACTGTAAATTTAAACAGGTCAAAATCGTAATTTTGAATCGAGGGCAAAATGATAATTTATAGTTGGGGGCGAAAGTATAATTTTATTTTGAACTGGGGTAAAAACGTAATTTTGAAATGATGGCAAAATCGTAATTTTAAAGCGGGGATAAAATCGTAAATTGGTTGGGCCAATGGGGGAGTGCCTGGCAGCTTCCTGACACTATTCCCCCATCTTGTGTCTGTAGTTATACACTGGGGGCAAAATCGTAATTTTACTGGGAAAGCAAACAAAAACGATGACAAAAATGTAAATTTAAATTGAGGGTAAAATTGTAATTTAGTTGGGCGGAACAAAACAAAACTAATGGCTCAACTGTAAATTTAAACGGGGCAAAATCGTAATTTTGAACCGAGGACAAAATTGTAATTTTTAACTGGGGCAAAAGCATAATTTTATTTTGAATTAAAAGTAAAAACGTAACTTTAAACTGATAGAAAAATTGTAATTTTAAAGCGGGGACAAAATCATAGTTTGATTTGGCCTAAAGCAGGCGAACTACTCTATTCACCAAATTTCATAAATGTCCTGAATTGGTGTATAGGCATTATTGCCTAGTGGAGATGGATATGATCGGGTGGTTCCGCTGATGGCACGATGATACTCCAGTTGTCCGTCAGTGATCCAAAATTGCCGTTAAAAAAAAATTAAGTAATAAAATAATGAAAAATAAAAAGTATAAATAATATTATAATAATATTTGTGTACTAGTTTTAATATGTATAATAAAATGGTATTTTGGTTAATTACAGTTTTGTCCTTGTACTATGCCGAACATGCCATCTTCACCTCGTAAACATTCCATTCTTTTAGTGCTGTTTCACTATTTATTGTTCGGAATTGTTTGGGGAAGTTTGGTTTTACAATCGTTTTTTTTTTAAGTTTTAGTTGGTATCCAAACATAAAATGTTAGATTTATGTGACATTTTATACTTGTATAGGTTTTTAATTATTTTTAGTTGGGCTATGTACGTGTGACGCGATAAAAATGCTAGTTCTATTTGGCGGATTAAACGAAATCTAGGGATAAATGTTTGAATGCCAGTATTACTTTCGAATAATATGATACCTCAATAACCTGATCAAACAGTGATAGGACCTGAAGTCGAGTTCCATTACATAAACCATTATTTCCATCATTTTTTGATAACGTCACTGAAACACTAACCTTTAGTAATTATCAATGGTTTAGCAAGCCTAAAAATATAACTCCATTTAGGACATCTGGTGAGTATAGACTTGCATTAAATTATTATTGATTATAAGCCTGTGTATTACACTGATCTAAAGATAGAAATAATGTAACTTTACAATATCTGCACAAATTTACACAAGTGAATTATTTTTATACGTACACCAATTTACATAACGTAGTTAGTCTTCTTCTCTGTCGGAAAGCAATGAAAGTAGGTGATCATTTACTTTCTATACAACTTCGTTCATAGCAAGTATGACTCTGTTATGAAAATGTTCAAAAAAAAATTTGAAATATCGAAGAATAATAGTGGTACTATGGTATTTTATGGTATGTTAATAGAAAAGGTAAACCTTTATGCTTTGGTAAAGTTGAAATTGTTATTTGCGGTGATGTTTATAGATTGTCATTTAGATGAACATGTATATCTTGAGATTAGCTATTTTTTCTAATTTTGAAGTCCTAATATGCATTTTGATAATAGATCTAGAAATTAGAGTCATAAATGCAAAGGTGGAGATGTTCTCCGATTGGATTGATCGAACCTATTGAGAACCTAATTATCTTTATATACCATTTAAATATTGAAGTTGTTTACAATACAATACAATATATTAATGATAATAATATTTAGATATTAATATAATAAATAATATATTAATAATACTATTAGTAAATTAATATAACTCATAACACATCTTAGAAAAATGAACTACGGTTATTAATTATAATATTAGATACCCGTTAGAATTATTGTAGAACTAATTATTATATTAATCGTATTTAACTAATATTATATTAAATTAAGGAGAGAATGCTATTCGCATAAATATTTTAAGAAATAAAAACTATATAATTAATATTTATAATGTTTAAATATATTACATTTGCAATAATCTATTTTTGTTAGTGTTTTTATCGCTAATACTAATTTAGAATATTTTGTTATTCGTTCATTGAGAAAATCTAAAATATTTTGAGTATCCAAATAAAACTAATCAATAATATATATCTAATATTAATAAAAGAATATTTTTAATGCCACATCTAATAAAAGAATATCAGTGAATGTCAACAATGTAAAAGTGAGCAGTGGCTATTTTTTCCGATCAGTAGATACCAACCAATTTTCGAAACACTGATGTTCGGTCAATCAGTGGTCAACATGGAGATTGAAGAAACACAGGTTGTGTATCCGCAGTGGAATACTTGAACAATCAAATGTTTGAACCAATTTCAAGAATACTATACCCAAACAATCAAGATGAGAAGCTTAATATTCATCAAAGTTTATATGAATTTTATTAGTATAAAGATGAAACAACTGTTCAATTAATAATACAGATTAAACCACTAAATTGAAGTGATAAATAGTGTTACATATAAACACAGTCTTTTAAATTACCATTTTGCATATTTTGAATTTCAAAATTACTGATATTGTCAGTAACTACTGACTTGATTTGAAAGCAAATGCAATAATGACTTTTTTAAATTTTATTTTAACTTTAATCAACATATAATAACCGTCAATTTGTAATTCAAAATTTGCTTAATCAAATGTCCAAAGCTCAAGAAATCAGCATTAATTACTGATTTGATTTGAAACAAATAGTCATCAAGAATTTATTTTTATTTTTTAATTTAACTTTAAATTTTATGATGAAAATAATGTTGGTGGAACTCTTATGTAATTGGTTGTCAACAATGTAAAAGTGAGCAGCGGCTATTTTTTCCGATCAGTGGATACCAACCAGTTTTCGAAACACTGATGTTCGGTCAATCAGTAGTCAACATGGAGATTGAAGAAACAGAGGTTGTATTTCAACAGTGGAATATTTTGAACAATCAAATGTTTGAACCAATTTCAAGAATACTATACCCAAACAATCAAGATGAGAAGCTTAATATTCATCAAAGTGTATATGAATTTTATTAGTATATGTTGATTAAAGTTAAAATAAAATTTAAAGTTAAATTAAAAAATAAAAAAAAAATTCTTGATGACTATTTGTTTCAAATCAAATCAGTAATTAATGCTGATTTCTTGAGCTTTGGACATTTGATTAACCAAATTTTGAATTTCAAATTGACGGTTATTATATGTTGATTAAAGTTAAAATAAAATTTAAAAAAGTCATTATGTCATTTGCTTTCATATCAAGTCAGTAGTTACTGACAATATCAGTAATTTTGAAACTCAAAATATGCAAAATGGTAAGTTAAATTTTTCGTTCTCTCTCTCTTTTTTTTTTTTCCTACAGTGTATATCAGTTCTAATATTTAATTATTTTATTAAAGCAGCATATTACACTACTTTTACCTTTGAAATTAAATCTGAAATTTATGACGTCCAATAACAGTGTCAAACCATAACAGTGGTTCAGCATCAACTTTAGTTATTCTATGTTTCTTTTTATTTGTTTATGTTAACAGTGTTTATATGTAACAGTGTTTTCCGCATCAGTGTTTTATAGACTGTTAGGTTGTTAGATGTCATCACCTCAGTGTTTTATATGTAACCATTTTTATGGCATCAGTGTTTATATGTAACAGTGTTTAGGAACAGTTTTGTATTTCACATCACTTCAGTGGTTTGATCTCTACTATTAATTGAACAGTTGTTTCATCTTTATTTTAATAAAATAAAATTCCTATACACTTGGATGTTAAGAGTGTTTAAGTGTTTATATTTAACAGTGTTTTTCGCATCAGTGTTTATAGTCTGTTAGGTTGTTAGATGTGATCACCTCAGTGTTTTATATGTAACCGGTTTTATGGCATCATTGTTTATATGTAACAGTGTTTATCACCACAGTGGTTTATATGTAAGCGTATTTATCACATCACTTCAGTGGTTTGATCTGTACTATTAATTGAACAGTTTCATCTTTATACTAATAAATAAGGTAACACAAAATACACTTGGATGATTATTAAGTTCCTCATCTTGATTGTTTGGGTATTGTATTATTGAAAGTGGTTCAAACATTTGATTGTTAATGACTATTTGTTGCAAATCAAATTAGTAATTAATGCTAATTTCTTGAGCTTTGGACATTTGAGTTAAGCAAAATGTGAATTTCAAATTGACGGTTATTGTTTTTTAATTAAATTTAAAATAAAATATAGAAAAGTCATTATGAAAATTGCTTTGAAATCAAGTCAGTAATTTTGAAATATTGAAATTCTTAATATACAAAATGGTAATTTAAAATTGACGTTCTTTCTCTTTTTTTGCCTACTTTGCATATCATTTCTAATATTTTATTACTTTAATAAAGCAGCATATAAAGATATACACTCCCTGCATTTGAAATTACATTTGCCACTGCATTCAGTTAATTTTTTTATTGGATAATCGGTAAGCTTGAATTTCAACCTTGATATTTTTTTTAAGAACATCCATGCTTATTGTATTATCATATTACGTTTAGCAATACTTATATTTTGCTTATTCTTTTTTTTTATGTACAGTCTTCAAATGGAGGTTGCAAAGGTTAGCATGCTTAACGATCTTAATACATTCTCAAACAACTATTCGATTAGAGTGAAGATTGTTAGCATTTCGAAGAAGATGATGAATGATAACAAAAATGAAATATATCGTCTTGATATGATCTTCATGGATGAGATGGTACCGTATATAGTTGTGTTATAATTTTTTTGGACATATGAATATCCAAATGAATATAACACCTTTTTTATTTAATCGGATGTTTCATATTCTTAGGGAACTATGATACAAGCCAGCTGTTTGCATAAGATGCTAGGAAAATTCAAACACTTTCTTCAGTTGGATGAATGTCTTCTTATCACCAAACCTTCTCTTGCTACTAATAAGTCCTCTGCTAAGTATACCAAGAGAAACGACAAAATATCACTTTACTTCTATACTTCTGTTGAGAAATGCTTTGACTGGTCTGGACCGAAATACCGTTTTAATTTCGTTAACCTCAAGGATGTTGTTAAAAATAAATTTGAAGTTAATACAGTTATTGGTATGTAAATCACTACATGATATATATCTATTGTTTTGTCTTATTGTTTTTTTTATTCTTATCACTTCTTAATGCTGTTTTCTTTTCACAATATATTTTTGTTTATAGATTGGATTGATTATGTGGATGTATGTTTCAATCTAGAGGATACGTCAAAGAAGGATGGGAGCAAGGGCAAGAGACTTAATCTTAGACTTGAAGACCTTGAGTGCGTTCTTTTTATTAAGTTGTTGCATTTTGACGTTTAAACCATTATAAGGTTGCTTGATGTTATTATGTTTTATGTTAATATTTTAGAGGCCAAAAGTGTCCGGTTACTTTGTGGGATGGTTTTGCTATTGACATGTTTGCTTACATGAATGATAAGAAACGAGAGAAATATGTTGTTATCCTTTGTCATTTTGGTATGGTCAACCTTTACAAAGGTACAATTTTAACTTAATTAGTTTAATTTTTTTATTGTTATAGATTTATCTTTAGATTTACTTATATGTTTTAAATTTGACACTATTTATATTGATCTACATTTGGTTTTAATTTTAAATTCAGGCAAGCGTGGCGTTGCAAATGGCTTTGAGCTAAGCAGACTTTTTATTGACACTGACATTGAAGAGATATCCTCTTTTAGAAAGAGGTATAGTTAGTATGCATATAAACATTGAACAGTATTATTTTGTACCTACATTTATTTTTTACGTTTTAATTTGATCACATGAATCTGTTTAGATATGTAGAGAAAATTTCTGCTTCATCTTCATCAAATGATCATGTTGGTTCAAACGTCATCTCAAGTGTTGAAGATGAGTTTCTTAATAACCCTGATTTCATGCTTATTGGTTTCCTGGGAACCATATCAACGGTGTGTATTTTCTTATAAGTACTCTACATGCTGAGTTTTTTAAAAGTCTTTTCTAAGTGTTATTATTTTTGTTTGATGTTGATAGACAAAGAAGGTTTTGGTTGTTGGCACAATCACAGCTATATGCACTGATAAACTTTGGTATTACAATGGTTGTAACCACTGTAAGTCAGGTGTGGAGGAAAGATTTGTAACGAAAGAAAATCCGGATGGTTTATCTGGTGTTGATCATGAAAAATCGTTGGTGTGTACAAATGATAAATGTGAAGGAGTCGACATCTATTCTATTCCGCGGTTTGAGATTACAGTTTTATTTCCTTATACTAAATACTAATATGAACGACACTTTTGTTTTTAGTAATACTAATGTTTTCATTTGTTTTTAACTTTGATAGGTTCAAGATACCTATTAGGGTGCAAGACTCTTCCGGTACTGTGTCTTTGACACTGTTTGATTTCGAAGCTTACAAGATTCTTAAGAAAACTGCCAAAGACTTAGTTTCAATTCAAGATCAGGTAACAAATACATGCATTCAGTTATTTTGCCATGTACTATATATAATTTAAAATTAATTTTTATAAAATTGTATGTTGAAATTATGGAATCATTCTGCTCATTGTAATTATATTAATTTTTATAAAATTATAGGTTGTTAATTCTGGAGAGATACCGAACCCATGAGATCTTTGACACATTGATTGGAAAGAGGTATGCTTTCATCATAAGTGTTAAAGACTATAACATTGAGCATCAGGTTGAAAACTATCGTATTTCAATGGCCACTAACGATGATGAGATCCTTGCCGCGCTCTGCGCCAAATTCAATCTTAACCAGGTCTAAATCTTCATTATGTCATTCTTTTAATTTGATATACATATCCTTTTAAAATATATTTATACCATTGTGTGTATTTTATGTTATTATGTATTATGTACTTAAAGCATGAGCAGTCCGAATCGTTGGATGTTCCAGAATCCTGCAGTTTATCTACTCCTGTTGACCTTATGAAGGTTATATGAGAATTTCCTTATTTGTAGTAAATTTTTTTAAACGTTAGTACTTATTGTCTTTTTATATCAGGATGAGTTGTCATACTGCGGTGAGAATGTTACGCCTGCATCCCAAGCACTTGTAGGCACTAAGAATCCGTCTTCTGATGAAACAAAACGTAATATTCATGAAGTGTTCGATGTGGATGAGGCATTAGGTTGCTCCTCGACAAAGCGCCGCATCAGTGATGAACTCTCTCAGGATGAAGATGCTGGTGTTTCGACGCTTTTGATTCCAAAGATTGAGAAATAGTGTCTTCTGTATTTTCAAATACATTTATGTGTTGATTTCATATGCTGTTGCCATGTTGAACTTATGGTTTTCGTTTTGTTGCTTTTGGGTGTTTGGTGGGTTATGTTTTGGACTGATTATGTGGTTTTGAATTCCTAAAAACTTATCTGCTTATTATAATGTATATTGTTAAATAAATATTGAGATGTCCAATAGTCAATATTTATGTTTAAAACTTATGTGTATGAATAGTAGCAACAATTTATAATATATATTGTATATACCCAATTAACAACTTTTTTATCTACAAACATTTCTAATCTTTAAGCAATTTTAATGTTATTATTTTATCTCATAATTTATATAGGATTATCCGTGGATGTGGTTGTTCTTTATTGGTTTTTACCGTTATCCCTGCCCACTAAGATTTAGTAAGTATCCGTCATATGTTACAGTTTAAAAAAAATATTTAATTTGTGCCTGTTTCTCCCATTACTTATTTAAGTAATCTCATTCAATAGGTTTTTTATATACTTCAAATTTTCTCTAAGTCATTCAAAGAATGTTGTTCAGAAAAATCGTAACCAAGTATGAAGCGTAAATTCAAACCCATTTTATTTGGTTTTTTGTTTGCTTTATTGATCCATGTTTTATTTTATTTTTTTTCTTTGGTTTATTTGGATAACTGAAGAAAATACCGTTTAACTTAAATAGTTATTAAATAAAGATAGTAATATTTTATTTTAAAAATTATATACAAATAAACCATAAACCTAACCGATGAACATCTGATTTACATTCCACAAAGATTACAAAATTTGTTGTTAAGTTTTTTATCAATGTAATACATTATTTGGAATAATTAATTCAATAATATGAAACGATTTTATTTTACTTTTCATGAAATGATTTTTAATTACAAAATGATAAAATGCAATATTATAATTTATTGAGGTTATGTTTAATCCTTAGGTATTATATATTGTAATTCAAAATTTAAAAAACCACTGTTTCTTCTATTGTTTTAATGTTCCTGATCTTAATACTCTTTCTTCTTTTGAAAGCTTCTCCTTCTTTCAGAATTAACAATGTCAAAGAATTCACGTTCATTTTCTACAACAGCTAATTCATCTCAACGAAATTTACATAGTAAGTGAAATTATAACTTCTTAACTCATCATTTCCGAAATCAAAATCAGCTTTTAGATTCAAATCATAGTTCTACTTGGTTTTTTTGTAGGTCCTCTTATGAGAACTCCTGTTTCAGATATCTCTAACAGATCTCCTCTTTCAGATATCACAAATGGTAATAGCTCTTGAATTTGATTATAGGTATTCTTTTTTCCGTTTTATGTTTCTAAGTGGACTGATTCTTGTGTTTTGAACATATTATACTTTCTATGTTTTTTAGTTATTTCACCGAATGAAAGGCGTAAGCTTCGAAAATTAATACTTGATAATAAGAAATTAAAGAATGCGTGGTCATCATCAGCTGCTAATTCATCTCAACGAAATTTACGTAGTAAGTGTAATTATAACTTCTTAACTCAGAAGAACCCAAATCAAAATCAGGTTTCAGATTGAAATCATAATTCTACTTGCTTTTTTTGTAGGTCCTCTTACGAGAACTCCTGTTTCAGATATCTCTAACAGATCTCCACTTTCAGATATCACAAATAGTAATACCTCTTGAATTTGATTATAAGTATACTTTTTTCCGTTTTATGTTTCTAAGGTGACTGATTGTTGTGTTTCGTACATATTATACTTTCTCTGTTATTTAGTTACTCCACCTAATGAAAGGCGTAAGCTTCGAAAATTAATACTTGATAATAAGAAATTGTTAAATGCATCGTCATCATCAACGAATGTTTGTAGCATCTTTTCTGAGAATGCAAATATGGTTGAATGTTCTGATTCTACGGATCAACATATGTACTCCATTGCGTGTCGAGCAGTTAGAAATGCTACTGGTTCTTTAATTTCAACTACACCAGGTTTGTATTTTGTTTCTTTATTATTTGTTTTGATAAACACATTACTAAACCACATACCGGTCTTAACATCAATGTTTTAATATTGGATGTTCATATAATGGCATTAACATAGGTACACCAGCAGATAGCAAACGTCGATATTCCATTACTTCTAGCATTATTAGCAGTAACAATCAGCCGATATTGGGTAGTAACTCTACGCTTACACGGCTGTCTTCTGGTAAACGTAACCTTGAGTGCAAGAAGCGTGATAATACTCCTGTACGTATGCTCTCTTTGGATTCCGATCAAGAAAATGTGTTCTTGTGCACTGATGAAGATCCTTATAAAGGGATATCTAAAGGTTTTAATCTATTTTATTCTTTTAGGACATTTGTTGTCTTCTACCTGTAATATAACTCTCAATCATTTGTTAACAGATTATTTGGACCATGGTGACCAAGTGCTTACATGTCAGCTTTGTAGTGCAAAGCTATGGGCATCGGAAGCTGGAAAAGGTCGTTTAATTGTAAATAAGCTATGTTATGGTATGTGTTGTGGGTATGGTAAAGTTCAGCTACCGCCTTTAAAGGATGCACATCCGTCTTATCAAAATTTGTTTTCTTCCTCAAATCCAAAAAGCAACTTCTTCCTAAAGAACATAAGGCGATACAACTCTATGTTCTCTTTTACATCTATGGGTGGAAAGCTTGATTCTAATATCAACAAGGGCAATGCTCCATTTATATATCGTATCAGTGGCCAAAACTATCATTGCATGGGGAGTCTCAAACCTCCAGCTGGAAATGAAGCTAAGTTTTGTCAGCTATACATACATGATACAGAAAATGAAATAACAAACAGACAGGCATTATTCAGGTACGAGTGATTTCTAAGTTCCATTTTTATTCTATTAAAGAACATCTAGAAATTTAACTATTTGTAGTTCAATATTAGTTGTTAAGTACCATCACTTAATCCTTAATCACTGATTCTCTATCCAGAGATTGCTACAACAGCAGTTGTTAACCATCAGTGTTTTAATCACCAGCAGTGCTTAAAAGTTTTTTTCATCAGCTGTTTGACTTAACAGTAGTTTGCGTTATTAATTCTAAATTCATCAGCTGTTGTAGGTAAACTGAAGTTTCCTACAATAAGCTCTGCCCAGTTAAGTTTCATACAATGACATTGATTATAACAATTTAATAAGGCAAAACACTGTTGGATATAATTACATTTGTACACAAAGTCAAACTAACCCCATCCAATGTTCAAGACCAAACCACTCATGCCTACCAAACCACTGTTTAAGACCAAACCATTGAAATGTTACTTTTCTCAACATATTCTAAAAGTTTTGAGCTGTATCAACAGTTGTTTACAACCGTTCTTCCTTAAAAGTTAATTATTAATCACTGATTCTCTATCCACTGCTTATTACAATAGCAGTTGTTAATCTTATGTAGTTCACTATCAGTTGTTAGGTATCATCAGTGTTTTAATTACTATCAGTGCTTACAAGTTTTACATCAGCTGTTTGACTTAGTACTAATCTGTTTTTCTTTAACACTTAATTACTAATAACTGATTCTCTATCCACTACTTATTAAAATAGTTATGTTATGTTAACGTTTTGTTGTTTTTTTTTTCTTTTAACAGCAAAAGAACCAAACCTTCATCGCCTGCTGATAAAGAACTTGATGTTGAAATGATAAAGTATTTGAGGGCTTTATTAGATTCACAAAATATGTTGGTTAAGACATATAGGATGGTCAGAAACCATTTTCACCAATCTCCAGATGCCAACCTTAGTCTGCGACTAATTTATAGAAGAGAAAAAGACGACAGGACATATAACTTACCCACCACATCTGAAGTTGCTGCTTTGGTTGTCGGAGACATAGATAAAGCTATAGACCATCGTGATATTGTTGTCCAGACGCAGTCGGGAATGCTGCAGCGTATTAGCGAATTACACCCATCGTATCTTGCTCTGCAATATCCGTTACTTTTTCCATATGGTGATGATGGTTATAGAGTTGATATTCCTCATAGAGATTTTATGTCCACACAAAAGAAAATAAAACCAAAGTGCACAATGAGAGAATTTTTTTCATATAGGATCCAAGATAGAACTTATGGCTTTTCCTTAATTTTAAATGGGCGAAGGTTGTTACAACAGTTTTTGGTTGATGCGTACACAATGATTGAGAGCGAAAGATTAAAGTACATTCGTAGGCAACAAGCGAACCTTCGCTCTGAAACATTTGAGAATCTTCAAAAGTATAAATCGAAAGGTAAGGAAGTTTTAACAGATACTGGAAAGCCTGTTATACTTCCTTCTTCATTTACTGGTGGTGCAAGATTCATGCAACAAAATTACCTCGATGCAATGGCCTTATGTAAGTGGTATGGGTACCCTGATTTCTTCATAACTATAACATGTAATTCTAAGTGGCCTGAAGTAAAAAGATTTCTAAAAGATTCAACCATCAAAGCCGAAGACAGGCCTGACATATTGTGTCGATTGTTTAAGAGGAAGCTTGATTCGTTAATCAAAGATTTTAAGGATTCCAAGTATTTTGGTGAGATTAACGCTGGTGTGTTATTTTTTTTTTTCACATCTTATCCTCTGATGTATATTTTTTAATCAAGGTTATTAACTAATAAATTTTGTTTATTTTTCCTTTTTATTTAGTTGTTTATACAGTAGAATTTCAAAAGCGTGGTCTTCCTCATGCACATATATGCTTATTCATGAAGGTCGATCACAAACTTCCAACCATAGATCACATAGATCCATTTATTTCTGCTGAGATTCCCGATAAAAAAGAAGATCCTGAACTTTATTCTCTTGTGACTGATTATATGATTCATGGTCCGTGTGGGAATGCTAATTTGAATTGTCCTTGCATGGTTGATAAAAGATGTTCAAAAAACTTTCCGAAGAAATTCACACCAGTGAAATATTTGTTCAAGTACATCAACAAAGGTCCTGATATGGCTACTGCGGTAGTTTCTGGTGATACAAGTTCAACCATCAAAGAAAAGCCAAAAGATGAGATCAAGGAGTATTATGATTGTAGATATATTTCAGCTTGTGAGGCATCCTGGAGAATATTCTCTAATGAGGTTCATTATAGGTATCCTGCTGTTATGAGGCTTCCCTTTCATTTGCCTGGCCAACAGAATGTTGTGTATGGTGCTGATGACGATATTGATAATGTTTTAAGCAAGCCTTCTGTTGCTTCTTCAATATTTATGCAATGGATGAAGTTGAACGAGTCAAATAAAGATGCTAGAAAGCTGACTTATGTTGAGTTTCCTTCCAAATTTGTTTGGATACTTAAAGATAGATGTTGGCAGGTACGTAAGTTGTACCAGTGTGTTGGCCGGATTCATTCTGTATCTCCTGCTTTGGGCGAACCTTATTTTTTGAGGATACTACTGAATAAAGTTAAAGGACCTAGATCATTTGAGGAGATACGTACAGTTAACGGTCAATTATTCCAGACTTTTAGAGATGCTTGCTATGCGATGGGACTTTTAGATGATGACAATGAATATGTTGAGGCCATTAAAGAAGCAAGTTTTGAAGGACATGCTGGGTATCTTCGAGCGTTATTTGCTACCCTGCTTTTGACAAATACTCTATCTCGGCCAGAATTTGTTTGGGAGAATACTTGGAAATACTTAGCTGATGATATTGTTTATAGACGTCAAAAAGAAACAAATATTTCAGGTTCTGATCTATTTTCTTTTATTTTACATACTACATTTTGATTTTTTATTTAATAATGTTAATTTTTTTATTTGCTAGGTTTAGTGATTCCTGAACATCAGATTAAGAACCTTACTTTGTTGAAAATTGAAAACTATTTAATTTCCAATGGTTCATCATTACGAAGGTTTGCCACTATGCCGTACCCTGATGACGATTCCTTACGTGATGCTTCTAATCGTCTGATCAATGAAGAGCTGTCACATGACCTAGATGAAGAACAAGCTGAGTTTAACAGGTTGCATCAATCTCTTACAGATGAACAACGAGCGGTTTTTGACGAAATAATGGAAGCAGTTGTAGGGCGTAAAGGAGGCCTTTTTTTTTGTCTATGGTTATGGTGGAACTGGAAAAACCTTTTTATGGAAGACTTTAGCTTCAGCTGTTCGATGCAGAAATGGAATAGTTTTAAATGTGGCCTCAAGTGGTATTGCTTCGTTATTACTTTCCCGTGGAAGGACAGCTCATTCTCGGTTCCATATTCCCATTAATCTAACAGAAGATTCAATGTGCAATATTAAGCCAAATAGTGATATTGCAAGATTATTAAAGGAAACCCAATTAATCATATGGGACGAAGCACCGATGGTACACAAACATGCCTTTGAAGCTTTAGATAGGACCATGACCGACGTATTTTCGGAAGGTAGGAGTATTCGTTCGGATATTCCTTTTGGTGGTAAAGTTATTGTATTTGGTGGTGACTTTAGACAAATACTACCTGTTATTCCTAATGGTACTAGACAAGAAATTGTTAGTGCGTCTTTAAGCTCTTCATACATATAGGCAAAATGCAGACTCTTACGGCTGACTAAAAACATGCGTCTAACTATTGGAGCTGAAAGTTCGAATACGAAGTCTATCAGAGAATTTGCAAAATGGCTTATTGATATTGGTGAAGGAAACGTTGGAGATGATAATGATGGTGACGCCATTATAGAGATACCAGATGATTTACTGATCACCGATATTTGTGACCCAATACAAAGTTTAATTGACTTTGTATATCCTTCAATTATTCAACAATTTAGGATTGCTGGATTTTTTTCTGAGCGAGCAATTCTAGCACCCAAAAATGAGGTAGTTCATGAAATTAATGATCGATTGCTTTCGTTATTTCCTGGTGATGCGAAAGAGTATCTGAGTTCTGATAGTATATGTCAAACCGAACAAATTCTTGATTCTTTTCAAGAAAGCTTATACTCAACAGAAAATTTGAATGCTCTTAAGATTTCTGGCTTGCCTAATCACATATTAGTTCTTAAAGTTGGTGTTCCTGTGATGCTTCTTCGAAACATTGATCAACAGAAAGGGTTATGTAACGGTACAAGGCTTCAAATTACTTTTCTTGGTAAACGAGTTATAGAAGCTGAGGTTATATCTGGTGGGAACATTGGCACAAGAGTTTATATTCCAAGGATTAATATGATCCCGTCTGACAAAAAAATACCTTTTCAATTTCAACGAAGACAATTTCCGTTATCAGTTTGTTTTGCTATGACAATTAACAAGAGTCAAGGACAATCGTTATCAAAGGTTGGTCTTTATTTGAAAGATCCTGTCTTCACTCATGGTCAGTTGTATGTTGCATTATCAAGGGTCAAGACCAGAGAAGGTGTTAAAATACTAATATTCGATGCTGATGGAAAACCAACAAATAAGACTTCTAATGTTGTTTACAAAGAAGTTTTTACTAGCTTGTAATCATTGTGAGGAATGTTAAAACGCTGTTTGATCAAAGTCAAACTACTTATGTTAAAAGCTAATTATAATAGATAAAACACTATTTGAGCAATGTTAAAACGTTGTTTAACTAAAGTCTGTTTGACCAAAGTCAAACTACTTTTGTTAAAAGCTACTTGATAAAACACTGTTTGACCAAAGCCTGTTTGACCAAAGTCAAACTACTTATGTTAAAAGGTACATATAATAGATAAAACTAAATTTTCCCTCGGCATTGCTTCTTGAGGTCATGAAACTTACTTATGTTAAAACCTAATTACTATTAATACATGATTCAAAGTATTCAAATTTTATGTTATGTTAATGGTTTTGCTATATGAAAAATTATTTTTCTTTGTTAATTTGAATACCAAATCAATTCAACTAATCATGTACTTTACTCTTGTATGTCAATGTAAATGTAAATAACAAATTTAAAAAGGGGTGTATGTGTAAATATTTTTCATCAGTTGAAAATATGGGAAGAGAAAAACACAACCGTCACTATTTCTTCATCATCATTACACATCAAACATCTATCATCTCTTCTTTCAAAAATCTCTTCTCCCCAGTCATTTTCTAGGGTTTCAATTTTCTTTTCCTCCGTCTTCTACACTTCAATCACCTGAGGTTTGATTATTATTTTTTCTTCAGCAACTGGTATGTACATTCCTATTGTAATGAACTTTATATTGTTTAATCTATGTTAATTTAAATCCTATCTTGCTACTAATACGATTTTAAATGTTTATTGCTATACATTCAAGATTCAAGAAGGGTTTACTTATGTGTTTGAATCATTTGTTGAGAACATGTTAAAATAATTATTATTTGCAGAATAATTTTAACTCATACTCTGTTTCTATGATTAATTTCACTATATACTTTGTTAAAACAAAAAGTTAATGTTCATTTTCGAAGCCAGCTTTTTAATTACAGTCTTTTAACATCTTTACTGATTCAGGTTTTATGATGTATACTACATTTGTTAAGTTTCTTCGTAACCCAGAATCTTTGAAACTGGTATGACATGTTTTTACATACATAATTTATTTGTATTGAGATATATATTTAACAGTTCTTTTATGGTTTATATTTTCTTACACTATTTAAAAATTATATACAGGATGTACCTATATTCTTTGCTAATCAAAAGTGGGGAGATTGTTGGCAAAAAAGTAGGTTGCAAGTATATCATGAGTCTGGTAAAAAATGGGTTGTTAGGGTCAGAACAGAAAATTCAACGCCGATAATAACTGACGGTTGGGACATTGTTGTTAAAGATCTCAATTTGCCGAGGGATACTTTGTTGGTTTTCAAACCGTTAGGTGATTTTGGACTTGAACTTTCATGTTATGTTAATGGCATGTGTGGGGAATCTTATTTCACCTTTAATCGTTATGCAAGATTTGGTTTTACGGTATGAGTATTGATCTTAACTTCAATTCTTTTGCATCTTTAACGTGTTAACACTTATTCTCATAAGATACATACTTCACGTTTAGTATTCATTATTTTTAATTTTAAGCAGGTAATTGAAGACTGCTTCATTGAACAATTTTACGTAAACAGTCCACCGAGTGGGAAATTTCAAATCTGTTACAAAGGTTCGTACTGGAATGTTGAGGTGTCTAAAGTTGATACCCACTTTGTATTTTCTAGAGGATGGCCGGAAATGTGCAACGATGTTGGGATACTTGAGGATGATTTGCTTGTGTTTAGCAGGATTGATGATTTTGTTTTTGAAGTAGTAGTTTATAGAGATGAGATTGAGATTTGCTTTTTGAAGAAACCTGAATCTGATGATGATAGTGTAGTTGAGATATTGAAGGCTGATTATGTTAAAAATGCATTCAAGGTACGTAAGTATTTAGCATTAGCAATAAAAGTTTTAATTTTTTAGCTTTATATTAATTATTTTATTAATGTTAACCAGGACATCTATGAGGATGAAGAAGTTGTTTCTGTAGGTGAAGGTACAACCGTTACTCAGGTACTTGCTAAATTATTAAAATTATTTATTTTTAATTTAACACATATAAGAATTTAATGTTTTTACAACTATTAGTAATGCTGTTTACTGATGTTATATTTATTCAATAATGTATTATTTACAAGAACTTACCAACCAATGCCAAATGCACGTCCAAGAGACGCATGTCTTCACGATTGAACCAAACCCAAGATGTAAGTTTACCATCTTAAAGATTGTTATATTACTATTGTTATTAAATTTACTCTATGACAACAGGTTAAGAAGAAAGTTAAAGTTACTTCTGAGAGAAAGGAGGTCGTCAAGAATAGGACTAAGGGAAATGCTACCTTACCTGTCGACACAAGTGATCATACTGGATGTTCTTCGTCTGTTCATAAAGTTAAGGTATCTATACTTGCCAGTTAATTAGTATATGTTATATAAACTGTTTTTTTTGTGCATATATTGATCATTCCTTTAATTCACATGTATATGTTTACTTTTTCATCAAGGGGAAGAGAGCTGCCAACGTTTAAAAAAAGCTTAACCGTAGAAATAAGATTGCAAAGACTGCAAAAAAACATTCTGGACATCCTCTTGACCCTGAGTTCTTTCATTTTGATCGCAAAGGAGACTATAGGCTGGTATACCATTTTTATAATAAACTAATAATTTACGTTTATTTGTCTGACTATTATTTTTTTCCACAAAATACATGTAGCGTCTTCCTGCTGAAGTTGCGAGACGAGCAGGTCTTTTTCTTGATCTTCATCCTTTGAAAGTTCAAAACATGGTTGGAGTTGTGCAGGTTTATGATGTTAAGTTGGAGTTAAATGAATTGAAGCCACGTTATGCGTTGGAAGGTTGGCGAAAGTTTATGACTGACAATAACTTGAGGTTTGGTGATATGTTGCATTTCACATACGTGTCTTCGCAACAGAAGATAGTATTAAATCAAGTTACATCAGTTTAACAAACACATTTTAAGTCTGTTCTGATATCAGATACTAATTATGAATTTTTTGATGGGGATGTTGTAGGTTTTTTTCTTAAATTGTTAACTTGATGTTTTTGTTGCTATGTATGGCTAAGATGATAAAACACTGTTATTAGCACTTTATGTTTTATATTTGACCAATTAGATTATGTGTTAAATTATAGTTCTTTAAGTCATTGTTCCATTTTCTTGAATTCTATCTAATTTTTTAAAGAACTTCAATAACAAATAGTGGTTTGAACATCTGTTTGCCTTTTGGTCAATAGTTAATGGAAACCTATGTTAGGTTCAACAATGTTTTGAAGAGGAAAACTGTGTTAGAAAACAGTAGATCTTAACAAGTTAAACATCTGTTAAGGCTTAAACAGATGTTTGCCCTTTAACAGATGTTTGGCCTTTTATATCAAATGTCTGGACTTAAACAGTTGTTTGACCTTAAACACATGTTTGAACCTTAAACAGATGTTTTGCCTTAAACAGATGTTCTTCTTCTATATCAGATATTTGGACTTAAACAGATGTTTGACCTTAAACAGATGTTTCGCCATAAACAGATGTTTGGTCTTAAACCAAACATTTGTTTAAGGTCAACATCTGTTTGACTATTTGTCAATATCTTATTGACTTTTGGTTAACATCTGTTTCAAATTTGGTCAACATCTTATTTTGTAAAAGAGGTACAAAAACAAAGATTTTTTCAAAATCTCAAATCACCCTATCATGTAAGTGCATTGATGTAAAAGTGGAAATGATGTTATTCTTATGGTCCTGTTGTGCTTTTGTTTGTCCTCTAATATGAGTTCATGATATAATGCGGTGATTTCAAGACATTTTTGTTGAATTGAATGAGATGGTTGATGTAATGCGGTCGTATTAATAACAAATAGTAATTAATTAATCTAAATAACTTTCTCGAGCCCGGGAAGCAATCCCGGGTAAAAACCTAGTAGTAAATATACATAACTTCAAGTCATCTTTTGTTGACTTTTTTCCTCTATACCCTTTTTAAGTGTGTATATATATCCATTTTCTTCAAAATTAGGTAGATTATTCATCATGGTGGAGTGGTTTTGTGGTTGTATGTGTTTTAAAGAGACTCAAGTTCAAATCATGGGGTCTTTTTTTTTTCCATTTTATGCTTACATAACTTCACGTCATCTTCCTTTTTCTCCTTTTTTCACACGTTTTTCTGATTGTATTTATACAATTCTTATTCCTTATTTGTTGGGTTAGTGGATGCTTAGACATCGCAATAGTCGCCATCGCCAGGAGTTACTAACTCGCTTGCTACCAACGGCTCTGTTGTATGAAAACTCCACTTGTCAACTTAAAAATAAGACACTAAATAGCACAGCTTTAATAACAACCAAGTATTTAGTCGCAATAAATAGTTTTACAATGACTTAGTTTTGTCGCGCCGCAACGCGGCGCGCAGCATTAAAACCTAGTTAAATTAAAAAATAAAAATAAAAATTGTAAGATTGAAGTAGCAAATGACATGTGTCATTATTATTACTAAATCAATGAAAAGAATGCCATGTGGCATTAAAAGTATTCTTTTATTAATATTAGATTAAATGTGTTGTAAAACTAGCCTAATAGCAAATGATATGAGTAGAAGAAAAAATAATAGGAGAAATAGATTGATATTTTATTGATAGATATATTATGAGTAGAAGAAAAGAACAATAGAAGAAAAAGATTGATATTTCATTGATAGGTATATTGTTTATAATGAAAAACAATCTCTCTCTATATATATATATATATATATATATATATATATAAATGAGATGGATTTGGGCCATGTGGCATGTGTATTTGGAGCTTTTTGATGATGTGGCAAGTTATTGTGAAGGTGGATTGTGAGTTTGGGAGGGAATGGATTATAAAATTCTAAATTCACACTTTGCCTCAAAATTGGACGCGGGATCCGTATTGTTTCGGGTCGGAGAATTCGGTTTCCAAACAAACCCACTTACCTTATTTGGATCCAATAAATTAGGTCTCAATTATTGTTCTTTGCATCTCACCTACCAACATCTCAATTTTCTCTCTTCTCTTTCTTCTACAATCCTTTCAAGATCTCAGTGGTTATACAAGATTTGTTCAAAATCATAGGTAAATATACCTAATCGACGCTAAATCTGCTTTATTTATGTTATTCGATTCTTTAGAAAGTTGATTTTATAAACATTTCTTTGAATGCTATTACCTTCTTCTTTGTTCTGAATTTTGTAGATCCGATCATAAAATTGAAGGTATGTTGTTTTAGTTTGTTGTTTATCTACTGTGCATCTTTAATCTAAGCGATTGAACATTTATATTTTTTTGCAAACAATATCAAGATCGGAGGTTTTGTTATCATCATCTACATTCTCTGATTTATGTAGTGTCTATGAACATTAATCATGTCTTGGACATTTATCAAACTTACTGATTTTTGTTTATTTTGATTTTCATGTGAATCCCTAAATCTTGGATAACAATCGGACTCCGATCATTCAACAAGCAACAGAGGTTAGTTGAATGTTATAGTTGTTTTCTCTTTTTTAAGTTTGTAATATTTGATTTTATCATTTATGTTCGGTATTTTTTTTTCAAAAATTAATAATATATGTTCTGAATGATTTATGGTTTGTTTTTCTCATGGTGAACCCTCAATCTTTCGTGACAATCGAACTTGGACTGTTCGTCGACCAAAACGGGTTAGTTCAATTTTCTTGGTGTTGTTTGTTTTTTGATATCTATAGTCTTTGGTTTTAAATTTTGTCTTTATGCTTTATTTTGAAAGTTTATGTGATTATCTTTTGAAGTTCATATGGTTTGTTTTGTCAGTTATATTTTTTTCTATTTAGTTAGTTGTTAATTCTTTAAGGATATCTTTAATTTCTTTTAAAGTTGTTTTTTGTTTCTATAAACAGATTACTGTTTTTAAGGTTAATTTTTTGTATTCGGAATTATTATTCGGTTTCTGTAAATAGACATTGTTTCTATAAATAGATTACCGTTATATTTTTTAAAAACATTGCTTACTTCCTAAAAACAACGCTCCTTCGTTGTTAAAGTTGATTGATGACTATGATCCTATATTTTTTGTATGTTTCTTTAGTTTTCAGTTTTTTTTTAAATTAGTAATATATGTTCTGAATGATTTATTGTTTGTATTTTCCCATGGTGAATCCTCAATCTTTTTTGAAATTCGGACTCGGAATGTTCGTCTACCAAAACAGGTTAGTTAAATGTTGTTGGTATTGCTTGTTTTTTGATATGTATACTCTTTCTTATTTCTTATTAAATTTTATGTTTAGGCATAATTTTGAAACTTTATGTCATTATCTTTTGAGGTTCATATTGTTAGTTTTGTCAGTTATGAGTTTTCTATTTAGGTTTAAAGATACCTTTAATTTCTTTCTAAAGATGTTCCATAAACACATTACTGTTTTTAATGTTAATTTTTCTATTCTCAATTATAACTCGGATTCTGTAATTAGACATTGTTTCTATAAATAAGTTACCGTTATATTTTTTTTAAATTCCTTTATTCCTTTGCAGTTATGGATCCTAAAAACAACGCTCCAATCGTTTTTAAAGTTGATTGATGACTATGATCCTATATTTTTGGTATGTTTCTTTGGTTTTCATTTTATCAACAGACAATAAGTTATTTAAGCTTATATGTTTTTTGTTTCGATTCATAGGAAATACCGTATGATTTTGCAAGCTTATTGTGGGGAGGAAAAGTTCCATATGGTCAATGTCTTGAACTTATTGATGATGACTTATGCAACTGCAAGAGTCTGAATCTTCTTCGAACACAAGAGGTAAGTTTAATTTTATCGTTTTTTGGTGTTTTTTGATCCGGTATAATGATAGTTTTCATCGTTTATGCTAATCTCTATAATTTTTAAGTTATTTTGTTTATTTTTTTTTTTGGCAAATCTAACTATGATATTTTTTTAAATTTGAAAATATTTGTTTTTTACTAATAAATTTTGTATTGTATTAATATGTATTAATGATTCTTTTGTTTTGGTTTTTTATTTCTGTTTTTCTTTTTTCATGATTAACTAATAAATTTTATATTGTGTTAATTTTGAATCCATTAGACCACCCGTAGTGGGGCGGTATTTTTTTAAAAAATTGGAAAAAAACGCTGTAAAACGCCCCCCCCATTACACTAGGCGTTTTCGGGCGTGTTTTTTGAAAAAAAAAATCGATTTGGCGTTTTATTTAAAACGTTTTGCACAATGTTGACCGGCCAATCAAAAGTCCCCAACGGCTAGTAACGGCTAGTTGTTTTTTTTAACCTTTTAACTATATATATATATATATATATATATATATATAAACTCATTCATTTTCAACCAAAACTATCTCAAAAACTCTCTAAAAAACACAACCATTTTTTAAAAAACTTAATGGATTCTCCTAGTTCTTCATCCATGGTAAATTTTTACTACAAAGAGTATTTTGCGGATGGCGATGATTCCACCGATGAGGAGGTTGAGCAAGAGGCGATTACGAGTGCTTGTCAACTAGCGGTGAGATATGTGAAGCATTATCGTCGCCCCCAAGCAGAAAAAAATAAAAGAGGTTATATTGAACGAGACCGGCGCGCGGCACACGATCGTTTGATGAAAGATTATTTTGATGAGGCGCCGTCATTTTCGAACGAAATGTTTAGGCGTCGTTTCCGTATGAGTAAGCTGTTGTTTCTACGCATAGTCCACGACTTGGAAGCCAACTACGATTATTTTAAACAAAAAGCGGATGCGAGAGGGGCACTTGGATTTACCGGTATCCAAAAGTGTACGTCGGCGTTACGAATCCTTGCTTATGGAAACACAACCGACATCAACGACGAGTATCTAAAAATGGCCGAGAAAACAACGCGAGACAACTTGGAGCATTTTTGTCGCGGTACAATTCCTATACTTTACTTTTTTTTTTTTTAAAACGACGAGTATGTTTACAATTTTTTTTTTGAAGCTTATGTTTGTCTATGTTTTTTTATAAATGTATTATTGATGTGTATGGTGCGCGTTATCTTAGAACGCCCACATGGGACGACCTTCAAAAGATCTACGAGGTACATTCGGCGGAGCATGGTTTGCCTGGTATGATCGGGAGCATAGATTGCATGCATTGGCGTTGGGATAACTGCCCGACCGCATGACGTGGCCAACACACACGGGGTGACCAAAAAGGACCCACTATTATTCTTCAGGCGGTTGCTTCACAGGACCTTTGGGGTTGGTCGACTTACTTTGGCGTGGTCGGGTCATGCAATGATATCAATGTTTTTGAACAATCTCCGTTGTTAGAGGAGTGGATTTCTGGCAAAGCTCCAAAAGCGTCCTTTTACGCAAATGGAAACTACTACCCTCATGGATATTATTTGAGCGACGGAATTTATCCTAGGTATTCGATTTTCGTGAAGACGTTTAGTGATCCTATTGATGAAAAAAGAGCATACTTTAAAAAGGTTCAAGAGTCTTCACGAAAAGACATTGAGAGATGCTTTGGGGTTCTTAAACAACGCTGGCAATATTTGAGAAATCATTGTCGTGCATGGAGCAAGCAAAAAATGAGAGATGCTATGTACGCTTGTATAATCATGCACAACATGATTTTAGAAGACGAAGGAAAGGCGATATGCCAGAATTATGTGCCAGAAGCCGTTCAAGAGGACCATCCACAGGCGTCAATGGAAGAAAGAGTGAATAATGCGCGAGAGTTGCGTTACGAACCGTACCATTCCCAGTTAATGGTTGATTTGGTACACCACGCATGGTCGGTTCGGTATGTACCACCTGAGGGAGAGGAAGAAACGGAGGACGAGGAAGACGAAGCTGGCGAGGGTGAAGAAAGCGAAGACGAAAACTAGTGTGTTTTTTTTTTAATTTAATCGGATTTTAATTTTTTTATTTCTAGTATTGTATTTTTTTTAATTTAATGAAGTATTTATGTAAGTCCCGTAAAACGGATCTTTCAATGATATCAAACAACCTATTGATTGTGCGGAATCCAATCAATAGGTGATTCAAGAATCAAAACGAAAACAAACAAGAACACCGAAATAACTTTTAACTCACACACGTTTCGATTACTTCAACAAGCAAAAACGTCTGGTATGAGTACACCACCACCAATCGCCTCCCAGTCTCTGTTTCACTAGAAATTCGGTAACTAGGAGGTTCCAAAGGTTCAAACCTAAAAACAAGTTAGAAACTTGTTTTTATACTAACTCAAGCCCACTTCCCTACATGGGCTCCCCTTGGGCCTGCTTGGCCCACATGGCCTAAAGCTTGGCCCAAGTGACCTATAAAGGTCCACAACCTAATATAAACTAACCTTGTTAGGCCCAGCTCGTAACCATAGCTCGTTGTATTAATTTGATTCGTCAGTCTCACACTTTAGGGCCTAACAATCTCCCCCTAGACTGATGCCATCAAATTGTCTTCATACCATGAATTCATCAACGTCTTCAACGAAGTCTATGGTTGTCTCTATGCTGCAGATGTTGTGGAAGTTCTTGACTTCTGAACTCTCAGCACTGGGTCTCTTTTCTTCAGCTCTTGTGGTTAGCTTCATATCAGGATCACGATGAGCATCTTCTTGAAAGTATTTGTTAAAAAGAATGTGAGAGGAGGATTCTCAGCAGCTCTTTTCTTCTTCAATCTTTTTCTTTCAAGCAGGTTCACGGTACTTCTTCAAATGCACTTTCATTGTCAGACGACGTTTCGTATCCGGTTCTTCTGACTCAGGTACATCTTGTTGTGGTGCTGCTTCAGGCTTCTTCAGCAGCTAACATCTTCTCAATCTTCATCAACCCCTGTTCTTGATTGAAATCAAGTTCTACACATGCTCACAAACTCATAAGCAAACATTTCTTATGCAACAGGGAGAGTACCATATGAACACTAGGTACATCCAAGTACTTGTACTTGGATTTCACAATTTAAATTCTTTCAACTTTTGATAATCAGTCAAATCTTCAAGAACGGTTACATTTTTAATTTTAAGAAAAACAAACAGACACTCTATTTTTGGATTTTCGATTTTATAGAAAAGCAAGATACTATTTTTGTATTTTTTTTAATTTTTTAATTTTTAAGAACTAAAAACAAATAAAAACTCAAAATATAAACAACTACCATAATATACAATTACAATTGCAATGGGATCAAAATTCGTTCTCAGGCATACTAAGGAACACTTTTCAGTACGAGCCTAATCAAACTGGTCTATGCGATTGCCAATATGTTTGTCCACTTAAACTTTAACGCTCAACTTTCAACTTTTTCAACTTCGCGATATGCTTTAGGTAATATTATACTATTATACCCGTGTGTCCCATTCCAAGGCATACCCCCGCGATCAAGGTAAGCACAACGATTCATCGTAGCAGGTGAGTATACTGATGTCATCCTTTAAGATATCCTGACTGTGTCTAGGTCTGCATATAATCTGTTTTATCATGTTTTGATTTCTTAACAATGAACACCCAAATAAATGCTAATCAAATCCTGGAAATATAAAAAGCACACTCTATCATGCAAGTATCTTCCCTACCACATATTTCACAAGTCCAATCCAGATTTCTGAAATCTTAACTGGGAATAGGTTGAGAAGAGAACAGAATAGATCTTTTGCAGGGATGGTATAATATACAGATCAAATGAGTTTTTCTCAGTTTGATATAGGTTTCTAGGGTTTCTTTTGGGCACTTGAGGGCCTCTTTCGAGTGTATAAATGATCTACAGAGCGACAACGTACAGCTAGGTCAGCATGTATCTGGATGCAGCAGAAGCTGACGTTGCCTAGCACCTCCAGGTCAGCATGTATCTGGATGCAGTAGAGGAGGTACACGACTTTTTCAGAGAAGATTTCAGAATCAGATCAAAATTGTGTGTATCGGGACAACATACAGACATTCAAATAGAAATGAGCTAATTCCAAGTGACGTTCTTTCCTGGGGTCATGTACAATTTTAGTTTTTAACAGAAGGACAGCCAAGATATCCCCGGATGATTCAACAACATAAAGACCCGAAACCTCAGACGTTGGCTATCTATCAACGCAAGATTTAAGACCATAAATTCATACGCCGTTGGTATGTTACCCACATGGTACATAGTTCGTTATGTTTATATCACTTAGTATATTTTATCATGTTGAGTGTCAAGCCTATCGACATATCGCAGTAGATCCTAGTCTTTTCAGCTATGGCACCTTACATGTGTTAGTCAAACCCTTTAACACGAACATTTATTTCACTTCCCATATCATGCAATTTCTCTTTTTGGCTTTTTCATTTTTCAAATGTTTTTGTATTTTTCTCATTTTCTCCCCCTAAAACAATACATATTTACAGCAAACTCTTTTTGTATTTTCTGAGTTTTCTCCCCCTAAACTCTATATCTATCTATATGTTCCTCTCCCCCCTAAATTTGTGCATAAATCTTGTATTTTTGCGCAAATTTACCATTTACTAGAGAAATGACACTTTATATACAAAGTAAAAAACTAAGAAAGAGAAAAAAATATTTTTTTTAAACCGTTCTGTCATCAGATTGAAGACTAATCAAAATCATATCAAAGTACTGAATTTAAACGGTACCTTTTGTTGATCATTTCTTACTTCTCTAATCTCCTCCAAAGGAAACATATCATCTGTAAAAAAAATTGAACTTTTTGCAACAGTGAAAAGTTACCCGTTTTTATCTCTGGAACAACCGCTATCAACATTCCAGAGATTGTCAACAGCTCCTCCTTAGTTGTTCCTGAAAGATAAGGAGATTAGTAAGACATAGGTACCCAGGCCATCGTGGTCCTGGGATTTCCTGAAGCATCAAAATAAGACACTTCCTTTAAACATAAGTCCCCTTTCGTTTCAAGGATTGGAGACATTACTGCTTTGGATTTGGGTTTCCAAAATTGTTTTGGTTTAACAAACGTATTTGTTGCCTTCAGTTGAGCAACTTTAGCTGTTTCAGTTTTAGAAAGACGTTTTTGTTCTTGAACAGCCTTGCGTTTGTTTTTAGCAGCGTTCCAATCTCCATCAGAAGGTTTAACCTTGGGATTCACATTCTTCATTGCCTTAGGTGATGATACCTTCATTGGCTTGGAATGATTGTTATCCTTTGATGTAACCCTCTGATTTTGCATATAGTAGGGTACGTAGGGACGCCTTGTGCAGTTTCTAGCAATATGACCCGCAATGCCACAGTTGTAGCAAGTTTGTCTTTTCCTCGGAAAGACGTTTTGAGCAGCTTGATTCGCTCTAGCAGGTCCTGAAGGACAAACCGGTCCTTTTTGCGTTGGATGCGCCTGCACTTTACTTTCAGACGAAGACGAATTTGGGTGCTTGTATGTACTGGTTGCAGAAGTCTTGTTGCTTTGAGCATCGTTCTTCATCTTTTCTCCCTGATTGGAGCTTTCAATCACCTTGTCATGAGCCTTATGGGATCGTGATTGTCCTTGATGAGCAGACTTCTTATATCCTCGACTTTGATCTGCTCGTTTTGGCTCCTTTTGTGTGTTGTGAACCGACTCACAAACACCAGCACAAGAGTGAGCATTGGCATTTTGTTGCACGTTTGGACGATGAACACAATTTCTAGCAATGTGTCCAGGAATTCCACAGTTGAAACATGTTTGTCGCTTCAATGTATGGAGATTCTGAGATCCAGCAGCAGTAGCTAATCTGATGGGTTTAGATGAACTAGCTTGCTTTGATTGCTTTGCTTGTGTTCCAAGTGCCTTTTCTGATTTCTTTTGTACCTGTTGATCAGAACTAGCACATGTATGAGATTTTGACTTTTGATGATCATCTTCGACATCTGATTCAGAAAAATCATTATGTGACTCATTTTGTGGCTCTTTTTCTTGTGTAACCACCCTTTCCTTTTCAAATTCAGATTCAGGTTTAGATTCACGTGATTCAGATGTTTTCAAAACTGGTTCACTTGTAACTTCAATTTTCAAAGATGTTTCCTGATCATCTTGTGAAGATGTTTCAGAGGTCCCACAAGATACATCATCAGGGACATTTGCAGAATCAGTTTCAGAAGAATGATCAGAACAAGTTTGATCAACACTTTCACTTTCATTTGTTTGTTCAGCTTCAGTTGATGTTGAACAAGAAACATCAGAATTATTAATAACTGAAAAAGAACCAAATAACGACTTAAAAAAGTTTTGTCCAAAAACAGGTTCAGAAGCTGTTTCATTTATTGAGTTTTCTGAAAAATCAGACTTTGAATCTGGTTCATTCTCAAATATATCTCCCCATCTTACTTCAGGTACTTCATCTGCACATGATGAAGAAACGTTAGGATCAAAAGTACCCTTGGACACAAAACAAACTAGTTTAACCACCTGTTTTTCAACAGGTCTGACATTTACTGATGGCTTACAGTTTTTGGGACCATAAGTCATTTTGCTTTCATTCATCATCTCCTCCTCAGTCATAGGTAAGTAAGTATAATTGTCATTATAAGGAGGAGGAGCCTGATTAAAACCCAATCCCAACCCTTTCCTTTTCTGATATGCTAGCTGTTTATCACACAGGTTTTTGACCAATTTGCTGGAAGAATCAAATTTTTTAATATTTAGCTCATTGATTTGATATCTATCTCTGATATCCTCCAGTTCTTTAGTCACATTGCATAGTTTTTCTTGAACCATGAAGAGTTCGGCTGTTTTTACACTAACATCATCCTTGAGTTGGATGATGTCTTTTCGCTGAGCTTCGATTTTCTCCTTAAAAAGTTTTTCATTATTAGCTAAAGTGAAATTTTTCCTTTTAATGTCATTATAATCTTCGATTAGCTCAGCGTTGTGTAAACGATATGCTTCATTTCTTTCTCTACACTCAGGAGTGCAAAAGACAGAAAGTATCTCTTCACGTTCTTTAGTCACGGGTTTGTTAAACATAAATGTCATAATTTCAGTGGGTGGTAGATACTTTTGTTCTTCTCAAAACACAAACCAAACGAGAACCCGTGTACTCGCTAACTCAAACCCTTTGCACGCGAATGAACTCGCTTTCTGATCTGCACCTCAAAAATCTGTCAAACCGATTTCACAAAACCAACAATTTTTTTATTTATTTATTTTAAAGTAATGTTTATTATTATTATTAATAATAATAATATTATATAAACCAATGATTAGGAAATGATTACTCAATTATTATTATGATTATAATTAATATTATTAGAAAACCTAAATTAATATATCACGTATGTCGTCTTCTTCTACGCAAGATGAAACCCAATACCCTAATTCAAAAACCCAGCCGCCAACAACAGAACTGTCAAAACTGTTCCGACAAACAAACACAGCTGAAGGTACGTTGGATGAAGTTGAACGGAGGATGGTGAATAGACGGAGAAGATCACGACGATGATTACGAAGGTTGCCGGAGACGGTGGCTGGAGAAGATGAACAGTGGTTGCGACTCGAGACTGAAGTGACTCGAAACCGTGGAAAAGATGGACTCGAAATCTGAAAGCTTGAAGATGACAACCTGTGACTCGAAATCGGAGGATGTGAGTCGAAACCGCTGAGTCGAAACCGTGAAGAAGGTTGTTGAAATCGGACTGCGACTCGAGACCGGTGATGAAGGACTCGAAACCGTGAATGATGATAATGATGGGAACTCGAGACCAAATGTTGAAACAGTTGACTCGAGACCTCTGATGAGCTGGTGAAGATGAGTCGAGACCTCAGTGAAGATGAGACTCGAGAACTCCTTTTGTGATAGGGAGTGGGAGATGTTTGCGTGATGTTTGAAGAGTCGAGACCTGTGTATGTGGTTGCTACTCGAGACCTGTGAAGGTGATGAAGAGTCTAGACTGGTGGTGATGAATATGACTCGAGACAGTGAACTTGTGACGATCAGTGACCCGGAATCACCCTTGAGTCGAGACTAGTTGATGATGACTTGGAACCGGCAACAAGATTAAATTCCACTCGAGACCTTTGAATAATGATGAGCTGTTGTATTTTATAATAATATATGGAAAGCTCAATCAATTCAACAACTATCCACCGAAACTTTGGGAATTAAAAAAAACAGAATATTTTCAGAATAGATAAAAAGATTACGCCTAATCTTTTAACAGCCTTCTCAAAAATCAAAGTACCAAAATATACTGATTTTTTATAAAATTTGGATGAACACTATGAAGATCACGAAGAACCCAAGGAACACCGAACCAAACATTTCAATTTTCTAAAACAATAGTTTGCCCAACTTCGATCCAAACCCACACAAAGACAATTAAACGCGAAATATGAAGTTGAAATAGTTTTTAAACATCAGAAACTTTTACCAAAACAGATTCGAAAAAGACAAATCCGAGCCGAAAAATTTAGTTTTTCAAAATCTTGAATCTTTGATATCACACCGAGCCTAGAAACAGGTTCTAATGGCTCTGATACCACTTGTAAGTCCCGTAAAACGGATCTTTCAATGATATCAAACAACCTATTGATTGTGCGGAATCCAATCAATAGGTGATTCAAGAATCAAAACGAAAACAAACAAGAACACCGAAATAACTTTTAACTCACACACGTTTCGATTACTTTAACAAGCAAAAACGTCTGGTATGAGTACACCACCACCAATCGCCTCCCACTCTCTGTTTCACTAGAAATTCTGTAACTAGGAGGTTCCAAAGGTTCAAACCTAAAAACAAGTTAGAAACTTGTTTTTATACTAACTCAAGCCCACTTCCCTACATGGGCTCCCCTTGGGCCTGCTTGGCCCACATGGCCTAAAGCTTGGCCCAAGTGACCTATAAAGGTCCACAACCTAATATAAACTAACCTTGTTAGGCCCAGCTCGTAACCATAGCTCGTTGTATTAATTTGATGCGTAAGTCTCACACTTTAGGGCCTAACAATTTAAAGTTTTAAAAAATAATAAGTGTGAAATGATTGCATGGGCGTTATTGGAATAATGCCTCACTACGCCACTTTTGGAATAATGCCCCATGCTGACTGGACTGCCACGTGTCGAATAATGCCCCATGGTGGGGGCATTATTTTCTTTAACCACTACACATGGTCTTAAAGATTATGTAAATTTTTAGTATGTGATATGTTTTTTACGGAATATTGATTGTGTTTCTAAAAATAAATAGGTTTTAAATTTTTTTGAAACCGTTCCTTTTTAATTATTTGTTTTAGAAGTTTCTCCCGATATTATAAGTTTGTTTCTATAAATAGTTTACTGTTTTAATTTTTAAAAAGCCTTCATATTTAATTTCCAGATATGGATCAGAGTAACAACCGTCCTTCATTTTTTAAAGCTTATTGAGGAAGATGACCCATTATTTTTTGTATGTTTATTTGTTTTCTAATTATTATTTTTTTGTCATTGTTTTCTTTTCTTATTTTGTTAAATTTAATTACTATTCGTATTAGATTGTTAAACATTTTTTCCCCTTATATGTAGTTCAAAGATGATTGGGATAAAAAAAACTGAACCGAAAGGGAAAGCAAGTGTTCTTTGTGATGAAAATCAAAGTTCAAAGGTTTGTGTTCATTTACTAAATTATAGGAGTTCGTAATTAACTGAATTGTTTTACCTTTATTTTTTTCATTTTCAAAGGTTAATGTTTTATGTTTCCTATGATGATCCGAAGGGGAAATCAAATGTTGTTGTTGATGAAAATCTAACTTTAAAGGTTTTTGTTCACTTAGTTTAATTTTATCGTTTTTTTTTTGTGTTTTTTGATCCGGTATAATGATAGTTTTCATCGTTTATGCTAATCTCTATAATTTTTAAGTTATTTTGTTTTTTTTTTTGGCAAATCTAACTATGATATTTTTTGAAATTTGAAAATCTTTGTTTTTTTACTAATAAATTTTGTATTGTATTAATATGTATTAATGATTCTTTTGTTTTGGTTTTTTATTTCTGTTTTTCTTTTTTCATGATTAACTAATAAATTTTATATTGTGTTAATTTTGAATCCATTAAAGATTATGTAAATTTTTAGTGTGTGATATGTTTTTACGGAATATTGATTGTGTTTCTAAAAATAAATAGGTTTTAAATTTTTTTGAAACCGTTCCTTTTTAATTATTTGTTTTAGAAGTTTCTCCCGATATTATAAGTTTGTTTCTATAAATAGTTTACCGTTTTAATTTTTAAAAAGCCTTCGTATTTAATTTCCAGATATAGATCAGAGTAACAACTGTCCTTCATTTTTAAAGCTTATTGAGGAAGATGACCCATTATTTTAGGTATGTTTATTTGTTTTCTAATTATTATTTTTTTGTCATTGTTTTTTTTTTCTTATTTCGTTAAATTTAATTACTATTCGTATTAGATTGTTAAATATTTTTTTACCTTATATGTAGTTCAAAGATGATTGGGATAAAAAAAACTGAACAGAAAGGGAAAGCAAGAGTTCTTTGTGATGAAAATCAAAGTTCAAAGGTTTGTGTTCATTTACTAAATTATAGGAGTTTGTAATTAACTGAATTGTTTTACCTTTATTTTTTCATTTTCAAAGGTTAATGTTTTATGTTTCTTAGGATGATCCGAAGGGGAAATCAAATGTTGTTGTTGATGAAAATCTAACTTTAAAGGTTTTTATTCACTTAGTTAATTATAGTTTTATGAATTTAAGTGGATTACTTTACATTTTTTTATTTATATGTTTACCTTTTTTCAGGTCAAAAGCAAGTTTGAGATGGATCTGGACAAATTTTTGATACCGAAGAATAAATCCCATGTATACTGTCACACCCCAACCAATGGCGGAAACATCGGGATGAGACGAAGTGTGAAGATTGCTCGAGACATCATAACGCTAATTGTGACAATATTTAATTTAAACCATTTTCATTTCATAACTACATTGTCAACAGTACAAGAATGTCAAATAGCAAGTTTCAAAATACGAAATCATCATATCAAAATTTGATACAACATTTTAGACCTAAACGTCTAGGTGTGTATCTAGGCATCAATGCTACTTCTTTTCATTTCATCGTCATCAACCTGTAACATGTTAAAAATAAAAGTCAATGCAAAAGCAAAGGCGAGTATACAAGTTTAGGCATATGTATAAGCATAAAAATGTTTAAAACGAATCCACATGGCAACTTTGTTAATACATGATCTAACATGGCATGCAATATTTCTAGCCAAACCAATGTTTACGCAAAAGTTACATTCAACATGACCCGAGTATAAAGGGGGCGGTGCGTTACTCCTATAGCGCTATACATGTCAAATGGAGGCTTGTGAAGCTAATGACTAAAACATATTACATAAGTATCACCCACGAAAGCATCAAGTATCATAGCATAGTATTCATGTATAAGGATTGTTTTGTATGTTGCAAAAAGAATAAGTGTAAGTGTGTTTAAATAAGGTAACATGTTACACCCCAAAAAGTGGTAAAGGTAAAAAGGGGGAAATACGAGTATACTCACATAATTGCTAAGTCTTCCGATTATCCAAGTATGACGAGTTGATGAGATAGAAGGGCGGAACACCGAGGTCACCCTACATGGGTAAACGGGTGTGTATGAGTATTCGGAATTATGACGGAGGAATTTGGAGTTTAGAGTATATCTAGTTAATGGATAAGTATATATATAGTTTATACAATAAATCTAAATTATGTTTATCGAAAAGGTTATAAAAGTATTGTAAAAATAAATAAATAAATAAATAACTAAATAAATACATATACATTTATAATTATTTATAATTTTTGTTATAAAAATTTAATTGAATCCGATAGGCTTCGTCTTCTAAAAAAATAACGTGTTTCGTTTCATGGGATTTTACGAAAAACGGGCAGAGTTTCCCCTGTTTTTGGACGATCCCGACAACGCAAGTTGTCAATCTATTTGTCAAAATCCAACAATAACCAAACAATATATAATTATATATATCCTTATGTATTTTTTTTTTATAAACAAATTGTATAATGCGGTCTAGTGATAACAAGATGTAAAACAATAAGATTTACACTTTCGCCACTATTATTCGAGTCTTAAGTTTAACCCGATAACCCGTCAGTTGACCGGGTTTGACTGGCTTTGTCTGAGTCTGACCGAACAGAAACGAACAGACCCGCTCCAACACCGAATCAAATTGTGCTTAACCCGAACAGGTTCTGATCGAACGAACCCGGATCTGAGGTTGACTGGAACGAAACCCGAGTAACTGCGAACCTTGGAGTGACCCGAAACAACTCCCGGTTGCCGAACTGAAATCATCTAAACCAACACCCAAACCGAACCCAATCCCCGTAACTGAGTCGGAGCTGAAAAAGAAGAGGAATCAAAACTGACTGGGATTTAAATCGAGCAATATCAAAGCAGAGCTTGGACTCGAATCTAACCTGAACCGAGAACAACACGAACAAGGAACGCGGATTGGCCGAACAGCAACGAACCGAACAGAAATCCGTAACCGAGCCGGAGCTGAAACAATCCAAAACTCAAAACAATCGAACCCGAACCTATAACCTGTGGAACCGAGACCCGTATCAGTTGAAACCGGAACAATCTGACCCGGAATCAAAGGAAAAGAACAAAGATGAAAGACCGGTGAACTTACCGGAGAAGAAGACTCGAACCGGGGCTGTCGTCGAGCACCTCCTCCGCCGTCTGTCCTCTCTCTCTCTCTCTCTCTCTTCCGCTTCGGAGTGCCATCGCCACCGCCACCCGCAGTGGTGGTGGTCGTCGGCTACAGGGGACCCGAGAGAGGGGGGTATTACAGGTGGTGGGGTGTTTGAATGTTTCTAGGGTTTTTAAGTGAAGATGGAAGATGAAGGAGGTGTTTGTGTGTTCTGTGTGAGGAGTTTGTGTGTGTGTATTTGAGTTGCAGGCAAGAGGAATAAGGGAAGCACAGCATGTGCGGCGGATCTACAAGTGAAGAGATAGGGTTTTCAACTTTTAAATAGGTAGGGTTTGGTTAGTGGGTTTTGGGCTTGGGCCCAAGGCCCACAAGCCCGTTTTCTATATTTGGAACGACCCGTAAGCTCCTACGAGACCCGTTTTCGCAACACAAACGCTTCGTAATGATGTAAACTGAAGTTTAGATAGAATAATAATAATAATAATAATACTAAATAAATAAATAAATAAAACGCACACGAAATTCCTAAATATCCATAAATACGGGAATACGGGGCGTTACAGTCTCCCCTCCTTTAGGAAATTTCGTCCCGAAATTTATTCAAGAGGAAGACTTGAAGGGGTTTTAGCAAACGGAAGAGGATTGATTAAAATTGAGGCATTGGAGTTTGAGACAACAGAGTATAATTGAGGTATAAGAGTAAACAATTGATCTAATAACGATCATGAGTATAATAATAGCATAAGTATCGGATAGAAGGAAGTAGCGTGTTAAGAATGAAGTCTCGTCGTGGATAATCAGATATAATGCGTTTGTGAGTTGTTTAAAGTTTGAATTAGGTCTAATTAGGTCTGTAAAACACTGAATTTCTCATGGCACGTCTTACGAAAATTTGGTATCATGGTGAAAACACTTACGTACGGGAAGTACCAACGGCGTATCCGCCATGTTTTGACCATGTGACGTCCGTCTCGTTATTCGTGTCATGTTACGTTCTGTGTCTTACCATACACAGTAGTACACTCTATGGTTCTCATACGACTATCACTATAATCCCGTGTGCACCCGCGATTATATTCATCGTCGCATGATCCGCATAGCTTGCACTAGTTGTGTATGAATTAAGGTATCCATAATTTAAAAATTAAGAATGTGTACGTGCAAGTATGTAGTATGTAAGCAAGTCCATGCTCAAGTATGTATGGGACCCACGCAAGCGAATCACTCGGATTACGCTCGCGTATGGGTACGAATGTATGGATCATGAGTATGAATGAAAGTGTGAGCATAAGTATGAGTTTAGGTATCGATAGGCACGCAAGTATATGTATCGACATAACACGTACGAGTAGTATGTGTATATGTATAAGCACGCAACGTATGAGTATAAGTGATAACATGAAATATATGAGTATAGGTAAAATCATGAAACGTATGAGTATAAGTATGAATACGATTATAAGTATAGGCATAAAACGTATGAATGCAAGCGTAGGTATGGATATTAAAATTTACGTATATAGGGTATGTTGGGACATCACGGATTAAGTGTATAAAATGGTTCAAAAGGTTAAGTATGTAAATACGAACGATTATAGCTGAAATTGTCGCGTTAAAACGACTAAGATGTGTATGATGATACGTGGGTATAGTTGTTTAAATGAAACGTTGAGTTCATCGTATCAAAAGTAGATTGAGCTTGGTTTGAAAGGTAGAATATAGTTGCATATGAAAAAAGGATATAAAATACTTATGGGTTAAGCATAATGCATTTTGTAATGAATGGAAATGTTACTTTTGTTCTAAAAGAGTTTACAAAATCCGAAGATGGTCGGTCTCCAAGAAGTCTTCTTGCCCACGTGTTTGTAAATTGGTGTAGGAGAAGGTTTTCAATCAAAAGCAAGTTCATTTCATCAAACAAGAATTTATGAATTGGGGAGGTTCTTGTGAAAATGAGGATCCTTAGAGAGGAATTTTAGCAAAAGGACTTAGTGATTGTTAAAAGTTCTAACAAATGATTCGTTGATGTTAAAAAGAGTCTTTGGTAAAACAAGCATATAACATCCATAGGATCTTATAGGTGTAAAAGAAGGGTTGGTTTGATCCTCCGATTGAGAATGAAAATTTTTTAGTTTGGTGATTTATATCACAAGTGCGTTTTAGTGGTTAAGCCGAATATGGAGTTCATGGGCAAGAGATTCCTTGGACCGATTAAATTGGTAGGTAGCATTGCGTAAGGTTTGAAAATTTGTGTAGTGAAACGTTTAAGATATGTTTAAGAATCTCATGTATAAGAGTTAAGTGAAAATAGGTTGTAGGATAGAAAATACGCTTGATGAAACAATGTATTTTGAAATCGTATACGTATGTATTTTTGAATAATGATAAATAATTTAGGTATAAAACATGATCGAGTTTGAATAATAAGATAGGTTGGTAGAGACGTTTTGGTAACGATCACCTAGGTAAGGGAATCACCCCTAGCTCGTTGGTGATGTCGTTTTAAGAAAAGGAGAGTGGAGTTAATCGTCAAGGTAAGGAAATCACTCCTATCTCGATGATTTGTCTCCACCTTTCGTTACAAGAAATATAAATTTAAATTATATGAAATCATGTATATGTATAAGTGTATGAAAAAGATTTAGTATGTTGTGTGTGTGAGAGGAAAATATCGAAGGTAAATTCGAATTTGAAAGATTTCATCGTATAAAATAAATAATAGTAACACATGTTTGATTAAAATTCGGATGGTTCCAAAACGGAACGTTGACTAACCAAAGTGGTCGAAAAGTCTTTCGAATTTGAGGAGCATGCTTTGGCCTAATAGGTGAAATACTCTTGCCGACAAGTCGGTTAACGGTATTTACCCTTCCGGTTACTACATGTCCCAAATTCAATTGAAAATTCAAGACTTGGCGGGATTTAATGAAAATCAAAGAGTGGAACTAGTCGACAAGGTGCGAGTTTCACCCCTAACTTGGCGATTTAGTATCCTAAGTGTGGTTGGTACCCGTCGGGTCAAAATTAGATTTCAACACTTTGACGAGGGTCCACTAGAATTCAAAATTTGAATTTCTCCATCAAGGTGAGGATTTCACTCCTAACTTGGTGGTGAATTTCGTGTAAGAAAAGAAAAGAAAAGTAGAAGGATCGAGAGTCATTCACCAAATTGTGGGTTTCACGCCTATTTTGGTGAGGTCGTCTCATTTTTTTGTAATATGAGTGTTGTTGGATTTAGAATAATCGAGTAAAATGCATAGGAAAAATGTAAGTCAAAGAAGTACACAAACAAGTATAAACACATAAGGAAGCATATTAAGAATGGTAAGTAAAGAATGAAATAATAAAACAGGTATTCACAATAAGTATAGCATGTCATGTATTAACACATAAGTGATGTATATGTCTAAAAGATGAAAAGCGGATAAATAAGAGGTAAATAAGCTATCATGCAAGTAGTTTCAAGTAAAATATAAGAATAAATCTCTAAAACTATAGACTAGGTTAAAGCATTCCTACTTTTCCTAATTCCCTATAGTTATGGCTCTGATACCAATCTGTCACACCCCAACCAATGGCGGAAACATCGGGATGAGACGAAGTGTGAAGATTGCTCGAGACATCATAACGCTAATTGTGACAATATTTAATTTAAACCATTTTCATTTCATAACTACATTGTCAACAGTACAAGAATGTCAAATAGCAAGTTTCAAAATACGAAATCATCATATCAAAATTTGATACAACATTTTAGACCTAAACGTCTAGGTGTGTATCTAGGCATCAATGCTACTTCTTTTCATTTCATCGTCATCAACCTGTAACATGTTAAAAATAAAAGTCAATGCAAAAGCAAAGGCGAGTATACAAGTTTAGGCATATGTATAAGCATAAAAATGTTTAAAACGAATCCACATGGCAACTTTGTTAATACATGATCTAACATGGCATGCAATATTTCTAGCCAAACCAATGTTTACGCAAAAGTTACATTCAACATGACCCGAGTATAAAGGGGGCGGTGCGTTACTCCTATAGCGCTATACATGTCAAATGGAGGCTTGTGAAGCTAATGACTAAAACATATTACATAAGTATCACCCACGAAAGCATCAAGTATCATAGCATAGTATTCATGTATAAGGATTGTTTTGTATGTTGCAAAAAGAATAAGTGTAAGTGTGTTTAAATAAGGTAACATGTTACACCCCAAAAAGTGGTAAAGGTAAAAAGGGGGAAATACGAGTATACTCACATAATTGCTAAGTCTTCCGATTATCCAAGTATGACGAGTTGATGAGATAGAAGGGCGGAACACCGAGGTCACCCTACATGGGTAAACGGGTGTGTATGAGTATTCGGAATTATGACGGAGGAATTTGGAGTTTAGAGTATATCTAGTTAATGGATAAGTATATATATAGTTTATACAATAAATCTAAATTATGTTTATCGAAAAGGTTATAAAAGTATTGTAAAAATAAATAAATAAATAAATAACTAAATAAATACATATACATTTATAATTATTTATAATTTTTGTTATAAAAATTTAATTGAATCCGATAGGCTTCGTCTTCTAAAAAAATAACGTGTTTCGTTTCATGGGATTTTACGAAAAACGGGCAGAGTTTCCCCTGTTTTTGGACGATCCCGACAACGCAAGTTGTCAATCTATTTGTCAAAATCCAACAATAACCAAACAATATATAATTATATATATCCTTATGTATTTTTTTTTTATAAACAAATTGTATAATGCGGTCTAGTGATAACAAGATGTAAAACAATAAGATTTACACTTTCGCCACTATTATTCGAGTCTTAAGTTTAACCCGATAACCCGTCAGTTGACCGGGTTTGACTGGCTTTGTCTGAGTCTGACCGAACAGAAACGAACAGACCCGCTCCAACACCGAATCAAATTGTGCTTAACCCGAACAGGTTCTGATCGAACGAACCCGGATCTGAGGTTGACTGGAACGAAACCCGAGTAACTGCGAACCTTGGAGTGACCCGAAACAACTCCCGGTTGCCGAACTGAAATCATCTAAACCAACACCCAAACCGAACCCAATCCCCGTAACTGAGTCGGAGCTGAAAAAGAAGAGGAATCAAAACTGACTGGGATTTAAATCGAGCAATATCAAAGCAGAGCTTGGACTCGAATCTAACCTGAACCGAGAACAACACGAACAAGGAACGCGGATTGGCCGAACAGCAACGAACCGAACAGAAATCCGTAACCGAGCCGGAGCTGAAACAATCCAAAACTCAAAACAATCGAACCCGAACCTATAACCTGTGGAACCGAGACCCGTATCAGTTGAAACCGGAACAATCTGACCCGGAATCAAAGGAAAAGAACAAAGATGAAAGACCGGTGAACTTACCGGAGAAGAAGACTCGAACCGGGGCTGTCGTCGAGCACCTCCTCCGCCGTCTGTCCTCTCTCTCTCTCTCTCTCTCTTCCGCTTCGGAGTGCCATCGCCACCGCCACCCGCAGTGGTGGTGGTCGTCGGCTACAGGGGACCCGAGAGAGGGGGGTATTACAGGTGGTGGGGTGTTTGAATGTTTCTAGGGTTTTTAAGTGAAGATGGAAGATGAAGGAGGTGTTTGTGTGTTCTGTGTGAGGAGTTTGTGTGTGTGTATTTGAGTTGCAGGCAAGAGGAATAAGGGAAGCACAGCATGTGCGGCGGATCTACAAGTGAAGAGATAGGGTTTTCAACTTTTAAATAGGTAGGGTTTGGTTAGTGGGTTTTGGGCTTGGGCCCAAGGCCCACAAGCCCGTTTTCTATATTTGGAACGACCCGTAAGCTCCTACGAGACCCGTTTTCGCAACACAAACGCTTCGTAATGATGTAAACTGAAGTTTAGATAGAATAATAATAATAATAATAATAATACTAAATAAATAAATAAATAAAACGCACACGAAATTCCTAAATATCCATAAATACGGGAATACGGGGCGTTACATATACCTGGTTACTTAAGTATTATATAATGCAATTCCCTTAAATAAGTAGATCATTCCACTTATTCTGTAGGTATATAATCAAGATTTGATTGTTATGTATTTTAAATCTTTAATCGCAATATTTTTTGATCATTTATATGTATTTTTTGTGTTGTTGATGATTATTTAAGTTTGTCCGATTATAATGTTTATGAATGGATCTATTCTTTGATGTGGAGGAGGTAGTGGTTCGGGTACTACAAGTTGTAAGGGGGTCTACGGTGAGCCCAAGTTTAGACACGGACAATCTTATAAAGTTGTTTCACGGTTTTGGATTCGTTGAAACTCGAGCTTAATCGATTGGAAATTGAAGTCACATGTGATTAATGCAAAATGATTTGTTGGATTAATTGAATCTTTTTTGTTTTTGAATGTTGATATTGTTTGTTCTTCTGCAGATTATGATCGAGAACCAAGCGAATCACAATCTTAGATAGATTTTAAAATAAATGTCTATATAAGAAAAAAATGATTGAAAACTATAACTTTAATGTCATTGTGGGTTTTTACTGGTTAATGACCTTCGAAGTTGCTCAACTGCTCATTTAATTAGTTGATGGTTGCATAGGTGTTCACGTGTTGAATACATTATTTGATTTATATACTTCATATTATAGATGGAAGGGATTATATAGAATTTAGATCTTTAACTTATTTAGCCACCAACTATCTTACCTCCACCAACAGATTTTCATGTATTTTCCATTGAGTAATGTATATTAATGTTTCACGGATTATTTTTTTTAACGAACTGAGCCATCTGGGTTGTATTTGTAGTTTACTTTTTTCCATGTTTATATATTAGTGTTAGTTGGTTTTGTTTTTTGTTGTAGCTGATGTAGGTGTCATTGTATCATAATATAAGAATCCAAACATGTATTTTTTTTGTTGATGTTTTTTGTTGTAGCTGATGTGGGTGGGGCAAGGTTGGGAATAGGTATGAGTCGGGTCAAAATAGTTTGATTTAGAGTGTAGAGTGACAGTGAGGTATTGTCTATACGTGTATACAAATTTTAAAAAAATAATCCGTTATACCAAAAAAATATACATGATTAATATCATGGTTGCAAAAGTCGCTAGGCGCTCCCTAACCGGTCGACCGGGGAGTTGAGAGTACTCGGCATAGGCGGAGAGTACTCGGGGAGTACTCGGACATGTTAAATTATAAAGAAATTAGTTTTCGGAAATTAATTATAAGTCTAATAGCATAAATTTAATAATATTTATAACAAAATATGTAAAAATGATATTCATTATTTAATATGATAGTCATATAAATTATGTTTTATTATTTTTTAAGTCAAACTCGGCCCAAAATGACCTACTAGATCTGATTTTGGCCAAGGTTGACCGCGTTTGATCGATTCCGAGTAATTAGGCGGAGTTAGAGAAAGTCGCCTCGGCAGCCTACCTTGTAGCGACTACTCGGGGAGTACTCGGCCTTGGAAACCTTGTTTTACAACCATGATTAATATACATTCTTGCTTTTGTATGTTTTTATGGCTCTTTACAACAAGAAAAAGTTTAAGGAAACGAATTAAAAATTTATGGTGGAGAAAATGGAAAGATGATACTTTAGATGTTAAAAGTGTTATTTTTATTTGTTGTAAATTAAATTTTTCTACCCGGAAAATTTCCGGGTTACAACCTAGTAAATATATATAGGAGATGAAATCTTGGAGAACAAGTCAATCTACTTTAAGAGTTGATAACCACGACAATATAATAATAATAATAATAATAATAATAATATATTTATAACACTCCCCGTTGGTTATCAAGTTCATACGCTCTGAGATGTTGTCTCGTGAAAAACCTTGCCAGAAAAACACAGTGGGACAAAACTCCAGCTAAAGGAAAAAGAGTGCAACGCTGAATGTGTATGGTCCCAAATCATGTGCAAGGCATCCAAAGACATGCGCGCAAAAGACCATACCCAAACTCAACAAAATTATACTTAGCCTTAACAAGAGCATGCGTGCAGGCCTAGACCGGCGCACGCAGCGCAACGACAGCTAAGACAAGTATAGTACTACAAATGGTAGGAGTTGTAACCAATAAGCATGCACCAGGCCCTGACCAGACAACTCCCACGATGGCCAATCGTACATGAGACAAGAAGTACAACAGGATAGTGACGTGGAACTAATCAGGTTACGTCGTTCACTGCTGAGTGAATAACCTATAACATACTTTAAGGTTGAGTTTTGTCCATACTAAAATGCCCCAACATCTTCTGGATGTAGTTTGATCGATGAATAAAAATATAATTAGATATATACTCGAACTGTAGCTCGAGTAACAAATAGATTGTGCCAAAGTCGTTAAAAAACTCGACAATTTCTCTCGATGATGCCTAACATCATCATTGTAAGCTGCGATTATAGTGAACTTTTAAGAGAGGACTTATGATAAAAATATGACTAATTTATCAAACTTATATCCATCTTAATCAAAGTACCACCTGAGTTGTACAACACTTGCTTGACTATTTTAGTCCATGTATATTTTGGTAACTTTATAAAATACATTCCTGAGGTTTGATATCAATGCTTCAAGCATTTACAATCATGCATGTACATTTTCCACTTTGACCAACTATGTATGTGGGTGCACTCTTCAGGAGTTATGTTACATAAATTTCATCATTTAACTCATTGATTTCTACATTATATGAAAAGATATCTTGAACACTAGCTTGCTTTATCTCAAAAATACATACTGTGCCATGCTTATGTGTTCATAATTTGGTACGCTAGCTTGTTTTAGGTTTTAGCCTTTAAGGGTTAGTTTTTAGGGTTTATAGTTTAGATTTTATGGTTTAGCTTAGGTTTTAGTCTTTTGGTTTAGCTTTAAGGTTTAGGGTTTAGAGATCTAGCTAAGGTTGGACGAGTCAGTTTCAATGCCGCTAGAATGAGTCAAATATAGTTCGTTTGAACCGGTTCCTCATGTTTTTAATATTCCTCGTTGAACCCAACCATATGATGATATCAATACATTTGTTATTTGATTGCCTAAGTTACAGGACAATCAAATGATGTTAATACATCTTAAAAATATGGTTCAAATATATAGTATCGTTATGAAAACTTATTAGATTACAACACAAAAGTGGGTTTATCCAAAAACCGTGATTTAATCTAAGCTCATGAGACTCGCTCAATCACTTTCGTCTATTAAAAAACATTTGATTTGAAAAAGTTAGCTTTTTTTTTAAATAAATCTTCATTAAAACACACATCCGACCCAAACGGGCAAAGGGCAAAATTACAACATATACATAGGATATTTACACCACTCCTTCCAACTGATATATTTACAAGATGATCTATTTTTAACCCACCCAAATCCTCTTGACTTAATCTCTACCATAATTTCTTGCGGACTTCTCATGATCTGCTTGAATACCACCTCGTTCCTACCTTTCCAAATACACCAACACGAAATAATAACCAACCCAAGAATAATCTTTTCCGCTTTCTGACCAATCTGAAGAGAATTATGAATATCCATTAAATCTTTGAATTCGAAAGCGAAGATCGGGGGGATCTTGCACCACGCACTGACAGTCGTCCACACCCTAATAGCCACCGAACAAGCTGTGAATAAATGGTCTACAGATTCCTCATACTCGTCGCAGAAAGGGCAAATAACCGAAGTAATATCCACGTTCCTTCTTCTCAAGTTTACTCTAGTAGCAAGCCTATCCAAGTTACCTCTCCAAGCCATTATATTACATTTGAGGGGAACCCATTTGCACCAATCGAAGTTAGGGAGATGGCTACTTCCCCTATCAGAAATTAACACCTTTTTCACTGATTTCATCGAGAACCCTTCCTGACTGTCATCGTTCCATATCCACGAATCTTTATCATCGGACAGTCTCACCATGTTAAAAATAGGTTAAAAATGCCCTATGTTGGTCAGCGTTTGTCCTTGGAGTGCTAGCCCACATAAAAGGGTCGTGTAATACTGTAATGTATTTGCCAACTCATAATCTGCTTCAACTCAATCCTTGGCCAGCTCATTGTAAACACCTTAATGCCTCGATTTCACTTCCCATTTTAGTAATTTACCCAATTTATAACACAACTTATACGCAATGCATTTTAACAAATATAGGTGTATTTTAACCAAATGTTTTTTCACACCATTACATCAAAATTCATATGACCACGTCATTATCATAGTGGGGATGACATACAAGTCATTAGCACACTTAACATCAAAAATCTTTAAAACATCACCACAAGGCTCATCAACCTTAAGTTATATAAGTTAAAAGCTTACAACCACCTTTATGAGATTATTAGACCATTCGTTATGGTTTCAAGCTCTTTCACTCCACATCATAAAGTAACTGTCACATCACTGACACATCAACACACCACTTTCTATTGTGATTTCACATGATTTCACGCCCTAGCTAAAAAAGTTAAATTAAAGAAGAAAAGACATGATTGGTTGATGAGTATAGGCCCCACCAATCCCTTCTCCTTCACTCCATGAGCCCAACCCCGCATGCCCCTCTCATGCTTCTTTCCCTGCCCCCTCCGCTAATGTTTTCCGCCCCACCACACCCACCGGAGTCCACCTAGACATGGCGTTAGCCCATAGCGGGCAATCTTAGACCTTACTTGCACCAACCAAACCCATATTCCTCCTGTGAGATTCGTAATCTCAATCATGAACATTCATAACAACAAATCCAAGTTTTGAAGTTTGCCAACTTCAATGACATCAACTGATGTATATATAAATATAGAATGTAGTGTGTATTAACCAAATGTTTATCACATGTTAACACCCATATACATATAATAAAAAAATCATTATTATTATGCGTAACATCATATAAATAAATAACCATCACATTTAACGTCATTTTGTGAATACTAATTTCTTCAACACCACGAGTTTATTGACCTCAATTATTGTAAGTCAAGCTTGTAAGTTACAAGTACCATTTTGAGATTCTTATATTTCCAAGTGAACATTCAATTCTTTAGAGTCATACATGAAGATTATTAACTTCATTTGTAAAGAACTCCACACCATTATCACTTTTACACCAAATGATACGCCCATGTGATACACCCTTATCGCTTTGACACTTGTTGACACCATTATCACTTTTTCACCAACTGCCAACTGATACTTTATTTACTTTTACTATTTTACACCATCATTCAAGTCTCACTTTTTCACCAACTGATTGATACTTTATTTACTTTTACACCATCATCCAAGATTCAAGCATATACAATTATACATCTTGTTCATCTTCCTACCATGTTACACAACATGGTTATTCATTTAGCATGTGTTATCAATTTAATTTGATACCAACTCAAGTATTGTACATGCTTTTACTCACTTTAAAGTCAATCAACACATATGTCACATAGTTGCATCAACAATTTTTTTTTATCTTCGGTTAGACATATCATATAACACCATTATAATCAGTGGGAAGGTTGTATGTACACACATTTGCATTTGAAGCTCTACGATTGTACATTCCCTCGTAAGATTTACGATTTGGTTTTCAGTTTGGAATTTGGAACCGACCGTGCATGTAAACGAACCATTAACATGTATTATTTAACTTTTATTCATTTTCGGAATATAAAGTTACATATATATTATATAGGTAGAGGATCATGTACATTAATCCAGAAGTGTGAGAAGTGTATTATAACACTATATATAACACTATATAACACCATATAAACACCGTATAACACTATGCAACACCGTATAACACTATGTAACAATATATAACACTATATAACAAATATAACACTATATTTTGTCTGATAACATGTCTATGATAGATGTATAGTGTTATATTTGTTATATAGTGTTGCATAGTGTTATATGGTGTTACATAGTGTTATACGGTGTTTATATGGTGTTATATAGTGTTATATATAGTGTTATAATACACTTCTCATACTTCTGTATTAATGTACAGGATCCCTACCCATATTATATATTCATTAACAATCCTTATAATTTTTTTTTAAATTTATTACAAAACTAAGCATTTGAAAAAAATCACCAAACAATAAAATTGTCAACTCGGCCAGTTCAGTTTTGTATTTTTCAAAACCACATTTAGCGGGTTCGATTCATATTTTTCACCAAAACTGGTTGAACCGGAGAATGAACACTTCTAACCATTGTAGAGCTGAACACAAACGTTGGGTTCACTCTTCAATTTAGTCGCACCACTTAACACTGCAAGGGAGTGATCAAGAGGGAGAGAACATTGCCTACGAGATTTTTCAGAGAAGACAAAGAAAAAGAATATCGTCGACAAGATAATGAAAGAGGCGAGCGACGTGTAGAAGAAAGGATGGATTTGGGTTTTTTGTAACTTCTTATTTTCTTTAACTTAACGTATATACAATTGTTTTATACAAATTTAACATATCTTTTTAGTGTCCGTCTATTTTAAGGAGCATCCTTATACATCCAAAGTGAAAAATTAATAGCAAGACTATGAGTAGTAGTGAGGTATGTGGTTTGAAATTTTTCGACACATGGCATCCACGTCATCAGCCTGAAAATATGGTAAAATGGAGTAGTGATAAAGTATGTCGTTTGTAATTGAAAAAAAAATAGGATTGGTTAAGCCATAACCCAACCAATCACAACAGCTCTCTCTATATCAAGCTCGTGAACACAACCATATAAAAAACCCAAAATGTGACAACCATATAAAAAGGGGTGATGTTCACCTTGTAATTATTACACATATATTTATATAACCCTAAAGATAAAGGTCGGTGGTAAAGCCACCGAACCACTCTACCATTCACACTTTGCTAAATGTTAAAAGTAACCCCTAATTTTGTAAATGTCACTTTGACCTCTTCAAAATTTTCTTAAGTTTTGAGTTTACCCTAAAACTAATTTCTTACGTTTTTATTTTTATGTACAAGTTGGTATAAATTCGAGTTCGTCTACGCTTTAACGTAATTTTTGTTTGGAAACGAGTCAGGTCAATTATAAAAATGTTTTATTTTTATGTACGTTTTGAGTTGGACTACATATGAACATAAATTTTGTTTGTAAACAAATCATGTCAAATATAATACGTTTTCATTTGACGGTATAAATTCAGGTTACTCTACGTTTCAACCTAAATTCAAATCGAGTTGTTTGTAGTCTATAATTTATCACATCGCGTATGATGTCACTGTAACGCGCGACATGTAAAAAGCTATAGTCTAACCTAAAGAAAACTCTAGACAAAACTTTAATAATCTATCCTTATCCCACAAATTAAAACCATCTTAAAAAAAACCTATATCTAAAACTTTAATCTATCCTTGTCACATAGAGAATCCATATAATTAATTAATTGTTAATACATAATTTCCTTGTCACATAGAGAATTCATATAATTAATTGTTAATACATGAATAATAATACTCTAGATATAATCACCTCCCTAGATTTAAAAATTGTTACGAAGATACCAAAAAGTCACCATCAATTTTTCCGTTCATGCCAACTCCCAACCCCCCTCAAATAAGCAGCCGGCTTCATTCTCTGTATATTCATTGGTCAACTACGATACAACTCCTGCTACCAAAATATAAAGGATCTCTCGATCTCTTCATCTAGGTCAACTTTTCTGTCACTGTAACTCAAATCTCCTGATTTCTCCATTGCTGTTAGTGGTATACTTCGTTCTGAAATCGTTTCGATTAACTCCTGCCGCCCGCCTACTATGAACGGCAAAAATATCAGCACAAAGAGTTACCTCCGGCATGTGGAATCAATGCGGATCTTGCCGTCTGGTGCCGGTAGGATACCGGAGTTGAAAGCGGTTATACTCGGTGAGTCTCTTGCGTCTGAGGAGAACGATCTCGTGTTTCCGAGTGATGACTTCTGCAATCAGGCACTTGTTTCGTCTCCGGAAAAGGTATCTTCTGATTAATGTTAATAGATCCAGTCATCTGATTAATTTTTTTTTATTTCTGAAAGTTTGGAGTCGAGTTTATGAGTTTTGAACTATAAGAGTGTATTGATTTGTAAAGGTAAGTTACAATGAAGGCACGTTTTGACCTAATCAGAAGACGAAATTCGGATTTCGATTGCTAACAGTTCTGCTTTGATCGTTGAATCAAATTTTAGTAAACATGCATATTCAGCCTTTAAAAAACAGACAAAGACAAAAAGAGCCGATCTGATGACACCAAAGAGGATCCACCGACGGCAGCAGGAGTTAAAAACCTTGAAAAGTACAGTGGGGACCTAGTGGCCCACTGTAAAGACCAATAACAAAAGACACTTAGACTATGGGGTGGGGCATTGCTCAACACGTGGCGAGCGTGGGCTCCACTAGACCACCCCAAAAAAAGCGGGGTGTGGACGCGGCGTGGCCAGGCGGCGTTGGCCACCGTTGGAAAAGGCTACCCCAAACGGTCATATGCCACCAGCCAATCCAAGCCAGCCACCTCAGACCTCCCCCGCCCAACGCCAGGCTTCAAAGCCACGCTAGCGGGGCAACGCCGTGGCCAACGCTGGCACGGTGTGGGTTAGCCAGCGTTGCCTGGCATCCCCCACCCCAACCAACGCTCCACACCCACTAGTCTTATAAAGTGCAGGTTAAATTTAGCTGGCGGATGAAAAGGCTACAGGCTAAATCAGCTGGCGAATGAAAACAAGCTGGCCGCTAAAAACGGGGGCTTCAATTCTAGCCGCCGGCTAGTTTAGCCCACGCTTTACACGTGTTTTAATCTGACGGCTATTATGTGGACTCCTTTGTACTTCACTATGAGTTTTTGTGCCGGGCTGCCGGCTAAGTCCTAGCCAGTAGATCCTGTTTGGCATCATATGATTGACTCTTTTTGAGATTGTCTATTTGAATTATGGCTGAATATGTATGTCTATGTTGTTATATGATTGACTCTTTTTGAAATTTTCAAGGCCTACTTGTCTATTCTAGTGATATTCTCTAAAATCAGTCCTATTCTCAGCTATACATTTTAGTAAACTGGCATTTCAATCTTTTAATAGACTTCATGTGTCGAATAACTGATTATCTGGATGTATTATTTTAGTACTTGGAGATGTACAAGAGATCAATAGAAGATCCTGCTGGCTTTTGGTCTGATATTGCATCTGAATTCTATTGGGAAAAGAAATGGGGTCAACAGGTTTACTCTGAAAACCTCGATGTCACAAAAGGGACTATCAACATTGAGGTAATTAATTCTGTATTAATTTTCTTCAAAGTCTGCATCTTTTATACATATAGCCAGCCATCCATTAGACGTAATTTTTTAAATCTTTCTCAGTGGTTCAAGGGTGGTATCACCAACATCTGCTATAATTGTTTGGATGCAAATATAAAATCTGGGAATGGAGACAAAATTGCACTTTATTGGGAAGGAAACGAGCCTGATGTTGATGGCTCGTTGACTTACAAACAACTTCTTGAGAGAGTTTGCCAGGTTTTATGTCTTTCATGGCTTCGTTTATATGTCCTCGTTTTTTAGTTACGGTTGTTTGTGAGTTCATTGTTACATTCATCTTTCCTTTGGGCAGCTTGCAAATTTCTTGAAAGATAAGGGTGTTAAAAAGGGTGATACCGTAATTATTTACTTACCCATGATCATGGAATTGCCAATCACAATGCTGGCATGTGCTCGCATTGGTGCCGTTCACTCGGTACTGCTCAGCAATCCCTTTTACATCCTATGCTTTTTATTATTATTAATAGAGTAAAATGCCATTTTCGTCCCTGAGGTATGACCAGTTTTGCGACTTTCATCCAAAGGTTTGTTTTTTCACATCTGGATCCAAAAGGTTTGAAATCTTGCCATTTTCATCTGGCTCGTTAACTCCATCCATTTTTTCTCCGTTAAGTGATGGGTATTTCCGTCTTTTGTTAACTTAAAGGGCAACTCGGTCTTTTACATAAAGTGAAAAAAAAAGACTGAATTGCCCTTTAAGTTAGCCAAAAAAAAAAAACCGGAAATACCCCTGAATTAACGGAGAAAAATGGATGGAGTTAACGAGCCAGATGAAAATGGCAAGATTTCAAACCTTTTGGATCCAAATGCGGGAAAACAAACCTTTGGACTAAAGTCGCAAAACTGGCCGAACCTTAGGGACGAAAATGGCAAAATTTACCTTTATTATTATCATCATGGTTTATGAATATCTAGAAATAACTAACACGGGATTGTGTTTGATTTTCAGGTTGTTTTTGCTGGATACTCTGCAGAATCGCTTCACCAAAGAGTTGTGGACTGCAAACCAAAGATTGTGATAACTTGTAATGCAGTTATGAGAGGGAAAAAAATAATAGATCTCAAAAACATTGTTGATGCTGCACTTCTAGAATCGTCTCAAAATGGAATATCTGTAGGTGGGAACTTTTGTCACATGCATGACCAATGAAATAACATAATATATCGTTTTGTGTAGTTGATGTTTTCTCGTATTTTCTCTCATGTCACAAACAGATTTATGCTTGACTTTTGAAAACGAATCAGCTATGAAGAAGGAAGATACTAAATGGCAGAAGGGAAGAGATATATGGTGGCAGGTATTTATACTATATCGTTTTCTTATAGGATCATATGCGTTAAACTTTTGGGCTTTTAGTTGATGTCTAAAGGGTTACGATTTTCAGGATGTTGTTCCTACATACCCTACTACGTGTGATGTGGAGTGGGTTGATGCGGAGGATCCACTTTTTCTACTTTATACCAGTGGAAGCACTGGAAAGCCTAAGGTATTTGAGTAGCGTAAAATCTAGAAATATTTTTTTCTTCTTTTTTTTTGTTGTTGGTTAAGTTTTATAACGAAATATGCTGGTGCATTTGATAGGGTGTTCTGCATACTACCGGAGGATACATGATATACACTGCAACAACATTCAAATATGCGTTTGACTACAAAGATTCTGATATATACTGGTAGATCTTCATTTCTAAAAAGTTAGTTTATTCTAATTTTTGGAAAAAATATATGCCATATAGACATGTCAAGACATTTTCACACTTTTTTCACTTACATAGTCAGAACATATTATTTCAACAGCTACACGCATACCTACTAGTAATCATATTCGATACTAGTTTTTCTATTTATTTTTAATCAAATATTCAAATTACCTAACATAAATCATTGATTGTTCTTCCTTCCGTTCTCTTGTCCCAAAGTCGACTATTTAGGTTATTAAGTTAATAAAAATTTGAAAAGGACGATGTAACAAGTTTATATTTTCTGACAGTAAACATTTAACTGATAAATCCTTTTGTTCTAGTGTGCATTGATAAAATCTGTTTCTTCTGAAATTATAGGTGTACAGCTGACTGTGGTTGGATTACTGGACACAGTTATGTTACTTATGGACCTCTACTTAATGGAGCAACAGTTGTCGTTTATGAAGGGGTAAAGCAATTCATATTTTGTGTATTTTTCTCAGATAACTAAAGGTTATGCATTCAAGGTTACATATAATCTGAATTTATAGTTTCTAACATCTTATGATTCATTATATCAAGGACATTTCTTTTTTCTGTCACTATAATTGAGCTATGATGTTTAAATGTTTAATAGTTAATTAGCACCTATCAAGTGCTAAATAGTCGAGATCTTACGGCATATGTACATGCCTATAATTTAATAAAAAAAATTGATGTGATAGAAAAGCTTTTAAATCTTTCGATAAATGGTACATGCAGGTTCCTAATTATCCAGATTCAGGGCGCTGCTGGGAAATTGTTGATAAATACAAGGTTACAATATTCTACACCGCTCCTACTCTGGTGCGGTCTCTTATGCGTGACGGAAATGAGGCAAGGCGTCTTTTCAACTGTCTATTTTATTACACATTATATTTATTTTTACCATTTGAAATATCTTTTTTAATCATATATTGTTTACTCCATGCAGTATGTTACTCGTTATTCTCGTAAATCTTTACGGGTCCTTGGTAGCGTAGGCGAGCCGATCAACCCAAGTGCATGGAGGTTCTTCATTTTAACTCGACTTTCAGTTGAGAACAATGTTAAATTAATTATTGTATTGTCTCATGAATATTCCTTTATTGACTCAACAGGTGGTTTTACAATGTAGTCGGAGATTCAAGGTGTCCCATATCAGATACCTGGTGGCAAACGGAGACCGGGGGTTTCATGGTAAACACCAGTTAATTATTTTTATTTGGTAGAGTAAAAAATGCTATTTTCGTTCCTGAGGTTTGGCCAGTTTTGCAACTTTCGTCCAAAGGTTTATTTTTTCCCATCTGGATCCAAAAGGTTTGAAATCTTTCCATTTTCATCCGGCTCGTTAACTCCAACCATTTTTCTCCGTTATACCAGGGGTATTTTTGTCTTTTTTGTTAACTTAAAGGGCAATTCGGTTTTTTTCACTTTATGTACAAGCATTTAGCATAATGTACAAGTATTCAAAAAAGACGAAAAAGACAAAAATACGTTTGACTTAACCGAAAAAATGGGTGGAGTTAATGAGCCGGATGAAAATGGCAAGATTTCAAACCTTTTGGATCCAGATGAGGAAAAACAAACGTTTGGACGGAAGTCGCAAAATTGTCCAAACCTCAGTGACGAAAATGGCATTTTACTCTATTTATTATATGATCTAATGCCACCTGTTGTCATTATAACTTCCAGATTACTCCCTTACCTGGTGCGTGGCCACAAAAACCTGGTTCTGCTACTTTCCCATTTTTCGGGGTTCAGGTAATGTACAGAAAATATGAAATTGCATCTGTTTTATTTTACCAATTGTTATTGACTTTATTTATAAAAATAAACGCAGCCTGTGATAGTGGACGAAAAGGGTAATGAAATTGATGGGGAGTGCAGTGGCTATTTATGTGTTAAAAGCTCGTGGCCTGGGGCGTTTAGGACTCTTTATGGTGATCATGAAAGATATGAAACAACTTACTTTAAGGCGTTCCCGGGCTATTATTTTAGTGGTGATGGCTGCTGTAGGTAAATAACGTGTTTAGGATATCTTGAAATTTTATATGTTTATTGTTTTCGTATGCTAATTATGTTGAATTGTTTCAGGGACAAGGATGGATATCATTGGCTCACGGGGAGAGTTGATGATGTAATTAACGTCAGGTATCTTCACCAATCACAACCAAGCTTATATTTTCAAACTTTACTTCCTGTTGTAATTTTATCTTTTCACTGCTGAAATTCATTAGTTTACACCATCTGTAATATGTGAACAGTGGACACCGTATTGGTACTGCAGAAGTTGAATCAGCTCTAGTTTCACATCCCCAGTGTGCTGAAGCAGCCGTTGTTGGTGTTGAGCATGAGGTAGCTTTTTATCTGCATCAAGGGTGGCAGTTTTGACCAAACGGGTTATGTTTGATCTCAAACAGGCCATAGTAAATAAAAAAAAAAGGAAATGGGTCAGTGGAATTTAGGGTCAGATGTCACCCATTTATTAAAAGAAGTCCAAAAAAGTGACTGTAGGAAACACAACACAACCCAATCTAATCCCGTTTCGTCCTTCACTAAAAAAGTTAACAGTTTTGACTCGTTACCCAACCCGCATATATTAATTTGCATGGTATTTACATATGGGAAATTGTGCAGCAATCGTCATCTGTTTTGTCTTGTTAGGTCAAAGGGCAGGGAATATATGCATTTGTTACTCTAGTGGAGGGTGTTCCATACAGTGAAGACCTTCGCAAAAGCCTTGTGCTTGTGGTTCGGAACCAAGTAAGTTTAGCTTTTCATAAAAGTCAAACTCCTTTTAATCGTCGTATGTTCAAATAGAACAGAAAGATTATATTTGAATCTACGACTCTATTGTGATGCTACATTGTTTATTTTCATATCAGATTGGAGCATTTGCAGCACCTGACAGAATTCATTGGGCACCCAGTCTTCCGAAGACAAGAAGTGGAAAGATAATGAGGAGAATTTTAAGGAAAATAGCCTCTAGACAGCTAGATGAGCTTGGCGATATAAGCACATTAGCGGATCCAAGTGTCGTTGATCAGCTTATCAGTCTCGCTGATTCCTAAATCTCGGGTTTTATTTTTGTGGTTTTTTAATATAAACCGACATGTTTTAGTCATATATTTTTGCCCATATGTTATAAAACATTTATGTGTGTCAATAAATGGCGAGTGGATTGTATAATTTTCTATGGACTAGTTTAATGAATGGTTCATAATAGAAACTATCAAAACTAATGACCCTCATTAGAGAGGGAACATGAGCATATCATTGTTTACTTCATTTTTTTCCTTCATTAGTAATTGAATGCTTTGTAAAATCACTAAAAAGGGAAATGCGGACCGGATCAGGCCCAACAATTTGACACGTTACAAGCCCAGGCCCAGATGCTAAGCTCGATTCGGGGTTCATATCATTATCACCATCTATGATGCAAACATGTCAACATTACTCTTTAAATATTTGCAAGTGACTGCTGGGAGGTTAATTTTGTATCTTATAAAAGGAAAATATTTTGTCCATAAACAAAATGAAACTGTCACAGAACTGCATTTCAGGGTTCTATAAATATAATTCACATGATACATTAGCAAAACTTTATAAGCAGAGTTATAAATGCCACAAGTATAATCAACTATATATTTAAAGTCTAATTTTGATTGAATTTTTAGAACAGAAAAGTGTGACGTGGCTGCCAGCTGGATGCTCACATGTTTTTAGGACTGCCCTCCTCCTGTCTTGCCTTAAGTACGAGCTCTTCCGTGGTGGTGCCAATGATCTCATTTGCGCGTTTAAGACCAGCACAGTAATACCTTCCTATTTGATCCTAAATTAAGAAATAACAAATATAACTACCATTTTCTTTGCATAACTCTAGTCTTGTTTAAAGAAAACACAAATCTTGTATCCAGTTTTAACTAGCGAACCAGATAAACACTTGTACGTAGTGCTTTAATGATACGATGGGGGAGAGAAAGAGAGGTTGTTACGTAATTACCTTTTGTATCACACTTAAAGCAATATGTACAAGTGTTTATGCGGTTCTCGTAGCTGTATTACTATAAAATCCTAGTAAGTGATTTGTTTCTATCCTACCTTGGAAATAATGCCCAGTTTTTCTAATTTACTGACTGCATCATCCACATCAAAGTTGCATCTCTCACCAAACTCTTCCTTTAGTAGTTCCTCACATTTTTGGTCCAGTTCCTATAATGCATAATTACAGTTAATTAATTAAGCATATTTAGTGTTAATATATGAAAATTTTATACACATAGATTTATTTATACATAATAACTACTACCTTTAAAGTTGCTTTCCCCTGTTCCATTAGTATAAAGAAAGAAATGATGACCTCCTTTACCTGAATATGATTAAGTCAGCTTAATCAATAACTGCATTATTCAAATTTAAAAATATATATAAATAAATATATATACATGCTTACTTCTTGTTGAATGACATCATCACACAAATGAAGAAGTGTGCCTTTTCCACTATCCAGTTGTTTGTCATACATGAATTGGGTGATTAAGTTCTGATATGTATCCATGTTTGCCTGAAACCTACATTCTCAGATTGTTGGTTACTAAAACCATTAACAAAAATGAACTCGTATTTGTATTTGTATTTATCTAACCAAACACTCACGTAAAGTATATTTTGGCACAGTAACCAACTACCGTAGAGACAACTGCAATGATGACCCAAAAGTCGGCTTGAGGCGTCTCAATTGAACCAGTAGCAGCTGCCTGCAGCAAAATATAAACACTTCAAAAATATAAATAAATAGATTTAAAATGAGTAACTTCATGGATGACTGACTAGTGACTAACCAGACCGAATATGGCAGTTGAAAGAAATTTCACCCAATCCATAGGGGTCAAACTCGGATTTTTCTTCTCGGGCTGTCGAAAGAAGCTCCTCAACGTCAATGGTCAAACTATAAAAAGTCAAATCAAAGATAACAACTTACCAAAACTATTTCCATATCTGCCATTGGAATTTGTTTCAAATGCTTCACATAGATTCCTCTTTCCTTTTTTGTCTTGCTTCCTGCTAGCCTGTATATCATCTTAAACGAAATTGTAAATACATATATGTTTATTATATTATGAAATATATTGATACGAATCATACCTGTAAACAACAATTATCCTGTCAAATGTAGGTTCTTGGATGGTAATCTTACTAGCTAAATTCTGTAAACTGGTAGAATCATGTGTCAGTTATCTGTTATTAATTATTATAAATAAACTAACATTCTAATGTATAGCTGGAAACAACAGATAGACTTTAATGTACAACCTCAAATCCATTTTTTCAATGCGGATTCGTTCAACGTACAAGTCATCCTGAATATCTTCATCTGTGATTTCATCATCTTTCTTAAGCGGTGCAGCGTTAGCGGTAGTTTTCTTGGGAAAAAGCTTTTCTAGCCTGCAACCACAATAACCGCAAGTCTTTTCATTTTCATGGAGGTTAAACTGTAACTAAATAAGTATAATGTGCAAGAAACTAAGAAACCGTACTTAGTTATTCTCATGATCCATGCCCATATGCGTGCAATGATCATGTCCACCTTCTCCATGATAAAGTAATCGGTTGTACGATCAATTCCAATGCCACGTCTAAAGATTATATACTGCAACATAATAAACAAAAAGACGTATTTATTATTTATTTATTTATTTATTTATTTATGTGACATGTTTGCTAAATAGTGTCTATCGCGGGTGGCAAGCATTGACCATAAGTCAATGTTGCAATGCTAGAATACCTTGTCTGCAAATTCAGGAAGGTTTTCTTGTGGATGCTCCTTAAAGTACCTCTTTAATAAGTTCTTATCAAGCTACAATAAAAAAGATTAAGTATTAATAAAGCATAATTAACTATAAACAACCAAATTTAAGGCGTACCTTTGATTCATCGACTGAGATAGGAAGATTGAGAAGATATTGGCCTGATTGTGCAACCGCGATCTCCTCATTAGTAGCAATCTTAAAGTTGCTCTTTTCAAGTACCTGCAATGACATGAAGCATGTAACATTTATAGGTAAGAATGGTGCATGTATGAATAAAATACCTTAAACATATAGCTGAGAAAATTTTGTTCAAGATTATCAATCTCTTGTGAGGATAATTTCTGCTGCTCCAGTTTCTGAGCCCCATAGACGGGATCAAAGAGCGCGTATAGTTGCTGCAAGTAACAAAACCATACATGAAAAAAAAAGTGTTGAACATAAATCATGGATGTTAGTTATATGGAGAAGATGATGAAAACACAAGTTAATAATACCATAAGATCTTCAAACTGAAGAAAATACCATGCTCGAATCATGTACTCGACTCTCTTGCAGAGCTTCAAGAAGTCTGCCCTGTCAGCACTCTGTTCTGCAAAGGATAAAGAACACTCCATTATGGTATAACAAATCCACTTTGACATTGAGTGTCAAATATGCAACCATTGAACATCAAAAATGTGGTTTTTATATGTAGGTTATATAGAAGGTAATGTGTTGGATCATGTTTCCGAATCGTAAATAACTTTCATATTGAAGTATTTCGATGGACACTCGAAATCTCAACCAGATAATTCAAAAAAATCAAGAATGAGGTGAAGATTTTCATTTTGTAGGTTGCGAAGCATCAAAACGTTCTGCTAAAACCACACAATGCTTCGTGAAACAGTTTGCGAGATTAACAATTAAAATGGTTAGCGTTTGAGTCTAGTAATCGGTTACCAACAATTCTTTTATCAGTTGTAACTTAGTTATTGTTGATTATGTGCTTCTGTCAGTAGTAACTTAGTTACTGCTAATGGTTTACAAGTTACTATGAATGGCAGCGGCGGAACTAGCCCAAAAATTTAGGGGTATCCCAATTTTTTATTTTTTAGACCAGGGGTAGAAGTTGTGGGGTATTTTTACACTACGGAAACGGAGTTAAGAGGTATTTTTACACTACGGAGACAGGGTTGAGGGGTAGCCCGTGCTACCCCTAATAACAATGTAAGTCCGCCACTGATGAATGGTGAGAGCTCGAGGCTCCACCCGTGGACCCCACCAGGGGACTTGACCTTGTTGTTTTCCAGAACCAGAAATCAGATTAGTCTCAAACGGGAGTGCACTCTGACACCTCCTAACTCGTAACAAAACTTATTCGAATCCCCTAATTGCCTAAAATAATTTGATGAAACTACAAAAACCATTTAGTACAATAGATCATCAAAATACAAATCCACAAAATCCGCACATGAATGGAAATGTAGAAACATGAAGATCTCGGATTTGCAAGATGTAACAACATAAAGAGAGATCATATCATTGAACATCTATAATATGTGATTGAAACCATGCATGCATACATGCATACGTAAATAAAATGAAATGAAATTGAAGAGATTGATTACCAATGAGGTTGGCCAAAGCCATGATGAGCCTAGGCTTCAAAACTGGAATAACGGCTTCGCGTTCCAATCGTATGACTTCTCTGTCTTCTTTGTATCCGGTGAGAGTCGCCATTGAATCGGTTTCGTTGATGAACAAACGAATTGCAGAGATGGAGTGAGTGAAATAACCATGAAACGCAAAAGGAAGAGGTCGAAACGAAGCCAAGCTTAATTAATGGCGAACTAAATGCAACATATAAGTTTTGTAGTAAAATATTAATGACTTATTGCTACAAGTAAATCATAAATTAAGGTAACCAAATTTACATGTATATATTAGGTAATAACACAAACGAAAAAAGAAAATATGTGCTAACTCAATATCTTATAAATGTTTATTTGTAGGGTGTTGAGATGAAGGCATAGCATATTGATGGTATGAGGTTTGGAATCAACTTTGTCACAAGCCAACCGATATTAAAATATTCTTACTATTTCATCTTTTTTTACAAAGGGTTAGGCTAAATATACCTCTCTGGTTACTTATGGTGGCTATCACTTTATTTGTTTTATTATTTTTTTAACGGCTAAGCTTTTTTATCTCTCATAGATTCTAAACTAAATTACGTCTTCTAAGGATTGAACCTTGCTCTCCCAATAAGAGTAATCCTGTTAACCACTAGGCGAATGCCTAAATGGCTATTTGTTTTAATACTCAGTGAATTGTAAGATTAAATATGTTATGATTTAATATTTAATCTAGTAGCCATTATAATCATTTACATAATATAGATCAAAATATATAACAATATTAAATAATTAGTTGATAATTGTTGATGGACCATATTACCCTTATTAACTAATTAGGTTTCCTCTTGCGTGCTTATATAAGGAGACTTATATAGAGGTTAAAGAGTTACACACTTAGACACATAACCTAATTACTCTCATAACATCATATTCGTCCCTCTTCTCCTAAACCGATACCCTTTTCGGTTTTCATCATCACCATCATAAGTTAGCACCTTAAGGAGGAACCGGATCACACTGACACCAAACTCGACGGCATCATCTCTGACTGGATTCTCCACTGCACTGTCTGCTGTAACAGGTATGTTTTCATGTTTTCCATCATGCTTAAAACAGAACTGATCAACGTGTGGTATCAGAGCATATGTTGATTAGTCAGTTCTGTTTCGTATCCATAAATATGGAATAAAATTGGAAAACAGAATTTGAAAACCCTAATAAAATTTCGGGTTTTATCATCCGAGATGCCATCCCGAATCTGAATCGTGCATCTCGGATACGTCTCGGATCATAGTTCACTCATTATCACTGTTCCGAAATCAACATGTTTAGAAAAATGTCTAAATGTGTAATAATTTCCAGATTTCGGATGAATGTTTGAATGTTTTATTTTAGGGTTCATCACATGTTCATAAGAAAATTCGAAAATTCCCTTAGTTTTGGAATGAATTCGGATTATTGGGTGTTTGTTCCTGTTTTGATCTATTTTTATCTACTTAAAAGTTTCGAAAATCTGTTTTTCTATGAATGGATATAATTTTCGAAATAAACATATAAATATAATTAATATTTAAATAGGAAACTTAATCCCATAATCCTTAAAATTTTGGATTTTCAATATTATCAATTATTAACTGCCTAAATTAAGGATTTTGCAGCTTGAGGAACACGTCTCGGATGAATCCGAGATCATCATGAACTGATCATCTCGGATGAATATCTGTTCGTCCATCACGGATCAATAATTGCTTGATTATCTCAGACCATCTCGAACTAAGCGTCTCGGATCATCTCGAACTAAACATCACCATCTCGAATGAATTCATCCGAAATCATGAGAGTTGGACACATCCGAGATCATCCGAAATCATTCGACTTACGCATCTTGGACACATCCGAGATCATTCGAACTCATTCATCTCGGATAATCCGAGATGATTCGAAATCATTCGTCTCGGATGAATCCAAGACATAATTCATCTGAAATCACGAGTGTTCATAAAATGTCAAGACTTATTCGAAATCCCATTACTTTATTAAGCAGTTAATATGAACTAAATTTTGGCTCGGGGCTCCGCCCCGAACACCGTGCAGGGAGCATGCTGTCCCCCTACACCCCCCAGCGAACTCACCGCGAAGTTCGATACGCGCTAACAGGTGGTTTTCTATTAACAATTGGTTTTGTAAATACTAAGTTAATTAGTCAGAATCAGATGATGTTTTACAAAACCAAAATGGCTTAACTTGAATGAGGTTCTGATGCATCATTTCTTGCCAAAGCTGATTTGATACATCTATTTATTGTTCAAGTATTACGAAAGCTATGTTGAGTGTGCATTATAAACGTGAATGTTTTAATATCTGGCCAAAGCTGATTTAATTCAATCATGTATAACATGCTTAACAAGTGCATAACTAAAGTGATTGTTTCATTTCTGGCCAAAGCTGATTCGTCACAAACACTTTGCACACATTACAAAGCTGATTTGTCTTCGTTTAAGTAGAATTTTAACTAAGTCTATTATTTTGATGTTAGTAATAGACAATATCACAGCTTCATAGTTAAAATGGTCATTATTTATGCCTGCCTTAGAATAACGTGTCCTTAGATCACATTAGAACTTCTTTCTTAGTGTCATAACTCGCTCATCTTATTTCCACTATCAGCACCCAACTGTGGGATTCCACCTTTGACTGGTGATAACTTTGCTGCATGGAAGGATGCTCTTATGCTTACACTTGGATTGCTGGACTTTGATTATGCTCTAAGAGAGGATCAGCCAGCGGACCTTACTCCTCAAAGTATTGCTGCTCAGCAGTTGACTCATGAAAAGTGGACTAGGTGTAATCGCATGTCTCTCATGTTTATGAAGCAGTCCATAAGCAATGCAATCAAAGGAGCCATTCCTGATTCTGAAGATGCTAAAACCTACCTGGCTTCTGTGGAGGCACAATTTAAGGGGACATAAAAAAACATGCTAGTACTCTTATCCTCAAGCTGGTGACAACTAAGTATGATGGGAGGAGCGGCATTCGCGAGCACATCATGATGATGAATGACATGGCTAATAAGCTGAAGGGGCTAGAAATGGAAATCAGTGATGGTTTCCTCGTTCATTTCATCATTACATCGCTTCCTTCGTCCTTTAAAGCATTCAAGATCAATTACAACACTTAGAAGGACAAATGGACGATGAGTGAGCTGGTCGCTATGTGCGTATAGGAGGAAGAGCGTATGAGGATGGATCGCACTACTGATGTTGCTAATTTCACCACCTCCAACTCTAAGAAAAAGGAAGAAAAATTATCACAGAAAGGATGCTTCCAAAGTCCAAAGGGCCAATCCTAATACAAGTGCACCTTCCAGCTCTAAGAACTCCTTAGGCAGAATCCACTGCAAGTTCTTTAAAAAGACAGGACATATGCAGAAGGAATGCCCTGACTTTAAGGAGTGGCTGGCTAAGAAAGGTAGCTACTATTTTATGATACTTGAGTCCTATAATTTAAATGTTCCTGCTAATTCTTGGTGGTTTGATTCTTGTTCTATGGTTCATGTTACTAATTCAACTCAGGGATTCCTTACAATCCGGAAGCTGGAAAGAAACCAAAGAACACTTAAGGTTGGGGATGATCGAGAATTAGAAGTGAAGGCCATTGGAACATTACAATTATTTATGAAAACTGGTTTATGTATTAAACTTTATGATACCTTATATGTTCCTGAGGTAACTCGGAACCTTGTATCAGGACCAAAGTTATACATGGACGGTTTTATTGTTTCCCATGGTCATCGCAAACTCACTATCCTCTATGATTCTGTTCTTTATGGTACTGGTATTCTGGATGGCGGTCTCTATAGATTAGAACTAGATGATGATTTTTCCAAATCTTTGTTGTCATATAACATTAATGAATCACTTGCAAATATGAAAGAGAAACGAGACTTAGAGCCTTCGTCCATGTTGTGGTATCAACGTTTAGGCCACATCTCAAGAGAACGATTAAATCGTCTCGTAAAGGATGAAGTCTTACCTCCTCTTGATTTCCCTGATTTTGGAACATGTGTCAAATGTCTTAAAGGTAAAATGACATTAGCGAATAAGAAAGGTGCCAATAGGAGCTCTAATTTATTAGAACTCATTCATACTGACATTAGTGGTACCTACCAAATCGCTGGCATAACAGGACATACTTCATTTATCACTTTCATTGATGATTATTCTCGTTACATGTACTTGTATCTTATTAAGGAGAAATCTGAATCTCTTACAACTTTTAAAGATTATAAGGCTGAAGTTGAAAAACAATTAGATCGTCAGATTAAAGTTGTGAGATCAGATAGAGGCGGTGAATATTATGGAAGACATACTGATGTGGGTCAAGCTCCTGGTCCATTTTATGAGTTTTGTAAGGGCCAGGGGATTGTGAACCAATACACCATGCCTGGTACACCTCAGCAGAACGGTGTCGCTGTACGAAGAAACCGTACCCTTATGAACATGGTGCGCAGTATGTTAGCCAACACTAATTTACCATTATTCCTCTGGACTAAAGCGTTACAAGCAGCTGTTCATATACTCAATAGTGTTCCTTCTAAGTCTGTCCCTAAAAATCCTTATGAACTTTGGACAGGAAGGAAACCGAGTCTTAAATATATGAAAGTATGGGGCTGCATTGTTGACGCAAAACTTTATAATCCTTTCCTAAGGAAACTTGACCCTAAAACAGTTACCTGTTTCTTTATCGAGTATCCTGATAACTCAAAGGGTTATCGTTTCTATTGTCCTTCCCATGTCATCAGAATTGTTGAAACCAAGCGTGCTGCGTTCCTGGAGGATTTCAAGGTCAGTGGGAGCAGTACCAACCCTTACGAAGAATTGCAAGAAGTACAAAAAGTGGGGGGGGGGGGGGAGACTCGTCGCTTACAATTACTCCGATTACTCCTCTTGTACCCAATGCAACTACTGTACCTGAAGCTACTGCACCAATTCCAAATTTACCTCTACAATCAGAACCCATTATACCTCATGACGAAGGCACATCAAACGCTCAAAACCAAGACAACGTTGAACCCGGTAATCAACTCAGGTGGTCATCTAGGCAGAGAAGGCCTACTAATTGGGATGATTATGTTACCTACCTGACAGAAATGGATCCCGGAAAGCTTAATGATCCTATCTCTTACAATGAAGCCATTAGCAGTGATCAGTCTTCTGAATGGAATAAAGCAATGATTGATGAGCTTGAATCCATGAAGAAAAATGACGTTTGGGATTTGGTAGAATTACCCAACGGTGTCAAACCCGTGGGATGTAAATGGGTGTTCAAAACAAAACTGGATCCGAATGGGAACGTTGAACGCTACAAAGCGAGATTGGTTGCAAAGGGCTACACTCAGAAAGAGGGAATTGATTATCAAGAGACGTTTTCACCTGTCTCTCGTAAATATTCATTAAGGATCGTCATGGCCCTAGTAGCTCATTTTGATTTAGAGTTGCATCAGATGGACGTTAAAACCACTTTCCTTAACGGAGACTTAGACGAAGACGTTTACATGAAACAACCTGAAGGCTTTAAGCCTGAAGGTCAGGAGCATCTAGTCTGTAAGTTGAAGAAATCCATTTATGGGTTAAACAAGCATCACGTCAGTGGTACCTCAAGTTTGATGAAGTCATGAAGAAACAAGGTTTTATGAAGAATCAAGTGGATCAATGCACCTACCTCAAGATGAGTGGGAGCAACTTTACTATACTTGTCCTTTTGGCAAGTAATAGTTTAGACATGTTAAAGGAGTCGAAGCGGTTACTCTTGCATAACTTCGACATGAAGGATCTCGGAGATGCTTCTTACGTCATTGGCATCGAAATTCACCGAGATAGACACAAAGGGATCTTAGGATTGTCTCAAAAGGCTTACATAGATCGTGTCCTTACACGTTACAACATGCAACAGTGCAAACCCTATGTCTCTCCAGTAGTTAAGGGAGATATTTTCGGTTCATTCCAATGTCCGACAACAGAGGTTGAGAAGGAGAAAATGAGCCAGATACCTTACGCGTCAGTAGTCGAGAGCCTGATGTATGCTCAAGTCTGTATTCGCCCAGATATTGCTTATATTGCTGGAATGCTAGGCCGTTATCAGACTAATCCTTGCCTAGATCACTGGAAAGCAGCTAAGAAGTTACTCAGATATCTGAAAGGGACGAAAGACTATAAACTGACTTATAAAAGAAGTGATCATTTGGAAGTGGTAGGCTATTCTGATTCTGACTTTGCCAAATGCAAATGTAACGCCCCAAAACCCAAATGTTAAATTACAAGCATGTTTTATTTTACACAATGTGATATGGGGTAACTAAGTTAGTTAACTTAGTTATATATGCCAGTTAAATAGTAAGGAATGGAATTTTGTGACTAACAAATAACAAACAAAACTACAAGGGCAAAAATAGGACAAGTTGGAAAGTGTTTTTATTGAAATATAAAAAGAAAAGGGAAACCCAATTTGGGGCAGATGTATATGTCGACACACACACATAGTGTGTGTGTGTTCTTGTGTGAGCCAAAGGAAGAAGAAGGAGAGGAGAAATCTGAAATTTGCATGGATAATCTATGAATTTAGGGGTGTTCATCACATCCTAAGCATCAAGTAAGTATCTAATTCACCCCTTAAACCTTCTTGATTGGAGTACTTGGTGGGTTTTGATGAATCAACCCCAATTGTGTAAATTGGGGATGTTAGATAGTTGGATTTGTGTATGCATGCACTAATTTAGTGCCAATTATGATTTAACATCTCAATTAGGAGTTTTAATGGAAGAACCCATGTTTAAGAACTTGGGGTTTTGATGGTTTATATGGTTTAATATGAATGAGTTGGATGAACTAGAGATTTTGTTATGTTGATGTCTATGTGTGAACGGTACTTGTTGATTAGTAAGAAGATTTGATGAATTATGTATGAACTTGGAAGATCGTGCATAAATTAGTTATACATTGTGCATTAAATGGTGTATGCACACCAAGTGTTTGATGAAATGCTTAGTATAAGCTAGTATGTGAAATTATATGCTAAACAATGGATGAACATGTGTAGAGTTTGATAATGACACGATTGATGATAATTAGACATGAGAAGATGTATTGTAGAAGGATTTTGTAAGAATGTGTAGTTGATGGTATGATTGGGTAGAATTATGCATTAGAACTTGTACACTATGCTTGAATGATGAGGTGCACAACATGTGTTGGACCAATTGCCTATTGGTAATTTAGAAATGAATGTGCACTAAGTATATAACATATGAACTTGCTAGTAACTAATGATGTTGTGATTATGTTAAATAGACTAACCTTGAATGTGGTTGTCAAATGTGAGATAATGAAAGCATTAGCATGTGAAAGTATGCGTATGTGTATGTGAATGTGTATGTGTATCTAATTTGGTGATCATGTGGTTGTAAGCATATTACATCACGAGTTTGAAATGTATATAATGTCATTAGTATAGGCTAATATGATAACACGAATATATGAGGTTAAGTAGAAAGTTCATATGATAAACCGTTGACTTCTGAAAGTCAACTGTGCATAAGTAGCAAGGTTAGGCTTTTGTCACACTTGCAATGTTATAGAATGTCAAATGGTACGTGTTATGTTGATATGTGTTATATGTGATGACGTGATGAATTCTATGAGTTGAAAAGATATGATTGTGGGAATATGCCTTATGCTTGTTAGAATTGACTAATGAAAGTCAAATGTGAGATATGCATTTGATATGATCGTTAATATGTACAATCATATATGCTAACAAGAATGTGATTGCGATGACATGAAAGTATAGGGATCATGTCGAGATGGAATCAAGCACGAAAGGCTATCGGGCCAAGATGAGGCAAGGAAGAGGATACGAACACTGACGCATAAGGTAAGTGATTTCTGGAACCACTTATTATTTATAAATGAAGTTAAGGTGGTAAGTCGTTGGTGGTCATCTATGTTTGGAATTACACGGTAGAAGTGAACAGGTCAAAATGTAGAAAGAAACATAGCGTGATGCGGGATATGGTTTGATCTTGGGGTTAAGTAGTAAAAGGATACGGGGGCTTGAATTATGGTCATGTTACGTCTTGGAAGCATGAAAATGTGGAAGAAGGAAGTTCGGATATCTAACGGTTGTCTTGTGAAAATTAAAAAGGAAGAAGGGTTAGAGTGAAAGAACCCGTCATAAGCTACGGCAGGTCAGCCGTAGCTTACGACCAAACAGACAAGGGGAAACAGCAGCAAGCTGCCGTAATCTACGGCCAATGTTCACTCAAGAGTTGAAATGTTCACTCAAAAGTTGAACGTTCACTCGTAAGCAAGAATGTTCACTCAATAGTTGGAACGTTCACTCATCAGCAAGAATGTTCACTCAACAGTTTAAACGTTCACTCGTCAGCAAGAATGTTCACTCAACAGTTGGAAAGTTCACTCGTCAGCAAGAATGTTCACTCAACAGTTTGAACGTTCACTCTTCAGCAAGAATGTTCACTCAACAGTTGGAATGTTCACTCGTCAGTAAGAATGTTCACTCAACAGTTTGAACGTTCACTCCTCAGCAAGAATGTTCACTCAACAGTTGGAACATTCACTCATTAGCAAGAATGTTCACTCAACAGTTGGAACGTTCACTCATTAGCAAGAATGTTCACTCAACAGTTGGAACGTTCACTCGTCAGCAAGAATGTTCACTCAATAGTTGGAACATTCACTCGTTAGCAAGAATGTTCATTCAACAGTTGAAACGTTCACTCATCAGCAAGAATGTTCACTCATGAGCAAGAACGTTCACTCAAAGTATGTGTGGGAAAGAAATAATTTTGGAGATATGTATAGATCTACCTACATGTTAGTGACAGAATCCATAGGTAAGCATGAAGAGAAATGAACATGCACGTAAGTTTGTACGTATGAGACTTATTTGTATGGATGTTTGTGACTAGGATATGTTAGTAAAAATTATATGGGGATGTAAGTGGTATGTAAGAGCTTGTATGAATGTATGTGTGTGTGTGTGTATAAATATACGCATGTGTGTGTATGCACGAAGTGGGATTGATTGTACACGAAAGAATAGGGCTTGTATACATATATGCATGGCTACAATACGTTTGAGTATTAACGTTACTAATCAAGTGCTTTGAGAATGAAATGAATGCAGGTATACTATTGTTGTCCTTATGAAGATTTAATGCTTGGAATGCAAGATTGTACTTGGAATGATAATTGAAAGGATTAGCATGAGTAGAAAGAATGTGGCATGGTCATTTAATTATATATGTTTAGATTATGAATGACGTCACCAAATATTAATGATGCGCATGTATGTGGTGATTGCAGGTTGCACAGAATTAACATCATTATGAAGTCTAAGAGGTTGAAGATCGAGTGAAAGAGTAAGGACTGTACGGGAAGAGCAGTGACATGACTTGTATTTATATATTACATTTGATGCGTTAATTAAGAATGAAGGTTGTAAATCTTTTCAAGGAAGTGTTTGACATTTTAGAAATGAACCTCCAAGTATGTAATATAGATAAGAAAGAAGGAATTTTTGGGTCGGTATTTTCCGCTGCGTCTCTTTTGGTTAAAACGTGTTAGGGTGTTACAGCAAAGATGACAAGAAATCCACTTCGGGCTATATCTTTATGTTAGTAGGCAGACCCATCTCATGGAAGAGCCATAAACAACAGTTAACCACAACTTCCACAATGATGGAAGAGTACATTGCTGTTTATAACGCAACCTGTCATGGAATGTTGCTTAGAAATCTGATCACTGGACTCAAAATCGTTAATTCCATTTCTAGACCATTGAAGCTTTATTGTGATAACTCAGCTGCCATTAGTTTCTCGAACAGTAACAGTTCGACTGGAGCTGGTTTGTATCTCGATACAAAATATCTGTTCGTACGTGAACGAGTTGAGGAAAATAATCTTTGTATTGAGTATATTAGTACTAAAGATATGCTTGCGGATCCGATGACTAAAGGTCTCCCTCCTAAGGTTTACGAAGAACATGTTCAAAATATGGGATTTAGTAAAGACCTTATTTAAGCATATTGTACTAGCTTATGTTTTATGTTAATGAAATTTCCTCAGTTTGATTTTGTATGTCTCTTAGAATATGTTCAACCGGTATAATGACATATAGACAAATAAAATTACAAATCAAACAAAAGGCTTATGCGTATTTTGATCATGATGATTAGGTTTTAAATTAAGGCTATAGTATGACTAATGGGGGTCCTGAGTCGCATAATGATTCAACGGCTGTATTTCTCTGCTATAGTACTTGTTTAAGGCTAAAATGAGTGTTAACTCCTGATCAGCTTTATCTAATACTCATAGTAAATGATTACTCGGCTAAGTGGGAGAATGTAAGATTAAATATGTTATGATTTAATATTTAATCTAGTAGCCATTATAATCATTTACATAATATAGATCAAAATATATAACCTATTAAATAATTAGTTGGTAATTGTTGATGGACCATATTACCCTTATTAACTAATTAGGTTTCCTCTTGGGTGCTTATATAAGGAGACTTATGTAGAGGTTAAAGGGTTACACACTTAGACACATAGCCTAATTACTCTCATAACATCATATTCGTCCCTCTTCTCCTAAACCGATACCCTTTTCGGTTTTCATCATCACCATCATAAGTTAGCACCCTAAGGAGGAACCGGATCACACTGACAAAAATGTCAAACTCGATGGCATCATCTCTGACTGGATTCTCCACTGCACTGTCTGCTGTAACAGGTATGTTTTCATGTTTTCCATCATGCTTAAAACATAACTGATCAACATGAATTAATTATATTGAGTGTATGTTTGCTTTAATTTTAAAAACTGATTAAAATATTGATCTCGCAAGAATATTGATAGTATAATGAATACTAATTCACTAGAAAACAACTAATATCAAATTCCGGCGGCCCAGTAATACAACTCGAACTTAATTGAAAACATAGGGAAAATTTGGTGATTAAATATATAGAAGTTTAATTGGAATAAAAATTGGAGTAATAAAATTAAAAAAAATCAAATGCTAATCGTAACTCTAAATAGTTGATGGAAGTGTGATTATTTTGGTATACAGATAGATTTAAATTTGAAGAAAAAAATCAAATGCATGAATAATAATAATAATACAAGTTCGATCCATATTAGATAATTTAATTGCATTAATTTCTTTTGAATTGAATTGTTTAAAAACTTGAAGTAGAAGCAAATTAAAAAAAAAGATTTGATTGTATATATTCGAAACTTGAAGGGTGTTTTGGTCAAAAATTATTTGAGTAAAATTAACAACCAAATTTAGTAAGGTGAGATGCTAGTAAAAATGATAAGTATAATGTTTAAAATTCTGAATTTACAGTCATGATCCTAATGTGAGAATGCGATGTGCAAAGTAAAGGATCTGTTACGGGGAAAAAACCATTGATCCTTTTCGTAAAGTTGATCTCCGACACAAAAAACCCCGGGAGGTGGAAACTACACAACTCCGATAGTATTACTATAGAAAGCATTAAAAATGTGAGGCCTGATGGATCAAAGCCAAGTGTTACGGCTCTATATCGTGTGAGTGCTCTAGTGTATAATGTTTGCGGTGAGTGTTTCATGTCCCTAACTTGATCCAATCGAGCCTATTTATAATACAAGTACAAAACAAATCCAAACTAGAGTTCCAAGATTTCCGGGATCCTGAAAGAATGGGTCATCGACCGTTTCAAGTCTTCAACCTCGTTTCCACACGTTTTGTTAAACCACTTTAGCTACAATTCAAGCTCAAGCTCTCTTCGCCGTTTGTGATTAGAATATTCATGCAAAATATTCTCTCAAGATAGAAATAATTCGTTAGTAACAGATATATTCAGGATCCTTGGTCCTATCTAGATCCTGACTCAGATAAACAACATCAGGATCCTATTGCAGGCTCAGTATACTTAGGATCCTGACGATAGAAATTCTATCCCAAACAATTGCCCCCAATTTTATAGGTGTGTAACAGCTGTAAAATTTTTTGAAATCTGTTTCAAACTCATGGTTAGGATTAAAAGATAGAATTAAAGATGCCTATCGTGTGGCTAGGGTTGATGACTTGATTTTCAGACTCTTTTACCCCTTCTGTTGTACTATCATTATAACCTGCAACTCTACATTCACTTTCCCATCGGAGTTTCAAGGGTTTTCAGGTTAGTTCCCTCTTTTTCTCATTTTATTTTCTCTGCATTTCCTTTCACTTATATCCCTATGGCCAAAAATCTCATTGTACTTCCGAGCCTCCCGAGTTCTCCAATTCCGGGATCCTTCAAGCCACAGAGGAGGAACTTTGTACATTTGACGATCGAGCTATCAATCACCTGGTCAGTTCCTATATTCTTCCGGGGACCACCGTCATTCGACCCTACGACTCAAACAGCAAAGTCGATCTTATCTCTGATAAGTGGGTTTGTTTTCCCCCTTTATCCTTTCACCATTGGCTTTACCTTTCCTTTCCCTCGCTTGGTTAACCAGTTCTTCAAAGAAACCCAACTTTGCTACTCACAGGTTATACCCATGATATGGAGGATTCTTTTCGTCCTGAACCAAATCAACCAGAAACATTCTCTTGACCTTACCATTTCAGAGATCGCAGAAGCCTACGAACTTTGGACCCATGGATCCTGCCGTTTCCCCTTAGAATCAAGCTTGGTCAAAGCCCTCTTGTTATTAAAACAAAACACAACGAGAAGGACTGGAAGACCAAGTTTTTCTTTGTTCACCGAGATTCTATTTTCATTGGCATATCCTTTCGTAAGCACTGGATTCGTAGGGGTAGGATTTGTTAACATCTTAATCTTTGATAACCATTTACACTATGTTGCTTCTTACCTTGTTTATGCAGCTTATGATCTTGGGTCTATGGCTCCTGTGTATCAACAGAAATAAAAAGAAGATTTCAAAAATATTAGCCTTACCAGAATCCGAAAGGATTTTCCAACTGGACCCAACTCTCCAAACAGCCAGCTTCCAATCCCCAGCTTCAGAATCCATAATGTCTTTAGGTACTTTATCACCTCCGGTTTGCATTATATATATATTACTCTCAGGATCCTGAACATTCCTTTTCAGGCGCAGGATCCCAACATATCGACCAGTTTGACCTAGACGAGGTTCTTAATTTCGCCAAAAAGAGCACCAAGGTCAAACAAGAAAAAACAGCTCCATCCTCCAGCAAAAGTAGAATTCTTCCTCTCCGTTCACAAATGGCTTCTAACTGAAAACCCAAATGTCCCAACTCCATGGATCTCGAAGCTTTTGAAAACCCGACTCCTGCTGAAATACCTAAAAAGATCCAAATGATCCTGGGTGTGGTAAGCAAAAACTAAAAATATGTTATGCAATTCAACACAATAAAAAATTAACAACTTATCATCATGCAAGCTTTCTCCAAACTATCCTCCCTACATAAGGAACAAAGTGCTGAGCTATCTTAGAAGACTAGTGAGATGCAGATCATGGCTGATCTGAGAAAGAAGCATACCAAGAATGTTCAACTCCAACTGGAAGCTCTAGAGAAGGATCTTCAGGATCTTAAAAATGCTCATCAGGAGGAGCTACAGCGCTTGGAGTCCGAAGCCAAGAGGTCAGGCACCCTTAGCGTCTTTCAATCCCGGATCCAAATGTACGAAGAAGCCAAAGCTGAGGGACTAGTAGTCAAGGCCTGGGACGTTGAAAAGTGGAAAGTTGTGGTCGCTAGGCTGGAGGGCAAGGTTGAGGCCGTGGAGCAGGAAGAAGAGAAGCCGAGGATGCTGAGGCTGGTGAGCATCCTGAGGCCGGTGAGAATCCTGGAGATGGTGTTACTAGGAAGGAGCTAGTTTTGGTGGGGCAATGACATATATTTTTGCTTAGGCCTGAGCCCCACCTTTGAAATCCCGATGGTCATGTTAGTTTCAAAACAATTTAATTTTTAGTTTCTTTTGCATGCTCCCTATTATAGGATTTAAACAATTTGCTATTCGACGATCCTGGGTGGATGGGCCCAGGTTTTGGGTGAAACTCAGGATCGTCCTATGTTTGTGTTGACAATGGTGGTCCAAGCAAATGGGTCCTGTTTTAGGATGAAGCTTGGATCACCTTTTTTTAATTCCCTACAATCGTAAATAAAATCTAACCTTATGATTATATGCCTTGTCCATGTATTTTTGTTTACTGTCATTAAAATTCTTGTTTAACATTTATAGACTTAGTTGAGGATTCTCATTTGAGAAATCATTTTTTTTTCAAAACCAATTTTACAAAGACCACTTATTTAGAACAAGTGATTCTAGCATATGCGGGTTTTTATCCAAGTCTTGTGGATATATAAAAAGCCAAACAAAAAGATAGGTTTTAGATACACTTGATTGTAACACCCCGTGTTTTCACAAGTCAAAGTCAACGTCAAGGTCTAAGTCAATGACCGATTTCGCGCAACTTGACTCGTAGAAACTTCTTGTTTTTAATTATATTATGTGGAGTAAGTGTTGTTAATGACAATAATCGATGTGTGTTAATTGTTAAACAATCGACCAACGACTGTGAACTATAGGCAGTAACAATGCGATAAAGTTTACTAATCAATAATCTAGCTATCATAATCGAATCGACATCAAATCGCAACTCGAGCTACGTACTTTTACGTGTTATTATACGTGTGTGTGTGTGTGTGCCTTACGTGTTACCTGTGCATGTTTATTTATGTTATGTTGTGATAATCAAGCGAACTCAATCGAAACTCGAAATCTAACTCGAAGTGCAATCAAACTCGAATCGTGAACGAAATATGATAGATGGTGGAAAATAGATTACGCGAAATATGAGTGTTTGGGACTAAAAGTAATTTTACTAGGGAACCCTATCGTATCGAACCCTCGCAATCGAAATCGAAATATCAAAAATTGTCACGCAAAACACTCGAAAGTTGCGACTGATCGATCAGGCTTCCCAGCCGATCGAACAGCTAGCCGAACGGACTGCTGTCTGATCGGACAGGCTGTCCGATCGAGCTGCCTGGCCGATCGGCCAGCCCTTTCCTCTTTTGTCATCCTATAAATACCCCTGTCATTGTCATCCTTTTCCCCTTTTGGAAACCCCTGTTCGACCAGCACGCTCAACTCACCTTTTTGCAGATTTCTCTCGATTCCGGTAAGATTTCATCCTAAATCTTGTACTTTCTTGATCTATACACACTCCTACACCTTTCTATCTTTCAAATCTTAACTTTTAACCGTGAAATCATCCAGATTCAAGTGTTCTAGGATGATGTCATCATGGGTTCTTGAAGAACTTCATGTTTTGGCCACAATCCACCAAGGATAGCTTGGATCTAGCCGATTTCCACATAAACAAACACGGATCTTTCATAGATCTGAACATACACGTGGTGACAAGGACCGAAAGATGGATTTTCCAGCTTTCCTTCAACTCTTTGTCACTCAATGACTTCAAACCGGTAGAAACGGGGCCTGAGTCTGGTTACAAATCACTTCGGTGGTTGTAAGGCTCAAGATCCGGATTCTATCCACAAGGTTAACCGACTTCGAGTTAAATGTTAAACTTCGTTCCGAACAGACCACCGACCGGATTTGGGTGATTCCTGTCCGACCCCGGGAACCAAGTAAGGACGAGGCATCAATGGTTTTACTCGCTGTCAAAATACCTCGATAAAACGACAAACAAACAAAACAACCAAGTGTTAGACGCAAAGGCTGATCAGGTCAGAATGCTGACCGATCGGACTGCTGTCCGAACGGACAGCCAGCCGATCGGATAGTCAGCCGATCGACTGGCCAGCCGATCGGCTAGCACATGGTCCTACACAATCAATTTAGTTTGAAGACTAGTATTGAACAAACTGTTGTTCGATCGGATTACTCTTCGGATCATGAGATACTATGCTTTAATACTTGATCGATTTTCAACATGTTCAATGCACTAGAAGTGCCACCCGATCGAACAGCCGACCGATCAGGTGACACCTTGTTGTCCGATCGAACAGCAATTATGTTATTCGATCGATCAACTATCCGATCCACTGCACCATACTTCATTAGAGTCTTTGACTATTGTTGACTTGCCAACCGATCGGTCAGCAACTCATTCAGTTTTGGCTTGTTGACTTGTCCGATCGAACACCTGGCCGATCCAAGGCAAATCACCGCAATACCTAACCGATCGGGTAGCCGGCCGATCGAACAGCCGTCCGATCGACCAACCTGAAAGGTAAAGGTACTTCAATGTTTTCAAATGCTACAACGAAAACTTCAAAAGTCAAACCATCATACACAAATACATCCTTCTCAAAGGAAGAAACAATCCACTCGAACAGCTATCCGATCGGCCTACCAACCGACCGGACAGCCGTCCGAGCAGACTGTCAACCGAACGGTCAGCCGTCCGATCGGACTACCGTCCAATCGACCAGCTGTCCTACTCTCCAATACTTGTTTCCGTTTTACGTTTCACTTATCGTTATGCTGTCGAATCTATTCAGGCTAACCGTACTCGCTAAGCGCTCCCTTCAATCCATAAATCGCTGTGAGTATACTCGATCCCTTTTTGCTTTAAGCACTTTTGGGTGTTACATACGTTACGAATATTCAAACTACATCTACCACACTACTCAAACTATTTGAACGCTAACCGTTAATGCATGTTATACGTGGCTTATGAATGCTTGTTTGTTATGTTTACACATGGAATGCTGTCTACCTGCCTTAGCAACGATAGTACTATAGTTTGGACTCAGCACCCGTTCACACGGGGGTTGTTAAGGATCTTTTACTTGCATGGATTACGGTGGTAATCATGTATTGCGAACTGCCTCGGGCAGTCAACCCACAGTCATTGGTATCGATGGATCTATGTCGATAACTAACGTGCTTCATTTCACTATGTGTACGTGCTGGTTATGCGTAAACGAATTTGAACTCTATATGCTATTATCAAACTTGTATGCTCACCTTTACATTTTATGTATTGACTTTATTTTAACGTATGTGACAGGTGTTTAGGTTGCTTGTGTGCCTAGCTCACTGTGAAATCAAGGCTAGGAAAGGTCTAGGATGCTCTCTGTGCTGTGATGAAATCGAGGCTAGGAAAAGGGGTCCTAGAAACCAACAAATAAATTAGCTATATTTAAATCTGAGTTGTCGGAACAGAATATTTGCCTAGATTTTATCTGTAATAATTTGTTTACTGTTTGAGACATGGTATGGGACATGTTAATTTAAATTGAATGGTAATGATAGCTTTTGTGGAAACTTCTGGACAATCTGTTTCGCTCAGTGCCATGTCCTGATGATTCCGCCATCGGTTGGGGTGTGACACTGATGTTCTACAAGTTACCCCCTGTTGTCACACGGACTTGGGGTTTATGCATGATGATTGATATAGATATTCACATTTGACACAGCGGAAGTCTTGGGAGTATAAAATAATTATTACAAAGTATAAACATCTGAAAGTTCAAAATAATATAGAGACCGAATGTGTACTAAAAGATCCACAGGTGGATTGATATAACAAATAATTACATAAAGACTACTAGGCTTTTTGCTTGGAGTCGCAAATTCCAATATGCAATTACCGAGCAGCTCCAGCCTATTTCGTACTTGCTAACCTGCGCTTAGTCTTTTGAAAATACGTCAATTTCATTGGTAAATACAATTAACTGAAACGTTTTGAAAATCTTTTCAAAACCATTTTTATACCATTTGGTATATCATTTTCATAAATAACTTGGGATAAACTATATTTCTTGTTACCAGTATTACATGCTTGTCAATACATATGGGGCCCGGAACTAAACTCCAATACATGATTAACCAACACACCACTTTAAAATCACCAACTGAAGTGTTGTAGTTCCCGCCGCAATACTGATGCGGGACCAAGTATGAAGGAGTGGGCCATCTTATATTTGGAGGCCCAAGATCGTGTGACAAAAGGGGCTTCACTAAAATAGCTCTAACTTGGGCTATGAGGGTCCGTTTTGGGCGTGCGACCAGGCGAAATGATCCTGTGAGCGAGGCCCATCTTTCTATAAATGCCATAGGTAGTTTGGGTCATCGTTTAGGCCCAAAAACGCTTATTTCTATGAGTTATTTATCGTTTTATGTTTTTATTGCTTTTGGTGGACTTTTATTTCGTTCTAGCTTTTGGCCCAGGTGTTTTTTGAGGCCCGTTTTCAGTTTACCTTGTTATTTATATGGATGTAATGGGAGAAAACAAAGCAGTTTTGGAATATATGAAAGTCATTTTTCTCTCCCAGTTCACTAATGTGTGTTTTGTGTGTGAAAATCCCAATTTTCGGAATTCTTCATGAACCAACGAATTTTGGAAGAATCGTTCCTTGTATTTTGTGAGAATCAACAGGTCCGATTTCCTATCCCGTTTTCTAGTCTACATCAGTTGGTACCAGAGCCGAAGTTCCTGATCAAGATGCCTCCTAGAAGAAGACCTCTTAATGAAGTACATGATCAAGAGTTTGAGCAGCGTCTTTTTGCAAGAATGGAGGAGCGGTTAGATCAGTTTGTTGATCAGTTGACTAGTCAGATGCGTGATTTGGTGAATACGAGAAGGCGTCGTAATCGTCATGAAGAAGATGAGAATCCGTTTGCTGTGGGTAGCGATTCATCTTCTGATGAAGAACCAGAGCGGAATCAAAGGGGTGATAATCGACATTGGGAGTCGGGAATGTGAACCAGCATTCCAGAATTTGATTGTGACACTTTGAATCCAGAAAATTTCATTGATTGGCTTGTTATGGTTGAAGAAGTGTTCGAGTTCAAAGAGGTTCCCGAAGACAAAAGGGTTCCTTTGATCGCTACTAAGTTACGTGTGTCACACCCTGCTAGTAGCGGAAGCGTATTGCGTGTGACGTAAGAAAGGTAACCATTGCATCCAAATGTGTAAACATAATAAACCACAACGATGCCATAGATACATTGTTTTCGAACAAAGTTTACAAATTTCCAACATAGTTTTCTAGTTTCCACAACCTTTACAACGTTAAACATGGCATAGTTATATGTTATATTACACATCACAAAAGATAGTTTTTGACATAAAACATACTGAGGTTTTGTCCCCTATATACCCATACGAAGTTAGGATATAAAAGACAAACCCTCCAAAAGTGGCTATCGTGGTCATTGACTTTCCCGTTTCCCGTAGTGTATCACCGGCTCAAGACTTGTTTCCTGAAATACATGTAGTTTAAAAAGTCAACAAAAGTTGAGCGAGTTCATGCAATTATTGTTATCATATGAAATCTTTGTATTCTTGTAATGAAATCATGGTATGTTATTAGCTTTAATGGAGCTTAAGGATCTATCAGTGGGTAGCAAGCCCCCTGACATTATGTGCCCTAAGTACGCAACCAACCCGAGACAACTTTGACATTTCTGGGATCACAAAAGCACTACAGGGTATACCCACCAGGAGTGGAGCGTGTCTCAAGCTCAATAGATCTACACCTTTTGCACCTTCATCACTAAGTGATTAATGGTTACTATGTCATCATCCTACTTACATACATTGATCATGTTATCATCTAAACCCATAGCTAACATACCCATTGTTTTAACATGTATTTCCCCTTGCATGTTTTAAAACAAAACATTGAAATCATTGAAAGGAGGAACATGAACTCACAAGTTTGTGTTCCATGAAATCGTACTATTGAAAGTTGTAACACCTCGTAAAATCACGTCCAACGATGTGTTGACACGTGTACTAAACCTTAACAAGGTCAAACGTTGACTATGAAGGACTAATTTTGTGAAAAATCAAAAACTTTGGATGCGAAAGGACTAAAAGTGTTAACATACTTAAACTAAGCATCTGAATAACAATATACAGTATTCATATTTAGTATTAAGCCACTCGTTGGTCAAGAGTAGCCGTTTGCGTAATTAATTGAAAGTTTGCGCGACGAAGGGTTAATAGTGTCAACATGTTAATTCTTACCTCTGAGTGACCTTTTAACAAACTGGGAGCTTCATGATGTTTGATTATACTCCCGGGAATGCCAAATATTGGCCATCTAAGGCTTTTATGCCTATAAGTGACGTTACGCGTAACTTTGCAAGTTTGAGGGGTTAAAAGCGTCAATATGTTTAATTATACCTCTGAATGACCTTTTTACGAACCCGAAGCATTGTGATGTTTAATAATACTCTCAAGAATGCCTAATATGGATTAGATAGGGCTTTGATGCTATCACGATGATATGCGCAAGTTTGCGCATTAGAGGGACCAAAAGCGTCAACTTTTGAATCTACGCCTTTGGGTTACCTTTTAAGTGAACGGAAGCATCGTAATATTTAAGCACATGCTCGGGAATACTCAATATGGGCCATGAAAGGCTTAGATATCGTTAAACGGTATTACGCGCTACTTTGTGCGATTAAGGGACTAAAAGCGACGACTAGCGAAACTACGCCTTAGAGAGGCCTTTTGAACAAACCAAAAACTCCGCAATGTTCGTTCATATCCTCGGAAGTATTTAATATTGGCCATGTAAGAATTCTATACAATTTTGCAATGAGGCGCGCGAATTGGCGAATTAAGGGGTTAAAGGCGTCAATGCGCAAAACTACACTTTAGGGTGATCTTTTAAAGGAACCGGGAACTCCGCAATGCTTGGTCCTACTACCGGATGTTCGTAAGGTTGGCCATTAGAAATTTTGTATCATATAATAACATTTCATAAGATTTTAACATTATGTGCCAAACATGTTAACTTTGGAAGTTAATTTGTGAAAAAAACTCATGAGGACCTTTCATGCCATAACCTCAAACTGCTTTCTGGATCCGATGTGAGTCACGAATCGAGATTCCATTGAACTGTCCCTTTTGCGGGTCATCTACAACAGCAAAAACAGCTGATACAACTGTTCCGCGCGCGAATATGAAACGCAAGGGCTAAAACTGCACTTTCTGCTAAAGTTCCAAGCTGGGCCGGACGCCCTGGCGGGCCGCGACACTCTGGGCCGGCCTTCTACCCGGACCGCGAGCATAGAACAGCAACAACAGACTGATTTTGTTGCTGGTTTCTTTGTTTTGGATAAATGCTCTCACTTAAAACCATTTGTATAAATCCATGGGCTGGTATCCTAGTAATAACAGCTGTAGAAACACATGTGATCATCCTATGGATTCACTAGACACTTGTCAACATCTTGTTCAATTCAAGAAACTATAAATAGAGGTGGTTTTTCATTTGAACATTCACACCATTTCTTGAGTTCTTGCTCTCTTTCTCAAATCTGAGGATCCTGATCATTATGGAACCTCCCTTGAGTTCTATTCAGTCCATTGGACCCCTTGCAAGTGTCCTCTTGTGGCTAGTTAATTTTGTTTGGCTTAAAAAGCCGAAAAGTCAAGCTTTTACGATAAACACTTTGACTTTTAAATGGTCGAGCCATTGTTTGCAACGAATATGGCTACGTAATCGTAATTAGGTATGTGTTAAACTCTCAAAAGGGCACCTCCTAATTATCACGTTTACTTAGTTAATTGTCGGGTCAAAGTAATTGAAATAAAAGTCAAACAGGTCAGTTTTTAAATAAAATTCATAACTGATGATGTGAAAGCTATAAAATCAGTTTTGTCACTTTAACAACTTGGTAAATATTAATTGAACATGTCTAGGCATGTTTAACCCAACAATTCTGAGTAGTAGGCTCGGTTCGCAACCGAAAGTCACAAAAGTAGACTTTTGCTTTGACTTTCAGTTCCGACCTGATTTAGCTTAGTTTAGTTATTCCTTAGGGTTCCTTTAGGACCATATTATATGTTAGCCTAACCCTATGAGGTTATACAACACGGTTCCATAGAAATCCTAATTCATTGCATGTTTCCGTTAAATGCTTAAAGTTAACCGTTATGCCCTTTTAATATAAAAACGAGATTTTTGGAAATATGAGTGGAAAAAAACCTTTATTACTGAATTATAAGTATGTCCTAAAAATTTGACATCCGTTTCTGGTCTAGAATGAAAGTTATGCACGATATCGTAAAACAAAAACTTTTTATTAATTAAATGGCATTTTTAGTATAAATCATATTTAAACCCAATTTTTGGCACCAAACTTGCTACCTACTGTTATAGTATTATATTTAGGGATTTTTGGAAATTTTTGTCAAATTTTATACTGACCATGACATAGAGTTCTAGTGTAAATTCGGTATTGACGATAATGCCCTTTTCACTAATAAAATGAGTTTTACATATCATTTTGATGCCAAACCTTTTTCTAATGATATCATATGTTAAATAAAATATTTTGAACATTAAGGACTGATCAAAACTTCAAAATTTCATAAACATCTTAAATATCGTCAAATACCGACTTTTACGCTAATTAGGGGCATAATATGGTTTAAAACCATATTTAACGTCTAGGACTTGTTACCTGCTGATTTTAAAAATAAATTTTTATACTTTAATAGTAAGTATAAGTCTTGAACTCAGATTTCCAAATTTGACCTTAAAAGCATATGTGAAATGACCAAAATGCCCATACGGTGCATAGTTTGACCCTAAATGTTAAACCTCACATATGTATGATATCTTACTGATATAACTCGATAAAATAAATGTTTTTACTGAATACTTTAGACCAAAACCTCATTTTTCCCTTTTAACCTCTTTTATAAACTTTAAAATGACCAAAATACCCTTACGGGGCTTAAATTGGTTTTAAATTCGTTTTGGGCATGATGGAAGATATCCCACTGATATCACAACATATTTTAAGCATATTAACTTATGGAACTTGTACATGACTCATTGGTTACCTGTTATGCATTTCCGCATTCAGTACGGTTTATGTAACTAGTTTGCATAAATTAAACGAAACTGGTCAAACCTTATCATTTTTACTTCAAAATCCAGAATGTGTTTTGTAACACCCCGTGTTCCCAGAAGTCGAAGTCAAAGTCAAAGTCAAAGTCAAGGTCAAAGTCAACGACCGATTGCGCGACTTGACTTGTAATCTATTTCTTTTATGTGTTTATTTTAGTTGTATTATGTGGAGTACTTATCAATAATCGCAGTAATCGATGTGTATTTATCGCTATTAATCGACTTACGACTGTGAACAATAGGAAGTAACAATGCGATAAAGTTAACTAAACGCTAATCAATCTAACGCTAACCGAATCGACCTCGAATCGCAATACGAATCGCAACTCGAATTATGCGTTCTGGATATTGTTTTACGTGTGAGTGTTATTTACGTGTTACTTGTGCATGCTTATTTATGTCTTGTGGTGATCAATCGAAACGCAATCGCAACTCAATCGAATCGCAATCTAATCGAACACGCTAAACACAAGTTATTTATAGTGATTGTATGTTAGATATAGTGGTTAGGATTAAGGTGTAATACTATCGCATCGCTCACTCGAATCGAATCGCAACACTGAACACGCGAAACGAGACACGAAATCCAACTCACCAAACCCACTCGATCGAGCGACCGCTCGATCGGATGGCCAGTCGACCGGGTCGCCACCCGATCGGACTGCCATCCGATCGATGGTCCACTCGAGGAAACCCTATAAATACCTCACCTGTCAACATCATTTGTGTCACAACACTCCATCCGAACCAGTCGCACAAGATTACTTTTCTCTCGATTTCTCTCAATTCTTGTAAGTTTCTTCCTAGATCTTTGTACTTCTATAATCTACTCTTGATTCTACACCTTTTTCACCGATCAATCTGTCACACCCCGAAATATCAGAGCGTTGGCGTGACTGGACTGGTATCTTCATTGCACAGCGGAAGCAAATAAGCTAAGTCTTTTAGTATGTGAACGCCCACTAAGTACTCGACTCTTCATGGTTCTCCTATTCCAACCGTGCCTTGTCTTAGAACTGTAACCTGAGAAAGAAACATGCGAAAAATCAACATAAAGTTGAGCGAGTTCATAGTTTGTTTGTAAAAGATTTGAGATAAATCTTTTTGAATAACCGGTTTTTGACGTATTGTTGAGAAAACGAATTTAAAATCATTTTCTTGTCAAGTTATACAGAAACTTTGTATGAAAACATGGTATGTATCTTGTATACTTCAAGTGTTTCTGTATGTATCATGTATTCTTGTATAAATCACGTATTCTTGTATGTATCATGTTTTCTTGTATAAATCAAGTATTCTCGTGAAATAACGTATTCTTGTAAAATAAAGTATTCTTGTGTAAATAAGGTATTCTTGTGGTATGAACCGAATAAAGTATTCTTGTGTAGTTAATGGGTTGCAAGGCCATTAACATGTGACACGACATAGGAAGTCACCAAACCATAGGCATTTTTCTAGTTGTCGATTCACGACGGAGACACAAAAACACTCCTCGGTACTAGTGGTCACCAAGAGTGGGGCTGCCCGAGTACCCGTTAGATCTAACCTTTTGTTCTGCGGTCTAAGTATGTACACGATTAATGGTGCTTATGGTACCCTATTCGTGACACTATTTCTCGTTTATGATACCAAGTACCAATTCTCGTTTATTACATCAAGTATCAATTCTCGTTTATTATATCAAGTATCAATTCTCGTGTGTTTGTATACTCTTGTATTTTCTCGTAGTTTAGAAAACTAGAATTCGTGTGTAAACGCTTGCTTGAAAAACCGGTATAAAACATAAGCTTTTCGTAAACCATTTGTGTCAGATAAATCTTGCTTGTAAAATGGTTTATAAATATGTAATTCTTGTATGCTTTGCAAAAAGTGCATGTCTTTCCACCCCGAAAACATTTATAAAAATGTAAAACCGTAAAAAGGTTGGGGTTATGAACTCACCTGAATATTCCTGTGCAAAGCTAGCTAATTACGACCTTGCGATGTCGTTTCCAAGACGTGACTCGCTATCGTGCATTCTACAATATTCCTAACACGGAATATCTAATAAGTTTCTGAATAACGCAGTAACTAACTACGTGTAATCGAGCTCTACCGAATCGTTAATCGAACGATATGACGGTAAATTGTCAACTTAAAAGAAGCGAAGAAGTCGTATGTTGATGTAAAGGAATATTCGTATTATATATATTTCGTCTTGTGTATATTTGCCAAAAATATACGTATATGTCGTTTCGGCGTTTATAATAAATATAAAAAGTTATATTTATTTTATCGGAACTTCATCGAGTCGTTGAATAGATAGACTGTATCTATTTTGTAAAAGAATTCGCGTGTTTGAAATAAATATATATCTATATTTATTTTATAAAACAAGATTGTGTTGTTTGATATAAATATACGACTATATTCATTTGTAAAAACGAATTCATGTTGTATGATGTTTGAAATAAATAGATAAGTTATATCTATTTTATAAAAGAATTGTTGTTTTTGAAATATAATACGTGTCGTGTTTAAGGGTTTTTCTCGAAAAACGGGCAGAGTTTCCTCTATTTTTGGACGGCCCCGACAACACAAGCTGTCGTTTTATTTCAAAACTCAATCAATATTCTATCAACATTTACGTATAATCAAATTTATATAAACCAAATAATAAATCAATGTATACTTTAACTATCGGTTCACCATTTTATTTCGGTTCGAGCTCGTTTTTACGTAAAAATTATAAAGATAATATAATGTAATAAATCGTGCCGTTTACCAAATCCTCCTGTCGGAACGCTAACTCAGTTGACTGAGTTGACCTGCTTTGACTTGCTGAGTTGACCGAGTCAACTGAGTTGACCTGAGTTTGACCGAGTCGAACCGAAATGCACCGAGTCGTACCGAGTTGAACCGAAATACACCGAGTCGAACCGAGTTTGACTTGTTGACTGAGTTGAGCCGAGTCGACTCACTGAGTTGACCGAGTCAACTCGAACCGCTTCACAACTTGACCCGAACCGTCTGACCCGAACCTGAACTGAGTTGACCGCTGTTGACTCGGTTGACCGAGTCAACCCCGACCCGAAATCTGACCCGAACGCCAAACCGAGCGGAAACTGATGTTGTTAACCATAACCAATCGAGCCTTGACCATCGGAAGTTTGTCGGACCGAGACCCGAACCACCGCCACTGCCGAATCATCATCAACATAACAGCAACACAAATCACCCACTGTAACCTGACGGTCAAAAGCAAAGACCGTCGGATCAATGAACCGTCATCGGTCAAAAGTCGCAGAAGGGGGGGGGGGTCTCGCTTTCCGGAGATGACCACCGGAAAAACGAGCCGACCGGCGGTCCGAACCTCCGACCGCCGGGTTCTCTCTCCCTCTCTCTCAGTCTCGATCTCTCTCTCATCTGTTTCTCTCTCTTAAATCTGCGGATGTGGGGGTGAGGTACGGGTAGAAGGAGATTGAGAGGAGATAGAGGTGTGTGTTTATCTTAAACAAGCAGGGGGCGTCAGAGGAGTCGCCGGGATGGCAGCTCCGGTCGCCGGCTGTAGATGACGAGAGAGAAGAGGTTAACAGGTCGTGAGTATTGTGGAGAGGAATGAGGGAGTGGCATAGCTTTATTTGTGTTTGTTCATAATTGAGTATGTTTAGAGATGGATTGCAGGGAAAAAATGAAAGAGATGAGGGGTTTATATCTACATTCATGAGTGTATTGACCATTGTGGTTTTCTTATGTCTTGCGTGTATATATCTACAAGGATCTCATAAAGATTTGATCATGATTTAGTGTAGATCTGGTAATATTTTGTAGATCTTGCTTAGATCTTGTAGAGATTTTAACATGATTTTATAAGATCTTGTAAGGAAAAGATCTATTATATTATGTGTAGGTTTAGGCTTGGGCCCAGGGCCCACAAGCCCATCTCGTGTGTATGCAGCCCGTAATTTCTACGAGACCCGGTATCACGACCCAAACTCTATGAGCATAAAATATTATTAGAAAATCCGTGTTTGTCGGCGTTGTCAGTACTTCGTACGGTATCAGTCCGTTGTCGCGTCATCTTTAGCAGATTTCCCATAAATCACCACACGCGCACTGTATAGCTGAACAAACGTTTCTGGGCACTCCAAGGGCCTGTTTAAGTTAATTAGCGTCGTAAGCACTATTTATTATCGCGTTAATCGCCGGTTAATCGCGTAATTATGAGCCGTAAATTACCGGTTGTCACAGTCTCCCCCTGTTAATAAAATTTCGTCCTCGAAATTTAGACTACGTCAACGCCTTAGAGTTACGTTATGCGTAAGTTGAATATGAATAATACCAAGTGAACGATCATGAAATCGAATCAAGACTTATTCGAATGATGTGAATTCAAGGACGTATCACAAGATACAAATGAATTCTAGAAATGATTGCACCCAATCAATGAATTTAGGTTTCAACAAGCTCAATTGTAATAGTTTGCATGAAACGCTCGATCATGATCAGCCCAAGCTGCAAGTTCTACCGACGCCACAAGGTGTCGTAGTGAATGAAACAATTCAAATATAGCGGTGATCGAACAAGTATCACCTGTGTTTTGCATGAAACGCTCAATCATGATTAGCCCAAGCTACAAGTCTGTACTTGACACCACAAGGTATCGAAATCAACAAATGACTTAATGGAGTCGTAGACCAAACAAATCTACTACGACTTAGAACAATGAAACGCTTGTTAAAACGAATTTGAATATGATGTTTCCAATACATCATATGATGTCTTGAATTGAATATGTGTAATGAACAAATTCAAACAATTGATTTTGATTTCGGCTCAAGCCGACAATAAATACATGTATCGACAAGAAAACTTTTGGCATGGTCACAACGAAATACCATGTATGTAACTTGAAAAAGAAAGAAATTTTCAAGAAAATGTGTTGACTTGATAACAAAGAAGCCAACAATTTCAATAATGCGAGTCGTTCGAATCACGAATCAATACTTAGATTTAGTGAAACAATATTTGAACTTTAATGAAACGCTTTATTCGAAACGAAACCTCATGCGTAACAAACGATGCATGCGTAACATATGAATTTTCAAGAAGTGAAGCAAATGAATATTCGCTATACTGAAAGAAATGGTCGTGACACAATGACCATCAAGAGGAGTAGAGATACGAAAATCTACTCAGTAATTGTGAAAGTCGAAATTTCAATAAAAGAAATTTAAGGACTTTACCTGGGGTTGCATGTGATAACCGTTTGTTAGGCGACATTACCATAGAATGTCAAAGGTAGCGTACTCGTCATTAGCTGAAATAGGGGGAATACAGTGACTTGTGTCGTTTACAGGACCGCGTGCCAACTGCCGCTTCCTGATCGATAGTCGCATGTGACGTACTTCAACCTCCGTTGATGTATAGCTTAAGTCTCACGTATGCCTGTGCGCTAGCGTTTCGTTTTGCGAAGAATGTGATGCACTCCGACATCTGTTGACGTAAAATTTGAGTTCTATGCTTTCTCGCGCACTAGCGTTTCGTTATGCGTAGGCTGCCTGCTCGGGAAGTTAAAACATCATAGACAATATGTATAATTGTGTGTGCCCGAATTAATATTTGCAGTTCCTACGTGATGACCTTTAATGAACTTCAACATAAGTTTCCGAAGGTCTTACATGCATGTTTCCTAAACTCTCAGAGTTTCGTGTATTGTATGCGGCTGTTTTGTGTACCATGTGTGAAACACCACTTTAGTGTACAGAGTCTCGACTGTATGTTTTTCGGCAACGGTTGGAGACCATTTTCGAGTACTAGGCGTTCTGTATTCGACGTTTTGATAATCTTAGTCCCCAGAGAAATATGAGGTTAGAGCCTAGGTATCTCTACAGAGAACCCTATTCGCTGTAACCTACGGCTCTGATACCAATCTGTCACACCCCGAAATATCAGAGCGTTGGCGTGACTGGACTGGTATCTTCATTGCACAGCGGAAGCAAATAAGCTAAGTCTTTTAGTATGTGAACGCCCACTAAGTACTCGACTCTTCATGGTTCTCCTATTCCAACCGTGCCTTGTCTTAGAACTGTAACCTGAGAAAGAAACATGCGAAAAATCAACATAAAGTTGAGCGAGTTCATAGTTTGTTTGTAAAAGATTTGAGATAAATCTTTTTGAATAACCGGTTTTTGACGTATTGTTGAGAAAACGAATTTAAAATCATTTTCTTGTCAAGTTATACAGAAACTTTGTATGAAAACATGGTATGTATCTTGTATACTTCAAGTGTTTCTGTATGTATCATGTATTCTTGTATAAATCACGTATTCTTGTATGTATCATGTTTTCTTGTATAAATCAAGTATTCTCATGAAATAACGTATTCTTGTAAAATAAAGTATTCTTGTGTAAATAAGGTATTCTTGTGGTATGAACCGAATAAAGTATTCTTGTGTAGTTAATGGGTTGCAAGGCCATTAACATGTGACACGACATAGGAAGTCACCAAACCATAGGCATTTTTCTAGTTGTCGATTCACGACGGAGACACAAAAACACTCCTCGGTACTAGTGGTCACCAAGAGTGGGGCTGCCCGAGTACCCGTTAGATCTAACCTTTTGTTCTGCGGTCTAAGTATGTACACGATTAATGGTGCTTATGGTACCCTATTCGTGACACTATTTCTCGTTTATGATACCAAGTACCAATTCTCGTTTATTACATCAAGTATCAATTCTCGTTTATTATATCAAGTATCAATTCTCGTGTGTTTGTATACTCTTGTATTTTCTCGTAGTTTAGAAAACTAGAATTCGTGTGTAAACGCTTGCTTGAAAAACCGGTATAAAACATAAGCTTTTCGTAAACCATTTGTGTCAGATAAATCTTGCTTGTAAAATGGTTTATAAATATGTAATTCTTGTATGCTTTGCAAAAAGTGCATGTCTTTCCACCCCGAAAACATTTATAAAAATGTAAAACCGTAAAAAGGTTGGGGTTATGAACTCACCTGAATATTCCTGTGCAAAGCTAGCTAATTACGACCTTGCGATGTCGTTTCCAAGACGTGACTCGCTATCGTGCATTCTACAATATTCCTAACACGGAATATCTAATAAGTTTCTGAATAACGCAGTAACTAACTACGTGTAATCGAGCTCTACCGAATCGTTAATCGAACGATATGACGGTAAATTGTCAACTTAAAAGAAGCGAAGAAGTCGTATGTTGATGTAAAGGAATATTCGTATTATATATATTTCGTCTTGTGTATATTTGCCAAAAATATACGTATATGCCGTTTCGGCGTTTATAATAAATATATAAAGTTATATTTATTTTATCGGAACTTCATCGAGTCGTTGAATAGATAGACTGTATCTATTTTGTAAAAGAATTCGCGTGTTTGAAATAAATATATATCTATATTTATTTTATAAAACAAGATTGTGTTGTTTGATATAAATATACGACTATATTCATTTGTAAAAACGAATTCATGTTGTATGATGTTTGAAATAAATAGATAAGTTATATCTATTTTATAAAAGAATTGTTGTTTTTGAAATATAATACGTGTCGTGTTTAAGGGTTTTTCTCGAAAAACGGGCAGAGTTTCCTCTATTTTTGGACGGCCCCGACAACACAAGCTGTCGTTTTATTTCAAAACTCAATCAATATTCTATCAACATTTACGTATAATCAAATTTATATAAACCAAATAATAAATCAATGTATACTTTAACTATCGGTTCACCATTTTATTTCGGTTCGAGCTCGTTTTTACGTAAAAATTATAAAGATAATATAATGTAATAAATCGTGCCGTTTACCAAATCCTCCTGTCGGAACGCTAACTCAGTTGACTGAGTTGACCTGCTTTGACTTGCTGAGTTGACCGAGTCAACTGAGTTGACCTGAGTTTGACCGAGTCGAACCGAAATGCACCGAGTCGTACCGAGTTGAACCGAAATACACCGAGTCGAACCGAGTTTGACTTGTTGACTGAGTTGAGCCGAGTCGACTCACTGAGTTGACCGAGTCAACTCGAACCGCTTCACAACTTGACCCGAACCGTCTGACCCGAACCTGAACTGAGTTGACCGCTGTTGACTCGGTTGACCGAGTCAACCCCGACCCGAAATCTGACCCGAACGCCGAACCGAGCGGAAACTGATGTTGTTAACCATAACCAATCGAGCCTTGACCATCGGAAGTTTGTCGGACCGAGACCCGAACCACCGCCACTGCCGAATCATCATCAACATAACAGCAACACAAATCACCCACTGTAACCTGACGGTCAAAAGCAAAGACCGTCGGATCAATGAACCGTCATCGGTCAAAAGTCGCAGAAGGGGGGGGGGTCTCGCTTGTCGGAGATGACCACCGGAAAAACGAGCCGACCGGCGGTCCGAACCTCCGACCGCCGGGTTCTCTCTCCCTCTCTCTCAGTCTCGATCTCTCTCTCATCTGTTTCTCTCTCTTAAATCTGCGGATGTGGGGGTGAGGTACGGGTAGAAGGAGATTGAGAGGAGATAGAGGTGTGTGTTTATCTTAAACAAGCAGGGGGCGTCAGAGGAGTCGCCGGGATGGCAGCTCCGGTCGCCGGCTGTAGATGACGAGAGAGAAGAGGTTAACAGGTCGTGAGTATTGTGGAGAGGAATGAGGGAGTGGCATAGCTTTATTTGTGTTTGTTCATAATTGAGTATGTTTAGAGATGGATTGCAGGGAAAAAATGAAAGAGATGAGGGGTTTATATCTACATTCATGAGTGTATTGACCATTGTGGTTTTCTTATGTCTTGCGTGTATATATCTACAAGGATCTCATAAAGATTTGATCATGATTTAGTGTAGATCTGGTAATATTTTGTAGATCTTGCTTAGATCTTGTAGAGATTTTAACATGATTTTATAAGATCTTGTAAGGAAAAGATCTATTATATTATGTGTAGGTTTAGGCTTGGGCCCAGGGCCCACAAGCCCATCTCGTGTGTATGCAGCCCGTAATTTCTACGAGACCCGGTATCACGACCCAAACTCTATGAGCATAAAATATTATTAGAAAATCCGTGTTTGTCGGCGTTGTCAGTACTTCGTACGGTATCAGTCCGTTGTCGCGTCATCTTTAGCAGATTTCCCATAAATCACCACACGCGCACTGTATAGCTGAACAAACGTTTCTGGGCACTCCAAGGGCCTGTTTAAGTTAATTAGCGTCGTAAGCACTATTTATTATCGCGTTAATCGCCGGTTAATCGCGTAATTATGAGCCGTAAATTACCGGTTGTCACACAATCCTCACTTTTAACTGAGAAATCACTAGATTTGAGGTGTTTTAGGGTGATGTCAGCATGAAGTTCTTATGAACTTGAGTGTTGACACCATTCCACCAAGAACAACTTGAATCTGAACGATTTCCAAATAATTTAACAATGTTTTCATACAAATCTAAACATATTCGAGATGTAAGAGGATTGAAAGATGTTTATTCTATTTCTTTCAACTCTTTTACACTTAATACACTCAAACCAATAGAACCGGGCCTTGTTCTGATCTTCTACTCATTCTTAGTGACGTATCTGCTCGAGATCTGAGTTCTATCAACGAGACAACTGATTTCGGGTTGAACATGAACAAACCGTCAAGAAACAGTTGGCTGTTCGGGTTGGGGTGATTCCCGTCCGATCAGACCACTGGGACTTGGTGAAGTTCTAGTTGTTAAACTGATGTCGTATCGTCTCAATCAAACCGTAAACTTTCAAACTTAACAAATTCCAAAACAAACCAGTCACCCGAACGAACTGCCGTCCGATCAGATTACTATCCGATCGAACGACAATCCAATAGGATGACTTATGTTTTCCACACTTAAACAATTTTCAACATGTTCAATGCACAAGATTGCCACCCGATCGGATTACCATCCGGTTGAGTGACCGTCCTGCTGTGAACTTGTTCTCACACTGAGAAGCCTCACCAATCGGATCGCCGTCCGATCGAACGACCGTTCGATCGACCGACCTGAAGGATAGCGATACTTCTCTATTTTTCAAAATGCTACAACGAAAAATTCAAATGTCAAACCATCATACACAAACACATCCATGCCAACGAATGTCAGTCCGACCGAGAGGCCATCCGAACGGATGACCACCCGAACGGATTGATATCCGAACGGATTGCCATCCGTCCAGATCACCATCCTACACTTGGCACTTTCTTGTTTTACGCATCGCTCTTCGCTTATGCTATCGTTAACTGTTCAGGCTAATCTCGCTCTTTAAGCGCTCCCTTCAATCCATCATCGCTGTGAGTATACTCGATCCCTTTTTACTTTATGCACTGTTGGGTGTTACATACGTTACGAATATTCAAATCACATCGAACACACAACGCAAACACTATTTAAACGCTAACCATTACTGCATGTTATATGTGACTCGATGAATGCTTATTTGTTATGTTTACACATGGATTGCTGTCTACCTGCCTTAGCAACGATAGTACTATAGTTTGGACTCAGTACCTGTTCACTCAGGGGTTGTTAACGACCATTACTCACATGATCGTATTGGCAAAAATATGTTGCGAACTGCCTTACGCAGTCAACCCGCAGTCATTGGTATTGATAGGATCTTTGTCGATAACTTATGGCTTCACATCACATGTTGTACGTGCTGGTTATGCGTAAACGATTTCGAACTCTATATTATACTATCAAACTTGTATGCTCATCTTTACACTATGTGTATTGACTTTTACTTTAACGTATGTGGCAGGTGCTTAAGGTGCTAGGATGCCTTGTTTGCTGTGTGATGAAATCGAGGCTAGGAAAGAGTCCTAGAAACAAATAAATAAATCGTCTATGTTAAAATCTGAGTTGTCGGATCTGTACTTGTTTGTGAGACAATTATCTGTAATAACTGTTTTATTTTGATATGTTATGGTATGGGACATGACGTTTAAATATTTGGTAATTAATAGTTGTTGTGGATACTCATGGACAATCAGTTTCGCTCAGTGCCGCGCCCCGATGATTCCGCCATCGGTTGGGGTGTGACGGATTGGTATCAGAGCCATAACTGTAGGGAACTAGGAAAGACACAACCTAGTCCGGGTTGTTGTCTTAGAATCGACCTAGACTATAGTCTAAGTACCTAACGCGACCTCTATTTGTATGAACTCTATCGCTTATGCTATACTAGGAATACCAGTTTGAAATGGGACAACTCGCATAACGTGAGTTACTTCACTCGAGTGAAACACCCCGTGTGAAGTAGGTCACATTGCCTGAGTTGTGCACTTCGTACAAAGTATTCCAGGTCAATCTCCAAACGCTCGACAATCTTTCCTAGATTGTCTGAGTCGTATTAGCCTTAGGAAAGGAAGGCTAGCACAGCACAAACACTTGATTTGGTCGAGATCAGGTGTGAAAACCGCAAACTGTCGACTGAATCACTCGCACGACGCACGATTTTTGCTATTTAACACGGGAATTTGCGTTGGATCAGGAGTGAAATCCGTACTTCATCGCGAATTTTCCACTTTAATTCATCAAAACTGGGAACATAGTTGTTAAGTTAGGGGTGAAAACCCGAACCTTGACGACTTATTTCCCCTATTTTTACAACTCTCACCAAGGTCTCGACGAACTCCAACGGCTTGAGACATGCTGTCAACTGGAAGGATGCGTGCCGATTGCCCGGAATCGAGGCAAGAGCACAGTCCAGAAAGCCAAAGCGTGCGCTCAAAGTCCTTGTGAATAGTCGAATCACCTTGGTTAGTCGAAGTCTAAAGCACCCGAGACAATCTACTTGATTTTATGTGTTTCGATTCTGGATTCGCACCCGCTGATTTGTGATTATTTGCTTTTATGTAAAGTTTTATGCATTCATATGGTGTTTTACTCGCTTTCGTTATTCGCTTTGATCAACACACACAACTCGCACTGCTTATCTATCTCAAAACGCCCACAAATTGCTGACATTACGCTACCGCTACCCTCGATCGAATTCGTAACTTGAAGGATAGGTGAATACGTGCAAAATATAGTGTGTTCTATGCTCTACGTACTTATGTGCCTCTATGTTTCTGTGCTTATGTGAATTATGTGCCTACTTGCTTATGAGCTTACACGAGCTACATGTTATTATGGATGACATGTGAATGTGTTTTTGTGATTAAGTATTACTATATTAGCGTGATAGACTAAACTAGGGGTACTCGAAATTGTGTTGAGTCCTGTGACGATGTCTGCTGCAGACTATGTCGTCATCTGGATCCTGTCACTCGCGCAATGCACGCCGAAAGCAGGCTGATAAACGACTCGTCTCTATGATCACTAAACAAATGGCGAAAGTTGTTCCTCAGATCATTAGCGAACTGTACGAGAATGTGAGCAAATCTTCTGAAGAGTCCAGGAATGAGACTCCTAAAGCTGCCTTTAGCTTCAAGCAGTTCAAAGCTTGCGGACCGAAAGAATTTACTGGCGAAGATGGTCCTACGACCTTATTTCAATGGTTTGATTCGATCGAGGTCACCCTACGCCAGAGTGGCTGTCCTGATGATCTCCGCACCCTCAATGCGACCGGCGTCTTCCAATCCCGAGCTTTAGATTGGTGGACCACCGAGAGAAACAAACGCGGAGATGATGCAGCTTACGGTTTGACGTGGGATGAGTTGAAGAACGTCATGTTGGAAGAGTTCTGCCCTCCCCACGATCGCCAAAAGTTGGAGGACGAATTCTGGCATATCAAGCAGAAGGATGGTGACAATGCTGCTTTAACTGCTCGCTTCAAGCAGCTTAGCATAATCTGTCCTGATCAAGTCAAGACTCCTGATATGGCGATCAAGAAGTATATCCGAGTTCTGCCAGATTGCGTCGCAGATTTTGTGCAAGCTTCCAAACCAGCAACAATCGAAGAAACCTATTGCCACAGAAATCAACGACAAACGAGTCAAGTATGGCTACTGGGATAAAGCCACCAAGAATCTGCATCAAGCTACCACCGCACCACAATCAACGAAGCTCCCCGACGCAAGAGAAAGAACAACAGTTCCAGCAACAAGAACTGTGCAATCACTGCCGCACCTCTCCAAGCAGTACCTGCTCAACAACAACAGCAACAGCGTCAAGTAGCGGCGCCTGTGGCAAATGCACCGCTTGCTAAACGTGCATATACTGGGCCACACCCGCTTTGCCTTACTTGCACCTACCACCACCCGACTGGTATTGCATGCCGATTTTGTGCGCATTGCAACATGTATAGTCTTTTCACCACCAACTGCCGTGCTCGCCCGACTCAAGCTCCAAATCAAGCACAAGCTCATCTAGCTCTACTCCCTGCTCCTCAAGGCCAGCAAGCGGCTCAAGCACCCGCGATCAACGCTAGAGTCTGCTTTGCGTGTGGTGATCCCAACCACTTCGCAAACATGTGCCCCAACAAGGTTGTTAAGCAAGAGCCACAGCAGCAGCAGCAGCCAGCACCACAGCAGCAACCACAGCAGCAGCAGCAACAAGCACAACAAGCAGCCCACGGGCGGGTCTTCAACATCAACGCCCGTCAGGCCCAGGCAGACAACAACGTCGTCAAGGGTACGTTTCTCGTGAATGGTATTTATGCTTTGTGTTTATTTGATATTTGAGCTGATAACTGTTTTGTGTCGTTTGAATTCGAAAAGCTCCTAAATCGTAAGCGCGCTAACCTCCCAACGACCTACGACGTAGAAGTTGCTACCGGAAGAACCGTCACCGTCAATTCTGTTTTATGTGACTGTACCCTTGATCTCAACGGTCACATTTTCCCGATTAACCTTATACCGATGCAACTCGGTCGTTTTGATATCATAGTAGGTATGGATTTCCTTCGAGAGAACCATGCTGAAATTGTTTGTTTCGACAAGATGATTCGATTTCTCGCTAATGGTGATCAACTATGTGTTTACGGAGAAGTCTCTTTGAAGAAACTCCAACTCATGTCGTGTGTCCAAGCTAGCAAGTATCTCCGCAAGGAATACCAAGCTTTCTTGGCACACATTATAGTAGTGGAGGAGGAAAAGAAAGGTAAACCCAGAGTAAAAGACGTTCCCGTAGTCTGTGAATTTCCCAACTTATTTCCTGAGGATCTTCCCGAACTACCTCCCACTCGTGATATCGATTTCAGAATCGACCTCGTTCCTGGAGCCACTCCCGTCGCTAGAGCTCCATATTGACTCGCCCCGTTAGAAATGCGGGAACTCTTGAGTCAGCTTCAGGAACTACTTGATAAAGGCTTCATTCGCCCAAGCACCTCTCCTTGGGGCGCACCTGTCCTTTTCGTCAAAAAGAAGGACGGATCGTTCCGGATGTGCATCGATTATAGGGAGTTGAATAAGCTAACTATCAAGAATCGATACCCCTTGCCGCGAATCGACGACTTATTTGATCAACTACAAGGTGCTACGTGTTTTTCTAAGATCGATCTACATTCAGGACACCACCAACTACGCATTCAAGAGGAGGATATACCCAAAACCGCATTCCAAACCCGTTATGGTCATTTCAAATTTGTTGTTATGCCTTTTGGTCTTACTAATGCCCCTGCTGTTTTCATGGATCTAATGAATCGCGTGTGTAAACCCTATCTTGACCGTTTTGTCATCGTGTTTATCGATGATATCCTGGTCTATTCCAAATCGAAAGCCGAACAAGCGCAACATCTCAGTTTGGTTCTCGAGTTACTTCAAGGAAACCGTCTCTATCCCAAATTCTCCAAGTGTGAATTTTGGCTGGAGGAGGTCCAATTCTTGGGTCACATCGTCAATAGTCAAGGAATTCATGTCGATCCCATGAAGATTGAAGATGTTAAGAGTTGGGTTACACCAAAGAACCCGTCCGAAGTTCGTTCATTCCTCGGATTGGTGGGTTATTATCGCCGATTCATCGCTGACTTTTCAAAAATCGTCGTACCGCTTACTTCCCTTACGCACAAGGACAAACCTTTTGTTTGGGGAACTGAACAAGAGAAAGCGTTTCAAACACTCAAGCTTAAGCTTTGCAACGATCCCGTACTCTCTTTGCCTGACGGAGACAATGACTTCATAGTTTATTGCGATGCCTCTAACCTCGGTCTTGGTTGTGTCCTGATGCAACGAGACAAGGTTATCGCGTACGCGTCTCGCCAGTTCAAAATCCACGAGAAGAACTACGCCACACACGACCTCGAGCTTGGCGCAGTTGTTTTTGCCTTAAAGATTTGGCGACACTACCTTTTTGGTACTAAGTGTACGGTCTTCACCGACCATAGGAGCCTACAACACATCTTTGATCAGAAAGAACTGAATATGCGCCAACGCCGGTGGGTAGAACTACTCAACGACTACAACTGTGAGATTAGTTACCATCCAGGCAAAGCAAACATTGTTGCCGATGCTCTCAGTCGACGAAGCTATTTGCATAGCGCTCACAATACTCAAGCCCAGTACCATCTCGAAACTCTTATTCGCGACGCCCAGCATGCTTGTTTCACCGAACGTACCTTGAAAAAGGAACGGATTACGCATGATGGCGCTCAACTCGTGAATAAAGCGAATGGTATATTATATTATTTGGACCGAATTTGGATTCCCAAGCGTACCGATTTGCAAAAAACCTTGTTAGACGAAGCCCACAAGTCACGATATTCCATTCATCCCGGTGCAGACAAGATGTACCAGGACATGCGCTACAAGTACTGGTGGCCGGGTATGAAGAAGGATATCGCCATCTATGTTTTGAAGTGCCTAACTTGTTTGAAAGTCAAGGCCGAACAGCAAAGACCCTCTGGCTTACTTGTCCAACCCGAGATTCCTACTTGGATGTGGGAAAGTATACCTATGGACTTCATAATGAAACTACCGCGCACGCCATCAGGTCACGACAGCATCTGGGTTGTCGTTGACCATTTGACTAAATCCGCTAACTTTTTACCGATACGAGAAGACTATAAGGTGGAACGATTAGCCCAAATCTACACCGACGAAATAATCTGTTGACATGGGACACCTCATGATATCATCTCTGACCGCGATGGTCGATTTACCTCGCATCTTTGGGAAACTTTTCAATCTACTCTCGGTACTACTCTTAATCTAAGTACCGCTTTTCATCCCCAAACCGACGGTCAGACTAAAAGAACGATTCGTACCCTTGAAGACATGCTTCGCTCGTGTGTCATAGATTTCGGTGGTAATTGGGATGCGCACTTACCTTTAGTCGAATTCTCGTACAATAATAGTTATCATTCTAGTATACAAATGGCACCTTTTGAGGCATTATACGGAAGAAAGTGTCGATCGCCTATTGTATGGCATGAGATCGGAGACGCGCAACTTACCGGTCCTGAGCTATTACAAGAAACGACTGACAAGATCCTCCAAATTCGAGACAATCTACTGAAAGCTCGGAGCCGTCAGAAAAGTTACGCCGATAGACGCCACAAGCCCCTTGAATTTGACGTTGGCGATCACGTACTCCTAAAGGTTGCACCTTGGAAGGGGGTGATCAGATTCGGCAAGAAAGGAAAGCTCGCGCCTCAAAATATGGGACCCTTTAAGATTCTGGAAAGGATTGGTAAAGTGGCCTACTAACTCGAACTACCGGAGGAACTGAGTAATGTCCACCCGACTTTCGCCGTTTCGAACCTTAGAAAGTGTTTGGCCGACCAGGAGTTACATGTCCCTCTTGAGGATCTACAAGTGGACGAAACATTACACTTCGTGGAAAAGCCTGTCGAGATCACGGGCCAAGTAACAAAGGTACTCCGACGCTCACGCATTCCCATTATGAAGGTTCGCTGGGAAGGTAAACGAGGCGCCGAGTTGACCTGGGAACTCGAGAGTGACATGAAGGCGAAGTACCCGCATCTGTTTGAAATGTCTACTTCTTAAATTTCGGGACAAAATTTCCTCAACTAGGGGAGGCTGTAACACCCCGTGTTCCCAGAAGTCAAAGTCAAAGTCAAGGTCAAAGTCAACGACCAATCGCGCGACTTGACTTGTAATCTATTTCTTTTATGTGTTTATTTTAGTTGTATTATGTGGAGTACTTATCAATAATCGCAGTAATCAATGTGTATTTATCGCTATTAATCGACTTACGACTGTGAATAATTGGAAGTAACAATGCGATAAAGTTAACTAAACGCTAATCAATCTAACGCTAACCGAATCGACCTCAAATCGCAATACGAATCGCAACTCGAATTATGCGTTCTGGATATTGTTTTACGTGTGAGTGTTATTTACGTGTTACTTGTGCATGCTTATTTATGTCTTGTGGTGATCAATCGAAACGCAATCGCAACTCAATCGAATCGCAATCTAATCGAACACGCTAAACACAAGTTATTTATAGTGATTGTATGTTAGATATAGTGGTTAGGCTTAAGGTGTAATACTATCGCATCGCTCACTCGAATCGAATCGCAACACTCAACACGCGAAACGAGACACGAAATCCAACTCACCAAACCCACTCGATCGAGCGACCGCTCGATCGGATGGCCAGTCGACCGAGTCGCCACTCGATCGGACTGCCATCCGATCGATGGTCCACTCGAGGAAACCCTATAAATACCTCACCTGTCAACATCATTTGTGTCACAACACTCCATCCGAACCAGTCGTACAAGCTTACTTTGCTCTCGATTTCTCTCAATTCTTGTAAGTTTCTTCCTAGATCTTTATACTTCTATAATCTACTCTTGATTCTACACCTTTTTCACCGATCAATCCTCACTTTTAACCGAGAAATCACTAGATTTGAGGTGTTTTAGGGTGATGTCAGCATGAAGCTCTTATGAACTTGAGTGTTGACACCATTCCACCAAGAACAACTTGAATCTGAACGATTTCCATATAATTTAACAATGTTTTCATACAAATCTAAACATATTCGAGATGTAAGAGGATTGAAAGATGTTTATTCTATTTCTTTCAACTCTTTTACACTCAATACACTCAAACCGATAGAACCGGGCCTTGTTCTCATCTTCTACTCATTCTTAGTGACGTATCGGCTCGAGATCTGAGTTCTATCAATGAGATAACTGATTTCGGGTTGAACATGAACAAACCGTCAAGAAACAGTTGGCTATTCGGGTTGGGGTGATTCCCGTCCGATCGGACCACTGGGAATTGGTGAAGTTCTAGTTGTTAAACTGATGTCGTATCGTCTCAATCAAACCTTAAACTTTCAAAATTAACAAATCCCAAAACAAACCAGTCACCCAAACGGACTGCCGTCCGATCAGATTACTATCCGATCGAACGACAATCCAGTAGGATGACTTGTGTTTTCCACACTTAAACAATTTTCAACATGTTCAGTGCACAAGATTGCCACCCGATCGGATTACCATCCGGTAGAGTGACCGTCCTGCTGTGAACTTGTTCTCACACTGAGAAGCCTCGCCAATCGGATCACCGTCCGATCGAACGACCGACCTGAAGGATAGAGATACTTCTCTATTTTCAAAATGCTACAACGAAAACTTCAAAAGTCAAACCATCATACATAAACACATCCATGCTAACGAATGTCAGTCCGACCGAGAGGCCATCCGAACGGATGACCACCCGAACGGATTGATATCCGACCGAGTGGCTATCCAAATGGATTACCATCCGTCCAGATCACCATCCTACACTTGGCACTTTTCTCGTTTTACACACCGCTCTTCGCTTATGCTATCGTTAACTGTTCAGGCTAATCTCGCTCTTTAAGCGCTCCCTTCAATCCATCATCGCTGTGAGTATACTCGATCCCTTTTTACTTTATGCACTGTTGGGTGTTACATACGTTACGAATATTCAAATCACATCGAACACACAACGCAAACACTATTTAAACGCTAACCATTATTGCATATTATATGTGACTCGATAAATGCTTATTTGTTATGTTTACACATGGATTGTTGTCTACCTGCCTTAGCAACGATAGTACTATAGTTTGGACTCAGCATCTGTTCACTCAGGGGTTGTTAAGGACCATTACTCACATGATCGTAGTGGCGAAAATGTGTTGCGAACGACCTTATGCAGTCAACCCGCAGTCATTGGTATTGATAGGATCTTTGTCGATAACTTATGGCTTCACATCACAAGTTGTACGTGCTGGTTATGCGTAAACGATTTCGAACTCTATATTATACTATCAAACTTGTATGCTCACCTTTACACTATGTGTATTGACTTTTACTTTAACGTATGTGGCAGGTGCTTAAGGTGCTAGGATGCCTTGTTTCCTGTGTGATGAAATCAAGGCTAGGAAAGAGTCCTAGAAACAAATAAATAAATCGTTTATGTTAAAATCTAAGTTGTCGGATCAGTACTTGTTTATGAGACAATTATCTGTAATAACTGTTTTATTTTGATATGTTATGGTATGGGACATGACGTTTAAATATCTGGTAATTAACAGTTGTTGTGGATACTCATGGACAATCTGTTTCGCTTAGTGCCGCGCCCCGATGATTCCGCCATCGGTTGGGGTGTGACATGTTTAGTTTACCCACTTTATACAAGTCTTCATACTTGTTGGGTCTAAATCACATTCTAATCCGATCTTCGCTTGATCTTGCGTTTTGAACCGTAAACCTTTCTTTAAAACTAACCTGTCTAAGTTATAACTTAAATAAGACCCGTTAGGAATCTAATAGGTTATTAAAACCTTCTTTCCAGATTTAGGAGCCCAGTAAAAGCTACTTGTACTTGCTGTTTGAAATACGACTGAGATTAAAGTAATTTTAGCTCAGGTAAATACTTTTAACTTATTTTCCCTTATACGGGCTTGGGATACGGTATTATAATAACACCACTTGGTCGGGTATGAAATTATTTAATGGGATTGTGATTATTAAATTGCATAACCCGTTTTAATCTGTTTTGTTTGGTGCAATGCCTTTGGGGGGTTAATGACCGTGTCCTGGATATCCTTGGCTCATTCATTTGAAATGGCCACGACTTAAGCACGGGGTGTAGGCATACACCTGACAGTTGCGTATGTAAAACGGTAGTCCACTCGCGAGGAAACTTCTTGTGGGTATTATACCAAGTGGTGTGTCTATTAACCTTGACTCAGCTCTTCTAACCGAGCACTGAATGGACGACACACATATAAATCTGTATACAAGATTATTTTTAAATAATTATCCCAAGTTATAAAAGATTTTATGCCTTGTGCATCCAAACTAATTTTATAAAACACTTTTCAAAAGAGTCAGTTAATTGTATTTACCAGTGTAAACTGACGTATCTTTAAAAAAGGATTAAGTGCAGGTACTATGGGTAATGGGCTGGAAACTCCGAGTATTAAATAAAGAGTCTTGCAAGCTTTTAATACTTTAAATCTGTTGAGCTGTATTTCCTTTCTGATTTAGATCCACCTGTGGATCTACTTACAACCGTTGTATAAATTTTATTATACTTTCATTTTTGGTTTGTATATTTACTTTAGACTTTCGCTGTGCATTAAACTGTATACAATTGACTATGACGATATCAACTATGTCACGATACTCCTCACTGGGCCCATCGGTAATACTTGGAAATGTCGGGGTGTGACAGGTTGGTATCAGAGCCAATGTTTGAGTGAATTAAACACTAGCCTTTAGTGTTTAATCTCAAATGACACAGTAGCATATTCCTTAGACCTTCTGAGTCTAGACTTAATGTAGGAATACTCTCATCCCTATTCAGTAAAACATTGTTTTTGATTTTATGTGTTTTGATTATGTCGCCAAGCAAAGAAGAGGTTGGAGGAGATTCTCCACGTCCGAAGCCAAGAAATGCCAAGCTTCGTACCACGGCTAGGGAAAGTGGACCGGTTTGGAAGAAGACCTTTATGGACCTATTCTTCAAAACCCAACATATTGAAACTTTTAACCAGACTTCGGAGTCCATACCAAAAGATCCATGAGGCCCGTATTGGAAGAGGATATCAGTAAATACTAATGATCATTATTTCTTCTCTCCAAGTTTTGGAATTCCAAATCTAGACTACGCTTGTCAAACCCAATCCGTGATCCATATCATTTCTTAAACCATTGAATCCTTGGATTCTACTTCTACAACGGACCCTGAATTGGAATGTTTAACTATTTCACTGAGATCTTCAGTGTCACTACCACATATGGTAAACAAAGGAGAGAGACCAACGAAATGAAGCAAGGGAGGAATTTGATGACCCTTCTCCCATTATATTTCAATTTCTATACGTCCCTGTATGGGCATTTGATTATTGTAATACCTTGTGAACATATTATTATCATGATCCCTATGTGGACCTATCTTTTTAATAAAACCTTGTTTAGACGTTTGTCTATCGTAGTCCCTTCATGGACATTATCTCACAAAATAGTCCCAGTATGGACATTTGTTTATTATCATCCTTATATGAACCTATCTTTCGATTTGAGTCCCAGTGAGGACATCTGTTCAGCAAAGCCCTTTAGTGTGCACGCCGTATCAATATAGTCCTTTTATGGACATGTTATTTATTTAAAATCCCTTTAGGGATATACTTTTACGAAATAGTCCCTTCATGGACACAAGACTTTATTATAGTCCTTTAGCGGACATGACATTTTGTTATAGTCCCTTCATGGGAAAATTGTCTTAATATAGTCCCTATACGGACTTATGATATTTTAATAGTCCCCATAAGAACTTATAATTTTTTTTATATATAGTCCCCATACGGACTTATATTTTCCTTTTAGTCCTCTGTGGGCAAATAAGATACTAAAAGTCCTGCTTAAGGCACTATTGTAGATTTCTTAAGGCAAATAAGTTTTGAAAATTTTATATAGGTATTCATTTCGTCCTTTATCAAATAATAGTATCAATTTTATTCGAACTTTATCGATTAGCTAAATAATTTCAAAAGATCTTCTTAATGGTTTACCCCTGCCAAATGGCAAGTCCACATTAATTGGCCAAAACTTTCGGTAGTTAAGGATAATTATTCCTTCTACTATGATAGTTAAGGGAGATACCCCTTCTATCCAGAGGTGGTGAACTATGTTCAAGCCTCCAAACCTATATGATCAATGCGATCATGGTAATATTATGTAACCATTAAGACAAACTAATCCTTGTTAACATCTGAGAACATGTTAACACTCCTGGCAGTGTGACTTGAGAGACCACACTAGCCGTCAAAGTGTTTGGATTATGTCCAAGCCTTAGAGCCTATACGATCAAATTAGATCATGGCAAGTATCATCAAGGTGATGATCAAAATACATAAACATCCGTTAATGATGAAATGCCTACGGGCTAAACTTGTTGTCCAATAAGACAACGACAGTTGTGGTCTATGACCCCCTGTCTAAAGATATTGGACTATGTCCAAGTATAATAGTCTATATGATCAATGCGATCATGACTAATATCATCTGATACGATGATCATATTATTAAACATCCTTTAGTGATGTTTCACCTATGGGCTATATATTATATTGTCCATTAGTGACATTGAAAGTTGTAACCATTATGGTTCACCGTCCAAGGCAATGGGTAATGCCCAAGTCTTATAGTCTATAAGATCGATAAGATCATGACTAATACCCTCAATTACGATAATTATATATATATATATATATATATATATATATATATATATATATATATGTATAAACATCCATTAGTGATGTCCATTGATTTGCCTATATGGCAAAATAAATCGTCTTACAAAGCAATGACAGATGTAGTCTATGACTCTCTGCCCAAAGGTAAAGAACTATGTTCAAACCTTAAAGTCCCTGATCAAATAAGATTGCGGCTTGTATATTAATGTCCTCCGTGACAGGCCTTTTGTGCCATATCTTATATGTCCTTTGCGACAAGGCCTTCGTGCCATATGACTATTAATGTCCTTCGTGACAAGTCTATGAACTATATTTATATGTCCTTCATGACGGACTCATGTTTCGTATTTTAGAAGTCCTTGTGGCAAGCCTTCGAGCTATCTAAAATTGTCAATATGACAAAGACAGTTGTAACATTTTGACTCCCTGTAAAAAAGGTAATGGACTCGGTCTAAACCCTAAATGCCATTAATAGTCCTTTTGTGACCTAGACTAAATGTAATCGATATACATACAAATAACATTCATTAGGAATGTTCATAATCTATTAGCCTATATGGTTTAATGATACCATGGCTAGCGTATGTTAGGACGTCAGGACGATGACTAGCTATTGTAATACAATTAAGCAATTGTTTAATTGAATGTTTAGTACCAAGCTTCGAGTAAGGCAATGTCGGATCAGCCAAACAATAGTCGCGATACTAAAGATGCGACAAATGCTAATAATGCAACAACTGTGAACCTCAATGTTAAAGGAGTTAATCTCCAAGCTGTGAATGACGCAACTATTAGGAAGGGTATGAGAAAGGTCATGAAAAGGTTCAAAGAGCTGAATGCTACTTGCTCTAAAAACACATTCCCCTGCTCAGGAGAAGAGCTTTATTCATACTTCGAATGCGAAGAATAAACCAAATAAGATGATATTAGCTAGGAGCCCCGTCCCTCTAAAGGATGTACTTAAAAGTACTTTGTCTCTTGCAAGTCAAGAGACTTCAATGGCGAAAAAGGGGCCATTAATTGCATAAAATTGTTGGATGAAATAGAAACCATTATGTGTATCAACGGTTGTGCTGGAAAGGACATTGTGAGTTATGTATCACAATCATTCAATGGTGATACCCTTAGTCGGTAAGGACATTAATAAAGTCCACAGGAAAGATACCCTCATACAATATGGGATGGTCCAAGTTTATGGACTTATCAGAACAACCGGTTGTCTGCGACACGAAATAGAAAAGGTGGAATAAGAATTTTCTGACTCTCACCATGAAGGATCTAGACTATCGGCAGTATGTTACAGACTTCAACTTATTATCTGAAATAGTGTCCTATTCAGTTAATCCAAAATCTAAGCATAATGCACTATATATTGGTGGTTTAGCATCGGAAATAAGAGGGCATATTAAAGTTTCAAAGCCTGCTTCTTATAAATCCATTATGGATCTATCTCAGCTACTCATGTTATATGGGTTAAGAAATGAACCAGTCAAAAGCTGAGACTGCCCTAAAACTGTCAAAGATTTTATAGTTAAGTATAGAAGGATTAAGAATGGAGGCGCCTAAACCCTCCTGATGAATGTTAGAGGCAATTCATGTCAATAAATAACACCAGATACATCCCCTATTGAGATATTATTGCTAAGAATTATGTTGTGATTTAAGTACTACTAAGTCTTTCATAGATCATATGCTTAGCAAACTTTTAGAATTTTCCCATAAGAACTCCAGATATTAAGTGTAAGGTAAAACTTACCAACGAAAATCGTAGAGACCTTTCCTTCTATTTTCGTCGAATAACCTTCATTCACAAAAATCTAAAGTACTCTTTCTCCAGATCGAGTACGACAATATATGTTATTTTATTTTGTTATCTCATTGATTTCTATTAACTGCGAATGCTAGGCTATGCTTGATAAAAGAGCCATATGATGATTGGCGTATCCTAGTGTGTCCCATAGATTGCTTCCATGCCTGATCAGTATGCAGGTTTAATGCATGGAACCACTGAGATATCTTGATGGTCATATGGTACTAGAGTCGGCTAATGGTATTCAAAGAAGATATCCAATGTAGAAATGTCCAAGTAAGTGTCACTAATTAAGGCATCCTTGCATTCGTAAGGTAAATGTGTCATTTCATCTGACACGAGTATCGATAGATGAACTGAAGCCTAAGATTTAGAATACCTCGGAAATCTCGATGTGTCTTGGTTATCTTCTCCAAGGAATCACTCTGTTTATCTCCTGAGAGGCTAGTAGAGTTAAGGAAAACATCCCGCTTAGGGCTACATTATTGTAAAAGCTCCATATCGGTTAGTACCAACAATAATGGAAGGATTGAAACCCTAATCATACGAGTTTCAAGATAAAGCTTCATGAAGCCAAATTCATAATTTTGAGAGCTCCGACATTATTATTTCAGAAAAACGGTTCGTTATGCTTATGCATTGATTACCGCAACCCTATTTAGGCAACAATTAAGAATCGCCGTCATCTGCCCAGGATCGTCGATTTGTTCGACTAACCATGAAGTTGGCTATTCTTTAAAGACTAGATTAAACAGTAAGTTAGTATATAAGCATCAAGGATGCTCCTTTGGAGACCTTGTACTGATAGAATGTTAAACGTCTGTTAATGGACAAAAATTTGGTAAATCCAATTGTCATGACCTGAGATTTACCCTGGAGACAACAGATAAGATCGTACGAACCTCTGATCATTTGAAGACTGCCAGTAAATGGCAGAAGATCAATAATTGATGTGTCACGAACCTCTTAAGTCCTCAATAAGGAACAAGATTCAACAGAAAGCACCACCTTGGAAAGGTGTGCTGCGTTTTGATGTAATGGGCAGGTTAAACTCTAGATAAACAGGACCATTCGAGAAAATCGAATACGTCAAGATCAGTAGCTTATAAGTGAAAACTTATCCAAGGAGCTTGGTGGAATTCACAATATGTTCCACACCGGTGATTAAAGGATATGTCTTGCCGATAAGTCAATAGCCTTATCACGTAATGATATGCAGGTTAATGAGAACTTATGTTTTGATGAAAAACCAGTATCGATTAAGGATCGACAGGACTAGAAGCTCCGAAAGAAAACATGTACCTATTATAAAGGTCAACTAGAGTGCCCTTAGATGCCCCAAATATGTTGTGGAGGTCAAGACCATTATACGACAGAAAGTAGCTCCATCTTTTGAGCAAATCTCAAGGTCGAGATTTCTTTTAAGGGGGTGAGGATGTAACAGCTCGTAAAATCATGTCCAATGATGTGTTGACACGTGTACTAAACCTTAACAAGGTCAAACGTTGACTATGAGGGACTAATTTTGCGAAAAATCAAAAACTTTGGATGCGAAAGGACTAAAAGTGTTAACATGCTTAAACTAAGCCTCTGAATAACAATATACAATATTCATATTTAGTATTAAGCCACTCATTGGTCAAGAGTAGCCGTTTGCGTAATTAATTGAAAGTTTGCGCGACGAAGGGTTAAAAGTGTCAACATGTTAATTCTTACCTCTGAGTGACCTTTTAACAAACTGGGAACTTTATGATGTTTGATTATACTCCCGGGAATGCCAAATATTGGCCATCTAAGGCTTTTATGCCTATAAGTGACGTTAAGCGCAACTTTGCAAGTTTGAGGGGTTAAAAGCGTCAATATGTTTAATTATACCTCTGAATGACCTTTTTATGAACCCAAAGCATCGTGATGTTTAATAATACTCTCTATAATGCCTAATATGGATTAGATAGGGCTTTGATGCTATTAAACGATGATATGCGCAAGTTTGCGCATTAGAGGGACCAAAATCGTCAACTTTTGAATCTATGCCTTTGGGTGACCTTTTAAGCGAACGGAAGCATCGTAATATTTAAGCACATGCTCGGGAATACTTAATATGGGCCATGAAAGGCTTAGATATCGTTAAACGTTATTACGCGCTACTTTGTGCGATTAAGGGACTAAAAGCGAGGATTAGCGAAACTACGCCTTAGAGAGGCCTTTTGAACAAACCAGAAACTCCACAATGTTCATTCATACCCTTAGAAGTATTTAATATTGGCCATGTAAGAATTCTATACCTTTTCGCGATGAAGCACGCGAATTTACGAATTAAGGGGTTAAAGGTGTCAATGCGCAAAACTACACTTTAGGGTTATCTTTTAAAGGAACCGAGAACTCCGCAATGCTTGGTCATACTACCGGATGCACGTATGGTTGGCAATTAGAAATTTTGTATCATATAATAACATTTCATAAGATTTTACCATTATGTGCCAAACATGTTAACTTTGGAAGTTAATTTGTGAATAAAACTCATGAGGACCTTTCATGGCATAACCTCAAACTGCTTTCTGGATCCGATGTGTGTCACGAATCGAGATTCCATTGAACTGTCCCTTTTGCGGGTCATCTACAACAGCAAAAACAGCTGATACAACTGTTCCGCGCGCGAATATGAAACGCAGGGGTTAAAACTGCACTTTCTGCTAAAGTTCCAAGTTGGGCCAGATGCCCTGGCGGGCCGCAACACTCTGGGACAGCCTTCTACTCGGGCCGCGAGCGTAGAACAGCAACAGCAGACTGATTTTGTTGCTGGTTTCTTTGTTTTTGATAAATACTCTCACTTAAAACCATTTGTATAAATCCATGGGCTGGTATCCTAGTAATAACAACTGTAGAAACACCTATGATCATCCTATGGATTCACTAGACACTTGTCAACATCTTGTTCAATTCAAGAAACTATAAATAGAGGTGGTTTTTCATTTGAACATTCACACCATTTCTTGAGTTCTTGCTCTCTTTCTCAAATCTGAGGATCCTGATCATTATGAAACCTCCCTTGAGTTCTATTCAGTCCATTGGACCCCTTGTAAGTGTCCTCTTGTGGCCAGTTAATTTTGTTTGGCTTAAAAAGCCGAAAAGTCAAGCGTTTACGATAAACGCTTTGACTTTTAAACGGTCGAGCCATTGTTCGCAACGAACATGGCTACGTGATCGTAATTAGGTAGGTGTTAAACCCTCAAAAGGGCACCTCCTAATTATCACGTTTACTTAGTTAATTGTCGGGTCAAAGTAATTGAAATAAAAGTCAAACGGGTCATTTTTTAATAAAATTCATAACTGATGATGTGAAAGCTATAAAATCAGTTTTGTCACTTTAATAACTTGGTAAATATTAATTGAATATGTCTAGGCTAGTTCAACCCGACAATTCTGAGTAGTAGGCTCGGTTCGCAACCGAAAGTCGCAAAAGTTGACTTTTGCTTTGACTTTCAGTTCTGACCCGATTTAGCTTAGTTTAGTTATGCCTTAGGGTTTCTTTAGGACCATATTATATGTTAGTATAACCCTCTGAGGTTATACAACATGGTTCCATAGAAATCCTAATTCATTGCATGTTTCCGTTAAATGCTTAAAGTTGACCGTTATGCCCTTTTAATATAAAAACGAGATTTTTGGAAATGTGAGTGGACAAAAACCTTTATTACTGAATTATAAGTATGTCCTAAAAATTTGACATCCGTTTCTGGTCTAGAATGAAAGTTATGCACGATATCGTAAAACAAAAGCTTTTTATTAATTAAATGACATTTTTAGCATAAATCATATTTAAACCCAATTTTTGGCACCAAACTTGCTACCTATGGTTATAATATAATATTTAGGGATTTTTTGAAATTTTGTCAAATTTTATACTGACCATGACATGGAGTTCTAGTGTAAATTCGGTATTGACGATAATGTCCTTTTCACTAATAAAATGAGTTTTACATATCATTTTGATGCCAAACCTTTTTCTACTAATATCATACGTTAAATAAAATATTTTGAACATTAAGGATTGATCAAAACTTCAAAATTTCATAAACATCTTAAATATCGTCAAATACCGACTTTTACGCTAATTAGGCGCATAGTATGGTTTAAAACCATATTTAACATCTAGGACTTGTTACCTACTGATTTTAAAAATAATTGTTGGTGCACTAAATGTCTGCTGATTACGTCATAATCAAGTCTTATGTCTAGATAGAGTGTATGAGTGTGAAATAGTAATAGAATTAGGGTTTAGTTTTGATGTAGGAAGTGATTAAAGGGGTTTTGTTTGAACCAGCCGTTTGAGATGAGGGTTCCGTTTGAGATAAGGGTTCCGTTTGAACCAGGTTATGTTAAGTTCAAACGGAAGGGTCTCATGTCTATAAATAGGAGTGTGTTAGTCTCATTCCAAACGGAACGGTTGTGTGTGTGAGCGAAGGTGCTGCTAAATTTTTGTTAAGAAACATTGTAAAAGCTCACAATTGATAATAGAAAGAAAGATTAAAGGATACAAGTTGTTTTGGACGTTGTTTACTTTGATTCCGCCTTAGTAATCAATGTTGAACTACCTTAACTGACTTTCAGGGTCATGTACACGATCCAACAAGTGGTATCAGAGCTCAGGACGAGGAGTTCATACCAAATACAGCTTGAAATCATCGGATTATCTCACTTCTACCTTTCTTTTCTGATTTAAACTAGTTGTCGCGGTTAAAATGGCTTGAAACGTTCACATAGCAAACGAAATTTACTATTAACTAATCCTTGAAATTTTGAAACCAAAATTCGACCTAAAACTGATCGAAATCATTCATACCGTTTGAAAAATGTTCACGAATTGCTGACGTCATACCGTTTGAAATTGACACATACCCTTTGAAATTGATCATATCGTTTGAAAACAAACTGATCGTTTGAACAATCGTTTGAAAATGGATTCTGTTTGAAATTGTCGTTTGAATTTGAACCATATCGTTTGAAGTGACCGTTTGAATTCATTCCGTTTAAAGGTGGTCGTTTGAATATCTGTCGTTTGAAACTATTGTTATTTCAAACGGAACAGCCCATTCCGTTTGAAAACAACCAGTTAGTTTGAACCATTGTTTGAACCATTCCGTTTGAACAGGTTCCTTTTGAATCTGATATTTTCCAAAACCAAAATTTTTCTAAGTGTTGTCTGATTTTACAGGTACATTCACAATGGATGATATTTTCTTAAACCCGTTTAGCGACATGTACGCATTCGCTGGAGATTCCGGAAACAATGATACTTCATCAAGCAATGTGAATGAGAATCCACCAAAAGAGAAGAAAAAGGAAGCTTGGGAATCGGAAAGTGCCTTCGGAACGTTCAATAAACCTCCAAAGCTAATGGCTATTGAGGAGTACAGTCGTTGGTCCAGAAAGTTTGAAGATTGGATGATGGCATTCGCATTTCCAAATTGGAAAAGTCTGAAGAATGGTTATGAACAAGGAAACAAAAATGGGGAAGTTTTAACAACATCTGATGAGATTGAATCATTCGTAGCCGAACAAAAGTGTGTGGCGTTGTTATTTCAGTCTGTTCGGGAGGATATCATCTCATTGATAGACTATACAAATGCTAAAGATCTTTGGGCAAAGTTAGAAAAGAAATGTTTAGGAAGTACTGAAATCGTGAAAAACAAAAAGAAACTTCTTAGGAAAGAGTTTGATATGTTTGGTTGTCTTAAGAATGAGTCAGTGTGTAAAATGATAGAAAGGTTCGGTCATCTGAAGCTGGAATTAGCAAGACATGATATCAAGTATTCTGATGATGAGCAAGTAGACAAGTTGTTCGATTCGTTGCCAGACGAGATGGAGTGGAGATATTATGCTCTCATGCTTAAGAACACTATTCCTTCTGAATTGTTGAAACCAGATTTGGTGATTGAGAGACTTGAGAGTCATGAGCTGGAGTTGAAGAAGACGTACAAAGTTAATCATTCATCCTACCAGCAGAATTTGGATTTGTATTATCCAAAAAGCATGATGCCAAAAGCTACTTTTCCAAAGACTGCATTTTCTGCTGAAAATGTGTCTACAGCTGGCAAAGAAAGTCAAAGTGGTCAAAGCAGTGGAAGTCATAGTGGTTATCACAGTGGATCTTCATCATCTGCAAGTCATTCTGATGCAAAGAATCGTTTTCAATGCAACATAGCTATAGATTTGAAGAATGCTCATAACTTTGATGAAGAATCGGCCAAGCAGCAGATGATTTTCCTAGCATCGGTGTTGGAATCGTATGAAGGATTGGTAGCTGGGAAGATTGGCAATACAAATCTGACGAAAGAAGATTACGATCAGATTGATCCGGAGGAAATGGAACTGATCGATATTCGTTGGGCTATGGCAAGTGCTGTTCGTCGTGCACAAAGATTCATGGAAATTACTGGAAGAAAAACAATTGGTGGTGCTTCTACCAAGCTGGGGTTCGATAAATCAAAGGTGACTTGCTTCAAGTGTAAGCAGAAGGGTCATTTCAAACGAGAATGCCGAAATGCTTATGTTGATGAGTCGGAGAATCCTTTCAGAGATGATTACTACAAGAAGGCGATTTATCACCAGAATAAATCCGAGCCGCCTAGATTGAAGCAGGTTGAAGACAACAGAGAGAAATCTAGAGCTCTTGCAGTGATTTATGATGATGAGGAATATGATTGGAGTCAAGAGGTTCTACCAGAAGAAGATGCGGTTGGTTACGCATTTATGGCGAAAAATGAACATATTCCATGGAAAGATGAGTGAACTGAAGAGCAGAAGTATAGATACAGAAAAATGATTTCGGAAAACAAAATTACTAGACTTTCTAGTATATTTTTGGAAGCAAAGAGAGCCAACAGATGGGATCCAGACAGAGAGTGTTATCTTGATGAGTATGGAAATATTGCAATTGATCACAAAACTCTTGATCTGGAAGTCTTAATCAAGGAAATGAAAGAAAATGATGAGTATTGGCAACACAAATGGTGGGGAACTCCAACTTCGAAAATGATTGAAGAGAAGAAAGAGGAGAGAGAGAGAAAAGAGATAGAAGGAAAAGAATCCAAGAAGATTGATACTGGAGTTATCGATACTACGCAGGAGTTGACTGCAGAGAACCTGGGAAAAATGACTGACAAAGTGCTAGCTGCTAAGGCACTTGAGGTAGACTCTAACTCCGTGTCTGAGTCAAAAAGCCAGGTCAGTTCAGATGTGTCAACAAATGCGCCAGGTAAAAAGATCGAAGGAAATGCTGAATGCAAAAATTGCAACAAAGAGTGCAAATTTTGTAATACTGTCACGTATCTCAACGGTGAGAAAATTAAAGATCTGACAGCAAAGGTCAGAAACGTTGAGAATCAGATTCTTGGTCGTGACAAAACAGTTAAAGCTTCAACTGAACGAATAAGAGAATTAACTGCTCAAATTGAAACTGATAAAATTGATCATGACAAAATTAAACAAGAAAATGAAAAGTTGATTCTTGAAAACCGTCAGATTTCTGAAAAATTTGAAAAACTCAAAAGCACAATGAAAGATTGTGATGATCGAAATGGTAAAACTTTTAAAGAAAATGAACATTTAAAAGCAGTGCTTAGAGTTAAAGAAGAATCAATCAATAAACAACTGGATGAAATCGCTAAATTGAAACTTAAAGTTCAAGAGGCTGTAATTGAAAACGAGCGAATCCAGTTGAAGCTTAACAGTTACAGCTCCGCAAGCTTTGTTTTGCAACATATCATTCCCATACCTATCGGGAAAGACAAAGCAGGCGAAGATGTGTATTCTGATGGAACTGGGGTGGGTTTTCATCAAGTACCACCACCTGTTCTTCATAATTACACTAAAAAGCAGTCTGGGTTGGTTGAAATTGAGGAAGAAAAAGAAGTTATACTTCCGGAGAACATTGATGTTACTTTTTCTACATCATCTGATGATAGTGTTCAGACAGAGATTGTTAAGAGCACAGCTGAAAGTGTTTTAAATAGTGATTCAGCTGAAGATGATGGGTGTTTCTTGGACAAATACATTCAGAAATCAAAGTCCAAAAACAACTTAAGTGATGAACCGGGTCTTGTGATGTACAAGATGGCTGGATCTGATAAGTTGTATTCGGATTCTGAATTTCCAATTGAGAATGTTAATGTGAAAAAGTTGACAAATGTTTTCAAATTGGTTGAAGTTGAGTTGTCAGAAGTGAACAGTTTGTGTCAAACAAAAAGGCAAATGAATTTTGAGAAAGATAAAGCTTATTACAAAAAGCCTGTTGTTCCACCACGTTTCTATAATAACAATCGAAACAATTGGTCGGGTGGTTATCGGGGTGGTAATAGTTATCAGAAAAAGAGTTTTCAAAACAAAAGGTTTAGTGAGATCGCTTATCACATTTTATCTTTCCATTTCTTTAGCATGCTGTGACAGTCCAACTGATCTACTATCATTTCCTCTTTTTCACAACAAAACTCATTTTGAATTTTTCAATGTTTTTGACATTTTCAAATTTTCAAATTTTTTTAAAATTTTTACTCCCCCTAAAATCAAAATTTATCTCAATTTTGATTTTCTGGGAAAATTTGAAAATGAACTGTACAAAGTAAATGACAACATGATGAGAATTACTTCAATTCTCCATTTGCTTGGCTTGAACAATCAGAACTCCCCTTGACAACAAAACATTTTCCCATAGTGATTTCAAAACACTTAAGTTTGTTTTAATCAAAATGGTTTTTCCTGAAAATTAGTTTTGTGAGTCATTTCTCAAACATGGGGTTTCATCACCTTGTTCTTTCAACCACTTGTAAAACCTAACATTTGTAAGATCAATCCACAAACATCACTTGTAGAAAATCAAGTACAATTTAATGTCCCTGATTTACCACTTTTAAATCGAAATCACTTTCGTGAATTTCTCAAGAAATATGCCGATTCGTGTTCCATAATTACCAACCTGGGAACTCCAGCAAGTCAGGTTTTTCTATTTAAACAAATTCACCCAAGCCTGACGGTCCTTGGGTGATTTCGAATTCTTGCTCAACAATGGTGGAAAATTTGCATCATCCATTGTTAGACCAGAATTCTCATTTTTTACCTCAACAAACGGCTCTTCTGGCTTTACCACACCAGATTCATTGCCTGAACGTGGCTTGTCTGACTTTGATGAGCCAGATTCATCGCCAACATTTGGCTCCTTTGTTTCCAAAGAAACAGATTCATTGCCACAAACTTTCTTCTTCTTCTTTCCCTCTTTCGTCCTCAAATTTGTATCTGATGAATGCGTTTTGCTTGATTTGTTGTTCTTTGGTGAGCAAGACAATTTATCAGAACTTTTATCTGTTTTACCATTTGTATCCGAGGACAAAATCCTTTCGAGATACTCTCTCGCTTTCTTCCTCTTCTTCCTCAGTCAGTCTTTTTGCCCCTGTGAAAGCTTCACTTTCTTTTCTTGAACTTTAGGTTCTTGAACCTTCTGTTCTTTGGGCTTGACATTGACTGGTTTCTTCACCTGCTTCTGAGATTCAACCCTCGATCTTCTCATTGATCTCATTGAGCAATCTCTAGCAATATGGCCAATGATGTTGCAGTTAAAGCATCTCCTTGACTCAAATCTCCAACTCTGGCAGTTAACAGCAATGTGTCCTTGATAACCGCATCGGTAACACACTCTGTTATCGTACCAATCACCATTTTTAGTCCAAACATTTAGATCAAAGCACTGTTTGGCTTGGTGATAATCTTTCCTCCTCTTATTTGCTGGATTTGGCCTTTGAGCTCTGTGGTCCGACCTGCACCACTCATTACCAACAATTTTTGAATTTTCATTTTTTACTTTTTGTAATTTTTTATTGCGATTGGATGATTGATCTGATGAACTTTTATTTTCTTTTTGAACATTTTTCAAAATTTTCTCTTTTTGTTTTTGTTCCACTTTCTTCTTCAAAGGTTTTTGCTTAGAGCATTCTCCCTTTTCAGTTGATTGTGGAACAGTTTCTTGAAACTTTTCTTTTAACTTCAAAAATAAATTATTTTTCTTCATTTTTTCATTTCATCATCAGATTTCTCATCACAATCTTCAACTATGACTTTGTCATAGTTTGTGACATCGTCACTTATTGGATCTGAATTAACTGGTTTTGGGCAGGGAATAGCTGAAGAATTCACAAACACCTTCAACTTTTCTTCCCATTCCTTGATTTTCTTTTGAGCACACTCTGCTTCCTTTTCAAGTCGAATAATCTTTTCAAAATGAGAATTGATTGCAATTTGTTTTTCAAGATTGTTTTTACCAAACAAATCTCTCTCATCTTCTAAAATTTTTATTTGACTTTGAAAATCTTTCTCAATTTTTACTTTTTCATTTTCTAAATGTTGTATTTGATTTTTCAAAACATTTTCTGATTTTTTAAGATTTTTGTTTTCTAATGACAAACTCTCTACATTCTTCAAGAGTTTGGCATTGTCTGTCTCAGATTTTTCACAGTTTAAGCATTTCCCAGGAATCTGTTTCTCATCAGCTTTCGTCTCAACCTTCAAAGCTGAAATATTTTCAACCTGTTTCTTCTCCTCATGAACACTTTCATCCTTACTCTCTTCTTCTGATGAATGATCAAAGATAGGTGCATCTTCTGCAACCTCTTTCTTTAATACTGGTTCAGGATTCACAGATACATGTTTTTCAGATTCTACTTTCTCAATCTTGACCGATGGAACTTGTTCAATCTGCTCAGCTCTGATCTCTTCTTTAACAATAACTGCCTTTTGATTCTTTCTTTTTGCATCTTGTTTTTCTTTCAATTTTTCAATTTTATCGGCATAAAATAACTTTCCACTACGTTGATCAGATGGAAGTTGTTGTTTAAGATATTCAAGTTCCCGGATTTCCTCTTCATAATTGTCACTCTCTTCATCAGACGAGTGATCAAAAACCGGAACTTTTTCCAAAACTTCTTTTGCTGAGACTGTTTCTTCTTCTTTCTTTATCGGAATATACTGATGAGATTCATGATGCACATATGCCAACACTTCTTCAAAATCTATGTTTCGATTTCGAGAGTTCACAAAAACACAAACTTTCTTGTTTCAAAAATACTGGTCTCCAAACGAGCTATATCAACTTGTAAACAATACCTTTAATTGGACCGAGACACTTTATCAAATTTATGATCCCAATTCACATACGCCTGACACACAATCACATGAATTCACTTGCAAACTGACAACTTTAAATTTGCATTAAATCTGATTGGGCTGCTTGCTCTTTTGTCGATGTATATGGAAACTTGGGCCGATGACAAAAACCAAAATCACATGCAAACCTGGGCCTGACTTCTTGTTCACATGCAAAACAGTGACAACAACTTCTTTTGTTGTTGAATAAAGCTTTTCTCAATACCTGACAACCTCGTAAAATGTTAAGTCAGATATATCTCAAACAATTGTTCAAGCGGTACACGTATTTTCAAGCAAACTGCTGATTTCAAGCGAAAGCCTGTGTTTCGCTTCAAACTGCACCAAATTTTCAAGCTAACCCTGATATTTCAAGCGAAAGCCTGATGATGTCAGCAAATGTCGAACCAATTTCAAGCAAAAATTCAATTTTAACCAGTTTTTAAGTCGATTTTCGATCTGAAACTTTCCAGGATTTGTTAAAACATGATTTCGTATAATATGTGTGAATTTGAGCCGTTTTTAACCGTGAAAAGTTTTAAATTTGAAAAAGAAAGGTGTAGAAATCAGAAAAAGTGACGAAAACAGGCTGTTTTGGCAAGATCTCTTCCTCCTGAGCTCTGATACCACTTGTAGGATCGGTTTGCGACCCAAACGAGTCGTTCAGAAGAGATTTTATCAGTTTCAGAGGCGGAAACTAAGAAACCAACGTCGAAACAGCTTGCTTATCACTTTAAACACTGATTTGATTGATATAATATCGTCTACAATTAGTCTTCACACCGGCAACACCTCGGTATGGAATCTCTGAACTATTACAAATGAATAGACAACCACCCTATTTATACTAAACATGCTTTCGCTTGAAACACCACATGACACTTCAAGCGAAACCAACAAATTAATGTTCAAGCGAAAGTTCCATGCTTAACTTCAAGCGAAACCTAGACTTTTGTCTTATATGAACATGCAATTCTGTTTTGTATGTGCATGTTGTTTTCACGTGAAGTTGTAATATGTGATGTCATCAATATGATGTCATCATCATATATGATGACATCATGCTTGATCAATTCTGCAACGAACCCGAGACTCGACATAAGACGAAGACGACAGATGAATGCACCAACAATTATTCTTACCATCCCGATAACCACCCGACCATTTGTTTTGGTTGTTGTTAGGAAATCGTGGTGATACAACCGGTTTTTTGTAGTAAGACTTATCTTTTTCAAAGTTTAATTGCCTTTTGGAACGTTTCAAACCTTCGATTTCAGAAACATCAATCTCTACCAGTTTAAACACATTTTTCAACTTGTCGACATTCACATTCTCAAGTGGAAATTCAAGATCCGAATATAACTTATCTAAACCCAACATCTTGTACATCACAAGAGTAGGTTCTTCACTTAAGTTGTTTTTGGATTTTGATTTCGGAATGTAGTTATTCAAAAAGCAATCTTCGTCCTCAGTTGAGTCAATGTCAGATTTCAAAACATTTTCGACCACATTTTTAATAACTTCTGACTGAACACTGTCTTCATCGGAAGATGAAGTGAATGTGACATCGATCGCTTCTGGAAGTTTAACCTCATTTATTTCATCATCGTTAACCAACCCAGACTTTTTCTTTGAGGGTAAAAGTCGGTATTTTACCGATACCGTACCGTACCGATCCCGAAAAAACCAAAATGTGGATACCGTTTCAGATACCGAAACATGTCGGGATCGGGATTATCGGGATCGGGATGGGATCGGTATTTTATACCATTTGCTCATGCCTAGTTTGGGAACAATGTGTTGGAGAACAAAGCTTGTGGAGTTGTAACTAGTTAGTTTCAGATTGATTCGTTCGTTTTCAATCTTAGCTTCCTGAAACTGAAGCTTCAGATTAGCAATCTCATCCAACTGTTGGTTGATTTGCTTTTCTTTCGACTGAATTACTCCTGACAGTTGAAGATTTTCTTTGGTTGTTTTACTGTTTCTTTCATCAGAAACTTTTATCGTTCTTTTTAGCTTCTCATGATTTTCAGAAAGTTGTCAGTTTTCAAGAATTAACTTTTCATTTTCTTTCCTTATTCGGTCTACATCAATTTTATCTTTTTCAATTTTCTCAGTTAATTCCTTAATTCGATCATTTGAAGCTTTCACCAATTTGTCACGACTTAAGATTTGATTTTCAACTTCTCTGACTCTTTCAGTCAGTTCTTCAGTCTTTTTAGCACTTAGATATGCATGTGTACTACAAACCGTGCAGTCTTTCATGCAATTTTTGCTGTCACTTTTGATTTTGGCTTTATCAGTCTTACCTGACCCATTTGTTGAATCATTAGAACTGACCTTGCTCTTTGACTCAGATCCGGACTTAGAATCTACCTCTAATTTGTTTGCTGCGAGCACTTTATCTGCCATTTTCTTTAGGTTCTCTGCAGTCATCTCTTTCGTCGTGTCGATTATCCCATCATCGACCTTTTTCGACTTTAGCTTTTCCTCTTCTTCTTGCCTTGCCCATTCTCTCTGTCTTTCTTCTTCTTCTTCTTGTGCTATTTGTTCGATAAGAGTTTCAACAAGAAGTGTTGAAGGTTCAACATGTCACACCCTGACTTTTGTGGAAGCGTGATTATTGGTGTGACTTCTTAATACCGTAGCATTCAATCATAACAATGCTATGTGATAAAACCATAAGATGTTCATCCATAAATTAAGTTTAAAAATACCATAACATACTTGTTTGAAATGCAGACTCCAAAGTTAAATTACAAACCATAACATGTTTTAATGAGTTCATGAAGACTCAACAAAAGACCTTAAATGAAACCGGGTTTAGAAACATGTATCCCGTCTAGGAATAGGATACACTTCCTAAACTCTAATGACCTTGGATGACATCTTTTATTCATGACGCAGCTTGACAACATGCACACACCTGCCAGATCCACTTAGTTCCCTGAAATACATGTAATTTGAAAAATCAACAAAAGTTGAGCGAGTTCATGTGTAAGTGTATGAATAACCTTTAAAGTATGTCTGTATGTATGTATGTCCCTGGTATGTAGCAATAAGGAAAAAGAGATCACCAATGGGTTGCAAAGCCAATGGTATGTGTGAAAATGGTGCAGGAAGACTCAAGCCTAGCGGATTTGTCTCCGGGATGAAGACATAGTCACCACATGGGCAACCTTGGTCCGCATGGGTGTGGGCTCGCTATACCCAAATAGATCTATCACTCATGTCCCTCGGTCCTACAATGAGGATTAATGGCCTTAAGTGTTGTACCCACCTTTCACATGATCAAGAAGTAACCCTCCTTAGCTAACCATACCATGTATAAAATGTTTATAAACAATTATAACATGTATTTCACCCCCGAAGTATAAAACTGAAAACAGTAAAAGAAAAGGGGGACATGAACTCACAGTATTGCGTCTTCAGTATGTGTAACTCAAATCTCCTCAGCAAACACGACTCCCTACAATGTACTAGGGTCTATTAGACGAACGGGCCGTGCCTTGCCTTAGTATTTACGTTTTGGAGTTACGTTTCTTTTAAGTCTCTAATATTATTCCAAGTTATAATTTCTTGTTAAAATAGTAATTATTTTAACTTCAAATTATATTTAATTTTGGAATAAATTGTTAAACAATATTTTGTACAATACTTCTCAAGTATTTATTTTCGTATTTCCTTCCCAAGGATGGGGGTATTTCATACATGTGTTTTCGTATTCTTGTATTTGTCGTCCCAAAATAATATATTGTAAGTCCTATTTAGAGAATATATATATAAACTTGTTTTGTCCAAAAATAATGTATTTCAAGAAAATATATATTTTTCTCAAAATCATATATCTTCTAAATATACTAAGAAAAATATATTTTTACTTCCCAAAAATAATATTTTTTCCCTTTTGTCAAAGTATGATATAACTTTGTAATATTTTCAAAAATCATATTTTCATTACTTGTATCCAAAATAATATTTACCAAATATATTTGTAACGGTATTTTTTGGAATATTTGTAAGTTATGTTCTATCATTCGGTTCCACAATATTATGTGTGTAACTTATATATTTATTCCTTGATATTCTTGGCATTATTTTGGATTGTAAATTCTTGGTATTTTGTTAAGTTATATTACATTATTCTAAAATAATATAACTATTACACCAAGTATACAAATAATCACACAATGTATCTTTAATGTAAATATATATTCTAAATACATATTTATCCATTTTTATTTACAAAAACCAACCTCCAATACTTGTATTTTTGTGACAAAATCTATGGCAAAGTTTATATTGAAAACCATGGTTAAAACTCACTTGTAAATATTTGTTTAGAAAATATTTTTCTAAGTGTTTGTATTTTTAGAAAATTTTGCCATAGTTTCCCCTAAAAATGGAGGTGTCCATGCTATTAAAGCATATCATTTTCTTTTCAAAAATCATCATAAACAATCAACAATGTTACTTGCACTACAACATGAACTTGAACTTTTATTAAAAACTTGTAGGAACTTGGTAGTATGTTTAGTAGACTTAGTTACCCTTTAAAGTATGTTTATTTCTTTAAAAATCTCATTCTTGAAAGATTTGAGTGTTTACAACTTGTTAGATGATTTCTCCAAAAATCATTCTTTTGAATTTTTCTTGTAACAAAGTGTTCTTATACTTGTTTTACCACCAAAAATAGTGTATATTTAAGTAAGAACCAAGATCTTCTAAAAATCACATTTTGAACTTGGTTCTTTTGGAAAACCATTCATAAATCTTAGATCCATAAGATTACTAACTCACTTTGTTTATTATTTTTCAAGAAATCACTTTATTCTTCAAGTTCATGCTTAACACATGAGGATGATCATCTTGTTTTGTCACATAATCATCCTCTCACTTGCTAGATCATGTGTTTAATCACAATCTAGCAAGCTCCTTATGAGGATTAACATCATAATCTCAAGTAAATAACAAGCAAGTATCATTCATACACTAAACAACATAGTTTCATCATATATCAAGCTTTATGTTCATGATTCATGTTTATGTTCTTTGGTGTTCTTGTGATTAACAACATACTACATCTTTTAACCAACTACATATGAAGTAAATAAGGATTATGAGAGTCTTACAACTAGCACAAAGGCTAGGGATGAACACAAGAGACGGTGATGACAAAAGTGAAGGATAAAAGCAATCGGGAGAGGTCCTTCAAGATCCATAAGCACCAAGCTTCCTTAATCACCTTCTTGCACCTTAGGATGGTCTTGGAGTGGATGGATGATTGATGAAAAGTGGTGGTGATGTGGGTGTGGTTCTCGGCCGAGAGTAAGGAGGAGAGGAGAGAGATGAGTGGTGTTGTGAAGTGTGGTGATTATGATCCTCCATGTTCTCTTATAATCTCAATTTTGAGTATTACCCATTGGTTTAAGTGTCCCCTAAGTACAAGTCCATATCTTCTACTAAATCATTAGAGATCACATAGGATCTTAATAAGATTAAGGAGATCAAGGTGGTAGGGCCACCTTGAACCGTCCATGAGGGGGGGGGGTCATTAGTTGGGTTTTGATGATAAGTTAAGTGATTAGTTAGGATTCCAAGTGTAATGGTTAGTGTTTAAGTATATCATGCATTATATAGTGTGTTAGGGTATTCGGGGATCATAACTAGCTCAGAAACATTAAAACAATGTCTCTAGTATAATTTTGGTGTTTCGGGTATTGTCCGGTTGTTTGGTTAGATACCGGTTCGTTAAAGTGTCAAACTATTCCATTTAGTGATCTTTGAGTACCCTTTTGTGACACTTTTAATTCCCGACACTTAGGAAAGCATTCATGACCATTTTGCCATATTTTTGCATGTTACTAGTTTGTTAAATTGCTGAATTTGCTGATTTATGCAGAATTCTGCACTTTAAGTGGGTTTTAGGCACTTCCCGGCACTTAAACTATCACCTAGTGAAGCAGTTTTATGGTCCTTACTTCCCTACACACTATGCTAGTGTTGTACTTTATCTCTGGCCCTTACGAGGTCTTAAAACACTGTCTGTCTATGTACTGAACATCGTCAGCATTTTTCTGAGTTATCCGCTAACTGTGCTTTATGCATCGTTTATGTCACTAAGAGTTTGTATGTAAAAATGATGTGACAGTATGCAATATATGATGCACATGTAAGTATGATGCAGAAATCAGAAAGCATTTTAAGTCATCAGTTGTAATTTAGCACAGTCATTAAGCACTAATCAATATTAATTAATTGTACGGATACCTGGATTTTTGACAGTTGTCACACAACAAGTATATTTCCTTTAGAATCCAAATAGCACTCTCTGTCAGCATCCCATCGATTTGCACTTTTTGCCTCTTTCCAGGCACGATAATGTCTATCTTTCATCATTTGTTCTAACATCTTTCTGTTGACATATTTTTGTTCTTCAGTCCGGGTGTCTTTGAAAGGCACAATCTTTGCCATGAAGGCATATCCCACGGCATCTTCTTCTGGTAACAAATCACTCCAGTCAAAGCCCTCATCATAAGAAATGGCATTTCAAACACTCAAAGATAAACTGTGCTAAGCGCCAATCTTATTGCTCCATGACGGTATCGATGACTTTGTGGTGTATTGTGATGCATCGCATCAAGGCTTGGGTTGTGCGTTAATGCAACATGAAAAAGTCATCGCGTACGCGTCACGACAGTTAAAAGTCCATGAAGAGAATTATACCACTCACGACCTAGAATTAGGCGCGGTGGTATTTGCTTTAAAGATTTGGCGTCATTATCTTTATGGTACTAAGTGTACCATATTCATCGATCACAAGAGTCTTCAACATATATTCAATCAAAAGGAATTAAACATGTGCCAAATGTGCTGGGTGGAATTGTTGAATGACTATGATTGTGAAATCAAGTACCATCCGGGCAAAGCAAACGTTGTAGCGGATGCTTTGAGCCGGAAGAAACGAGTCAAAACATCTCTGGTACGAGCTTTAGAGTTGACAATTCAAACAAATTTCACTACTCGAGTGCATGATGCACAACAGGAAGCTCTAAAGCTGGAAAACATTCAAGCAGAATCCTTGTGAGGATTAGAAAAACAAATGGAAATGAGCAAAGATGACACTTTATATTTCATGTGAAGGATCTGTATCCCATATCTTGGTGGTCTAGGAGACTTAGTGTTGGGTAGAGCACCCAAGCCAAAATATTCAATACATCCAGGATCCGGATGAAATGCATCTAGACTTAAAAGAGCATTACTGGCGGCCTAATCCCAAGAGAGAGGTTGCGACCTATGTTGGGAATTGCCTAACTTGTGCAAAGGTCAAGGCTAAATATCAAAAGCCGTCTGGCTTATTACAGCAACCCGAGATTCCCATTTGGAAACGGGAACAGATATCAATGGCTTTCATCACAGAACTACCACAGACCTCTCGAGGTCATGAAAAGATTTGGCTTATCGTTGGTCGATTAACCAAGTCAGCTCACTTCTTACCAATTCGCGAGAAAGACAGTACCGAGGAGTTAGCTAAACTCTACCTTAGAGAGATTGTGGCACGTCATGGAGTGCATGTTTCAATAATCTCTGACTGAGATGGTCGCTTGTTGTCAAGGAATTAACAATCAATTCAAGCATCGTTTAGACCTCGTTTGGATCTAAGCACAACATTTCATCAGCAAACCGATTGACAAAGTGAACGAACCATCCAAACGTTGGAGGACATGCTTCGTGCATGTGTGATGGATTTGGGCGGAAACTGGGATACTCATTTACCTCTGGTAGAGTTCTCATATAATAACAGTTATCACAGAAACATTAAAGCCGCCCCCATTCGAAGCACTATTCAGACGAAAGTGCCGATCACCGCTGTGTTGGGCGGAAGTCGGAGACAAACAACTCATTGGCCCCAAACTAGTCCAAGAAACTACTGATAAGATATCAAAGATACGAGACTGTATCAAAGTGGCTCGTGACAGACAAAAGAGCTACGTGGACAGAAGATGTAAACTATTATCCTTCGAGGTCGGAGACAACGTCTTACTGAAAATCTAGCCTTGGAAAGGCGTAGCTAGATTCGGGAAAAGCGGAAAACTCAACCCGAAATACATTGGGCCTTTTGAAATTCTGGCAAAGGTTGGTACTGTTGCTTACAAGCTAAGGTTTCCAGAAGAACTCAATGACATACATGACACATTTCATGTGTCGGACGTCAAGGAAAGTCCAGCCAATGAAAACAGTTATCATTCCAGCGGATGAAATTTATGTAGATGACAAACTCCGGTTTACCAAGGAACCTATTGAGGTTATGGACTGGAAAGTCCACAAGACAAGGAGAAGTCGTATTAAACTAGTAAGGGTCCGCTGGAACTCACGTCACGCACCCGAGTATACATGGGAACGTGAAGATCAAATCAAGACAAAGTACCCCCCTCCTGTTTGAGAAGAGTCCTTTAAAGGATAACTCAACGTGAATTTCGGGACGAAATTCTTTTTAATAGGGGGAGAATGTGACAAATAGCAATTAACCGGCAATTCCGTACAAACTAATCACTATTTTATTTACATAATCTCATGCATTTAGCGTAATTTAATTACGTAACTGTGTCGTTTATTAGATTACAGTGTTAGGACAAGAAAACAACGCTAAAACATATGTTGGTTTTCGTCGTATTGCGAAACCAAGCAAACAATGTCCTAAAAGTGTTGGTAAAAAGTGCTACGCGCACTATTCACGCTTACACTATTCATACCAGCAAAACCGTGAAAGCAGAAAGAAACACTGAAAAACGATACACAGATAACATAACTGAGTCCATTTTTATAAGAAAACACTATTATGAAAACATATCTTGCAAAGATACAAGACTTTCCGGTATGACGCCCTAATTACTAAAACGTCCGTTTCGGCTAAAAATATAACATTTTTAACGCGTCCGAATCTGTAATATAGCATTTTTGGGACTCTGTAATTATGACAAATGATAACAAACATATGAAAAAAATAAGAGGATACTAATGGGATGTCCAAAACCATAAGCTTTCGATATTATATCGCTATGCATTAAACTAGTCCGATATCGATCCGGTGAACTAGTAAGCGGTATTTTCGCCATAAAACAACCAAACGAAGAAGCTAGTGAACTAGTTAAGACTATTTTGGGACTCGGAATCACTTCATGCATCGCTTGACGGCGAAACGACGACTTGCGGCGAAGTTTCGTCGGTACGACGCAAAAGTGTCGTAAACTCGCCGACGACCAAACGGAAGACATCTAAAGCGTCGAAATGCAACTTCTACTAGTTTAGTGAACTAGTTAATAATAATTTTGGTTCCGAATCCCTAATTACCCCTAATGGTGAAAGATTACCTCTAATCACCATACTTTGGTTAATTACCAAAATATCTAGATTTTTAATAACTTTTATAAAAAGTTACACTTTACACCCCCTAATTTATATAAAATCGGTCAAGTGGGTCCCATCCACATTAATTTTGTTGAAGTTTACAAGTCTTGGAGGCATGGCACTTGTAGTTGTTGTTGAAATTAGTGACTTATAACATCATTTCACCATACACTAAAAGTCTACATTTTCTATCATATTCTTATCACAATTTTGAGCACAAAAACTCTTCCTTTTTCACCTTAAAATTTCAGCAGCCATATTCCCCCCAACAACCACCTTCAATCTTCCATAAACACTCCATTTTTCACTAAATCTAACCATCCTAAGATCATTCATACATGGGTTATACATGGAGCTACATTAGGAGCTTTTTGGAGCTTAATATTCTTCTTATTTTCTTGTTTTGGCTTGTGCAAAGTTGTAAGTCTCCTAAGCATCATATTTATGCTTCTTACTACTAGTTAATCTCAAAATTACAAGTTGATGATCTTGAATTTAAAGTTAAACATGAACAAAAATCCTAATCTCAAAGCTAATAAACACTAAATCTAACTATATTATATGTTGATATGTGTAGATTAGTGTAGTTAGTTTGTATGATCATGTTGTTTATGTTGATTTTGTTAATATTAGTGGGTTAAAGTTTATGTTTATGATGATCTTGTGAGTAATTTCTTGTAGTATTCTAGATTTATGTTCATCTTACCATGATGAACATAAAAATGTGACTTAAACATGGTTATGTTTAAATCATGAAAGATCATCATCCTCACTTTCATGAACTAAACATATAATTTTGAGATTACATGAAGAAACAAGGGTATAAATGGACTTAAAACTTAATCTTGGGAGTTTAGTAAACTTTGATTTTACAAGTTAAATGAAATAACTTGGTTATTATAAAAAGTCACCATAAAAAGTCTCATTTTTGTGTATGAAAAGCATATATATGCAAGTTCATGAAATGTGGGAGTATGTTGTTAAGAAATGATTTTTGGAAAGCTTGATGAATAAATGGTGATTTGGAAACTTGATACTGATTTAAACGCGTTTTTATAACGTGGGAAACGCCATAGTTTTAGGGGAAACTATGGTGAATTTTTCTAAAAACTTAATCGCGATTAAAGAGAGGATTAAAGGGTGATTAACAATGTTAAACGCGATTAGTGGTTTTAAACGTCATTGTGGAAGCTTTCATGAAAATGGTTAAGTCTTAAATGTTAAAGTGTTCTTAGGGACTAAAACATGTATTTTCACAAAAATAAATGGTGAAAATAATAATCATACATATATATATTTTGGAAAACTCATTAAGTATAAGTATTATGTGCTATGTGTATGTATTTAGATACCTTTAGGGTGATCAAAATAATACACTCATAATTACAAGAAATACTTGTATGTATCAAGTATAAAAAGACACCCAAAATACATATACATGTTGCCTACATGTTCCAATGAAATGCTATTAAATGGACGAATAAACGAAATGGTCGAAACAGTAATACATAACACTCGACGACGACAATTGGGCGTATTGACATCGCGAGGAAAATTACTGCGATGTCGAGTCTAAAAATAACACATTTTTAGACACTTAACGAACACAAATCTATGAGGTTGATAACAAGAATCCGGAAAGTTAAAAACTATAAAAACTACCAAGTATTTTCATATGAAAAATGAACATTTGTAAAGTTTACATACTTGGTAAATTTTTGGAGTAAAATGCAAGATTATTTCTAATGGACTCACAAAAATTAGATTTGGGCTAGGCCCAAATTACTAAAATACATGGGCCAAGGCCCAATGACATAAAAGATATGGGCTCGGCCCAATAACATTAAAACATGGGTTAGGCCCAATAACATAAAAGCCATGGGCTCGGCCCAATAACATTAAAACATGGGTTAGACCCAATAACATAGATGACATGGGCTCGGCCCAATGACATGGGCTCGGCCCAATGACATGGGCAAAGGCTCAATGAGATGCGTGCGCGACACGAGGACATGTGAAGGGCGAAGCCCGTTCACACATAATTCAATACACAAAGAATACAAGTATACACTTATGAATTCAATATATATAACAAACGAGCGAGTAAACTACCAACACTCTAAAAATACAAAGTTGTTCCAAAGATGCCAAGCGATAACATAATAAAGAATTCAAGATGAACAACTTGTACAAGGTCCGAAAGACCTGGTGTCTAATAAAGTTAGTACACATGTAGGTTAATCACACGTACGGACGCTCACTACGGTATTACATACAAGGAACACAAAATTGTGAGTTCATGTCCCTCCTTTCAATGATTTCAATGTTTTGTTTTAAAACAATCGAGGGGAAATACATGTCATATCAAACGGTATGTTAGTTATGGGTTTAGATGATAACATGATCAATGTGCGTAAGTAGGATGATGACATTAGTAACCATTAATCACTTAGTGACCAAGGTGCAAAAGGTATAGATCTATCGAGCTTGAGGCACACTCCACTCCAGGTTGGTATACCCTTAGGAGTGATTTTGTGATCCCCATGATGTCAAAGCTGTCTCGGGTTGGTTACTTACTTATGGCACATATGTCAGGGTGCAAGCTACACACTGATAGATCCTTAAACTCCATGAATGCTAATAACATACCAGGATTACATTATCGGATTACAAATATGATTTCATTACTGGATTACAACTATGATTTCATACAAGATTTCAAACATGAGATTTCATATGATAACAATAACTACATGAACTCGCTCAACTTTTGTTGACTTTTTAAAATTACATGTATTTCAGGAAACAAGACATGAGCCGGTGATAGACCACGGGAATTGGGAATGACATGACAACAAATGCCTTTTATGACAAAAACAATCTTTTGTTCGAAGTGTAATGAAACTCAATAACTATATGTTGGATAACATTGTAAACTTTTGTAGCAAATTAATACATACGGCATCGTTGTTGACTTATATTTGTTTACACGATTGGATGCAATGATTACCTTTCTTAAGTCACACGTAACACGCTTCCGCAACTAGCAGGGTGTGACAGAATTGGAGGTAGGAGATGATGTTTTTGTGTTGATTGGTAAGGAAGTGGTTGACGGGGTTAACATTCCTAATGCTATGGTTCCGTTGCTTGAGGAATTTTCTGATGTTTTCCCTGATGAGTTGCCTAATGGATTGCCACCTTTGCGTGACATCCAACATCATATTGATTTGGAGCCTGGATCACAGTTACCCAATAGACCACATTACAGGATGAGCCCTGGTGAGCATGAGGAGTTACGAAGGCAGGTTGAGGAGTTGATTTCTAAGGGTCATGTTCGTGAAAGTATGAGCCCTTGTGCTGTTCCTGCTTTATTGACTCTAAAGAAAGATGGCACTTGGCGTATGTGTGTTGACAGTCGAGCAATCAACAAGATTACTGTGAGGTACAGGTTTCCTATTCCTCGAATTGATGATTTACTTGATCAGATTAGTGGTGCTACTATTTTTACAAAGTTAGATTTGAAGAGTTGGTATTACCAGATTCGTCTTAGACGGGTAACGAGTGGAAGATTGCTTTTAAGACTCGTGAAGGGTTGTATGAGTGGTTGGTGATACCATTTGGTTTATCAAACGCACCTAGTACTTTTATGCGTGTGATGAATCAGTTGCTTAGACCTATTATTGGGAAGTTTGTGGTTGTGTATTTTGATGACATTCTTATTTATAGTGCTTCTTTCAGTAACCATGTTGTGCATGTGAGACAAGTTTTGGCCTTACTTCGCAGGGATAGTTTTTATGCAGCCACCAAGAAGTGTGTGTTCATGAACCCTAAGGTGTTATTCTTGGGGTATTTTGTTTCTGGTGATGGGATATGTGACAACTCGTATTTCAGAACATATCTTGTGTTAATGTAACGTATGTGATTCCTACGAGATTATATGAACTTTGATGATCAATGGAATATTATGTTATTATGTTATCTGATTATGTGAATGCATATATGTATGTAATATTATCACACAAAAGTAAACCGATCACACAACACTTGGCCGATCGCACAAGCCCATTCGGGCCACATGCTTGTACTCGAACCATAAGGGCAGCCCATGAAGGGTTCGGCCCACTCCATCAACTCGCACAACACTTAGGGTTTTAGTATAAATCCCACACTTCACCAAATCACACAAAGTTTAGCAACCCCTAAATCTTTCTCTCCTCTCGAAACCGACGGCAAACATCCTCTTTCAATCGAAGATCTTATTGTTCGGATCATCCTCGTTATACTCTCTTAACCGGTTAGTGTTTTGTTATTATTGGATTGTATGTTGCATGATGTTGTGATCTATATGTGTTTTACATGATGGTTTAAGGATGATAGACAATTGATTGTGACATAAACTATTAGAGTTTGGTGTTCATAATAATCGGCTCACATGTGTACTTGATGATATTCATATGATTCGGATTGCATGATCTAGATTTAGAACCGAATTTATATATATAATCGGCTGTTGTGATTTGATAATCGAAGTGGTTGCATGATGATTTAGGATTGAATGTATGTAATCGGTTGTATGTTTATGTAATCGGATAAAAAAATATGATTTGATAAGTTATTGTTACACTTTGAATGTAATTAGGGTTATTATGAATTAGATGATAAAACCCTTGTTTGATCGATAGTTTGCATAATCTAAAACTGTTGGTTGTTGATTGATTGTGTGCAAACATGGAAACCATGTAACTGATTAGCATAACTTTCGGACATTAAAACAAATCGCACAAGCTCTCTCTCGGTCGCACAAGATCAGGTCGCACAAGGCCTGATCTGATCGCACAAGAGTCAAACGCACAAGCTAGGTACAACCATCTATGCTCAGGGTACTGTTTAGAATTGCCTGATCGCACAAGACCTTGTGGATCGCACAAGATGGTGTCGATCGCACAAGGCTTGGGCCATACACAAACTGTTACACGGTTGGGCCTCAAAGCCCAATCCCAAATCGCACAAGTCCATCCGGATCGCACAAGACTCATGTTTGTTGTTTGGGCCGTTTATATGATGGACTACTTATGTTTTATTGGGCTGGGTATCTTTGGGGCTTCTATGGGTGAATCGCACAAGGCTGTTAGACTTGTGCGAGCCCAATCTTTTGAATCGTACAAGTGTAAGCATGTTATGTACTTGACTGTTAATGTGTTTGCCATGATCAATACGTGCTTGCAACCTGTTAGCTTGTGTGTAAACATACGTGTAATACTTGAACCTAGACCTGACTTGTATGGTAACCATGTTAGGACGTGGTTGACCACATATAGCTCAAGTAACCTTTCTGTGTATCTGCCGAGCAAACCAAGGTGAGTTCACACTCCTAAGGCATGGGATTCCCAGTGGGTTGGGAATGGGATTGAATAACTACTCGTACTATCAAACTACTTTTCACTGTCCTCGGATTGAAGGGCACGTACGTAAAACCTACGTACACTCATACTTACTACTGTCCTCGGATTGAAGGGCACGTACGTAAAACCTACGTACACGACCATAAGACCATCAACTCTATCAATTGAAGTCCCTCGTTTATCGACTTAATCGCCGAGGCCTATGGCGAGCGGGTCATTAGTTAATAGCGCTATTAGGTTTAACAAACCTCACACCGTGCCAGTCGGACGGGCGTGTACTAATGGACTATGGGCAAAGGGTCAATGCTGATAGACATTGACTTAGGGCACCTCTTATATTTTTGTAGCAGTCGATACGCATGGTCTTATAACACATGGGAAGCCCCTACTAATCTTCGCAAACATGTCAGGGTGACCGCGATACGAATTAATACGATACATGGTTTACAAACGAACATACGATTTACGAAACGAATACTATTACTAAACAACCAACTGTGAACTCGCTCAACTTTGTTGTTGATTCATTGCTACTTGCCTTGCAGGTCGTTAGGTACACATGGAGCTTGCACAGGGAGGCGCAGTCGTTGTGGGTCATGGCAGTGTGTGCCATGCTAAAAACATTACTTTATTTCGTCCTTAATACTTGCATTTGGGTTTCTACAATTATGCTTCCGCTAAACATTTAACTACGTTTTGATTTGAAACACCTTTCATATTGTGTGGTTGAATATTACTTATAACTTGTTATGTTCAATATGATTGGTGCCTTGATCCTGGTCATGTCACGCCTCCAAGCGGTGATACCCAGCGTGTGGATTTTGGGGGTGTGACAGATTGGTATCAGAGCCATTGGTTATAGTGAACTTGGTTTTAATAAGGGAAAAAGATTTTGTTAAAACCAGACTATAACCTGTACAGTGCTCAACGATCCACAACAACGCTTCGCTCCACGTGCAAGACTCAACATTCTAGGTGATACGATTTATGTTTACATTGCCTACTTGCTAGATTACATAGAACTTTGCTCATGGTATGCTTAGACAAACGTAACAACTGTTGATTGAAACACATGTGTGCTTACTCTCCTCTGTCATCGCACTTTCGCGAACCCCTCTCACTCATGTTTCCTCTTGATATTAAGATCATGGCTGGACGGGTTAACATGACTCAAGCCCAGTTGACGGCTCTGATTAACCAACAAGTTGTTGCGGCACTTGCAGCTGCCCAAGCAAGAGGTATACCCTGCAGTCGAAACTCACTCTAGGATCTTTAGATCCTACGCTCCTAACCCAACTCTTGTGTTTAACTTTTTTCCTATTCTCGTTTATACAACAGGCCAGCATGCTCAGCCACCTGCGTGCACGTTCAAAACTTTCATGGACTGTCGTCCTAGTACTTTCAGTGGCACTGAAGGGGCAGTTGGACTCCTCCACTGGTTCGAGAAGCTCGAGTCAGTCTTCGAAATGTGTGAATACCCTGAGGATCGTAGGGTGAAATATGCCACTGGTACTCTCGAAGGCATTGCGTTGACTTGGTGGAACGCACAAGTCCAAATGTTGGGGCTGGTAGCTGCCAATGTCACCCCATGGAACGACTTTAAGGAACTAATTAAGCGGGAATACTGTAGTCGTGATGACATCCACAAGTTGGAAGTGGAGTTCTTTAACCTGAAGATGACGGGGTCAGAGATAGAGGCGTATACGAAAAGGTCAAACGAGCTGGCCATCTTGTGTCCAACTATGGTGGAACCTCCCATCAAGCGCATTGAGTTGTACCTCAAAGGCTTAGTACCAGAGATTCAAAGCCATGTGACTGCTACTAACCTTGCTACTATCCAGGATGTTACTCGTCTTGCTCATCGTCTCACAGACCAGGCAGTGGAACAGAACAGGCTGCCTAAGCGCATCGGTGCTACTACTGCTACCACTTCTGCTACTCCTAGTGACAACAAACGAAAGTGGGATGGAACCTCTAGCAAGGGTTCGAATACGGTTCAGTCCCAGGCACAGCAACGAAAGATTGATGGCTATCAGAGCCCTGGTCAGCAATCTTCTGGTAGTCAAGGGCAGGGTGGATATCGAGGAAACCTTCCATAGTGTAACAGATGCGATAGACACCACAGGGGTCAGTGCAATAAGGGTCGTTGCCAGAGGTGTCTCAAGATGGGTCATGAAGCTAAGGATTATAGGAGCTCACGACTTGCGAATCAGAACCAACAACAACAACCACCAGCTCCACAGAACCAGCAGCAGCAACAGCGAGGCAACAGGGGATGCTTTCAGTGTGGAGCTGAAGGCCACTTCAAGAGAGATTGTCCCCAACTGAACCAGAACCAGAACAACAACAACAATAATAACAATCAGGGGAATGGAAACAACGGGGATAACAACGGCAATGGTGCCAGGGGTCGTGTATTCGTGATTGGACAAGGTGATGTAAGGAACGATCCCAACGTCGTGACGGGTAAGTTCCTACTAGACGACTTTTATGTTACTGTTTTATTTGATTCGGGTGCTGATACTAGCTACGTGTCCTTAAAAGTTAGCCAAATGCTTAAGCGTACCCCAACATTTTTGAACACCAAGCACACTGTAGAGTTAGCTAATGGTAAGAGTTTAGAGGCCACACATGTAGTCAAGGGTTGTAATCTTGTTCTTGCTAATCAGACCTTCTCTATCGACCTCATTCCTATCGTTCTGGGTAGTTTCGACGTCGTCATTGGGATGGACTGGTTATCCCAACACCAAGCAGAGATTCTTTGCAACGAGAAGATTTTCCGTATTCCCCGTTCAGGTGATGAACCCCTCATGATTCGTGGCGACAAGAGTGGTGCTGTTGTGAGCATCATCTCTTTCCTTAAGGCCCAGAAGTGTTTGCGAAAGGGTCACACTGCTATTTTGGCTCTCGTTACTGACACCTCGAAGAAAGAGAAGAAGATAGAAGATTTTCCTATCGTACGTGACTTCCCTGAGGTATTACCTGAGGAATTACCTGGCCTTCCGCCTCATCGTCAAGTTGAGTTTCAAATCGAGCTGGCTCCTGGAGCTGCACCCATAGCTCGAGCGCCCTATCGTCTCGCTCCATCTGAATTGGAAGAACTATCTACGCAACTACAAGAACTCTTGTATAAGGGTTTCATACGTCCTAGCTCTTCGCCCTGGGGAGCTCCAGTGCTATTTGTGAAGAAGAAAGACGGTACCTTCAGAATGTGCATTGACTACCGTGAACTCAACAAGGTGACCGTGAAGAATCGCTATCCTCTTCCACGCATTGACGACTTGTTCGACCAGTTGCAAGGGTCGAGCTACTACTCGAAGATTGATTTAAGATCGGGATATCACCAACTGAGAGTCTGAGAAGAGGACGTCTCCAAAACAGCCTTTAGAACTCGTTACATCCATTACGAGTTTCTGGTCATGCCATTCGGGTTAACAAACGCACCTGTGGTCTTCATGGACCTTATGAATCGAGTGTGCAAGCCTTACCTAGACAAGTTCGTTATAGTATTCATCGACGACATCCTGATCTATTCTAAGAGCCAGGAGGAACACGAGCAGCACCTACGACTTATTTTGGAACTCCTTCGAACAGAACAGCTTTATGCAAAGTTCTCGAAATGCGACTTCTGGCTTCGTGAAGTCCATTTCCTAGGCCACGTAGTAAACAAGGATGGGATTCATGTCGATCCATCCAAGGTAGACTCGATCAAGGACTGGCCTGCACCTAGAACACCAACAGAAATTCGCCAATTCTTGGGTTTGGCGGGCTATTACAGAAGGTTTATCAAGGATTTCTCCAAGATTGCGCAACCTCTCACCTCATTAACCCAGAAAGGTGTCATCTATCGTTGGGGTGATGCACAAGAAACTGCGTTTCAACACTTAAAGGATAGACTTTGTAGCACCCCTATCCTCTCATTGCCTGAAGGCACGGATGATTTTGTGGTCTATTGCGACACATCCATTCAGGGACTTGGATGTGTGTTGATGCAACATGACAAGGTCATTGCTTATGCGTCACGTCAACTTAAGATTCACGAACGGAACTACACTACACACGATTTGGAGCTGTGAGCTGTTGTTTTCGCACTCAAGATATGGAGACATTACCTGTACGGTACCAAGTGCACCATTTACACCGATCACAGGAGTCTCGAGCATATCTTCAAGCAAAAGGTGTTGAACATGCGTCAACGTCGATGGGTCGATCTATTGAATGATTACGAATGTGCCATCAAGTACCATCCAGGCAAAGCCAATGTTGTGGCTGACGCCCTCAGTCGAAAGGACACTACGCCTAAGCGCGTGCAAGCATTACAACTCACCATTCAATCTAGTCTTCCTTCCCAGATACGAGATGCTCAGGTAGAAGCATTGAAACCAGAAAACGTCAGGGCTGAAGCCCTACGTGGCTCAAGGCAACGATTAGAACAAAAGGAAGACGGTGCCTACTATGTGACAGGATGCATTTGGGTCCCACTTTATGCAACCTACGAGAGCTTGTGATGGATGAAGCACACAAGTCTCGCTACTCAGTACATCCTGGTTCAGATAAGATGTACCACGACTTGAAAACTACGTATTGGTGGCCCAGCATGAAAGCTCACATAGCAACTTACGTTAGCAAGTGTTTGACTTGTGCGAGAGTCAAGACTGAATATCAGAAACCATCGGGCCTACTCCAACAACCAGAGATACCACAATGGAAGTGGGAGCAAATTTCCATGGATTTTGTTACTGGCCTGCCTAGATCTCAACGTGGAAATGATACTATTTGGGTAATCGTGGATCAACTCACAAAGTCTGCACACTTCTTAGCTATCAAAGAAACGGATAAGTTCTCCACTCTAGCAGACGTATATCTTAAGGAAGTTGTCTCGAGGCACGGGGTGCCAACCTCTATTATCTCTGATCGTGATGCACGTTTTACTTCTGAACTGTGGCAAGCAATGCACAAGTCCTTTGGCTCACGTTTAGATATGAGCACAGCTTATAACCCGCAAACGGATGGGCAGTCTGAACGCACCATCCAGACCCTTGAAGACATGCTTAGGGCATGTGTGATTGACTTTGGCAACGGCTGGGAAAAGCATCTGCCACTAGTGGAATTTTCGTATAATAACAGCTACCACACTAGCATCCAGGCCGCTCCGTTTGAGGCATTGTACGGGCGTAAATGCCGATCACCACTTTGTTGGGCAGAAATTGGCGACAGCCAGATCACTGGTCCAGAACTTGTGGTAGACACAACAGAAAGGATTGCTCAAATACGACAACGAATGGCGGCAGCTCGTGACCGTCAGAAAAGCTATGCTGATAAGGGCAGGAAACCACTCGAGTTCCAGGTTGGGGATCGAGTGCTACTTAAAGTCTCACCCTGGAAGGGTGTTGTTTGTTTTGGCAAACGAGACAAACTTAACCCACGATATGTTGGACCATTCGATATCATAGAGAAAATAGGCAAAGTGGCCTACAAACTGAACCTACCAGCAGAACTCAGTGGAGTTCACAACGTTTTCCACTTGTCGAATCTGAAGAAGTGTCTGTCAGACGAGACCCTCATAGTTCCTTTGAAGGAGCTCACTATCGACGATCGGTTGCGATTTGTCGAGGAACCAGTAGAGATTACTGACCGAGATGTGAAGATTCTCAAGCGTACTAGAATTCCTCTTGTTCGAGTTCGTTGGAACTCCCGTCGTGGCCCAGAGTTCACCTGGGAACGCGAAGATCAAATGAAACACAAGTATCCGCAATTGTTCGCAAACAGTACAACCACACCTGAGGCTGAAGCTACTGCGGAATTTCGGGACGAAATTCCAGATCAACGGGGGGAGGATGTGACACCCCAAGAAAACCATGCAACTTAACTAGCTTCCTCAGTGAGTACGTACCAAATTTCAGGACGAAATTTCTTTCAACTTGGGGATAATGTGACAACTCGTATTTCAGAACCTATCTTGTGTTAATGTAACGTATGTGAATCCTATGAGATTATATGAACTTTGATGATCAATGGAATATTATGTTATTATGTTATCTGATTATGTGAATGCATATATGTATGTAATATTATCACACAAAAGTAAACCGATCACACAACACCTGGCCGATCGCACAAGCCCATTCGGGCCACATGCTTGTACTCGAACCATAAGGGCAGCCCATGAAGGGTTCGGCCCACTCCATCAACTCGCACAACACTTAGGGTGTTAGTATAAATCCCACACTTCACCAAATCACACAAAGTTTAGCAAACCCTAAATCTTTCTCTCCTCTCGAAACCGACGGCAAACATCCTCTTTCAATCGAAGATCTTATTGTTCGGATCATCCTCGTTATACTCTCCTAACCGGTTAGTGTTTTGTTATTATTGGATTGTATGTTGCATGATGTTGTGATCTATATGTGTTTTACACGATGGTTTAGGGATGATAGACAATTGATTGTGACATAAACTATAAGAGTTTGGTGTTCATAATAATCGGCTCACATGTGTACTTGATGATATTCATATGATTCGGATTGCATAATCTAGATTTAGAATCGAATTTATATATATAATCAGCTATTGTGATTTGATAATCGAAGTGGTTGCATGATGATTTAGGATTGAATGTATGTAATCGGTTGTATGTTCATGTAATCGGATCAAATAATATGATTTGATAAGTTATTGTTACACTTTGAATGTAATTAGGGTTATTATGAATTAGATGATAAAACCCTTGTTTGATCGATAGTTTGCATAATCTAAAATTGTTGGTTGTTGATTGATTGTGTGCAAACATGGAAACCATGTAACTGATTAGCATAACTTTCGGACATTAAAACAACTCGCACAAGCTCTTTATCGGTCGCACAAGATCAGGTCGCACAAGGCCTGATCTGATCGCACAAGAGTCAAACGCACAAGGTAGGTACAACCATCTATGCTCAGGGTACTGTTTAGAATTGCCTGATCGCACAAGACCTTGTGGATTGCACAAGATGGTGTCGATCGCACAAGGCTTGGGCCATACACAAACTGTTACACGGTTGGGCCTCAAAGCCCAATCCCAATCACACAAGTCTATCCGGATCGCACAAGACTCATGTTTGTTGTTTGGGTCGTTTATATGATAGACTACTTATGTTTTATTGGGCTGGGTATCTTTGGGGCTTCTATGGGTGAATCGCACAAGGCTGTTAGACTTGTGGAAGCCCAATCTTTTGAATCGTACAAGTGTAAGCATGTTATGTACTTGACTGTTAATGTGTTTGCCATGATCAATACGTGCTTGCAACCTGTTAGCTTGTGTGTAAACATACGTGTAATACTTGAACCTAGACCTGACTTGTATGGTAACCATGTTAGGACGTGGTTGACCACATATAGCTCAAGTAACCTTTCTATGTATCTGCCGAGCAAACCAAGGTGAGTTCACACTCCTAAGGCATGGGATTCCCGGTGGGTTGGGAATGGGATTGAATAACTACTCGTACTATCAAACTACTTTTCACTGTCCTCGGATTGAAGGGCACGTACGTAAAACCTACATACACTTATACTTACTACTGTCCTCGGATTGAAGGGCACGTACGTAAAACCTACGTACACGACCATAAGACCATCAACTCTATCAATTGAAGTCCCTCATTTATCGACTTAATTGGCGAGGCCTATGGCGAGCGGGTCATTAGTTAATAGTGCTATTAGGTTTAACAAACCTCACACCGTGCCAGTCGGACGGGCGTGTACTAATGGACTATGGGCAAAGGGTCAATGCTGATAGACATTGACTTAGGGCACCTCTTACATTTTCGTAGCAGTCGATACGCGTGGTCTAATAACACATGGGAAGCCCCCACTAATCTTCGCAAACATGTCAGGGTGACCGCGATACGAATTAATACGATACATGGTTTACAAACGAACATACGATTTACGAAACGAATACTATTACTAAACAACCAACTGTGAACTCGCTCAACTTTGTTGTTGATTCGTTGCTACATGCCTTGCAGGTCGTTAGGTACACATGGAGCTTGCACAGGGGGGCGCAGTCCTTGTGGGACATGGAAGTGTGTGCCATGCTAAAAACATTACTTTATTTCGTACTTAATACTTGCATTTGGGTTTCTACAATTATGCTTCCGCTAAACATTTAATTACGTTTTGATTTGAAACACCTTTCATATTGTGTGGTTGAATATTACTTATAACTTGTTATGTTCAATATGATTGGTGCCTTGATCCTGGTCATGTCACGCCTCCAAGCGGTGATACCCCGCGTGTGGATTTTAGGGGTGTGACAGGATACATGTTGATGAATCCAAACTAGCGGTTGTTCAAAATTGGCCAACTCCTACTACCATTACTGAAGTTTATAGTTTCCATGGGCTTGCTTCTTTTTATAGACGATTTATACCACATTTCAGTTCTATTATGGCCCCAGTGAAAGATTGTATGAAGGGGAAGACGTTTGTATGGACAGAGGAGGCAGAGTTGGCTTTTCAAGTTGTGAAAGACAAACTCACTGCAGCACCAATTCTGGTATTGCCTGATTTTTCTCAAGTTTTTGAACTTCATACTGATGCCTCAAAGGTTGGAATTGGTAGGGTTCTTAGTCAGGGTGGTAGACCTGTTGCTTATTTTAGTGAGAAGTTAACTGGGCCAAAGTTGAGGTACAGTACTTATGATCTGGAGTTTTATACAATGGTCTAAGCTGTAAAGCATTGGCGTCATTACTTTTTTTAAAAGGAGTTTTTTTATTCACTGATCATGATTCCCTAAGTCATATTCATACTCAAGACAAGGTATCTCATAAGCATGGGCGATGGTTGGCCTTTCTTGAAAAGTTTACTTTTGTGGTTAAACACAAGACTGGGGTTTCAAACAGGGTTGCTGATGCCTTAAGCAGGAGGAGTAATCTTCTTGTTTGCATGAAGGTTGATGTGGCGGGTCTGGAGGTCATTCATGAGCAGTTAGCCATTGAGCCTTATTTCTCAGTTGTTTTGCAGGATGTGGAAACTGGGCAAAAGTCAGACTTTCTTTTGCATGATGGTTTTCTGCTAAAGGGGAATCACCTATGTATCCCTGATTCCAGTCTTCGCTTGCAGATTATTAATGAGTTACATGGTGAAGGGCATGTTGGTCGTGACCGTACTTCACAGCTGGTGCAAGCTTCTTATTTTTGGCCTACTATAAGGAAAGTGGTGGATCGTTATGTGAAGAGGTGTCGTATTTGCCAGGTTTCAAAGGGCACGACTAATAATGCAGGTCTCTATATGCCTTTACCTGTCCCCTCACAGCCACGGGTTGATATTAGTATGGATTTTTTGTTGGGGTTACCTCGTACTCAGAGAGGTAATGATTCTATCTTTGTTGTTGTGGATAGGTTTTCTAAGATGGTCCATTTTATTCCCTACAAGAAGATGACTGATGTTGTTAATGTGGCCTAAATCTTCTTTTGTGTTGTGTACCGTTTGCATGGGCTACCTTCTTCTATTGTGTCTGATCGGGATACCTGATTTCTGAGTCATTTTTGGTGTAGTTTGTGTGGAAGATGGTGAATACTCAACTCAACTTCAGTAGTGCTTATCACCCACAAACTGATGGCCAACCTGAAGTTGTTAATCGATCACTTGGTAATTTGCTGAGGTGTTTGGTTGGTGATCATGTGAAGGCGTGGGATCAAAAATTATGCCAAGCTGAGTTTTCTCACAATCATGCTGTTAATCGGAGCACCGGATTTAGCCCGTTTCAGATAGTTTATTCATCTCAGCCCCGAGGATCACTTGATTTGATGTCGCTTCCTATTTCTGGATCTGTTCCAAAGAGAGTCCAAGATTTTGTGGAGGGTTTACATGAGTTCATAAGGCTTTCTATGATAATTTGACCCGATCTAATATGAAGTATAAGCAAGCTACTGATCAGAAGCGTAGACATGTTGATTTCGAAGAAGGTGATTTTGTTTGGGCTGTTTTGACTAAAGATCGTTTTTCAGTTGGGGAATACAACACGTTGTCAGCCAAGAAGATTGGACCAGTTGAAATCGTGGAGAAGACCAATCCGAATGCATATCGTCTAAAGTTGCCTAGTCACATTCGTTGTTTTGATGTGTTTAATGTGAAGCATCTGTTGTCTTATTATGGTGATTCTTCTGATGATGAACCTGTTGGTAATTCGAGGGCGAATTTTGTCTATCCAGGGGGAAATGATGCGGGTCCAAATGTGGAGGAGCGGGTCATCTTATATTTGGAGGCCCAAGATTGTGTGACAAAAAGGGCTTCACTAAAATGGCTCTAACTTGGGCTACGGGGGTCCGTTTTGGGCGTGCGACCAAGCGAAACGATCGTGTGAGCGAGGCCATCTTTCTACAAACCGCTAAAGGTCATTGTTCGGGCTCAAAAACGCTTATTTCTATGAGTTATTTATTGTTTTATGTTTTTTTATTGCTTTTGGTGGACTTTTATTTCGTTCTAGCTTTTGGCCCAGGTTTTTTTTAGGCCCGTTTTCAATTTACCTTGTTATTTATATGGATGTAATGGGAGAAAACAAATCGGTTTTGGAATATATGAGCAGTCATTTTTCTCTCATAATTCACCAGTGTGTGTTTTGTGTGTGAAAATCCCAATTTTCGGTATTCTTCGTGAATCAACGAATTTTGGAAGAATCGTTCCTGGTATTCTGTGAGAATCAACAGGTCCGATTTCCTATCCCATTTTCTAGTCTACATCAAATACGTGTGCACCCCCTTCTGTTCTACAGACCTAATCTCTAAGTTTCCCCACGTCGATTTGAGGAACCTTCAAGATAGTTGATCCTGGGTAAGGACTATTAGTAGTAAATAACTTTTGGGTCTGAAGTTAAATCGCATAGTTTGATTCACGGTGTTCGATTTCATTCTTTTGTATTTTCGAGTGGATGACTGGAAGGCTTTTGGTGGCATTTTGCAGGAGAAGAGGTTAAAGAAGGAATTAACCATAATAACGAGTTTGTAGTTAATTTACAGGTTTTTATGGTGAAATTGATTGGATTTGGATTATTTGATTTGAGTTTTGTTTTAATTGCAGAGAATAGCGCCTGATTTCCTTCAAAATGCTATAATAATGTTTAATAGTTGCCAGGTAAATTAAGAATCAAGAATAATGATCACTTGTCATCTAATGATCAAGTTATTAAGTGAAGATATGGTCCCAAACCTTTAGCGGGTCTAAGCAAAACCCATATCCAGTCCAACAAAGTAACTAGCTAGCCAAGACAAGTCATCCAAACGACCCACCGGCCACGTGGAATTATGCCATCATGAAGGAGACAAATAGTACAAGAGGAAAGCGACATGCCAATGGCAGCGCATGGATCGTTGTACTAGGTGATCTCCACTAGCGGTTATCATAGAGGAGACATGAGGTACATGTGACAGTGACATCTGGCCAATCACACGCCGTAGATTTATACCCTCCTAAACCTCCACTAACGGTTGACACAAAAGAGGCAACAAGGACATCCTGAAAGCGATGTGTGGCTAATGAGAGCCCGCAAATGCACACTTATCTCTGCGAACACTAACTGTCATCACATAGTGGACCAAACGGATATTACTGATAACGACGTTTTGTCCAATCCTCTTCCATCCTTCCGGGTATAAATACCAAACTCCATCAAGGTGAAATCATTCCATTCGAGTCTTACTTACACTTTTAATTTCTCTTTAGAGCAATTCATCTAGTCTACTCGCCTAGATGGTGGTTACGAGAAGAACCCCTCAACTCTTCGTCTCGTAACGAGTCTGACGGTGCTCTTAGTTTTGCAGATTCATTAAGGTCATAGAGCTCGTGAGGATCAGATCTCTCCATACCCAGTTGGGCATTCACCTAGTCTACTCGACTAGATTGGTGTTTCTTCATTAAGCCAATTGTGGCTGCAACTTTATGGAGATGTTGTTGTGGTTGATTTGTCATCGATTGCTAAGTTTATGTTGCTCCAGATATATTTTTTAAAGATGTGTGGTCAGTTTGATGGTGTTTTAAAGTTTGGTTTGGTACTGGGCTATTCAAATGGGGTATATGAATATGGAACTTGCTGATTTTCAAATTTCACATTGTGGGTTTGTTATTGTTCTAGCTAACTCATCATGCGATTTCTAACCATATATATAAAATGGATGTCGTGCAGTTTACCTTAGAGATTGATTCAAAGGAAGCATATATGAAATTAATTTAGTTTTCTTTTGTGTGTTTTTCATGGTTGAGATGAAGTGTCCACACGGTTCGGACCTGACTTAAAGATTGAGAAATGCATGTTAGAAGTTTAAATAGATGGCTTATATGGCTCAAAGTGAGTGTTTTACTTGAAGGGATGGAGCTGATGTGTGTGTAGGCAATGTCTACAGGCGTAGCATACTTTGCCATAGGGGATCCTACACTTAGAACTTTCTGAGCTACGTTGGGTTTACGATGAGAAAAACGTTGGGGCAGATGTACAACCAACATATCTTATGTGGGCCTTGTACTTGGGAGTTGTTTGCTACTTCTTTTATTGTACATAATATATATACACACATATATATGAGTTAATTACTCACTGATGATATATGTGGTGATTTAATTGCGTAGGCATAGCTACCAAAGTGTGAAAAGTAATTCGATTAAGTCTCAGGTTGGCAACGAAGATCTAAAATACTTTTGTTTCTGATTCTTTTACAAAGGCATTAAAGGTTCTAATTTTTGTTGTCTGTGCAGCGTTTGAGCTCGTGCATTTTTAAGATTAACGTTCGAGCTCGTCTGCTGAAAAATGTAAAAAACCACCATAATGTCATCTATCTTCAGTGTCTCACTGATCTCTTAATTATCTATCACTTTAATAGTGTTCGCCAGCTGGATAACATACTAAGACATGATATATATATATATATATATATAGGATTAGGTTCAAACGTGAACAAAATCCTAAGAGTGAACTGCGTGAACTGATTTGGGCCCTTGATTTTTATGATCTTGAGATTAAAGTGAGTGGCATGATGGTAATTATTTGGTTAATTTTTTCCATTTAATTAAATACAAAAAGGGTATATGTGTAATTTCAATCTTAAATTGATTGCATAAATCTCTCACAAATCAAGTAATTAATTATCCTCTTAAATTGATTGCATAAATCTCTCACAAATCAAATCAAGAATTAGGAAAGATGTAACTTAATTCAATTATTAAAATAATTATTTGTTTAAATGCGATGTACACATGTGTATTCTGATTTTGCCCTCTTTTTAATGCGATGTACACATGTGTATATCGTCTGTTTTTGTGATATCTCAGAATTTTTTTTGTATTAAATGTTGATGTACACCTGTAAATTACTGTACATATATGTACGATGCTGAGTACACATGTGTATACCGTTGAAATATGAAGGTTACGTGGATCTTAAAAATCAAAATTTGAATTCTGGTGATGAAATTTGAAATTAAAATTAAAATTGAAATCTGGTGATTTGTTATTTGTTTTGATAATTATCTTATTAATAAATAAACATAATGTGCATAATGAATTTAAATTAGGAAAGATGTAACTTAATTCAATTATTAAAATAATGATTTAAATCTAATTTTTTATATAATTACAATCCTACCCTTAACAACTAAAAAGGAAATCAAGGGTCCATATCTATTCACGCAGTTCACTCTTGGGAGGTTGTTCACGCTGGAACCATACCCTAATATATATGTATATAGGGAAAGGCTATAAAGAAAACCCACTTGAGTTGTGTAAACTCAAGAAACCTTTGTAAAAAACTCATGTAAACTCAAGAAACCTTTCTAGAAAAAAATAGGAAATGTAATATACATATATTTGAACATTTTTAAAAAAGAAACACAAAAAAAACTGAGTAGTTTTTTTTTTAATTGTTACAAATTTTAGGTTACATAATATATATGTCCAAAAAAATGTAACATACAAATTTTCAACATTTAAAAAAAACGATAAGCCTTTTTTTTTCATTTTTTTAAAAAGATATGTCCGTGTACATTTATATTACATTCCCTATTTTTTTAGAAAAAAATAAAAATGTTACATAGGGTTTATTTGGGTTTTCTCAACTCACATGGGTTTTCGATTTATCTTTCCCATATATATATGAATATCATTAACTCTGTAACATTTACCAACCTCGGTGAACAGTAGTTCACCTGCTTTTAACGTCGGCCACCTGCTTCAATTTCGGCAACTTATTATGATTGGATAAAATGACGGCAACCCGCCATGAAAATTACAGTTTTACCCTCTTTTCCAAAGATAGAGGCACATGGTACATCCAAAAGCTCAACCACCGGAAAATCATCCCCGACCTAAACCCTTTTGAGGAGATCTTGGTTAGTTGTCGGATGTGTACGAATATGATTTTTTTAGAGAGAGACATGAGTGTTACGCCTTTAGAAAGAGGGAGAAAGAAATTTTGGCAGTCGGATGTTTGATTTGCAGGTGTATGCACGTCTAGGTCAGACGTTGGTTTTAATGCGCTGGCAGTTGCCGTTTTGTGACGGTGGTGTTGTTGTTGGTGGTTATGCTATCGATGTTTGTTTTCACCGATGGTGGAAATCCACCCGTTCTCCACTCCACACTCTCTGTCATGGGCGGCCCACTAAACATTCCATTATAACCTCAATTAACTCAACCCAATTAAATTTGAAGTTAAATAAAATAACCCAACCCAACCACCCCTTCCAATTCTTTCTCCCACTCTCTCTCTTCTGATCGCGCAGCGACCGACGCACGAAAGCAATCAACAGGCACGATGGTAGCGGCTACATTCTCACCGGAAAAGCTTGATTCCGACCACCCCACCACCTGAAATACAAAATCTAACTAGGTACCTTTGTTTTTTTATGTGGTTTTTAGGAGAGAGAGTTATAGAGATGTTAAAATGGTTTGAAATTTTATGTGTTTTGATGAATTTTTTTTTTGCTGATCTAGACTTTAGTAGTATGATTTTGTTGTTTTGATTGTTTTTTTTTTTTTTTTTTGTTCTAGACATACTAGAGCTTGAAAATTAAAATTGAAAATTATGGATCGATTTATATGTGATAGAAACCATGAGAAGAGAAGTTTTGGCGAGATTTCTCATGAGAAACCATTAGAAAAGTAACTCTAAATGATGTTTTGTATATATTTAAAAAATTGAAAACCTGTAGGGTACAATCTTAAATATGTTTTTAATGACGTTTGACATGTTTTTGATGGTTATATAAATTTTAGTTTGATATTCTTTTGTTTTACATGACCTGACCCGATATGAACCGATTTTTTTATATATACCCAGGAACCTAAAATCTTTAAAAATATTATGCATCCCATAAAAGAATTCCTGGGTCCACCACTGTTCTCTGTCTTTATCATTGTTCTTTCTCTATCTCTAGTGTATGAATATGAAATAAGTTTAAGAGTGAATTGCAAGTTTTGTCCTTTATCTTTAGGTCTCTTTGCAGGCGGTGTCCTTTATGTTTAAATTTGACGAGTTTTGTCCTTTATGTTTAAAAATCAAGCACGTTTTACCCTTTGGGCCTAACCCAGTCTGTTTTCCCAGTTAAATCTGATGCACATGAGGGTAATTTTGTCATTTCACCCTTTTAAAACCCACCACCACCGTCATCTCCCCACCTCAGCCCCAATTTTTGACAAACCACCACTCACACCACCACATAAAACCACCTCTGCCACTACCATCTAGAACCAGCCACCACCAACTTGCCGCCCATGTTGTTTTGAGATCTCATTGATCCTCCAGATCTGTGCCAAAAGCTTCGTTATTTGGTTTCCACTTTGAATGATATGAATCTGCATAACAAACTGAACTTTATTCATACACTTCACAAACTGAATCGTTGTTTTAATGGAAAGTTGTGTATTTCGGTATCAAATTAAAATCAAATTAGCGATTTAGGGGTTGTTGTCTGTTGGTTGTTATTTATACAAACCCTAACCCATTCCCTAATAATTTACCTCACTCGAGATTTCCTGTTTACACGTTTGCACTCTCACCGGAACACTAAGACGTCGCCGGAAAACCTGAAAACACGTCGGATCTTTTTATAACGTGACTGGTAAGCACTCTTGCACATCCTTTGATTCGGTTTTCATTGGGGAATAAAACTCCTACAGTAATTTTTGTAAACGATGTTCAATATTGATGGATTTTGGTGTTCAAAGATCTAGGGTTTCAGGTGGGTTATGAAACAAGAAGATGATGTTCGCTGATGTTGCTATAATTTTTATAGCAAGGGGTGAAATGACAAAATTACCCTCATGTGCATCAGATTTAACTGGGAAAACAGACTGGGTTAGGCCCAAAGGGTAAAACGTGCTTGATTTTTAAACATAAAGGACAAAACTCATCAAATTTAAACATAAAGGACACCGCCTGCAATGAAGCCTAAAGATAAAGGACAAAACTTGCAATTCACTCTAAGTTTAATAACTATTATTAAATGCAGTCAATACCTTAACAAAACCAAGATGGTTTTGCAAATAGTTTTAGAAAAGCGGTTTCTATACAATTATTGAAAGGGCAAATTTATTAATTAATGTGTTGGACAATTTTAACTTCCATTCATTAAAATATCTATATTAAATAATTAATGTGTTTAACAATAATCAAAAACAACATAACGATTAAATTCAATGAACAAATAGTTTGTATTTTGGTTGAATAGTTTTTAAATAAAGGAAAATGGTTAATCTGTTACATGCGTATATTAATTGATTTTTTTTGTTTGTTTTCTTTTGATCCATAACTATTGTAGCTTTGGGTTTTATATTTGTATTGCTATAGTGAGTGTCGATACTTAAAGAAGAAGCGAAACAGTGCTATAAAGAAGCAAGTAGTGAGTCTACTGATGCTGATCAAAAGCCCGCCACGAAACGCGGGAATCCCCTAGTATTTTTTAAAATAAAAATTAATCATTTTCTTACTATATAAAAGTAAATGAAAACACTTTTAAGTAAATTCTGAATTATTGGTTTTAGTGGGACCAAACCCATGTGCAAGGTGTAATTATTGGTATGAATAGTACTTTGTCCACTGTCCTCCAATTATCATGCTCTCCCTACTTTATCTTACTTCAAATTTCTCTAGACATCTCAGGTTTCTACTCTATTGGTTGTGCGTTTGGAGATTTTGAAGGTAATCTTATGTTTCTAAGTTTAGTTTTAGCCTTCAATTCTTTTACTCGTCTTTTAGCCTTCTTAACATAATGTTAGGTTACATGTTGTTGGGTTTTTTTTTTTTTTTTTTTTTCTTATGGGTAGATCGTTTATATTTGGTTCGATTTCTACATGGGTAAATCTTAATTCAACATTTACATTTTTTATTCTTTTGTAAGTAACATACTGTATGTGAGAACTTGGAACTTTATGATCAATTGAGTTATAAGGTTTGGTCATTTTAGTGCAAAAGTCAACCCTTTTGAATATGAGTACTTATAGTTTCAATTTTGTTGTCATTTTCATCCAAAAACAAAATCTGATCAGATTTTCAGTTAACATCCAACTTTTTTGTCTTTTTCATCCCTTTTAACGAAGGGCAAAATGGTCAGATTTTTTTTTTAATTTGTTATAATAAAACGTTAAAAGACTATTTTGCGTTTCTTTAAAAGGAAGGAAACATACAAAAAAAAAACTGGATGTTAACTGAAAAATCGGACCAAATTTTGATTTTGGATGAAAATGACAACAAAATTGAAACCACATGGACCCAGATTCAAAAGGTTTGAATTTTGAACTAAAGTGGTAGAAATTATGGATGAGCAAATGGTACCGGTACCGAATTTACCGAACCGGGTACACTTTCAGTACCGACTTTTGACATTTTCGGTTTTTACCCTCAAATACCGGTACCGTATCAGTACCGGTACCGAACCTTACCGTACCGGGTATATTCGGTACCGGTACCCACTTTTGGGGATTTTCGGTACCGGTACTATCAGTACCGGTCGGTACCGAGCTCTTCCCTAGTAGAAATGATCAAACCTTAAGGACTATTTTGGCAGTTTACTTTAAGGGGCTGTTTGGCAACGTCTGAATGGTTAAGTGTTGAATCAGTAAGAGGTCTGAACCATTAAGTGCTGAACCAGTAAGAGGTCTGAACTATTAAGAGCCTGTATAATGTTTAACCGTTCAGAGGCGAATGTACCAATTCAGATTAGAGGTCTTAACCATTCAGACTTTGTATAAATCTTAACCATTCAGAGGCAAATGTCTGAACCATTCAGACATCTGCTCGTGAAACAAACAGTCTGAACCATTAAGTGCTGAACTAGTAAGAGGTCTGAACCATTAAGAGCCTCATTAAGAGGTAAACAAACAGCTCCTAAGTTTTATTATTTAGATGTTTCACTTATTACGTGTTACTTTGTCTTATTTGTATTATTAGGTTAGGTTATTATACAACATTATATAACTTACAATATAGAAGCCAGAAAAGTATAACAAAGAATATGTGACAATATATCCAACTTGTTTATTCTTTTACACCAGTCAAAAGATTGGAAACATAAAATTAACAAACACCGCCATTATACAAACACCTTTAACAAACTATCAAGACTAGAGGTGCACAAATTGAGTTCCCAGCACAAACCAATTCGGGTTGAAACCAGTTTAGTTTAGGTCATATAGATAATTAAATATTAGAAAACTTCAAATACATATGATCTAATTCCATCTCGTTGATTGGTTATAAATTTTTTGAAAGCCTATATTATGGTTTGGTTATGGTAATATGTGTGTATACCTAAGGCTAGAGGGTATGGTGATGGTCCTCCAAGGGAGGATGATCCGCCACGTAGGCGTCACGTCATAGTCCTCCCAAGGATGGTCCATCCCCCAAAACTAGAGGGTATGGAGGATGGTCCTAGTCATAGTCCTCCCCACCACTTTTATGTTTTTTATTTTTTTAATCTTCTACTTTTTTTTCAACATTTAACAAATAAAGTAACAAAATATTTTCATTAAAAACAACAATTGTATTATTTTTTATTTAAAAAAAACCTAAACCTAAACCAAAAAAAGTAAAATTAAAATATTAATTTTCAAAGCATCTTCTCAGATTCACTCTTTCTTATAAGAACAAAACATCTTTCAAAGCATCTTCTCTCTCCCTCTCACTCATCTTCTCCAAATTCATCCTCTCCTAAAGCTTCATTAATTGCGGTCAAAAAATGAAGAAGAAGAAGAAAAAAACAGAGGTTGGTTTCAAAATTCAAAAATAAAAAAGGGGGGCCCACCAGCTTGGAACGTCTTGAACGTCCGCAGCTCGACGTCGAAGACGGTGACGGGGGGCGGGATGATCCGACGCCGGCGCCGTTCCTAGCCGGGTATGGGGACGGACCCCATACCCACCAGCCTAACCATCACATAGTAATCGTAGTGTTTTGGAAAGAGTGTTATTAAAGAAACAAATAAAGAACTTAATCAAACCTAGGCATTATACAAGTTATATTCTTGCTTCTTTCTATTTTTTAAAGGCCAACAAATTTTATTCATCTTATCTAACGGTAACACCAAGTACAAAACGTAACAATTACAAGTCCATACACGAAATTTCCATATTACACCAATAATCCCAAGTTAGTGAGTATCTCTTTGCTCTATGCTTGAACTAGAGAAAGATCAGTTGGTGAATTTCCTGCTTCAATCCTTCCATGCTAGGCTCCTTGTCACTGAAAACCCGATAGTTCCTACTCTTCCATATTCCCCATAAAGTAATCATGACTATCGAATGCATTAACTTTCTCCATATTCCAGTGCCTAGGACCTGATTGTGGATGTTATCTACGTCCTTAACAGCAGTAGCGGAGCTTGACCAAAAGTTTCGAGGTGGCGTAAAGTGATGGGACCCAAATTTTTTTTCCTATCGTTATGTTTCGGGTCGGGTTGGCTATTCGATTCAAGTCGGGTCAAATAATAATAGTTCCAAATAAAACAAAGTATATATTTACCAAACTACCCATCATTTATATACAAAGTTTATAAATATTTAGGATATACAATTTAGGAAAAATAATCGGGGGGGGGGGGGGGGGGAGATCCTATATAAGATCCTATATAATTTTAAAATTTTCGGACGAAAAATCGGAACTTATACACTTCTAACCGAAATATTGGGGTGGGCGGGTGCACCCCTGGGCACCCACAATACTTCGCCCCTGCTTAACAGTGAACGCGAACAGCCTTGGACATCTTGTCCATTCAGCAATAAAGACCCACACTGCTAAAGCAAATTGACAACCAACAACCAAGTGCACATTTCTTCTGCATAATCCAGCCATTGTCACGACCCAACCCAACCCAGGTATATCCTCCACACAAGGAAGTTAACCTTGAGCGGTACCCATTTATTCCACTCGAAACCCACACCCGGACCTGGGTTACTTGCTTGTTCCATCCGTCTTCTAAGGCTCCTAATTGTTAACCCACCTGCAGATTCGAGATTGCTTTTTTATGGTTGCTCAATCGCAAATCCCATCATCGCAGGCAATCGATTACCCCTAATTTCTCCCCCAATCGCCATTCACGTCAGTTACAGTTGCTAGGTCTAGACACTTTACTTGTTTGGGTCATTATGTCTTTACTATGTGTTTGTTCATTTAGGCTAAATACACATATAATATATCAAAAAAAAAAAATGGAGGCCACTACTTTAGGGGGGCCTAGGCCTTTGCCTTGGATGCTAAGCCTATCGGTCCTGCCCTGCCTTTCTTACATTCCCTTTGTTATTAATTAGTTACTTTTGTTTGTATAAAACAACAGATACAGATCTTTGGAACATGGACTTTGTAACTCCGATTATTACTCCCATTGTTGAATCTTTGCTTGGCCCTGTTAAAAGACACTTGGGTTTCTTGGTTTCCTCCTCAAACAAGGTCGAATACATGTGTGCCAGATTGGCAGAACTGAAAAATATAGCACGTGACGTGGAAGAGCAAAAGGAGCGACATGATGCAAACAACCTCGTTGTGCCTCGTCATGTCCCAGGCTGGTTGGAAGAAGTCAAAGCGATCAGTGTAAAGGCAGAGAATATTCCAACAGGTCAACTTGGATGTTTTAACATAAAGATGAGATACACATCAGGAAAACGATCATCCTGTATAGTCAATGATATAGACCGTCTAATGACCGAAAAATCTAACATCAAGTGGACTGTTGAAAAAAGACCTCTTGCTAAGGTTAGCTCTAACAAGGCGTCCACCTCCACACTAGTTCATGAAGATGATGATGGCACTCAAAGCATACTCAAGTCAAGCAGAGATTTGATATTCAATAATGCACTGATATCCCTTGAATCAAATGATAACAAGGTCCGAATGATGGCTCTATCTGGTATGGGCGGTGTGGGCAAGACCACAATGATGGAGCAACTGGAGAAGGCTGTGGAGGATAAGAAAACATTCGAATGGATTGTGAAGGTGACTATTGGGAAAAATCACAACCCAGTTGATATTCAAACAACTATTGCAGAACGCATTGGTGAACCTTTATCTGAAAAAGATAAAGATACAAGGGCCGATCGGCTTAAAGAAAGATTTCAGAGGATGTCGGAAGAGGGTAAAAAGAAGATTTTGATAATATTAGATGATGTTTGGGAGAAGATCAACCTTAAAGATATTGGATTATCGAGTCCTTTGCCAAATGGCTTCAAGTTGTTGCTCACATCGCGAGAGGAAGATATTTGCACTCAAATGGATATCGAAACTAGTTTGACTTTCAAAATTGGTGTTTTGAAAGATGAGGAAGCAAAAAAGTTATTCTGGAAAACGGTACGACTAGGTTCAAGTGGTGATATTGAACAACTTGACTTGCACCAGATTGGAGAAGAAATCCTAAAGATATGTGGCGGGTAAACACTTGTGTTAACAAACTCATACGTTCAAACTTGTTGATTAAAAGTGACTGTGAAGGAAGTGTTAAAATGCATGATCTTGTGCGTGATTTTGTTCTAAGCAAATTTTCAGTTGTCAAGCAAGCTTCAATAGTAAGCCACGACAATAATTTCTCTGATTTGCTTGAAGAAGATGAGCCATATGAGAGACTTCTACTAAAGTGTGGAAGTATGCTTGAGTTTCCAACACATTTTAATCACAAAAACCTTAAACTTTTGAAGCTAATGGATGGGGATAAGCTACTCAAGTTTCCGAAAGATTTTTACACAAGTATGAAGAAACTTGAGGTTCTATCTTACATGAATATGCATCGACCATTGCTTCCGCAATGCATGACCAACCTTCGTGCGTTATGCCTTCGTTCATGCTCGTTGGTGGACAATGATGTATCTATTCTTGGTGATCTTATTAGCTTAGAAGTACTCAACCTTGCTGGTTGTCGCATCCACAAGCTACCATCTAAATTAGGAAACTTGAAAAGGTTAAAGCTACTTGATTTGTCTGGTTGTGTTAGCCTTTATATTGATAATGGTGTGTTTGAAAACTTGAACCAACTTGAAGAGCTTTATATGGGAGTTTGTCGAAGAAGTTGTATTTGGTTCTCAGATACTAACTGTGACGAATTGAAGATCCTTTCAAGGAAACTTTTTGCACTAGAGCTGGAATTCTTTAATAACAAGGCCCAACCAGTTAATGTATCATTTGAGAATCTAGAAAGGTTCAAGATATCTGTGGGGTGTTTGTTAGAAAAGAGGGTGAGATGGGGCTATAATAATGGAAAATATCCATTCAAAAATACATTGATGCTTAAGACTAGCAGCAGTGAACTGCGTGAATGCAAAATTAATCAGTTGTTTAGGAAAACAGAGATTCTTCAATTGAAAAAAGTGAATGATATGAGTTGTCTGGAAGATATTTTAATACATCCTCCTCAAAACGCCTTTTGTGATTTAAAAGAACTTCGTATTTCAAACTGTGAAGGCCTGGCATACCTCTTCACAGTTTCTATGGCAAATGGTTTGACAAAACTTGAGAAACTCCGTATTACGTCATGTTCAGTTTTGCAATCTGTGGTAAATGGCGAGAATAGTGAAGTGGGGGTGGTTACATTTTACAAGTTAAAATTTCTGACGTTGCATAACCTACCAAACTTGGTGAGTTTATGTGCCCATGTTAATGTAACAGAGTTACCACAACTGATGGAGTTACATCTGGATGGACTTCCAAATTACACTAGCATCTTTCCCAAGAACAATAATGATATTTCGTCAGTGAAACCATTTTTTAACAAAGAGGTAAATTTATGTCACATTTGATCTTATAAACAGATTTAATTATTAACAAGAGTCAACTTTTTATTATTTAATGAGCAAAATATTTTATTTACGATTAATTTTGTGCAGGTTATGATTCCAAAGTTGGAAAAACTGAAAATCACTGGTATGAAGAACTTGAAGGAGATATGGGAGTCTGAAATTACTACTACTGAGGGGAAAATTAAAAATATATTCATGTTGAGAGATATAGAAGTGAAAGATTGTAGTTCCATCGAAGTGTTATTCAACAAAGAGGTAAATTTATGTCACATTTGTTCTTATAAACAGATTTAATTATTAACAAGAGTCAACTTTTTATTATTTAATGAGCAAAATATTTTATTTACGATTAATTTTTATGCAGGTTATGATTCCAAAGTTGGAAAAACTGAAAATCACTGGTATGAAGAACTTGAAGGAGATATGGGAGTCTGAAATTACTACTACTGAGGGGAAAATTAAAAATATATTCATGTTGAGAGATATAGAAGTGAAAGATTGTAGTTCCATCGAAGTGTTATTCAACAAAGAGGTAAATTTATGTCACATTTGTTCTTATAAACAGATTTAATTATTAACAAGAGTCAACTTTTTATTATTTAATGAGCAAAATATTTTATTTACGATTAATTTTTATGCAGGTTATGATTCCAAAGTTGGAAAAACTGAAAATCACTGGTATGAAGAACTTGAAGGAGATATGGGAGTCTGGAATTACTACTACTGAGGGGAAAATTAAAAATATATTCATGTTGAGAGAGATAGAAGTGAACGATTGTAGTTCCATCGAAGTGTTATTCAACATAGACTTGGGCCAAATTCGGCAACTTGGTATGTTCAGCTTGAGAAACATTAAGGTGTGTCGGTGTGAGAGCTTTAGGGAGGTGTGGAGGATAAAAGATCCCGAAAATAACTACTTCATCGGTGGCTTTCAAGCCGTAGAAACAATATACATTCAGAAGTGTGAGAAGTTTAGAAATATAGTGACACCTACCACCGTCGATTTTGATATGAGAGCACTTAAGGACATCTATATTCAATCTTGTGAAGATTATGACGAGAGAAACAATGAATTAGTTAAGAACAACCAAGAGCAAGCGGTATGTCTTTCAACTTCTATATATATATATATATATATACTTTTCTTTGAAAAGTATATATAAATATATACTTGTTAATTATATGTACCTTTTAATACTCGGATTTTGTTTCTTGTATATAGGGGTGCTAAATGGGTCGTGTTTGCGGGTTGGCATGTTCAACCCGACCCAACCCGAAAATTTTACACGAACCTAACCCGACCCGAACCCGAAAATCATATCATACATATGAACCCGAACACGACCCAAAGTTTTGTGGGTTGACCCGAACACGACCCATTCAAACCGAATTTTTTGTTTTTTTTTTGCTGAAATTAATATATTAGAATTAAAATTTACTTAAAACACAAATGTATATAATAATATTAAATTTAAATTATAAAATGTTATGTTAATTTCTCTTTTTAAGTTTTAATTATGGCATAAAATACACACCCCATTTAATTTATGACATAAAATGTATTGTAAAAAAATATAAGGGTGTAGGGAGTGGTTAAACACTTTTGAGTGGCAAACCAAAAAACCGACCAATCAGAGCGCGCCGTGTCAATCAGTCAAAAGTGTTTAAACTTTGGTGAAAAGTGTTGGCAATGGTTTAGACACTTGGTGAAGTGGTAAACTATTTTTTTTTAAAAAAAGGAAAAAGGTGTGATTGGTTGAGATAGGAATGGACCCCACCCCACCACACACACACACACTCCCTTCACCGACGCAGTAACCGAACACCGATTTGGCAAACTTGGAAGCGGCAAAGTATGTTGGTGGTGGTGTTTACCGCACGGTAAAAGTGTTTGCCGCTCCTTGCCGATCACCACTCCGTATACCCTAATATAATATAAATGTGTTAAACGGGTCAACCCGCCAACCCGACCAGGATGACCCGAACCCGACCTGTTAACCTAAACGGGTTCGCGGATTCAACCTGAAACTGACCCAAACCCGTTTAGACTAAACCTAAACCCGCGAATTTCGTGTTAGGTTCGTGTCGTGTTTTTGGGTTATGTCAGAAATTCACACCCCTACTTGTATAGGGATCCTCATTGTAATAAAGTTTTATTGAAATCATATGTTTTGTGACTTTAAAAGTCCAACTATTATTAATTTGCTGATATTAAAGTGTAACTTTTGGATTTTTACGAACTTTATATTTTTCAAAATGATTGTAACTAGATTTAAACTCCCTCGCGTTGCGGCGGGGGCGTAAAACTATGCCAAATAGCACTAATGTCACACCACCGTCAGCGACTACCAACACTGAGTCGATCCAGGACCCGCGCGTTGCGACGAACTTGTCAAACGAAAAAAATAAATGTAAAACATTGAACTACACATTTTGAACGAAACAAAAAAAACATTAAACGACACACGCACGTCGCACCTCTTAACTCGCAAAATTTAGAACGAAACGTAAAACGAAAATTTGCGAAAGATGAAAAGTATAGAGACCAAAGTTGAAGGTAAAAATATTGGTTTGTTAAATTGAAAATAATAAAACTTTTGAGTTAAAAGTGAAAAAAAAAACAATTTATATGGGTTAAAATTGCAAAATATAAAAAGCTTTTGGGTTAGAGTTAGAAAATCAACTTTTTTTTTTGAAAACCCCCAAAACATGAATTACAACACCTTATGCACAAAATTGTTCCGGAATGTAAATGTAAATGTAAATTTATTATACAGGTTGAACAATTGATACAAAAACTTTTTCATTATTACTGGGTTTCATATGAAAGGGCAGTTGTGGTAATTTGGTCAAACTTCGAAGTCAAGATGAGAAAACTGAAAATAATTATGAAATAAACGTATTCATTTTAGGTCATTCATTGATTATTAGTTTGTCAAAGAAAGACATATCATAAGGGAGTGTTCTTATATCTATAGTTACATTCCCAATCCAATCTATCGTTGTACAATTTGAAGTTATAAAAAATAGCAGATGGTTTAATTTCAAGGAGAATTGCTAATTAGATATGTATATGTTTCATTGCAGATTAATAATATGTCAAAGGAAAGGATATCTAAAGAGGATGATAATTTGTCTGAATTTGCATTCACATCCTATCAGATGGGCTACAGTTTCCATCAACTTCATAAAATTTTCTTAAGTGTTAAAGGGGTAGAGGTGGTGTTTGAGATTGAGAGTCCAAGTAATAGAGATCAAATTGTAACATCTCAACAACAACCACTACTTCCCTACCTTGAACATTTAACACTATCGAAGATGAAAAAGTTGAGTCATGTGTGGAAGTGCAATAGTTGGAACAAATTCTTTGTTCTTCACAAACACCAACCACAATCCTCATTCCAAAACCTCACATCCATAAAACTGGAACAGTGCCCGGGCATTAAGTACTTGTTTTCACCTCTTATGGTGAAACTTCTTACCAACCTACAGGAAGTAACCATACGGGAGTGTGATGGTATGGAAGAAGTTGTTTCAAACAGAGATGAAGAAGAAATGATGTCATCTACATATGCCCACACAACTGCCACTTTGTTCCCTCGTCTTCATCATCTCAGACTATATGGCATGAAAAATCTGAAGCATATTGGTGGTGGCGTTGCTAAGGGTACAACTGATGTCGGTCATGGTCAATCGAAGGTATGTTTTATTGTTCTTCATCTAAGTTTTCTAATTTTCATCTTTTTTCTTTATTTATTTCATTTTGTCATTATTATATAATAGTTTGTAAGCTAATCCTTTTAAGTTCAAATCAAAAAATAAGATAAGATGCTTATCGAATTTTAGGGGGCATTTGGTCGACGGGATGTTTTGGAATTGGAATTGGAATTTGTGTAGGAATTAGAATTTGAGGGAATTGGATTTGGAATTTAAACATTCCAATTGGAATTGGAAAATTGTTCGAATTGGAATCTCAATTCCATTTTTGTTGTGTTTGGTTGTCAAATGAATTGGAATCCATCATCGCGTCACCCACAACTCCCGGTTCGGATTGAAATGGTACGGGTCAAAACGGTTCGCGTCGAATCGGTTCGTGTCGAAATTGAGTCGGGCCAATTTTCCTTTTTTTCCTGAGAGAACGGGCTAGATTGTCAATATGATTGTGAGCATGATTTTCATTTCTTAAATCATAGTGCTGAACGTTTATTGGGTGTTGACTTGATTGTCAAAAGTCAAAACAGCTCAATAACCTTTTGAATATTCGATTCTCGTCACGACTAAACGGTACGGGGCGAAACGGCTCGGGTTGAAACGGTTCGATTCGAAACGGCACGGGTCAAACGGTTCGTGTAGAAACGGTTCGCGTCGAAACGGTACGGGTCGAAACGGTTCGCGTCAAAACGGTTCGATTCGAAACGGTACGTGTCGGAATGATTCACGTCGAAATGGTTCGTGTTCGTGTCGAAACGGTTCGCGTCGAAACGGTTCATGTCGAAACAGTACGGGTCGAAACGGTTCGGATCGAAACCGGTACGGGTCGAAACGGTCGAAGATTCCAATGAAAATACTTTAAATCCTTCACATATAGGAAGGATTTTGAATTCCTTCACATAAAGGAATTTAAAGGAATTCATGCTAATTCCAATTCAAATTTCATTGTCAACCAAACACATGAAGATTGGAATTGAGATTCCAATTCCATCAAATTCTGTGAACCAAACATATTAAGAGATTGAATTCAGATTCCAATTCCATTGAATTCCTGCGAACCAAACGCCCCCTTATAGTGTTTTTTGAATTTCATAAAAAGTTTATGAATGACATATTTATATACACACAAATTGTAATTAAAACGTTAACTAAGCTTAGACGTTTTCAAGAAACCCCAATTAACCAACCCATAATCGAAAGTTTCAAAAAAAAAAAACCAACCCATAATCGAAATGAAAGCACATCTGTAACTAAGCTAACTAATATCACTGGCCAATTATGAAATGAAAGCTGGCTTATCTAACTTCTATTAAAAAATGTCGTGGATGGTTAAGGTTTATTAAATAATTTAGTCTTGATTTTTCATTTACTACAGGTTTCTCAAGTTGATGTTGTTTCTTGGTCCGTATGCCAATACTCTAGAACGATTGGCATTGATGGATGTGATTCTTTGTCAAGTGTGATTCCATATTATGCAGCAGGGCAAACGCAAAAGCTTCAAGAATTATGGATATTTAACTGCACATCAATGATGGAGGTATTTGAAACCGAAGAAATCAACAATAAAAATACTAGTGGTTGTAGTAGTAATACTACAGTAGCGGTTCCTAGACCAACAAATATAATTGTGCACAAGTTCCCCAACCTAAAGATATTGGAGATTGTTGCATGTGATCGTCTGGAAAACATATTCACATTTTCCACACTTGAAAGCCTCAAGAAAATCGAAGAGTTAGTGGTAAGAAAATGTGGTGCAATGAAAGTGATTGTGAAGGAAGAAGTTCGAGAGGACACATCGACATTGTCTAATAATGTGGTCTTTTCTAATCTAAAATCAATTAGATTGGAAGGTCTACCAAACCTTGCAGGTTTTTTCTTGGGGATGAATATTGAATTCGAGTGGCCATTACTAGAATGTGTTTTGATCGAAAATTGTCCTCAAATGATGGCGTTCACATGTGGTCGGTCAACAGCTCCCAGGCTTAAGTACATAGAAACAGGGCTAGGCAAACATAATCTTGAATGTGGCCTTAACTTTCATCGGGGCCTGCTCCCGGTTGCCAATACTAGAGTATGTTTTGTTTTTTTTTTCTTTTTGCATTATCTAAATAATAAATCATCCAAGTGAATGTATTAAACACTTTGATAGTAGTTTATTTGTGAGTTTAGATTGTCCTATAAAATAAAATAAAACAAAAATATTTAAGCTGGAGCTGATGTTACATCTCACATGCTATCCTTTTTTTTTCTTTGTTTTTTTTTTTTTTTTTTTTTTTTTTCTTTTTTTTTTTTTTTTGTTTTGCAGATACCATCCCCAAGTTTAGATTGTAAAATCTCAAGCCCTACTAAATTAGAAGGGAGAACTTGGTCTTTTCATAATCTAATCCAGTGCAACATTGATGGCTCACATAAGGATACAAAGATTTTTCAATCCAATGAGCTGCAACAACTAGAGCAGCTTGAAACAATTCATGCACAATATTGTAACAATGTGGAGGAGGTATTTGAAGTAACATCAGAAGTGACAAACAATGAATCACAAACTAATGTCAAATTTCCAAAGCTAAGAGAAGTGGACTTAAATTGGCTAAGAAGTCTCAAGTATATATGGAAGAGCAATCAGTGGAGAATATTGGAGTTTCAAAACCTAACAACACTCTCTATTTATTGTTGTCATAGTTTAGAACATGTATTTACTTGTTCAATGGTTGGTTGTGTCATGCAACTCCAAGAGCTACATATAGAATGGTGCCATAACATGAAGGTAATTGTGAAGGAAGAAGAAGAAGATTGTGATGCCAAAGTTAGTGAGATTATTGAGTTCCGTTCTCTGAAGTCCTTACAACTTGAGAGGCTTTATAGCCTTAAAGGATTTTACTTAGGGAAGAAGGATTTTACATTGCCATCCCTTGATACCTTGGTAATCAGCAGGTGCCCAGAAATAATGGTATTCACTGAGGGTCATTCAATAATTCCAGAGCAAACAGTATTGGAGACAAGTTTTGGGTCCTTTAATGTGGGAGAAGACATCAATTCATTTATACTCGCAAAAAAACAAGAGGTTAGTAGATATCAGTTCCTTTTATTATTCTTAGAGCATTCGCAATGGTTCCTTTATATATATATTTGTGAGTGTGTTAGTTATATTATAAGGAATGGTTGTGAATGGAGGAGAGAGAAAATGTTACAGTTTATCTATAAATATATGGGAAACACTATTCGCCCTTATAATTTTTTAATATTTTTGAAAGTAATTGTGAGTGGAAGGAGAGAAAAAAGGTAATGATGGAAACATAAAAAATATTATTTAATTGAAAATGAGAAATAAAATGTAGTGATATTTGATGTAATGATAGGGATAAAGAATTCAATGTGAATACTCTTGATATACATTTGAAAAATAGCCATTTATGTTATAATTAGAGTATTCATAATGATGACCTTAAAAAATATGTGAGTGAGTTTAGTTATATTAGATCATGTGTAGTGGTAATGTCCTTACCCTTGGGTGTTTTGCGCGATGTGGCAGACCAGTTAGCAATGGGGCATTATGGAGCGTTTTCTAAAATGTGTGTAGTGGGGATGTGGGCATTGTGGTGTAATAGAATTAAATTAAAAAAAAAAACCATAAAAATGTTATTGGACAAAAAAGGCATGGAAACAGGTGATTAGCCACTTCAACTCTCGATCCGACATGGAATAAAGCACGCTCCAAACGATTTTTGCAATAAAAACGCCCACGGGAACGGCTTCCGGGGCGTGCTCCGGCGTTTTCAACCAAAAAAAGGCCCAATTTTGAACGAGTACGGATGGTCTTATAAGGAATGGTTGTTAGTGTTTTTAAGTGGTTGTGAGTGGATGAGAGAGAAAATATATGAGAAAGTTACTGTTCATATGTAAATATATAAGAAAAAAATCTGGAGAGAGAAAACCTTAAAAAAATTTAATATTTTAAAAAATGGTTGTGAGTGGAGGAGAGAGAAACGATAATGACAAAGGTATAAAAATATTATTTAATTGAAAAAGAAAAAAAAATAGTTGTTTTTAATGTAAATATATGAATATGAATAAAGAATTCATTGTGAATGCTCTAGAAAGCTCCGACCATTTCCTTATTCTCACTTTTTAACATTTTTATAAATTTTTGCAGGGATTTAGTTTTGGGAATATGTCGAAAAATTATAACGATTATTATTGAGTTTGTTATTGTTATCGATGTCAGAATGTCAGCATTACATATTATAACATTTTTATGTACGTTGTAAGGTCATGTTTTGTATTTAACTATTTGTTTGTAAAAAAATGCACAGCTTCTTTGCGCATACCAAATCATTCAAAGACAATGATGAATTTAATTTGCAAGATAGCACACACACAATTCACATTGAGAATCATCAATCATGTTAATAATAGGATCAGAGGGCTGAAAAGAAAGTATGGTTTTATGTAGGGGTGGCAAAATCAACCCATACATTCAACTTTGGGTTAGAATGGGTATTATTTTTATAGTAGATGGGTTAAGTTGGGTTAACAAGAATTGTTAAATAGGTCAAGATGGGTAACTTAAAAAAATAACAAAATAACATGTGGGTCAGCATGGGTTTTCTGGGAAAACTAAACCCAAAAAGTCTAAAACTGCGCATTCTTCTTTTTCTCATCTCCCATGCCCAAATCACCACCATCCTTCAACCTCCATTTCACCGCTTCTACTCCGAGTCGGTGGAACAATAAAAAAATTAAAAATAAAAATAAAATTGTAAAAAATCAGAAAAATTCTTAAAATAAAAAAAAATTCTAAAAAATCCAATAAATTATAAAAACTAAAAAAATTCTAAAAAATAAAAAAAAATCATAAAAATTCTAAAAAATCAAAAAAAAATCAAAAAATTCTAAAAAATCGAAGATATTCTTAAAAAATCAAAAACAAATCTAAAAAAGAGTTAATTACATAGTTAGTCCCTATGGTTTGCACAAAGTAACATATTTAGGTACTAATAGTTTAAAATCACATTCTAGGGTATTAACTTTTCATTTTGTAACGTTTGGGGGTATTAAGGTTATTTGTAGGCTTAAAATCACATTCTGTTAGTACCTAAGTATGTTATTTTGTGCAAACCACAGTGACTACCTATGTTACGACCCTAGAAGTTAATACCTCCAAACGTTACAAAATGAAAAGTTAATACTCTAGAAGGTGATTTTAAACTATTAGTACCTAAGTATGTTATTTTGTGCAAACCACAGGGACTAACTATGTAATTAACTCTCTAAAAAATTTAAAACATCATAAAAATTCTAAAAAATCATAGAAACTCTAAAAATCCAAAAATTCTTAAAAAAATCAAAAAATCCTAAAAAATAAAAAAATTATAAAATTATAAAAACATCATATTTCTAAAAAATAAAAAAATCTAAAAATAAAAAAAATCTAAAAAAATCCATTAAATTCTTAAAAATCCAAAAAAAATCTAAAAAATCCAAAGAATTCTAAAAAATTAGGATTTTTTAGATTTTGTAGATTTTTTTTATTTTTTAGAGTTTTTTTAAGTTTTCTGGATTTCTTTAGAATTTTTATGATTTTTTAGAATTTTTTAATTTTTTAGAATTCTTTGGATTTTTTAGAATTTTTTGGGTTTTTTAGGATTTTTTAAAAGTTTTTGATTTTTTGGAATTTGTTGGATTTTTTAGAATTTGTTGGATTTTTTATATTTTTTGTTTTTTTAGAATTTTAAGATTTTTTTATTTTTTAGAGTTTCTTTGATTTGTTAGAATTTTTTTCATTTTTTAGGACTTTTTGATTTTTTAGAAATTTTGAATTTTTTAGAGTTTTTTTAAGATTTTTTTTATATTTAGAATTTTTATGATATTTTTTTTATTTTTTAGAATTTTTTTATTTTTTAGAATTTCTTGGATTTTTTAGATATTTTTATTTTTTTTTGAGTTTTTTTATTTTTATAATTTTTTGATATTTTTGAATTTTTATGATTTCTTTTAATTTTTAGGATTTTTATTTTTTATAATTTTTTAGTTTTTTTAGAATTTTTTTTTATTTTTTTTTATTTTTTAGAATTTATTGGATTTTTCAGAATTTTTATGATTTTTTAAAATTTATTTGATTTTTTATAAAAATTTTTATTTTTTTAGAATTTTTTTTACTTTTAAGAATTTTTTGAATTTTTTACAATTTTTTGGATTTTTTGAGAATTTTTTATTATTTTTTTTAGAATTCTTTTAAATTTTTTCATTTTCCAGAATTTTTTTTATTTTTTTTGGTAAATTACACTTTTCTTCATTTATGTTTGTATCAGATTGCAACGGATAGCCTTTAACTTCAATATGTACAATCGCAATCCTTTATTTGAAAAACTCGTTCCATCTTCCGTACTTTAGAACTAACTAGGTTAAAAATTTTAGTTAAGTCTATTTATATAAGGGCACTTTGGTCTTTTTACCAATCTAATTAAAATACAAAATTAAAAAAATAATAATTTAACAATCCCTTCACCACTCACTCTCTCACCCTCACTCTTTCACCAGTGGCGGTGGTTGTGGCCGATGGGTGAAAGAGTGAGGGGTGAAATGGTTGTTAATTTTTTTTTTTTAATTTTGTATTTTAATTAGATTGGTAAAAAGACCAAAGTGCCCTTATATAATAGACTTAACTAAAATTTGTAACCTAGTTAGTGCTAAAGGACGAAAGATGTAACGAATTTTCCAAATAAATGATTGTGACTGTATTTGTTGAAGTTAAAGGCTATCCGTTGTAATCCGGTACAAACATAAAGGACAAAAAATGTAATTTACCTTTTTTTAGAATTTTTTTGATTTTGTATAATTTTTTTGATTTTTTTATTTATTTATATTTTTAGTCTATCATGTCCAAATCCATCTTGACAAAAACTCATCTTGACCTAAACCTATCGTAACTCATTTCTTAATAAACCCATCCTAACCCAAACTCATCCTAACCCATACCCATTACCCAAAACTGCCCAACCCACCCATTTTACCACCCCTAGTTTTATGCCTCATATATAACACGGGATTTTTGCTGGTGGTCGTGGCAACATGTCATAATCGCAGCAGCAGCAGGATTTTAATTCTTTTAGTTTACTTCCCTTACTTTTAAAAATGTGTGTTGAATTCCTCTGCTTCAAACAATTTGAAAAAGAAAATCATTTCACTTAAATCTTTTAAATTCATGTGTCAATTCCACTCAGTTCAGAAAGTAGTGTATATAGTAGTATATGTATTCAGAACCTTGAAAAATGAAAATAACACTATTTCATGTTCCAATATGTGCATTGTACTTCTTTTGAATATCAAAGTAGTTTGAATATAAAATCACATTTAGGATTTAAATTTTGAACAAAATCACCTCTTTTATTTTAATATTTTATGAAATAGCAACAATACAATAGTTGGAGGGAATGTCATACACAAAAGTGATATGGCACTTGCAACTTTATGCATCCATTTATCTTTAACATAACCCTTTACCTGCCTTGATCAAAATTCAAAAACTAAAAACTAAAAAAAAACAAATAAAAGAAGCATTTCAACCCTGCAAAAACATCAGATATACTGATTATGTCCTTTCTATATCTCTACCATCTAAAAAGTAAAAAACTACATCCTAATCTTTATCATTCCACCTCACATGTTCATCCATCCTAACTCGCCTTCATTCCCACTCATGTAATTGACACTCGACCCTCTACCGTTGGTGATTGTAGGCAAAACCGGTTCACGCCCCACCCCAATATAGCTCCCTGGCTGAATAAACTCCGTTGAACCGTAGCGAACACCCGAACGCAACCCGGATAAAACACTAAATAGACTCTCATCCACCACCTGACCACCATTCCTGATGTCATGACTCGGTACTACGCCGCCTACCCACCCGTCACGCGCCCCCTCACCCTCGGAAAACCAGTTTTGACCTAGACGGTGATGATGATGAGATGGTGCTGACATCGCCACGTTAACAACACCGTTCGTTGACCAATCTTGAACCTGGTTGAGCGGCAACAAGTGTTCATGCCTCGGAATCAAGTAACGGTCCCCACCATCTGCAAACATGTTTTGATCCAACGGTAATGATTGACCGGTTCCTAGATAATGAGAATTCCCAGGATCTTTAAAAAGTGAATGCAATTGTAATTCGTTACGGTCTGGATTAACGTAAGGATTGTAGAAAGAATCTCCAACATCGGATCGTCTGGGGAGAAAACTTGATTGGCTGATAGAAGGATAATCTTGGCTTACGGATGCAGGTAGATGATAGTACGCGTTTGGTAGGGGGGCCAAATTTCAGTGGCGGCAGCAGGTGTTGGAAACGGTTCACCCACAGGGGCGTTTGCGTGATTCATATTTTCGGGATATTCAACTAAACTAGAAGGGAAAGCCTCTGATCCTGTTATAGCGTCATCATTGGTGTTTATTTTATTTTTATTTTTTTGAACGGCGAAAAACTTCTATATATATATATAGAACCCAGCCAGAGGCTGAAACGAAACAACAAGCGAACAAAAGAAAAGGAAGACAACAAACAAAATTACACCAGATTACTAATGTCAAAATCGATCCAGTTGGCCCAAGTTAACGAAGAGGCCTTCCTCCTGTGGCACATCCACAGGTACGAATCTTCCTTAATGCCATCGACGATACTCTTGACCGGCATAAAGATCTTATCGAACGTCTTCTTATTTCGGGCTAACCAAATCCGCCAGGTGGTAGCTAAAGTAACCATGTGAGCGGTCTTTTTCCATTTTCTCGAACCGGGACTGGCTGCTATAGTGTCGAAAATCTCGGCCAGGGATGTCGTTGTTAACGGGAAGGGAATTCTCATCCACCTAAACACATTCCACCACACACTTTTAGCAAACAGGCAAGTAGCGAAGATATGATCAACATCCTCCATCCCGTAACCGCATCTTTCGCATAAAAGATTCTGAATGTTGATACCTCTCTCAGCAAGCCCGATCTTCGAAGCCACTCTATTTAACGTTGCTCGCCAGGCCAAGAAATTAGCTTTCAAGGTTGCCCAGTTGTTCCACGTAAAGGGTCGGTCGTTATCTTGATCAGTTTCCCTGTCCGCTAAGAGCTTTCTCAGATCCTTAACTGAAAAATTAGTGCCTTCGCTATTCTCAAATTTCCATCGATCCCGAGCCTCACTTAGACAAGCCTGTTGCAGCCGAATCATGAGGGAACCGGAATGCAGCCATTCAGCCTCAGACTCTGGATCTCTCACCCACTCCCATGCCCACCGACGATTACTATTCTGACCCGCAAAGCACTCCGCTACCGAAGCCTCTTTATTTTTTGCCAGGCGAAAAATGTCGGGGAACTCATCGCATAAGGCATTCTGACCGAGCCACACATCCTTCCAGAATCATTGGTGTTTATGGTTATGTGACAAAAGTCTTGGGTATTGTCAGGTATGGAAATTTGCGGCAGATGCTGATTCTGATCAGAGAGTTGGCTCGACTCGTTTGTAATTTCGTAATTTTCTGTGTTAAGATCTGATTCTGACTGGAATATTGGTTCACCGTTTTGTTCGATGTTCTCCAGGACACAGCAATATAAAACTATTAACCCAAAATTGAACAAATAATAACATTTATTTGAGGGATATACATAAGAGGTGACAACATTGACCCAATCTCATAAATCGTTTTATTCGAGAGATTAAGACTATCGTCATATAATCGTTTACTTTTTTTAATAGTAAAATCCAGAAAATAGGCCTGTAAACGAACCAAACGAACACGAACATAGGCATGTTCGTGTTCGTTCATTTAACTTTAACCGAACAGGAACACGAACATATAATCGAACACATTTTTTTGTTCGTATTCGTTCATTAAGAAATCGGGCATGTTCGTGTTCGTTTATGTTCGTTCGTTTAAACCCTAAACGAACAGTTCACGAACATAAACGAACACAAACAAACATAAAAAAAAAAATTTAACTGAACATATCTGAATAGGGTAGGGTTCCAGCGTGAACAACCTCCCAAGAGTGAACTGCATGAACAGATATGGACCCTTGATTTCCTTTTTAGTTGTTAAGGGTAGGATTGTAATTATATAAAAAAAATAGATTTAAATCATTATTTTAATAATTGAATTAAGATACATCTTTCCTAATTTAAATTCATTGTCCACATTATGTTTATTTATTAATAAGATAATTATCAAAACAAACAACAAATCACCAGATTTCAATTTTAATTTTTATTTCAGATTTCATCACCAGAATTCAAATTTTGATTTTTAAGATCCACGTAACCTTCATATTTCAACGGTATACACATGTATACTTGGATATAAATAGAACAGTACACATGTGTACTCAACATCATACATATGTGTACAGTAATTCACAGGTGTACATCAACACTCAATACAAAAAAAATCCTGAGATATCACAAAAACAGACGATATATACATGTGTACATCTCATTAAAAAGAGGGCAAAATCAGAATACACATGTGTACATCGCATTTAAACTAATAATTATTTTAATAATTGAATTAAGTTACATCTTTCCTAATCCTTGATTTGATTTGTGAGGGATTTATGCAATCAATTTAAGAAGATAATTGATTACTTGATTTGTGAGAGATTTATGCAATTAATTTAAGATTGAAATTACACATATACCCCTTTTTGTAATTAATTAAATGAAAAAAATTAACCAAATAATTAACATCATGCCACTCACTTTAATCTCAAGATCATAAAAATCAAGGGCCCAGATCAGTTCACGCAGTTCACTCTTGGGATTTTTTTCACGTTTGAACCTAATCCTATCTGAATAAACATAAATTAACATAATTGAAGAAACAAGTCTAATATATTACATTTCATCCAAAAACACATATAAATAACTAAATAAGGGTTCATAGATATACTAATTAGTTACATTTATATAAGTATTTAGAAAACCTAATATTTATATAAATATAACTGTATTTATTAAAATTTAAACGAACGTTCACGAACATAAATGAACGAACATAAAATAATGTTCACGAACATAAATGAACGAACACAAGGTGTGTTCATGTTCGTTCATTTAATCAAACAAACAAATTTTTTTTGTTCGTGTTCGTTTGTTTATTAAATAAACGAACATAAACGAACTTCCCGCCGAACAAGTTCATGAACAGTTCATGAACTTTCGATTCGTTTACAGGCCTACCAGAAACTTCATCGTCAAGTTTGAAAGCAAAAAGATTTAATAATCAGAAAATAAAGTATGGGACTTGTGTACAAATTCTGTGAAAGACCATAGGGTTTTTTGACCGTTTATTCAATCATAATTAACGCATTAATTATTTTTTAAGAGTAAAGTGCACATACGGTCCTTGTGGTTTACCAAAATCTTGGATTTGATCCCTATCTTTCCAAAAGTACACAGATGGTCCCTGTGGTTTGCACTTTGTAACACATTTAGTCCCCAGCCAACAAATGTAAAGGTTCTAGCAGGTCCAAGTTATGGACTAAATGCGTTACAAAGTGGAAACCACATGGACCATCCATGTACTTTTGGAAAAAGCTGGCCAGTTGAGGACTAAATGTGTTACAAAGTGCAAACCACGGGTACCATTCGTGAACTTTTGAAAAGCTAGGGACCAAATCCAAAATTTTGGTAAACCACAGTGACCATCCGTATACTTTACTCTGTTTTTTAAAAAATCAAAACATTGGACAAAAAATGTAATGTTACCAAAGTTGATCCAAACCCATTTTGACCTTTTACCCAAAGCCCACCCATTCTACCACCTCTATAATATAATTGGAAGTTGAATAATGCTTTAGATATGAGCAAACCTCTGGTGCAATTAGAAGGACATCATTTGGTTCTTTAACGTGTTGCTCGTCGTTTAATTGCTCTTGCTCTTCATCCTGACCAACAGCTACGAACTTGTCATCCCGTTTATTATACAAATTCAAAACGGGTTCATCACTTGGCTTCCATTTATCTTCCATTTCGTTCCTCAACGAGACTCCTATTTGCCACTTTGCAGCTCGCCAACTTTTCCAGTTCTCAAACCCGACACAGAGATCTTTCTTTGCCAGATGCAACCTGGTTCCAAAATAAAGAACAGATTAATCTTAATAGAAACAAGAGTGAATTTCAAGGATTGTCCTTTACCTTTATACCTATTTTCAGGCGCTGTCTTTTATGTTCAAAATTGACGAGTTTTGTCATTTATGTTTTCAAATCATACACGTTTTATCCTTTAGGACTAACCCAATTAGTTTTTACAGTTAAATTTGGTCATATGCTTTGCACATGAGGGCATTTTTGTCAATTCAACAACAAAATGGTGGAAAAAAAAGAATATAAAAGGTAGGGCTGGCAATTTTACACGAATACACGACACGAACCTATAGGAAGTTAACAGGTATCGTGTACCAAACAAGTAGACACGAGATTACCTGTTAATTTTCATGTATAAACAGGTTAAATACCTGTTTACCTGTTAATACCCGTTAGTACACAATAAGAAATTAAATTAAATAAAACTCATCAGCCATGTGCGTGTGGGTTCCTTAATTCCTTTCTATTTTCATTCCTCATTCAATTAAAAAAAAATGAAACCCTAAACTCCCTCTGTAACTCTCAGATAGCATGTCGTGTCCGTGTTAAGAGGTATTAACTGGTAATTTTCGTGTATAACAGTCGAACACTCGTGTTAACATGTATTAACAGGTAATTTTCGTGTATATCGTGTTCGTGTTCGTGTTTGAATAAAAGGACACGATAAGTTATCGTGTCGTGTTCGTGTATGAGATTTCGTGTATCGTGTCTTATCGTGTCGTGTCTTATCTTGTACGGGTATACACGATATGCCAGCCCATTAAAAGGCAGCCAATAAATCAAACAACTACTTAATGACACGTTTGCTAATTAAACAACTCTTGAGAGTCCAAATCACTAACAGTTGATCCAGGTGGAATCATCACTTTCTCCCTCATCATATTTGTGAGAAAAAACTGAGACGAAACAGTTTTCTCAACTCGAACAGTTTGCACAAAATGGTGGAAAAAAAAGAATATAAAAAGGCAGCCATGAAAGCAGCTTGAAGAAGAAGAAGCTAGAGATTTTCAGCATCGACGGCGAAGAATCAACAACGATCCGTTCATCCGGTCAATTCGATGAAGGTTACTTCGACACAAACGATTCATACTCCAACTTCTCCATACGGATTACATGCTTCAGCTAGATTTAAATCCGGATCAACCCTCTTCACCATTCGATTCTTCATCCGTTCCGAGTTACGGTGTTGGAGAAGATGCTGACGGAATATTCGCTTCTGACGGACGGTGAAGAGATCTGATCCGGATTCATCTGACGGAATATTCGCTTCTGACGGACGGTTATTCTCTTCGTGAGTGGCGGAGGTTAGGGTTTCAGTTTCCCTTGTTTTGCTTTAGGCGTAATGTGAATATTGATGTTATTGGACTTTGCTTCTGATTTATTGTATATATAAATATTCCCGTATAAAATTAACACAAAAATTATTGTGTTTAATTGATGAAATAGAGTTAAAGTAGGTTTAATTAGAACTGTATTGACAAACATGCTTCAGCTAGATGTAGTACTCGTGTATCGATAATAATCTCCGGGAAGCTATCGAGCGTCAGGTATTTTATTGATTTCTTGTTCGTGTTGCGTTTAATTGATCAAATAAAATTGCACTAGATTCATCTAGCAGGTGGTGAAGGCGGCGGTTGGTGGAGGTGGAGGTGGAGGTTGTGATGCAGGTTGTGATGGGTGAAAGAGATCAAATTTGAATCGACAAAAATGCCCTCATTTTGCACATGATCAAATTTAACTGAAAAAACTAACTGGGTTAGGCCTAAAGGACAAAACGTGTATGATTTGAAAACATAAATGACAAAACTCATCAATTTTGAACATAAAGGACAACACCTGAAAATGAGTATAAAAATAAAGGAAAATACTTGAAATTCACTCTAGAAACAAAATACTAGAGGTGTGAATTTCTGACATCACATGAACCTAAAAAGTAATTCGTTGGTTTGGCTCAGTTTCAGGTTAAACCCGTGAACCCTTTTGTCGAAACGGGTTGGGTTGACCCGTTTAACCCATTTATATATTATACTTTTTACAATATGTTTTCTGTCATAAATTAAGTTAGGTGTGTATTTTATGCCATAATTATAACTTAAAAAAAAAAGATTGACATAAGATTTTATAATTTAAATGTAATTGTATTATGTACGTTTGTGTTTTTTTTGCATAAAGTATTAATCTTAATATAATATATTAATTTGCAGGAAAAAAAATTGAAAGATAATAAATTCGGGTTGAATGAGTCGTGTTCAGGTCAACCTGCGAATATTCGGGTCGTGTTCTGGTCAATCCGCAAAGATTCGGGTCGTGTTAGGATTCATATGAAAACCTGTAGGGTACAATCTTAAACATGTTTTTAATGACGTTTTACATGTTTTTGATGATTATATAAATTTTAGTTTTATGTTCTTTTGTTTTACATGACCCGACCCGATATGAACCGGTTTTTTTATATATATCCAGGAACCTAAACTCTTTATAAATATTCCGCACCCCCATAAAAGAATTCCTGAGTCCGCCAGTGCTCTCTGTCTTTAACACAGTTCTTTCTCTATCTCTATATGAATGTATGAATGTGAAATAAGTTTAATAACTATTATTAAATGCATTCAATACTTTAATAAAATCAAGATGGTTTTGCAAATGGTTTTAGAAAACTGGTTTCTATACAATTTATCTTATTAATTCTTTTATTGAAGGGGTAAATTTATTAATTAATGTGTTTGGACAATTTTAACTTCCATTCATTAAAATATCTATATTAAATAATTAATGTGTTTAACAATAATAAAAAACAACATAACGATTAAATTCAATAAACAAATAGTTTGTCTTTTGGTTGAATAGTTTTTAAATAAAGGAAAATGGTTAATCTGTTACATGCGTATATTAATTGATTTTTTTTGTTTGTTTTCTTTTGATCCATAACTATTGTAGCTTTGGGTTTTATATTTGTATTGCTATAGTGAGTGTCGATACTTAAAGAAAAAGCGAAACGGTGCTATAAAGAAGCAAGTAGTGAGTGAACTGATGTCGATCAAAAGCCCGTCGCGAAGTGCGGGAATCCTTCCGGAATCCCCCAGTACTTTTTAAAATAAAAATTAATCATTTTCTTACTCCATAAAAATAAATGAAAACACTTTTAAGACTAGTGGGTATGGAGAACCTCATCCCTAAGGGGATGGGCCGCCACGTAGGAGTGGCTTGGAGGGGATGGACCTAGGGGGTGGAGGATGAACCTCTTTATGTATATATATGTATGTATGTATGTATAGGTATATGTGAGAGAAGGGAGGAGAAGGGAGGCCCGTGAAGATCGTCTGGTGGGAGCCGGAAAGGACGGGACTGGGCGAGGGGGGCGGTGTGGGGGACCGGCGCCAGGCCTAAGCCGGCCCCCATACCGCTTGGTATAGGTAAATTCTGAATTATTGGTTTTGTCACCAAACCCATGTGCAAGGTATAATTATTGGTGTGAATAGTACTTTGTCCACTGTCCTCCAATTATCATGCTCTCCCTACTTTATCTTACTTCAAATTTCTCTAGACATCTAAGGTTTCTAGTTTCTACTCTATTGGTTGTTCGTTTGGAGATTTTGAAGGTAATCTTATGTTTTTAAGTTTAGTTTTAGCCTTCAATTCTTTTACTCGTCTTTTAGCTTTCTTAACATAATGTTAGGTTACTTGTTGTTGGATTTTTTTTTTTCTTATGGGTAGATCGTTTATATTTGGTTCGATTTCTACATGGGTAAATCTTAATTCAACATTTACATTTTTTATTCTTTTATAAGTAATATACTGTATGTGAGAACTTGGAACTTTATGATCAATTGAGTTTTAGAGTAAACGGTTAATATGGTCATGAGGTTTGGTTTGTGAGAAATTGGAACTTTATGATCAATTGAGTTTTAGAGTAAACGGTTAATATGGTCATGAGGTTTGGTTACTTTAGTGCAAAACTCATACCTTTTGAATATGGGTTCTTGTGGTTTCAATTTTGTTGTCATTTTCATCAAAAAAAAAAAAAAAACAAAATCTGGTAGATTTTCAGTTAATATCCAACTTTTTTGTCTTTTTCCTCCCTTTTAATGAAGGGCAAAATGGTCAGATTTTTTTAATTTGTTATAATAAAACGTTAAAAGACCATTTTGCGTTTCATTAAAAGGGAGGAATCAGACAAAAAAAAAAAAAAAAACTCGATGTTAACTGAAAAAATCTGACCAAATTTTGATTTTGGATGAAAATGACAACAAAATTGAAACCATATGGATCCAGATTCAAAAGGTTTGAGTTTTGGACTAAAGTGGTAGGGATGAGCAAATGGTACCCGGGACCGGTACCGAATTTACCGAACCGGGTACACTTTCGGTACCGGTTCGATACCGGTCCGGTACCGGTTTTTACCCTCAAATACTGGTATTCGAGATTGCTTTTTATGGTTGCTCAATCGCAAATCCCATTATCACAGGCAATCGATTACCCCTAATTTCTCCCCCAATCGCCATTCACGTCAGTTGCAGTTGCGAGGTCTAGACACTTTACTTGTTTGGGTCATTATGTCTTTACTATGTGTTTGTTCATTTGGGCTAAATACACATGTAATATATATAAAAAAAAATTGGAGGCCACTACTTTTGGGGGGCCCTAGGCCTTCGCCTAGGATGTTAAGCCTATCAGTCCTGCCTTGCCTTTCTTACATTCCCTTGGTTATTAATTAGTTACTTTTGTTTGTATAAAACAACAGATACAGATCTTTGGAACATGGACTTTGTAACTCCGATTATTACTCCCATTGTTGAATCTTTGCTTGGCCCTGTTAAAAGACACTTGGGTTTCTTGGTTTCCTCCTCAAACAAGGTCAAATACATGCGTGCCAGATTGGCAGAACTGAATAATATAGCACGTGACGTGGAAGAGCAAAAGAAGCGACATGATGCATACAACCTCGTTGTGCCTCATCATGTCCCAGAATGGTTGAAAGAAGTCAAAGCGATCAGTGTAAAGGCAGAGAATATTCCAAAAGGTCGACTTGGATGTTTTAACATAAAGATGAGATACACATCAGGAAAACGATCCTCCTGTATAGTCAATGATATAGCCCGTCTGATGACTGAAAAATCTGACATCGAGTGGACTGTTGAAGAAAGACCTTTTGCTAAGGTTAGCTCTAACAAGGCGTCCACCTCCATACTAGTTCATGAAGATGATGATGGCACCCAAAGCATACTCAAGTCAAGCAGAGATTTGATATTCAATAATGCATTGTTATCCCTTGAATCAAATGATAACAAGGCCCGAATGATGGCTCTATCTGGTATGGCCGGTGTGGGCAAGACCACAATGATGGAGCAATTGGAGAAGGCTGTGAAGCATAGTAAAACATTCGAATGGATTGTGAAGGTTACTATTGGGAAAAATCACAACCCAGTTGATATTCAAACAACTATTGCAGAATGCACTGGTAAACCTTTATCTGAAAAAGATAAAGATACAAGGGCCGGTCGGCTTAAAGAAAGATTTCAGGAGATGTCGGATGAGGGTAAAAAGAAGATTTTGATAATATTAGATGATGTTTGGGAGAAGATCAAGCTTAAAGATATTGGATTATCGAGTCCTTTGCCAAATGGCTTCAAGTTGTTGCTCACATCGCGAGAGGAAGATGTCTGCACTCAAATGGGTATCGAAACTAGTTTGATGTTCAAAATTGGTGTTTTGAAAGATGAGGAAGCAAAAAAGTTATTCTGGGAAACGGTACGACTAGGTTCAAGTAGTGATATTGAACAACTTGACTTGCACCAGATTGGAGAAGAGATCCTAAAGATATGTGGCGGTTTGCCTCTTGCTATAACAACCATCGCCTCTACTTTAAGAGATAAAGAAAAGTTTGAATGGGAAGACGCACTTTCTCGCTTACAAAACAAAAAGGTGGATGACTATGGTATTAAAGAAATTTTTAAGATTAGCTTCAAGAATCTTAAAGAAGATGATCTTAAAGCAATTTTTCTTCTTAGTGGCTTGTTCCCAGAGGACTCTAACATTGAGAAAGAGGACTTACTGAGGTACGGGTGGGGATTGAACTTTTATCAGAATGTACGTACTATAGCAGAAGCAAGACGGCGGGTAAACACTTGTGTTAACAAACTCATACGTTCAAACTTGTTGATTAAAAGTCACTGTGAAGGAAGTGTTAAAATGCATGATCTTGTGCGTGATTTTGTTCTAAGCGAATTTTCAGTTGTCAAGCAAGCTTCAATAGTAAGCCACAATAATAATTTCTTTGATTTGCTTAAAGAAGATGAGCCGTATGAGAGACTTCTACTAAAGTGTGGAAGTATGCTTCAGTTTCCAATACATTTTAATCACAAAAACCTTAAACTTTTGAAGCTAATGGACGGGGATAAGCTATTCAAGTTTCCGGAAGATTTTTACACAAGTATGAAGAAACTTGTGGTTCTATCTTGTTTGAATATGCATCAACCATTGCTTCCTCAATGCATGACCAACCTTCGTGCGTTATGCCTTCGTTCATGCTCGTTGGTGGACAATGATGTATCTATTCTTGGTGATCTTATTAGCTTAGAAGTACTCAACCTTGCTGGTTGTGGCATCCACAAGCTACCATCTAAATTAGGAAACTTGAAAAGGTTAAAGCTACTTGATTTGTCTGGTTGTGTTGACCTTTATATTGATAATGGTGTGTTTGAAAACTTGAACCAACTTGAAGAGCTTTATATGGGAGTTTGTCAAAGAAGTTGTATTAGGTTATCAGATACTAACTGTGACGAATTGAAGATCCTTTCAAGGAAACTTTTTGCACTAGAGCTTGAATTCTTTAATAACAAGGCCCAACCAGTTAATGTATCATTTGAGAATCTAGAAAGGTTCAAGATATCTATGGGGTGTTTGTTAGAAAAGAGGTGGAGAGGGGACCATAATAATGGAAATTATTCATTCAAAAATACATTGATGCTTGAGACTAGCAGCAGTGAACTGCGTGAATGCAAAATTAATCAGTTGTTTAGGAAAACAGAGATTCTTCAATTGAAAAAAGTGAATGATATGAGTTGTCTGGAAGATATTTTAATACATCCTCCTCAAAACGCCTTTTGTGATTTAAAAGAACTTAGTATTTCAAAGTGTGAAGGCCTGGCATACCTCTTCACAATTTCTATGGCAAATGCTTTGAGAAAACTTGAGAAACTCAGTATTAAGTCATGTTCAGTTTTGCAATCTGTGGTAAATGGTGAGAATAGTGAAGTGGGGGTGGTTACATTTCACAAGTTGAAATTTCTGTCTTTGGATAACCTACCAAACTTGGTGAGTTTATGTGCCCATGTTAATGTAACAGAGTTACCACAACTGATGGAGTTACATCTGGATCGACTTCCAAATTACACTACCATATTTCCCAAGAACGATATTGATATTTCGTCAGTGAAACCGTTTTTTAACAAAGAGGTAAATTTATGTCACATTTGATCTTATGTACTGATTTAATTATTAACAAGAGTCAACTTTTTATTATTTAATGAGCAAAATATTTTATTTACGATTAATTTTTGTGCAGGTTATGATTCCAAAGTTGGAAAAACTGAAAATCACTGGTATGAAGAACTTGAAGGAGATATGGGAGTCTGAAATTACTACTACTGAGGGGAAAATTAAAAATATATTCATGTTGAGAGAGATAGAAGTGAAAGGTTGTAGTTCCATCGAAGTGTTATTCAACATAGACTTGGGCCAAATTCGGCAACTTGGTATGTTCAGCTTGAGAAACATTAAGGTGTGTCGGTGTGAGAGCTTTAGGGAGGTGTGGAGGATAAAAGATCCCGAAAATAACTACTTCATCGGTGGCTTTCAAGCCGTAGAAACAATATACATTGAGAAGTGTGAGAAGTTTAGAAATATAGTGACACCTACCACCGTCGATTTTGATATGAGAGCACTTAAGGACATCTATATTCAATCTTGTGAAGATTATGACGAGAGAAACAATGAATTAGTTAAGAACAACCAAGAGCAAGCGGTATGTCTTTCAACTTCTATATATATATATATATATAATATATATATATATATATATATATATATATAGGGAGAAGATCATGCGAGAACCACCTCTTATTGTGACAACCGCGAGAACCAATGTGAACACAACAAAAAATGCCTAAAAATCACACAAATTTTTTTTTTAATATTTTTTATATAAAAAGCGCTACTTTTCGAAGTAAAAATTTTTTTTTTTTTTTTTTGCCACTAAAAGTAGCGATTTGAGCATAAAAAATAATAAAAAAAAATTTTTAGATTTTTTTAAGGTTTTTGGGGGGTTTAGTTTTTAGCATTTTAGCTTGGGGGGGGGGGGGGGGGGGGGTTAGTTTTTTTTTTAGGTTTTTTGGGGGTTTTATTTTTTAGCATTTAGCTTGGGGGGGGGGGGGGGGTTAGGTTTTTTTAGCTATTTTAGGTTGTGTTCACATTGGTTCTCGCGGTTCTCACAATAAATGGAGTTCTCGCATGAGCCTCTCCCTATATATATATATATATATATATGTACTTTTCTTTGAAAAGTATATATAAATATATACTTGTTAATTATATGCACCTTTTAATACTCGGATTTTGTTTCTTGTATATAGGGGTGCTAAATGGGTCGTGTTCGCGGGTTGGCAGGTTCAACCCGACCCGAACCTGAAAATTTTACACGAACCTGAACTCGACCCGAACCCGAAAATCATATCATACATATAAACCCGAACACGACCCGAAGTTTTGTGGGTTGACCCGAACACGACCCATTCAAACCGAATTTTTTGTTTTTTTTTTTTCTGAAATTAATATATTAGAATTAAAATTTACTTAAAACACAGATGTATATAATAATATTAAATTTAAATTATAAAATGTTATGTTAATTTCTCTTCTTAAGTTTTAATTATGGCATAAAATACACACCCCATTTAATTTATGACATAAAATGTATTGTAAAAAAATATAATATAAATGTGTTAAACGGGTCAACCCGCCAACCCGACCAGGATGACCCGAACCCGACCTGTTAACCTAAACGGGTTCGCGGATTCAACCTGAAACTGACCCAAACCAGTTTAGACTAAACCTAAACCCGCGAATTTCGTGTTAGGTTCGTATCGTGTTTTTAGGTCATGTCAGAAATTCACACTCCTACTTGTATAGGGATCTCATTGTAATAAAGTTTTATTGAAATCATATGTTTTGTGACTTTAAAAATCCAACTATTATTAATTTGCTGATATTAAAGTGTAACTTTTGGAATTTTACTAACTTTATATTTTTCAAAATGATTGTAACTAGATTTAAACTCCCCCGCGTTTAAACTAACTTTATAGTTTTACTAATTCAAAATGATTGGAATTTAAACTAACTTTATAGTTTTACGCCCCCGTTGCGGCGGGGGCGTAAAACTATGCCAAATAGCACTAATGTCACACCACCGTCAGCGACTACCAACACTGAGTCGATCCAGGACCCGCGCGTTGCGACGAACTTGTCAAACGAAAAAAATAAATGTAAAACATTGAACTACACATGCATGTTGCGTCGTGTTAACTCGCATAATTTTGAACGAAACAAAAAAACGTTAAACGACACACGCATGTCGCACCTCTTAACTCGCAAAATTTAGAACGAAACGTAAAACGAAAATTTGCGAAAGATGAAAAGTATAGGGAGCAAAGTTGAAGGTAAAGATATTGGTTTGTTAAATTGAAAATAATGAAACTTTTGAGTTAAAAGTGAAAAAAAAACAATTTATATGGGTTAAAATTGCAAAATATAAAAGCTTTTGGTTTAGATTTAGAAAATCAACTTTTTTTTTTTTTTTTTTTTGAAAACCCTCAAAACATGAATTACAACACCTTACGCACAAAATGTTCCTAATTTATGGAATGTAAATGTAAATGTAAATTTATTATACAGGTTGAACAATTGATACAAAAACTTTTTCATTATTACTGGGTTTCATATGAAAAGGCAGTTGTGGTAATTTGGTCAAACTTCGAAGTCAAGATGAGAAAACTGAAAATAATTATGAAATAAACGTATTCATTTTAGGTCATTCATTGATTATTAGTTTGTCAAAGAAAGACATATCATAAGGGAGTGTTCTTATATCTATAGTTACATTCCCAATCCAATCTATCGTTGTACAATTTGAAGTTATAAAAAATAGTAGATAGTTTAATTTCAAGGAGAATTGCTAATTAGATATGTATATGTTTCATTGCAGATTAATAATATGTCAAAGGAAAGGATATCAAAAGAGGATGATAATTTGTCTGAATTTGCATTCACATCCTATCAGATGGGCTACAGTTTCCATCAACTTCATAAAATTTTCTTTGAAAGTGTTAAAGGGGTAGAGGTGGTGTTTGAGATTGAGAGTCCAAGTAATAGAGATCAAATTGTAACATCTCAACAACAACCACTACTTCCCTACCTTGAACATTTAACACTATCGAAGATGAAAAAGTTGAGTCATGTGTGGAAGTGCAATAGTTGGAACAAATTCTTTGTTCTTCACAAACACCAACCACAATCCTCATTCCAAAACCTCACATCCATAAAACTGAAACAGTGCCCGGGCATTAAGTACTTGTTTTCACCTCTTATGGTGAAACTTCTTACCAACCTACAGGAAGTAACCATATGGGAGTGTGATGGTATGGAAGAAGTTGTTTCAAACAGAGATGAAGAAGAAATGACGTCATCTACATATGCCCACACAACTGACACTTTGTTCCCTCGTCTTCATCATCTTGAACTATATGGCATGAAAAATCTGAAGCATATTGGTGGTGGCGTTGCTAAGGGTACAACTGATGTCGGTCATGGTCAATCGAAGGTATGTTTTATGGTTCTTCTTCATCTAAGTTTTCTAATTTTCTTCTTTTTTCTTTATTTATTTCATTTTGTCATTATTATATAATAGTTTGTAAGCTAATCCTTTTAAGTTCAAATCAAAAAATAAGATAAGATGCTTATCGAATTTTAGGGGGCGTTTGGTCGACGGAATGTTTTGGAATTGGAATTTGTGTAGGAATTAGAATTTGAGGGAATTGGATTTGGAATTTAAACATTCCAATTGGAATTGGAAAATTGTTCGAATTGGAATCTGAATTCCATTTTTGTTGTGTTTGGTTGTTAAATGAATTGGAATCCATATCATCGCGTCACCCACAACTCCCGGTTCGGATCGAAACGGTACGGGTCAAAACGGTTCGCGTCGAATCGGTTCGTTTCGAAATTGAGTCGGGCCAATTTTCCTTTTTTTCCTGAGAGAACGGGCTAGATTGTCAATATGATTGTGAGCATGATTTTCATTTCTTAAATCATAGTGCTGAACGTTTATTGGGTGTTGACTTGATTGTCAAAAGTCAAAACAGCTCAATAACCTTTTGAAGTCGCGACTAAACGGTACGGGGCGAAACGGCTCGGGTTGAAACGGTTCGATTCGAAACGGCACGGGTCAAACGGTTCGTGTAGAAACGGTTCGCGTCGAAACGGTACGGGTCGAAACGGTTCGCGTCAAAACGGTTCGATTCGAAACGGTACGTGTCGGAACGGTTCGTGTCGGAATGATTCACGTCGAAATGGTTCGTGTTCGTGTCGAAACGGTTCGAAGATTCCAATGAAAATACGTTAAATCCTTCACATATAGGAAGGAAATTTAAAGGAATTCATGCTAATTTCAATTCAAATTCCATTGTCAACCAAACACATGAAGATTGGAATTGAGATTCTAATTCCATCAAATTCTGTGAACCAAACATATTAAGAGATGGAATTCAGATTCCAATTCCCTTAAATTCCATTGAATTCCTACGAACCAAACGCCCCCTTATAGTGTTTTTTGAATTTCATAAAAAGTTTATGAATGACATATTTATATACACACAAATTGTAATTAAAACGTTAACTAAGCTTAGACGTTTTCAAGAAACCCCAATTAACCAACCCATAATTGAAATGAAAGCACATCTGTAACTAAGCTAACTAATATCACTGGCCAATTATGAAATGAAAGCTCGCTTATCTAACTTCTATTAAAAAATGTTGTGGATAATTAAGGTTCCTTAAATAATTTAGTTTTAATTTTTCATTTACTGCAGGTTTCTCAAGTTGATGTTGTTTCTTGGTCCGTATGCCAATACTCTAGAACGATTCATATTGAACGATGTGATTCTTTGTCAAGTGTGATTCCATATTATGCAGCAGGGCAAACACAAAAGCTTCAAGAATTACGGATACTTAACTGCACATCAATGATGGAGGTATTTGAAACCGAAGAAATCAACAATAAAAATACTGGTGGTTGTAGTAGTAATACTACAGTAGCGGTTCCTAGACCAACAAATATAATTGTGCACAAGTTCCACAACCTAAAGATATTGAAGATTGTTGCATGTGATTGTCTGGAAAACATATTCACATTTTCCACACTTGAAAGCCTCAAGAAAATCGAAAAGTTAGTGGTAAGAAAATGTGGTGCAATGAAAGTGATTGTGAAGGAAGAAGTTCGAGAGGACACATCGACATTGTCTAATAATGTGGTCTTTTCTAATCTAAAATCAATTAAATTGGAAGGTCTACCAAACCTTGCAGGTTTTTTCTTGGGGATGAATATTGAATTCGAGTGGCCATTACTAGAATGTGTTTTGATCGAAAATTGTCCTCAAATGACGGTGTTCACATGTGGTCGGTCAACAGCTCCCAGGCTTGAGTACATAGAAACAGGGCTAGGCAAACATAATCTTGAATGTGGCCTTAACTTTCATCGGGGCCTGCTCCCGGTTGCCGTTACTAGAGTATGTTTTGTTTTTTTTTTTCTTTTTGCATTATCTATATAATAAACCATCCAAGTGAATGTATTAAACACTTTTATAGTAGTTTATGTGTGAGTTTAGATTGTCCTATAAAATCAAATAAAACAAAAACATTTAAGCTGGAGCTGATGTTACATCTAACATGCTATCCTTTTTTTCTTTGGTTTTTTTTTTTTTTTTTTTTTTTTTTTTGCAGATACCATCCCCAAGTTTAGATTGTAAAAGCTCGAGCCCTACTAAATTAGAAGGGAGAACTTGGTCTTTTCATAATCTAATCCAGTGCAACATTGATTCCTCACATAAGGATACAAAGATTTTTCCATCCAATGAGCTGCAACAACTAGAGCAGCTTGAAACAATTCATGCACAACATTGTAACAATGTGGAGGAGGTATTTGAAGTAACATCAGAAGTGACAAACAATGAATCACAAACTAATGTCAAATTTCCAAAGCTAAGAGAAGTGGACTTAGAGTGGCTAAGAAGTCTCAAGTATATATGGAAGAGCAATCAGTGGAGAATATTGGAGTTTCGAAACCTAACAACACTCTCTATTCGTGATTGTCATAGTTTAGAACATGTATTTACTTGTTCAATGGTTGGTTGTGTCATGCAACTCCAAGAGCTACATATAGAATGGTGCAGTAACATGAAGGTAATTGTGAAGGAAGAAGAAGAAGATTGTGATGCCAATGTTAGTGAGATTATTGAGTTCCGTTCTCTGAAGTCTTTACAACTTCATAGTCTTTCAAGGCTTAAAGGATTTTACTTAGGGAAGAAGGATTTTACATTGCCATCCCTTGATACCTTGGTAATCAGAAGGTGCCCAGAAATAATGGTATTCACTGAGGGTCATTCAATAATTCCAGAGCAAACAGTATTGGAGACAAGTTTTGGGTCCTTTAATGTTGGAGAAGACATCAATTCATTTATACTCGCAAAAAAACAAGAGGTTAGTAGATATCAGTTCCTTTTATTATTCTTAGAGCATTCGCAATGGTGCCTTTATATATATATTTGTGAGTGTGTGAGTGAGTTATATTATAAGGAATGGTTGTGAATGGAGGAGAGAGTAAATGTTACAGTTTATCTATAAATATATGGAAAACACTATTCGTCCCTATAAATTTTTACTATTTTTGAAAGTAATTGTGAGTGGAAGAGATAAAAAAAGGTAATGATGGAAACACAAAAAATATTATTTAATTGAAAATGAAAAAGAAAAGGTAGTGATATTTGATGTAATGATAGGAATAAGGATAAAGAATTCAATGTGAATACTCTTAATATACTTATATACATTTGAAAAGTAGCCATTTATGTTATAATTAGAGCATTCACAATGATGATCCTAAAAAATATGTGAGTGAGTTAGTTATATTGTAAAAATGGTTGTTAGTGTTTTTGAGTGACTGTGAGTGGAGGAGAGAGAAAGTATATGAGAAAGTTATTGTTCATCTGTAAATATATGGGAAAGAAAAAAAAATCTGGAGAGAGAACCTTATAATTTTTTAAAATTTTTAGAAATGGTTGTAGGTGGAGGAAAGAGAAAAAATATTGATAAAGGTATAAAAAAATATTATTCAATCGAAAAAGAGAGAAAAATTAGTTGTTTTTAGTGTAAATATATGGATATAGATAAAGAATTCATTGCGAATGCTCTAGAAAGCTCCGATCATTTCTTTATTTTCACTTTTTTAACATTTTTATAAATTTTTGCAGGGGTTTAGTTTTGGGAATTCATATAACGATTATTATTAAGTTTGTTATTGTTATCGATGTCAGAATGTCAGCATTACCTATTATAACATTTTTATGTACGTTGTAAGGTCGTGTTTTGTATTTAACTATTTGTTTGTAAAAAATGCACAGCTTCTTTGCGCATACCAAATCATTCAAAGACAATGATGAATTTAATTTGCAAGATAGCACACACACAATTCACATTGAGAATTCTGCTAATAATAGGAATAGAGGGCTGAAAAGAAAGTATGGTTTATAACACGAGACTTTTGGTAAATTTAAAAGATATGGATGCTAATTTTAGACAAAATGCACTTACTTTAATCATTTTGGATAAAAAAGGGTGTTATTGAGCATATTTTTTTTCTTCTAAAAATCCAAAACTTTATTACTTGAATTTACTATAGTATATATCAAATCAGATATGAAGTGAAAACACTATGTGATCATATGTGAATTCTTTCATAGGCCAAACTCAATCACTATAATATTGAGAAATCCGAAACCAGACGCAAGAAGATTGCTTACCCCACCCGACAGTTTTTATAATTTGCACACTTTCTTTAACTACACATGAGTGACAAATCCACACGGTTGCTCTAGGGTTGTAAACGAGCTGACCCGAGCATAAAATACCATCAACCCTAATCCCCTAAACATCAGAGTATAATATCTTGAATGGAAAGGCAAAATGCTTATTGAGTGGCCTATATTATGACATTAATGTTTAGCAAATGTACATGATTTAAATGTTAATATGTGTATTATGAAAACTCAAGACACATTCTCTTCGCATGTGGGAGAGATTAATGGCCTAACGCATACGAAGAACTAGGGTGTTGTGTTTAAAATACATAAACAATTTAGTTTCCGTCTTTACTAAGTGTCCGCTTCATCAAGAGTTGTGTTAATTAAAAAGTTGATTGTGTAGAAACATAATTACTAGTAGTTTCCGGACCGGTACCGAACCGGTACCGAAAATGTCAAAAGTCGGTACCGAAAAGGTACCCGGTTCGGTAAATTCGGTACCGGTACCGGGTCCACTTTGCTCATCCCTAATTACTACTACAAGTTGCAACACGTCGTATGCATAAACTCAAGAATTATGTAGAAACAAATAGGGGCCTTAGAATGGTATATATTCACAAGGTTAGTATAAGAAATCGACTAGAGGAAGAAGTCAAAAATGTGGTTTGGATATCTATTATCTATTATATATAATAAATGAAAAAATTTGGGCTGAGGTGGCATGTTATTAGAGCTTCTCAGAATTGGTTTTGGCGGGAAACTTCTCGGGTCAAGATATGGGACGCGGATCTTGATTGATGATATAACCGACCCATGATTTCGGATCATATATAAACTTCATAACCCTAATTTCTCCCATCGCTTTATTCTCCTCTGTCCTGAAAAAACCCTAAATCTCCTCTTTCTCCTGCACTCCTCTTCTCTTCTCCCTTCTGATCCAATTTCATCAAAACCCTAGATGTTCCGTCTTCAAGCATTGCATCCAGGAGATTTCTTAATCGGCATATATATACTCCTCACTTAAATCCAGGTATGTTCTTGATCTTCAAATTAACTCCATTTGTACGAGTATGGTGACGGTGGTGGTGGCCTTAAGAGTAACGAATCTATATGTTCTTTGACTCTATCCTTTTGTAGTTTGAAAACCCTGACTTGCATCTATGAACAATCGATGCCAAACCCTCAAGGTAAGTTTGAAATTAAGTAATCTACGCCACTACATGTGATTTTCAATGTTCAACACGGATTTTATTCGACACCATGACGTTTGATTTGCTAACATTCATCTAATATCTGAGATTGTTCATGGATTTGGGGTTTTTGATGATTCTCGATTGTTACTATTTGCGTTTCTGCTGTTATCTTCTTGGTAATTTGTGCTTCCGATTCGTATTTTGGATATGAAAATTAAGAAAATGAAGATGGTTACTTGCCCTTATTTGACATGATGAAGTAATTTTCAATATAATTTTTTCGCTTCATCAAATACATGTGGTGACAAAACTCAATTTCATTGTTTAATTGTGTTCTTGCAGGACGTAAACGACGACATGGTGACTGGGGTTTCACCGGCACATATTCTTCATCATCTTCATGGAGATTCAGTGCTTTAAAATGCTACGATGGAAACTCACTTGAAAATCGAAGATATGGTTCATTTTGCTTTTTATTTTCGTTTCTGTTTTTAACGAATCTACTTATGTACATCGTTTAAGGGTTGGTAGTGGTTTTAGGGTTATCATGATGGATTTCCAGAAGAAGATGTTTCAGTTACTTGGTTTTATCATCGACTTAATTGCCCTCAGTTTCACAGGTACCCGCCATTTATTCTTATGTCTACATTCTTCGATTTGTAGTTGTAGTCAATAGATTCGTCTCGATTCATCTACTTTTTCAAATTAGAAAAAATAAATAGTATAAAGTACTGAAGGACAACGAGATTATACATTTTAAAACTAAACACATGATTGGAATTTGAGTGTCTAAACTCAATTACTTTGTATATTCTGCTTTTTCTTTTATCAATATAGCTTTATGAAGGGTCATCTACTATAGTGTAAAATAAGAAACATCCATTATTCGTTATTAACATATGCTGCAAAATTGGAAAAAAGAGATAAATATGAATGGTTTATTTTTTCTAAGTTTATATTTATTAATATCCATGTTTGGAATTGGTTGCAGGCTCTTGAGAGAAAAGAAAGCGAAAAATAACAGTTTGTTGTTTTGATGAACAAATGCTTGAATTCTCATAACAAAACTAAAAAAGGTTGAAATCTATGATTAGGGATGAGAAGTTTACGGTTTCAAACCGCCGGAACCGGGGAACCAAACCAGAACCGCTAGATCCGAACGTATTTTTGTATATAGGGTCCAGTTCCGGTTCTTAAATTTGGGTGAAAATGGTTTCCGGAAGTTCCGGTTAAGACCGACTGTTCCGGCTGATTAACCTCAAGAACCGTTTGGGATTATAAAATATTTTAAAAACCCTATTTAATTAAAGAGCTTCTCAACTTACTAAAACTGAACGCTAGAACTGTAACCTATGGCACAAGAATTAATTTTTTTACAAATTTAAAAGCATTAAGACTAATGTTCACCATTTGAATATTGTACTTTAGGGTTGTGGAATTTTATTTGAATGCCCCAATGCAAACTTTTCTTTAACCTTGAGTTATATCATTCAACCACGAAAATTTTAGTGTGGAATTTTAGTATGCAATAATTAAGTATTATTGAATTGTTATTTTAAGAATTTAATTGACAATCGGCTCCGACTAGAACCGTTCACACGAGAATCGTTTAACCCGGTTCCAAACCGAACCGGAGCCGTGTTCGGTTCTGGTTCTTATATTTCGCATTTAACAGTTCCGATTCGGTTCGGTCTGGTTCTAAACTGTTGCACTGCCCTACTATGATCCACTTTTAAGTTTTTTTAATATAACTTTATGTGATGTTTTTCAACAATCTATCTATTCGGGTGATGCAGTTTACATATCATTCTTGTATCGGTTAAATACAAATAGTTTATTATTTGTTTAAGTCTTAAGATATAGAATTAACTGAAACTTCGTAGTGATTGAATTTCTATATTTATTGTAGTTTTGGAGTGAGCTATCGCCACAAGCATGGCAAGAGCTTCTAAGAGTTGATAAGTAAACTCTTTTTGAACAAGCTCAAAAAAAAATATGTAATGCTCCAGTTGCAATGGGTTGCTTCTAGAGGGTTTCTTGCAAATTGTCATATATAGGAAGTCTTTACAGTAGGCTGCGGTAGTTGGTCAGGCTCCTTGCAACGGAGCAGAACCTCAAATATGAAATTATCGAAGTTTTTTGCTTGACATCCATGTGTGTTGATGACATTCAAGATCCCTCTGTACATTCTTGGGGAGGTCTAACCACTACTCGTGCTGGAACACTTACTCTTTTGGATTGCTATTTGTATTCAAAATCACTAAAAGGCCTTCAAAATGTGTGTTAGTCGTATAATTATATATTTGTTGCTTTGTTTTTTCTTTACGTGGAGTGGTAAGCTTTTGTATCTCACATTTTACTCAATCAGGTCTTTGGTAGTGCCAGAGCAAGAGAGCGGAGCGTGAATTGCTTTATACTGATGCATGTGGGGGTGGAGGCCGCGGGTGGATTAGCCAAGGAATGAGGGGTATGGTAGAGGTCATTTGACCCGCGAAACATGTGCCTTGCATATTGCCAGACGTTCTGTTGACACTTTGGTTGACTTTTGGTCTGCTTAGGGAAATTATGGCCTCTGGGTAATTGGATGGATCAAAGTTTAAGGTATAACACTTTTCGTGTTCAGATTCAACGTTTTTCTTCATGTATGGAAGTTTTTTTCTTTATGTATTCATTGTTGCATGTGTTCATGAGTTGAACGTTGCATGTGTTCTGGTTGTTTTGGGCATGTCTATAAGTTGTTCGATGAAATGCCAATAGTTTATTTTTATTCTATTCTTGTCCAGAAATACAAATATCTTTTTTATTGATAATATTATTGATTTCAGTCTAATTACGTATAGAACTATTACTATGTGTAGTTATTAAATGTGAGGATTCTTACATTTTTTCCAAGTTAGACTGGGATGAGAAAGGAAGGTTTTTTGGATAAGCAATCAATGCCTAACAATTTGTGATCATTTTAAGAATTAGGGAATTACTATTTTCAAAGATACTTTAGTTAATATGTAGGAGAGTTTTGGAATGTTTTGTTGGTTAATGAGTATATTGAATCGTAAATTCGCGGTAGCAAGGTCTTCTTTGCGTGTAAAACTGGTTGTCTAACCAAATCTTTTCGAACGATCATGTTTGTGTCGCTTAAAGCTTTTATTGTTATCGATCGGATCTATCCATACATGTTGTTTTGATTGTATGTTGTGTTAGTGCTATTATTGTGTTAACCTCTACCATGCATCAATTTGAAGTCTATTCATTACAAGACATGGTTTGTTACATTTTGTATTTCCTTTGAAATTGAGTTAAACAGATGTTGGTAGTTGAACAAGATTAATTAGAGTTAAACTTTCACTTTGGTACTGATTGTGCTAAATAAATTGCCCACCTAATCGGGCGTTGGTTGGCTCTTAGGTGGTCAATTATCTATGCCAAGGATTAGCAATTTGACAACTTAAATTTTTAAAGCAAGCTAATTAATAAAAACACAAATTATACACCAAATGTTTGTTTAACTCTGTTTTAAGTATAATAGAAAATATTATATTATTATAATAATTCAACTTTTTTACAAAAGACTTTTGAATATAGGGACACATTTGATCAAAATTGTTACCGCTATGGATGTGGTGTATGCGTTGAAGATGCAGGGGTGGACTCTGCACAAATTTAGTGGTTAGGTTTGTTTTATACTGGTTCGGGTTAGGATCTGTTTTCCTTTTGTGTTAAAAGATGAATCATTGTAAACTTAGTGGTTTGTTGCCTACATAAATACAATACTGAATATTGAAAATTGGGATGTTGAACGTGATAGGAAGTCAATGTGGGTCATCATGTCAACAAAGTATGGGAGGAATTCACTACTTGTAAAGTTAATACATTATCTTTTTTATTGATAATCAAAAGTTGCATGAGATAGAAGCATATTTTTCGTTGTTAGATATCAAAGATACATTGGTACACGTTGAATCCACGGCACGAGTCCGCGACACGAGTCCGCGACAATTCTATGCTTATAGATGCTCCAAAACAAAGTATGCACTTTGTCATTCACTTATCTAATACGTCAAATTATTTGAGTTTATTTTAATTATACACTTGTGAGTATTTAAAATTAAAATTTCCTACCCGGGAAGCAATCCCGGGTGATAACCTAGTTTACAATAAATGTGTACAATACAAACGCCCTCAAAGAGTTTGGAAGATAATTGTTAGACTGCTTCGGATTGACGCATTCTGATCCCATCCACCCAATTTTTTGCCTCACATTATCGTACCCAATTAAATTTCCATGCATCGAGATGTTTTTTTGCAGGGGAACAAAACAATGCATGTTAAGGGTAATACCCTTTTAAGATTTCTCGTAAATTTTTAAGTTTTTTTGGTAAGGTTTCAAGCTAAAAATACTCGTTCACCCATTGTCACCAATACAAAGTATGCATGGGTGTGCTGATTTTGTTCCATAACATAAGCAGTGGCGGACCCAGGAATTTTTTCATGGGGGTGCGGAACATTTTTAAAAATTTTAGGCCCCTAGGTATATAAGTAAAAAAAAATCGGTTCGTATCGGGTCGGGTCGGGTCATGTAAAACAAACGAACATCAAACTAAATTTATATAATCATAAAAAACATGTCAAACATTGTTACAAACATAATTAAAACGTCGACGTCCTATGGGTTTTCATTTTTTGAAATCTATCCAAAACATCACCTAAAACTAATTTCTTAAGCAATTCTTTCTCTATATAACATAAGTTCATCGCTCCATAACATGATGTTTCAAATTTAATTTTCAACTATTCAAGCCCTAGAAATGATAACGTAAGTTATAATCACCCTAAAAATATATAAACAACATAATCACCCTAAAAATCATCTAAACAACTATATACAACGTCAAAACACACAAAATTTCAAACCTATTTAACAACTTTATTACCCTTTTTTCCTCCTATAATATCAACCAGAATCATCAAAATAACAAAGAAACTTACCCGTGTTCGGATTCCGGTTAGATTTGGTGTCAAACGACGGTGGTATGGTGGCTGATTACGGTGGTCGCCGGCTGCTGGACTGTTGTCGCTGGGTGATGTTGTTCGTTGGCAGTGTAGGGACGTGAGAGAGAGAGAGAGCGGGAGAGAATTTCTAAAGGTTTTGGGCTTTAATTATTTTATTATAGTTTGAAATATTGTTGGGTATGGTTAATGGGCTAAAACTTAGTGGGCTAGCTAGTTAGGAATTATAAGTGGGTAAAGGTATGGGTATTTGGGTTTATTTAGTTAGGTATTAAAAGTTATATAATTTAGGTAGTATTTTTTTTTAAATAGAAGTTTAAAAAAAATACTACGTGATTTGTTTTTAGCAGATTAGGGTTTTCTATTCAGAAGGGGATGGCGGCGCAGTTTGTTGCCCGTCTACCTGCTATCTTTATGTAAAAAAATAGTTATATATATACACACACATTTTAAAAAAAATAAAAAAAAAGAAGTTTACTAAAAAAATTTAAAATATAAATTGATAACACTTTTTACCTAAGCGGTGCGGACGAAAAATTTCAAGGGTGCGGTCGAAAAATTCCAAGGAGTGCGGACGAAAAATTCCAAGGGGTGCGGACGGGATTTTCGACGGAACTTAGCACTAATTTTTTTTCCCCGAGGGTGCGCCCGCCCACCTTGGGCTGGGCTTGGGTCCACCCCTAAACATAAGCTAAATCTTTACTTACTATTAAAGGAGACTATGGGCTGACATCGCGTGGCAGCCATCTAGACTATCCAACAATGCCAATCGTATGTCATTTTTGCATCATCGTCAATTTTATATCTTCAATCTATACTTTCTATAAAAGGGCAAATGTCCCTGACATAAGAAAAGCTAATGTGGCAGCCATAAAGGCTGTCAAACAATGCATTTCTTATGTCATTATTGCTTCATAAACCGGAATATATAAAATCACTTTAAAATACATTTAAAGCTCTGCCATCAAAATCTCTCCCCATATCCATCTATACTTAGTAGCCAGTAGAGGTTGAAGGTTGATACAATGCCATTATATCAGCAGAGGTTAGTTGCCGGCAATTTCAAATTCAAAATGCATGAGAATACGTAATTTGCAATTAATGCATGTCACTCACTCACTTATGTCAATCATCTTCTTATATAAGGTTTTTCTTCTCATTTCCCTCCTCATATTTCATCACACTCCCATCTTCTCTGATTTCGGATTTTGAAATTTGAATTCATTCCGAATTCTGAATTAGAAGCATGTCAACATCAGTTGAGAGTAACAATCTTTGTTTTGTTAACGATTTGAATACTGGGAAAGATATGTGGCACATGAAAGCGATGATAATCCGAAAATGGAATCAAGGTTATAAAATGGATCTCGTCTTCATTTATGAAAATGTAATGTGTATTTGTGTTTTTCCGTTCGTGTATAAATGATTCCATGGATGTATATGTCTGATTTCCTGTTTCTAGGCTTTATACGTTTGTATGATAAAACCTTGATTGTGCAAATGTTCCTGAGCTTTGTACGGTAGTTTATTGAGGATGTATATTGTTTGATTTTTTCTTTCTATCAGAGACTATAGGTTTGTATGCTTAAAAATACTTTGTTTAAATGTTCTTTAGGGTGCTAAGATTCAAGGAGGTATTAAAAGTTATTTGATACCTGTTTTTGATTGACAATTTCAAGAAGATGTTGTTGTTATTATGTCGAAATTTGTTGTTGGTGAAAATAAAGATTTATATAAAGTTGTAGTACATGGCTATAAAATCAACTTTTATCGATGCACAATTGTTACACCTGTGAGAGATTGGCAAGGTGTTGAGTATGGTTTCAACTTCAGAGCTTATCAAGGTATTCTTCAAGGAGAGACAGTAAAATCTTTGAGTGTTGGTAGTGTATATTTTTGTAATCATGTCTTCTCTGTATAAAATTAGAAATTTTTACTTACTCTGTTGTATAATGTGATCATATAGATGTTGCTAGATCTGTGGTTTGGTGTGGAGTTCTTGAATTCTTTGGCCGACCTCCAAAAGAAACTAAGAGGATGAATTTCGATATTCAAGACTTGGAGTAAGTTGTCGTTTACATGTTCAGTTATGTACAAATGATTGTTTGTATTTAATGTGGAATGATGTTAATAAATGAGATCAAGAATGTTGGTATTTAATGTGGAATCATGGTAATGGTAATAAATGAGATTAACAGTGTTTGTATCTAATGTGGAATCATGGTAATAAATGAGATCAACAATTTATTCTTCAAGTGAATATGTTAGTTAATTTGTGGCTCATTTACTATTTTAATAAATGGTCATAAATTGCCTTTGATTTTATGTTGTTATTCATTCAATTTAGTTTTGATTTTATAGATTGTAAAAAAATGGTCATAAATTAGTGTTTAGTTTATGGTCATACGAATATTGTTTTCATGTAGGGGTACGGTTTTGTGATGTACTGTGTGGAATGATTATGCTCTGCAATTTAACGACTTCATCTCTAAAACCCCAACTCATGAGCATGTGATGGCTGTTATACAGCATGGAAAGTGTAAGGAAATAGAAAGCTAATTTTTGTTACTTTCTGCAAATCATAACTATACTCTTTATTTATGGCAATATAATAACAGGTTGACTAAATATTCATTAGTTTTTTTGTGATCTATTGCAAGGATGTTGTCTCTGTTACGGCCGACTCTTCAGCCGTTGAAATCGAAAAGGATTCTGGAACAAGTCCGAATGGAAAGTAAAAACCACTTATTTTGAAGACTCCTTGTGGTTTTTATTTATGTTTGTTAACTATTGTTTTAACCTACTGTGTTTAAAAGTTTGGTATGTAATGGCTACAATTTGAAACATCTAAACCGATGGATTTGGTATGTAATTGCTACAATTTGAAACATCTAAGTTTGACCCTTTTTTTGTTATATATTATTGTTATTATATATTGTTGTTGATATTCATGTATTGCACAAGTAATTAGTTAGTAGGAAAACGGTTAGGATCTGAGATACATTAACATCTCTTAGAGCCTAAGCACCGTTACCGACTCCTAACATCTGCTAGGGCCTAAGCACTGTTAGGATCTGAGTTACATTAGCATCTGTTGAACAGACTTTGCTTCAACAGACCTTATCATCTGTTGATCATCATCTGTTAAAGATCTTCTGTTAAAGATCCTCTGTTGAACTGCATCATCTGTTGATCCACAGCAGACCTTAGCTTTATCATACTTTTGTCTTCATCAGCAGAGGTTCTCTTTGGCAGACCTTTGGTTCAATAGTCTTTGTGTTTATCAGCAGAGGTTGTTTGCTTCAACAGACTTTGCTTCAACAGACTTTGTCTTCAACAGACCTTTGGGCTTGGCAGACTTTAGCGAAATAGATGTTGAGTCTATCCCTTTTGGTAGGAGCAGATGTTCAAAAGACTACTATTTGTAATCAGAGGTTGTAGAGTATTTTGTTAATTTTAAGTCTTAGATTTCTTTCCCTTGAACGATTAGAAAACATGATGCAGCACATACCTCTGAGCATAGATTTCTTTCTCTTGTTCTGAACTTGTTCCGTGAACAAAGTTCATCTTTTTCTAATGATTTGGCTTTTTTAAACGTTTCTTTTGGTTTTGTTTTTTTTATAACCCAACCCAGCCTTCATGTTTTTAGTATTGTAACCAGGTTTGTTATAAAAAGTTTTTATGCTCGCTTTACCCGCAAATTTTTCAATTTCAGATTTCTCGATTTCTACCAATTTGAAAACTTTGTCGACCTTATCCTGAACTACATTTTGAATCGGAAATCAATGTTTCAGAATAACTTGTCCAACCCAATCATGGTATATGCCAATCCTATTGGATCATCATTCGCACTTTTCTCAGATTTTGAATTTTTCAAATAGTTTTTGTGAAAACTTTCCTCATCTTCATCCTGTGATTCGGACTTACCATTTTGGATAGAATGATTCTCATTCAGAACGCTTTCAACTACCTTACTTACCACCTCTGAATCACCAGTATCACCAGATTTGGTGTAAGACACATCAATGTTTTCAGGTAATTGGTCAACCATGTTCAGACCTTTTGCCACATCTTCATCATCATAGAACAATTATTATCCAACGCTGGTGGCACTTGATGATATTCTGAACCAATACCCTTTTTGTTCTTTTTAGAATCTTTATCATCTGGTGTGATGTTGAAAATACGTTGGAGAATGTATGAAGAAGCATGATAACTGTCACACCCCGATTTCCACGTGTCACCGGTGGGCCCGGTGGGGGAGTATCGTGACGTGGTTGGCAACGTAATAGTCAAACAACACAATATAATAATGCATAGCGGAAGCAAATTTAAAATAAGATACAACCGAATTTATTTATTGTAAACAAAGTCACAATTATCCGGTGTTTATCCACAGTAGGATCGAAACAAAATAACATTTAATTGTTCAACAGACTTCGGCATCTAAAGCTTGCGAGACTTCTAATGATGCTTAGGAGAATCCCAGCCTATTTCGCCTAGTACCTGCATTTAATCTTTTTGGGAAAATACGTCAGTTTACACTGGTAAATACATTCAACTGACTCATTTTATAAAATGATTGAAAATTGGTTTGGAATGCACATGGCATAAATATTTTTATTAACTTGGGAGAATTATATAATATTATAATCTTGTGAACGATTTACATGTTACTTATGCGTTCAGTAGCCCGGAACGTATTCCGGGTTAAAGATCAATAGACACACCACTTATGTGAGTTATACACGGGAGTACGCCTACACCCCGTGCTCAGGTCGTGGCTATCTCGTAAGATAATGCCAGGGATATCCGGGACATGGTCATTAACCCCCCAAAGGCTGTAAAGTAAACACATCTGTTTAAAACGAGCCGATCAAATTATTCAATTAACCACTAAGCGTGGAAGATTTGATGCTCGATCAAGCGGTACGCTATGTACCGTAACCCAAGCCCGTATAGGGAAAATAAGTTAAAAGTATTTACCTTTGCAAGTATAAATCCTTAATCGAATAAATTGCAGATAGCTTTTACTGGGCTCCTAATCTGGAACGAAGGTTTAATATAACCTATTAGAATACTAACGGATCTTAAATTAAGCTTAAGCTTAGACCGGTCAGTTTTAAAGATACGGTTCGTACGCACGATTAAGCGAAGACCGGATAGAATGTGATTTAGACCCGACAAGTTTGAAGACTTGTTTAATATGGGTTTACTATTCACATTCTGGATTTTGAGATAAAAATGATATCGTTTGATCCGTTTCGGCTAGTTTATGCAAACTAGTTACATAACCCGAACCGAACGCGTATAATGCATAACGGGTAACCGAAAGGGTCGCGAATAGGTTTCCTAAGTTAATACGCTTTAAATATGTTGTGATATCATTATGATATCTTCCATAATGCCCATAACGAGTTTATTCCCTAATTATGCCCCGTAGGGGTATTTTGGTCATTTTAACGACCATAAAAGGGATTTATAGTACTTCTGAGATACGGGTCTGATTAAATCAGAAAAACATCTTAACTTAACAGGTTATGTCTAATGGTATTAAGTCTTACGTGGCAAAATGGTTTTAATACTAAACTACGCGTTTAATACGCGTATAAAGCCGTTTTAAGCGACGTACGGGTTAAAATACCAATCTGAGTTTTCTAATCAGCAAAACAGGTTCAAAATACTATATTTATTATTTTAAATCAGTGGCAATTGGATTGGTATCAATCGGATTCGTAAAACTCGTTTTATGGCTTAAAAGGGCATATTCGGTATTAACCGAATCAATGCGATAAGCCTAGCTTAAGACCAGCCTAAAAATAATTAAAAATCTTCAAAAATCCTCAAATATTATTTAACATCAGCGGGTAAAAGTTTTGGTACCGAAAATCAGGTTTAGATAGGCTATGCGCTAATCGCGCCGTTTAATTAATAAAACGCTTATTATTTACGCTAATGCGCATATCTCCTATTCTAGACCTCCGATTGACGTGAAAATTTACGTACATGTTTAATATTCAGTAACTAAGATTATTGTACTTTCACATTTTCAAAATTCTCGTTGTATGGTCGTAAGGGCGTTATGGTCCAATTTAAGCGATTAACGGAAACGTGTGCATGCATCGGATAATCAATGAAACAAGTACAGAGACTTATACTAGCATGTAACCCAATCCTAATGAGACTTTAAGGCATGTCTAATTCCAACTAAAACGGGTCAGAACCGAAGTCAACGCAAAAGTCAAAGTTTTGCGCCTTTCGGTTCCGAACCGGGTTTAAACAGAAATTTGTCGAGTCGGGCAAGCATAGACAAGTTTTTATACTTATTACCAAGTTATATTAAGTTTAAAACAGGTTGCACGCCTCGCGGATTGCTAGTCGTGCATTAAATCGCATTTTGTAATTCTGTTGACTTTTTCGGTCAACGTTTGACCCGACAAACGACCTAGTTAGGTCTGGATTTGGTACTTGCCCTTATAAGGGTTTAATACCCATATAATTACCTATCTAACGGTACTTTTAATTCGACACACGACTGAGCTATCGCTAATTAATCGCGAAGTCAAACCGTAGTTACGTCGGTTTGACTTTTAAGCTAATTACTAAGCTAGAATTAATTTAGAAAGGTTAGGCAACTTACTAGATGGTTAATGAATGATTAGAAAGGCTCTTGATCAGTTTGCAAGCTCCCCAAATAATCAGAATGCTTGAATATGATGTGTGAATGAATGTTGCACTTGAAGGTCCTTTATATACAAGAATCAAGCACCACAAGAGAGTGACAACCAAGTCTAGGGCCACCCACAATTGATCAACACTTGTAAGTAGTGTGTAGGGATGTCTAGGGGCCATGCATGTGCAAGAAAAACCGGATTAGAGGGTCACATTCGCGCACAACAGGCTGCTGCCTGTTTTCTGTTGCTGGGTGTTGCCTTACGGACCGTAAGGTCCCCAAGCTTACGGTCCGTAAGCCTGACATCAGGCTCACAATTTGCTTGTTTGTTGAAGTTTTGAAAGGGCATCAACTTGCACGACTTTGGGACTTTGTTTTGGCAACAAGGGACCTCCAATAAGTGTCTAATACTGTAACATACCCTACCATCATCCATTATTTCACTTGATTGCATATACAAGATCCGAAAACATCGGTTTATCATTCAATTCATTATTGGAGTCACATCATGCATTATCAATTCCATTCTTGTGCATGAATTCTATTATTGTTGGCATTTACCGGATTATATCAAATGTCGATAATAAGTATTTGGTCTTGGGATTTATATGAGGTCGTTCAGAGGTAAAATTAACATAACGCCATCTTTAAATCCTACCAAAATATTGTTATTAAGTCCGGGTTTACAACGCTTGCTGTCATACATGACACGTGTCGTTAATTTATTTAACACGAAATTCTGAGGTGTTACATCCTCACCCCCTTAAAATAAATCTCGACCCGAGATTTACTGAAACAAATAAGGGTATTTTTCTTTCATGGTGGATTCCAACTCCCACGTATACTCGGGACCTCTTCGGGCATCCCATTTGACCTTTACAAAAGGTATGTGCTTTCTTCGAAGCTTCCTTACCTGTCGATCTTCAACCGACAAAGGTTTTTCTACAAACGTTAAGCTCTTATCTATTTGCACATCTGTATGTGGCATGACATGTGAATCGTCAGCGGAACACTTCTTTAGATTGCAGATGTGGAACACATTGTGAATTCCACTGAGCTCTTCCGGTAAGTTCAACTTGTAGGCAACTGACCCGACACGTTCGATAACCTCGAAAGGTCCTATGTATCTCGGGCTTAGTTTGCCTTTCTTACCAAATCGCATCACCCCCTTCCAGGGTGACACTTTAAGTAGGACTTTGTCACCTACTTCGAAGTGAAAGTCCTTACGACTTGGATCCGCGTAACTCTTCTGCCTATTCCGGGCAGCTTGGAGATTGTTACGAATCTGGACAATCTTGTCCGTCGTTTCGAACACGATCTCTGGTCCTGATAACTGGACTTCTCCAACTTCCGCCCAACAAACTGGCGATCTACACTTTCTACCGTATAATGCCTCAAAAGGCGCAGCCTTTATGCTGGTATGGTAGCTATTGTTGTAGGAGAATTCGATCAAGGGTAGGTTCTTATCCCAGCTACCTCCCAAATCGATCGCACATGCACGCAGCATGTCTTCCAACGTTTGAATAGTACGCTCACTCTGACCGTCTGTCTGGGGATGGTAAGCCGTACTAAAGTTCAAACGTGTACCCAAAGATTGCTGGAAACTCTTCCAAAAATGTGACGTGTACCTAGTATCCCGGTCAGAGATAATAGCTACAGGTATGCCGTGTAGGGCTACAATCTTGTCAACGTATAACTGGGCTAACATATCGGAGCTATAAGTCTCCTTGATGGGTAAGAAATGAGCTGACTTAGTCAGTCGGTCAACTATAACCCATATCGTATCATTGCCTTTTCTTGTCTTGGGTAACTTGGTAATAAAATCCATAGTTACCATTTCCCACTTCCACGTAGGAAGTTCAGGCTGTTGTAGCAAACCTGACGGTTTCTGATGCTCGGCTTTGACTTGCGCACATGTCAAGCATTTTGCTACATGGGCGGCCACAGACTTTTTCAAGCCTATCCACCAATAATTTGCCTTTAAATCCTGGTACATCTTATCAGTTCCAGGATGAACGGAGTATTTGGAACTGTGGGCTTCTTGGAGGATGACATCACGAAGTCCTCCAAAAATCGGAACCCATATTCGTCCGTTTAACCGTAAAATTCCGTCCTTGCTAAGAGTTAACTGCTCCTCAGTTACTCCTAACTTTTCATTAGGATAGTTAGCTTCCAACACAGCTTCCTTCTGTGCAGCTAACACCCTTTCTATCAAACTGTTCTTTATCTCCATACGCTTGGCGTTAATTCGAATGGGTTTAACCCTTTCCTTTCTGCTCAAGGCATCAGCGACTACATTCGCTTTGCCGGGATGGTATTTGATTTCACAATCATAATTATTTAAAGTTTCCATCCAACGGCGTTGCCTCATGTTTAATTCTTTCTGGTTAAACAGATGCTGGAGGCTCTTGTGATCAGAAAAGATCACAAACTTGATTCCATAAAGATAATGCCTCCACAGTTTTAGTGCGAACACAACGGCACCCAATTCCAAGTCATGGGTGGTGTAATTCTTTTCGTGCACCTTTAACTGTCGTGATGCATAGGCAATCACCTTGCCTTTCTGCATAAGCACACACCCCATGCCAGTGTGTGATGCATCACAATAAACTACAAATTCTTCAGCGCCTTCTGGTAAGGTAAGCACAGGAGCGTTGCTCAACTTTTGTTTCAAAACATCGAAGGACTCTTGCTGCTTAGGACCCCATATGAATTTTACTTTCTTCTTGGTCAAGGAAGTTAGAGGTGCAGCAATCCTTGAAAAATTTTCAATAAAACGCCTGTAATATCCTGCCAATCCTAGGAAACTACGAATCTCCGTAGGTGTCTTTGGCTCTTGCCAATTCATAACAGCTTCGACTTTAGCGGGATCCACCTGGATACCACGCTCACTAACCACGTGTCCAAGGAATTGGACTTCTCGTAGCCAAAATTCACATTTAGAGAATTTGGCGTAGAGCTTCTCCTGACGTAGAAGTTTGAGAATACAACGAAGGTGTTTCTCGTGGTCAGCTTGATTCTTAGAATAAATAAGGATATCATCGATGAAAACGATAACAAATTTATCTAAGTAAGGCTTGCAGACACGATTCATGAGATCCATGAACGCGGCTGGTGCATTGGTGAGCCCAAAAGGCATCACTAGGAACTCGTAATGACCGTAGCGAGTCCTGAATGCAGTCTTGTGAACGTCTTCATCCATAACCTTCAACTGATGGTATCCTGACCTCAGATCAATCTTTGAGAAGTAACTTGCCCCTTGAAGCTGATCGAACAAATCGTCGATCCTGGGCAATGGATATCTATTCTTGATCGTGACTTTATTGAGCTCGCGATAGTCGATGCACAGACGCATCGACCCATCCTTCTTCTTGACAAACAGGATTGGCGCTCCCCAAGGAGATGAACTAGGTCGAATGAAACCTTTAGCTAGCAATTCATCTAGCTACGTCCGCAACTCCTTCATTTCCGTGGGTGCCAATCTGTATGGAGCTCTAGCAACTGGTGCCGCTCCGGGGATGATATCGATCCTGAATTCGACTTGTCTATCTGGTGGTAGACCAGGTAGATCTTCAGGAAACACTTCTGGGTATTCCGAAATGACAGGGATGTCTTCTAACTTTGGTTTAGGCTCGTCAATGATCACTTGCGCCATGTAAATGACACATCCCTTTTTCAAACACTTTGAAGCCTTGAGCATAGTCACGTGCTCAGGCAGTCCGTACTGGGTATCTCCCCGAATGGTAAGTGATTCACCAGACGGAGTCTTTATCACTACTTGCTTCATGTTACAGACGATTTGGGCCTGGTTATGAGATAACCAGTCCATACCCAGAACTATGTCAAAACCAGCTAACTTAAAGGGAAGTAGAGATAGAGGAAAAGAATGGTTCTTAATGGATATAGTACATCCATCTAACTCAGTAGAGACGGCTTCAATGGTACCATCTGCTAACTCTACCTCATAATTCACTTTTAGGGTTTTGACCGGTAAATTCAACAATTTACAAAATTTATGATCTACGAAGGACTTATCTGCGCCTGAATCAAAAAGTACTCTTGCAAAAACATCGTTTACAAGGAAAGTACCTGTTATGACGTTATCATCCTTCACAGCTTCCTTCGCATCCATCCTGAAGACTCTGGCGTTAGTCTTCTTAGCCTCCTCAGGCTTCTTGTTGTACTTAGGGCAATTAGTCTTTATGTGGCCCTTTTCATTGCAACGGTAGCACGTTGCATCTTTCATCTTCTTGCAATCCAAGGTTTTGTGTTCCTTGGACTTGCACAAACCACAAGCAAAAGACCTTGACTCGTTATTCGAGTTTGATTCGAATCTGCACTTTCCAAAGTGCTGTTTCTTGCAAGTTTTGCATGTGGGCTTCTCACCAGAGCGATGCCCATCCTTCTTCGAATCTGATCCCTTCTTGTGATCACCGCTCCCACGGTGTTTCTTGTTCGACCTACGCGAACTATCATCTTCATGCTTCCTCTTCTCGGCTGCCTTATTCCTCTGCGATCTCTGCCAGACCGCATCCAGAGTGAGGGATAAGGAAAGGTCAGTTACAGACCTGAAGGTAACTGGCCGAGAAGCCTTTACACTGGACTTGATCTCGGGTTCCAAACCACCAATAAAGCGAGCAATTCTTTTTGGCTCCGGGGTTACCAGATAAGGTACCAACCGGGATAGTGTATTGAAGCTCGTCAGATATGCTTGACAATCGAGGTTCTTCATTACCAGTGATAGGAAGTCATATTCTATCTTTTCCACCTCATGTTGAGGGCAGAAAATTTTCCTTGATCAAGGCGATGAATTGATCCCACGTCATGCTATACAACGGGATCTTTCCGGAGGCCTCCATCAGAGATCTCCACCAAGCTAACGCCTCACCTTTGAAGGACTGTGAGACAAATTTAACCACATCACCTTCAGCGCATCCGCTGATGTCCACGACCGTGTCCATTTCATCTAGCCACGTCATGCAGTCTACGGCTCCTTTCTCTCCCGTAAAATCCCTGGGTTTGCAAGACACAAAGTACTTATATGTGCAACCCTTGTTACGGTGTCCCTGATGCAGTACCAACTGCTGAGATGGATTACTTTGGTGGTTGGTGGACTGGCGATCATCACCGTTTTTCTTTGGCACATCCTTTTTGGGAGGAGGCTTGTTATGAGCCTCTGAATGTGTCCTTGGCTTTGAATGGGATACAGAGTGAGTCCTACTTCGGGTACTACTGTATTCTTCATACTGTCTATCCAAAGCTTGAGTAACAGCACCGTCTATTATTGCTTTTAACTCGGCACCCGTTAATGTAATCTGGGCGTTCTCATTTGGCTCCACAGGATGGCTATTAACTTCATTAGAGTTAGCCATTTGTATTGAACTGTTGCAGAAAACAAGGACAATAATTTATTTGGGAGTTTATTATGGAATTACCCCTTAGGGTAACTCGTTAACCATGGTAAACAGAGACCATATTTGGTTAACTTATTAATCGTATAAATTTAGGATTTTAATTAAAATTTATCCTAAACATAACAATAACAATATATATTAGCACATAAGGCTTGGTCACATGGACAATTTAAATTATAAGCTATGACTTCAGGGAATCAAAACTTTTAAGGTTTGAACCTAGTTCATTACCTTTATTAGACAAGGAGTCAAAGCTGCCATTGTCTTTTGGCTCATATGGAAATGAACAGGGCCCGTAGGCATTATATTACCACGTATGGTAAAATATGATCATCTTAATTGATGATGTACCCAGGATTCAGAGATCATTAAACTGGGTTAGGAATCTTCTAAAGAATTCCTTTATAAAAATGACGTATGTGATTTTAACGAATCACTTCTGCCAGGGGTGTTAACATGTTTTAAGATGTTAACAGGGAATTGAATCTTTTAAACAGGTCTTACCATTTTGGCCCGGTCTTATATTTGACACGTGGCTAGGTTTCACACTTTAAGATCCTTAATTAAATAATTTCATAGGCAGATTAATTTAAAAGGAATGATTTTAATTTTATTTATTTCATTTATAATTTATCTATGCACATAATGGCAACCATGAAATTTATAAAACAAACATTCCATTAATTTTTACGTAGGTTACATATTGCCATAAACGGGTCTTTTCACACAAACAATTTCCCACGTAGGGGTCAAACAAGTACTTACCCGCGCAGGGGTTAAATTTAAAACACAAGTCCTCGCAGGGACTGATTACTTAAATAGATGTCCACGCAGGGACTAGGTACAAAGATAAATGTCCACGCAGGGACTACATACACACATAAATGTCCACGCAGGGACTTAATTTTAAAGTAGACATACACACATAAAGGATTTACTGATCCTTCTTGCTCTTTCCCTTGATTAAGTTCATCAAGGTCTTGAACATCCCCTGGTTACGCCTTCGGTCTTCCCGTGCCTCATGCCGCACTTCCCTAATACTTTGTAGGATTTCCTGATGCAGTGGTGGCGACATCTGCAGAGACGGCGGGGGTTGTTGGTAGTACGGGGGTTGTGTAGGCATCTGGTATCCCTGTGCTGGGTAGCCTACTCCCCAAGGACCTCCATACGGTCCCTCCTGGTTAAGGGCGTTGTAATTAGTTGCTACCAAATACGGGTCGGCTTCAGCGTATCCGAGGTTAGGGTGAGTCGGTGGCTCAAACGGGTTGTACATCGCAGGACCCGTGTATGCTGGTATCTGATTATCGAAACCCATTGGTGGCGGTTGCTGCGCGTAGGGGTTTGATGGTCCACCCATCTGTGGAACTTCTGGAAGCGGCTGATAATTTCTGCCACTTGATTGTAGAGGAGAGTTAAAGTGAAACTCTTCTCTTCGTGTGGACATCCGGGCTCCGGATCTCCTATGTCTTTGCGGCTGTGGAGGCGCCGGCTGAACTGGTGGCGGTGGAGGCGGTGGCGTAACTGCCTCAAACTGGTGATTCCCAGAGGAATCTTGATGATGCTGCTGCTGCTGCTCATGCGGCGGAGAATAGTGAGGCTGCGGCTGCTCATGCGGCGACGAATGGTGAGAAGGTGTATAATACCATTCGTGCCTAGTAAAGATAGCCTGGAAGCTATCTGGACCATTATAGGGTGGCCCGTGATAAATGGAACTATCCGAGACCTCGATTGGGTGGTTGGGAGTTCCTGATGCGGGTTCTTCTGGGTCGTCTTCCTCATCCATATTGTTTCCTCCAGAAAAATGGTCCTCCGGCCCCAATGGGTTAAAACCCACTGGTTCTTGTATATAATCCGCCGGGTTAAACTGGCCTTGAAAGATTGGAGTGGGGTCTCCAAAAGGGCGGTGCGACATAGATCGCTGTAACGGTATGTGCGAATGGTGGGGGTCTCTAGGCTCATTTTCTGAGTGTGGCCCGTATGAGTCTTGAGCGGGAGTCGTAGAGCTGTTCGAAACCGACCGTCTTGCCGGTTGAAAGAGACCTCTCTGGTTCCGCCGAGTACCGTCACTCTCGGCGGGGATAGGAGCTTGTGTATTGGACGGCCCAGCTTCATGGTCGTTGGGGGCGGTAGTCGGCCCCTTTCCTCCTCGTCCTCGCATACGTAAAAATCTCGGAGGCATCTTTGTTATTCCTGTCAATAAAACATAAGATAACAATAACAAAAATATAAAGTTTTAAAGGACAACAAAAACCGAATAAGGTGGAATTTGTCCTATGTTATAAGTCTAGACTCGAAAGTTTAGATATGTGCAATTGTGTAACTGAGATTAAACACAAAAGGCTAGTGTTTAATTCACTCAGAGTTGGCTCTGATACCAACCTGTCACACCCCGATTTCCACGTGTCACCGGTGGGCCCGGTGGGGGAGTATCGTGACGTGGTTGGCAACGTAATAGTCAAACAACACAATATAATAATGCATAGCGGAAGCAAATTTAAAATAAGATACAACCGAATTTATTTATTGTAAACAAAGTCACAATTATCCGGTGTTTATCCACAGTAGGATCGAAACAAAATAACATTTAATTGTTCAACAGACTTCGGCATCTAAAGCTTGCGAGACTTCTAATGATGCTTAGGAGAATCCCAGCCTATTTCGCCTAGTACCTGCATTTAATCTTTTTGGGAAAATACGTCAGTTTACACTGGTAAATACATTCAACTGACTCATTTTATAAAATGATTGAAAATTGGTTTGGAATGCACATGGCATAAATATTTTTATTAACTTGGGAGAATTATATAATATTATAATCTTGTGAACGATTTACATGTTACTTATGCGATCAGTAGCCCGGAACGTATTCCGGGTTAAAGATCAATAGACACACCACTTATGTGAGTTATACACGGGAGTACGCCTACACCCCGTGCTCAGGTCGTGGCTATCTCGTAAGATAATGCCAGGGATATCCGGGACATGGTCATTAACCCCCCAAAGGCTGTAAAGTAAACACATCTGTTTAAAATGAGCCGATCAAATTATTCAATTAACCACTAAGCGTGGAAGATTTGATGCTCGATCAAGCGGTACGCTATGTACCGTAACCCAAGCCCGTATAGGGAAAATAAGTTAAAAGTATTTACCTTTGCAAGTATAAATCCTTAATCGAATAAATTGCAGATAGCTTTTACTGGGCTCCTAATCTGGAACGAAGGTTTAATATAACCTATTAGAATACTAACGGATCTTAAATTAAGCTTAAGCTTAGACCGGTCAGTTTTAAAGATACGGTTCGTACGCACGATTAAGCGAAGACCGGATAGAATGTGATTTAGACCCGACAAGTTTGAAGACTTGTTTAATATGGGTTTACTATTCACATTCTGGATTTTGAGATAAAAATGATATCGTTTGATCCGTTTCGGCTAGTTTATGCAAACTAGTTACATAACCCGAACCGAACGCGTATAATGCATAACGGGTAACCGAAAGGGTCGCGAACAGGTTTCCTAAGTTAATACGCTTTAAATATGTTGTGATATCATTATGATATCTTCCATAATGCCCATAACGAGTTTATTCCCTAATTATGCCCCGTAGGGGTATTTTGGTCATTTTAACGACCATAAAAGGGATTTATAGTACTTCTGAGATACGGGTCTGATTAAATCAGAAAAACATCTTAACTTAACAGGTTATGTCTAATGGTATTAAGTCTTACGTGGCAAAATGGTTTTAATACTAAACTACGCGTTTAATACGCGTATAAAGCCGTTTTAAGCGACGTACGGGTTAAAATACCAATCTGAGTTTTCTAATCAGCAAAACAGGTTCAAAATACTATATTTATTATTTTAAATCAGTGGCAATTGGATTGGTATCAATCGGATTCGTAAAACTCGTTTTATGGCTTAAAAGGGCATATTCGGTATTAACCGAATCAATGCGATAAGCCTAGCTTAAGACCAGCCTAAAAATAATTAAAAATCTTCAAAAATCCTCAAATATTATTTAACATCAGCGGGTAAAAGTTTTGGTACCGAAAATCGGGTTTAGATAGGCTATGCGCTAATCGCGCCGTTTAATTAATAAAACGCTTATTATTTACGCTAATGCGCATATCTCCTATTCTAGACCTCCGATTGACGTGAAAATTTACGTACATGTTTAATATTCAGTAACTAAGATTATTGTACTTTCACATTTTCAAAATTCTCGTTGTATGGTCGTAAGGGCGTTATGGTCCAATTTAAGCGATTAACGGAAACGTGTGCATGCATCGGATAATCAATGAAACAAGTACAGAGACTTATACTAGCATGTAACCCAATCCTAATGAGACTTTAAGGCATGTCTAATTCCAACTAAAACGGGTCAGAACCGAAGTCAACGCAAAAGTCAAAGTTTTGCGCCTTTCGGTTCCGAACCGGGTTTAAACAGAAATTTGTCGAGTCGGGCAAGCGTAGACAAGTTTTTATACTTATTACCAAGTTATATTAAGTTTAAAACAGGTTGCACGCCTCGCGGATTGCTAGTCGTGCATTAAATCGCATTTTGTAATTCTGTTGACTTTTTCGGTCAACGTTTGACCCGACAAACGACCTAGTTAGGTCTGGATTTGGTACTTGCCCTTATAAGGGTTTAATACCCATATAATTACCTATCTAACGGTACTTTTAATTCGACACACGACTGAGCTATCGCTAATTAATCGCGAAGTCAAACCGTAGTTACGTCGGTTTGACTTTTAAGCTAATTACTAAGCTAGAATTAATTTAGAAAGGTTAGGCAACTTACTAGATGGTTAATGAATGATTAGAAAGGCTCTTGATCAGTTTGCAAGCTCCCCAAATAATCAGAATGCTTGAATATGATGTGTGAATGAATGTTGCACTTGAAGGTCCTTTATATACAAGAATCAAGCACCACAAGAGAGTGACAACCAAGTCTAGGGCCACCCACAATTGATCAACACTTGTAAGTAGTGTGTAGGGATGTCTAGGGGCCATGCATGTGCAAGAAAAACCGGATTAGAGGGTCACATTCGCGCACAACAGGCTGCTGCCTGTTTTCTGTTGCTGGGTGTTGCCTTACGGACCGTAAGGTCCCCAAGCTTACGGTCCGTAAGCCTGACATCAGGCTCACAATTTGCTTGTTTGTTGAAGTTTTGAAAGGGCATCAACTTGCACGACTTTGGGACTTTGTTTTGGCAACAAGGGACCTCCAATAAGTGTCTAATACTGTAACATACCCTACCATCATCCATTATTTCACTTGATTGCATATACAAGATCCGAAAACATCGGTTTATCATTCAATTCATTATTGGAGTCACATCATGCATTATCAATTCCATTCTTGTGCATGAATTCTATTATTGTTGGCATTTACCGGATTATATCAAATGTCGATAATAAGTATTTGGTCTTGGGATTTATATGAGGTCGTTCAGAGGTAAAATTAACATAACGCCATCTTTAAATCCTACCAAAATATTGTTATTAAGTCCGGGTTTACAACGCTTGCTGTCATACATGACACGTGTCGTTAATTTATTTAACACGAAATTCTGAGGTGTTACAATAACTTTGAAGTTTATTATTAACCTTTTCTTTTTCAGCCAATTCTTGTTTATGTTTAGCAATTTCATCAATATATAGATTTAAAACATGTTGCTTTCCTTCATATTTGGCTTTCAACAAGTCTTGTTGTTTCTAGACATTTTGACAATCTACCGTCCATACTTTTGACTTGTCTCTTCAAAATATCATAAGTTTCTTGTATGTTATTATTTAAAAATTTTATTCTATCATATTCTTTCTGTAATTCTTGAATGATATTATCTTTTTGTAAACAGTCATTACATTTTGCTGAACACTTTTGTTTTAAAATCTCTTTTTCTTTTTCAAAATCTTGACATTTAGGTGTCAGCTTTTCGACCTTTTGTTTCAAAACTTCTTCATTTTCAAGCATTTCTTTACATTTTGTTTTGAAAACTGTTTCGATTTTGGTAAACTCAATATCTCTTAATTTTATGTTTTCGTCTTTCTCAGTACAGGCTTTGCATGTTTCCATGCATTTCCTGCACTGTTCTTCAGTTTTATCAACAGATTGTTTAACATTTTCATCGTTATTTGACGACTCAGAAGATTCAGTTTGAATTATTACCTCAGTTTCATCTGACACCTTGGATTCTTCGGTCGTCTGCTTCTGATCTTCATCAGCCTTCTGCTGGTTCTCATCAGCTTCTCCTGCTGTCTTCTTCAGCTCTACTACCAGCTTCTCAATATCTTCTTCTTTCTTCTTTTTCAACTCCGTCACCTTAGGTAGACTCGCGTAAAACACTTCCTTTAAACGCTTATATAGATTTTCTTCATCATCATTCTCTATTGACCTCCTCATATAAAACTGTTGACACGTTGGAAAGACAGCTGCCGCTGCATTGAAATCCACCTTCTCGGGATCAACCACCGAATTACCTTGTGGATCTAAATAGCATTCTCTTTCAGCATCCCATCTGTTTGCTCTCTGTGCTTCCTTAGAAGGATCATACAATTTTCTAATTTCATATCGAGCAAAATCTCTCTGCCATCGATTATCTACCTCAGCCACCAACGCATACTTTTCTCTTGGAATGTATTTATCCCAATTGAATCCTTCGTCTTCTTGAGTTGCACCATTGCTTGTTTTCTATCTTTTGAAAAACCTTCACCAATTTGCTTTTGATTTACCTTCGGCGACTCGCTGATGTGATGGTAGATTGCTTTCTGATAGAAATCATCCCGAAACGGATTCACAGCTTCATCTGTTTACCTGTTTGTGCACTCTCTCTTGAAGTGCCCTTTCTGTTTGCACTTGAAACAGGTAACTTTTATTTTGTCGAATCCCAGCTTTGTGTCAGCAGCTCCAATACATGATCTTCCTGTAATCTCCATAAACCGTTGTGCTCTTCTCATAACGCTGGCCATGCACCATCTTATATCGATCAGCTCTATTTCCTCTGGATCGATCTGGTCATAATCTTATTTCGTCATATTCGGGTTTCCAACCTTACACGCGACCAAGCTTTTGTACGATTCCAGAATAGATGCTAAGAACACCATTTGTTGCTTGGCAGCTTCTGCAAGGCTTTGAGAGTTTTCAGATCTATGGCGATGTTGCATTGAACTATGTTCGGATTTGACGGATTTGATGTATTGGACGAATGTGTGACAACCGGTGATTTACGGCTCCTAATTACGCTATTAACAAACGTTTACGGCGATAATAAATAGTGTTTAAGGCATGAATTAACTTAATTAGGCTCTTAGTAAGCCTAGGAACGCTTATTGGACGTTACAATGCGCGTATGACAATTTTCGAAAAAAACTACGGAACGATAAGCGGTAACGAACTGATACCGTACAGAATACAGACAACGCTGAAAAATACGAAGTTTATACATATAACTTATACTTATGGATTTCGTATTGCGAAATTATCATGCTTCCAAATGTCACAAAACGCAAACGCGAAAGAAAAATGCGACTACAGGAACGCATCGGCAATGAACCGGAAGCATCAGACACGCGTATTAACTTAAAAACTGAAATATTATGATATATTTAGTTTCGTTTTCAATTTTAATATCCGTAGTTGAAACCGGATCGAAAACGGATTAAAACGGCAAACGACACAATTTTTCGCAATTTTTACCGTAACCGAAAACGAACGCGCAAACATCAACCATCGACCCTAAAATTACACGTTTTAATACTAAAATTTTATTTTACGAACTTAGATGACGTTCAGGTTTTGTTAACGGATTCGTAAGTGCGATTGGGCCATTTAAACACGGGGACTGGACTTGTGGGCCTTGGGCCCAAGCCCAAAGCCCACTAACCAAACCCTAATATAAAAATGTAGAGCAAACCCTACTCCCTTTTTGGATGAGATCTGCGCACACAACTCACCATCCATCCCTGCCATCTCTTTCTCTCTAATTATACACGCATACATACAAAGACAATCTCTCCATCTATCCATTTCAACATTTGAAATCCCTAACTCTCACCCTCTCCCTCTCATTTACTACCCAACAGCCCCATTCCTCTTCTGTTTGTCCGATCACGGCGACCAGGAGCCGGCAACCGGTGCCAGCCATATACCGGCCACCGTTGTGGCCTCGTTTTCCAGCGACAATCACAAACCCGACCCCCCCTCATCTCATGTCTCCGGTACACACACACCACACCCACACCCTGGTTTCTTCAGGCAACGAGACGAAGAGAGAGAGATCGAGGATCGAGACGGAAGACCAGAGAGAGAGACGCATGGGAGAGGGAATGGTGGACCGCCAGCGGTTGTGGGTTCTACGGTGAGCTAGGTGGTGATGTTGACGACAAGGTGAGGTGGAAGATGTCTGTGGTGAGTTCTCGGGTGACGTATTTTCCGGTAACCCCCCCCCCCCCCCCCATCTTTTATCTTTCTTTTTCTCTTATTTTCCTCTCATTTTCTTCCAGATTCGGGTTTCTCTGTCGAATGGTGGTTTCAGGTGACGGTGATGGCGGCGGTGGAGCCTCGGCGGTGATGGTGGTGGCTCAGTTCAGCCTTGAATCGGTCCGGTCAACAGAAGATCGGGACTTAAGCGGGTTAGATTTGTAGCTCGGATTAACTCAGCTTTGGTTCGAGCGTATCGGTTCAAGTTTGGTCAGATTGCTCCGGTTAAAGCTTCGCGACACGAACGGTTCGAAACTCAGGTCATGTTTTAGGTTCAGTCAGCTGGTCAACTCTTGATGCAGGTCATGGTTCAGCTCGGTTAGGTCAACCGCGGTCAACTACAGCTCAGTTCATGTTCGGGTTTTCGGGTCAACATTCGGGACCGGTCAAAGTCAATCAATGTTGGTCAAAGCCAAACCCGGTAACAAATTTAATCGAAGCGAATTATTATACGTTAGTTAGATTTTCTGTATTATACGTGAACCGAGCTTGACCGACTAACTAACGGTTTTACATTTAGTGATCTTGTTTCGTATTTGACATTTTGATATATTTAAGGTAAAATTTATATATAATGTTTGTTGAATTTTGACAAAAAATCGACTCTTTGATTGTCGGGTTATTCCAAAAACAGAGGAAACTCTGCCCGATTTTCGTTAAAAATCCAAAATACGACACGTATTTATAGTTTAAAAACGACACTTGACGGGATCCGAGTTTTATTATAAAATAAATATAAAGATATCTTTATTTTGATGATGTTACAAGCGAACAAAACCCGATACTCATTTAAAATAAATATAATGTATGTATCTATTTATTTCGAACAGTAATACTCCCGAATGGTTTTGCAAATAAATATAAGGTGTATATTTATTTCGAATATCAATACTCCCGAATGCTTTTGCAAATAAACAAAAGGTATATATTTATTTCGAACATCAATACTTCCGAACGCTTTCACAAATAAATATAATGTATATATGTATTCCGAACATCAACATTTCCGAACGACTTTATAAAATAAATATAATTGTTATATTTATTTCAACGTCGTTACTTCGTGTTACTTTACAAAATAAATATAATCGTCTATATTTATTTCGAACATCGGAATTCGGGATTCACTTTTCAAACATTTAATATTTGGAAATTATATAATATAAATATGATTATTTATATTTTCTTTCCATCGCCTAGCATCCGAATTCTTATAAAGTGAATATATTTGTTTATGTTCGTTTCTAACATCCGGGTTTGAATATATATATATATATACAGGGAGCCGCTAGAATGAGAACCACTCCCAGTTATGAGAACCATGAGAACCACTTTCAGCCAATAAGATTATGACAACTCAAAGGGTAGTTTAGTCATTTCCTTTTTATGTCTAATCTCTCCTCTCTCTCTCCTCTCTCCTCTTTAAAGTTGCAGACATTCTCCCACCTCTCTCTCTCATTTAAGTTGCACATCTTCTCTCATCTTCCAAAAACCCCTGCTCCGATCTCAACCCACCACCACATCACAACCACCATCCTCCTGCTCCGATCTCAACCCACCCTTCCATCCGGGCCACCTTCAGTGGCGGCGTTTGTTGGTGGTGCCGGTGGTGCAGCCGCCAAACACCTCCCCCCCCCGATCGAAACCCACCACCGCTGAGACACCGTGCAGCCGCCAAACACCGCCGCTGTCAATGTTCTCCTTCATCTCCGTCTGTCAATGTTGCAGCCACCAAACACCGCCGCTGAGACACCGTGCCGCCGTCGTCCGAGAGATTTAATGGCGATGATGATGTGGAAACCCACACATGAGCCTTGTTCTTCATCTGAGAGATTAATGGCGATGATGATGTCGGTGGTGCCGGCGTTTGTCGGTGGTGTCGGTGGTGCGACGTCGGTTGGTGCCGGTGTTTGAGTGGTGGCTAGAGGTGGTGCCGGTGATTGAGTGATGGCTATCGGTGGTTTAAACGGGGTCAGGTTTGTTTTTCGGTTGTTGATTGTTGGTTTGATTGGGTTCTTTTGATTTGTTGTTTCTGTTTTGATTGGGTTCTTTGATTCAAAAAGTTTTGGGTTTTTTGATTATTTTTGGTGGGTTTGATGTTGAATCTGGGTTTGAATATGGGTTTGATGTTTGAATCTGGGTTTCATGTTGAATCTGGGTTTCATGTGTGAATATGGGTTTGAATATGGGTTTGATGTTTGAATATGGGTTTGATGTTGAATCTGGGTGTTCTTGAATCTGAAGTTTGGGTTTTGATTCAAAAAGTTTGGGTTTTTTTTTTTTTTTCTGTTGAATTATGTTCATTATTTGTTGCTGGGGTTCATTTGATTTTGATTTTTGGGTATGTACAGCATGTATGATTGTTATTGTTGCTGGGTTTTCTTTGATTCTGTTGAATATGGTGCTTTTATGAATCGGTTGAATCTGTTTGAATCTGTTGAATGTGTTTTGAATGATGTTCATCAGGTGCTTTTTGAATGTTTGAATATGTGGGTTTTGATCAGTTTTTGGTTTTTGGGGCGATGATGATGCAAAAAAAAAAAAAAAAACTAGATTTTTGATGACGATGGCGCGGCAACGATGGTGGAGGGTAGGTTTTTGAACCCGCAACCCCACATTTGCAGCCTTTTAATTATCGGAAAAAATCTGAGCCAAACCCCGTTTTTTTTTCGAGATACTCTTTTGTTTTGTTGTTGTTGGTTTTTTATATTCTATTCACCAGTCGATGACGATAAAAATCTATCCGAGACACCTACCGACTTTGCGATTTATGGGTGCGTTCGTCTTGCGTAAACAAGTTTTTAGTGTAAAAAAGTCTTTGTGAAAAAAAAGTTCAACCGTAAACTTTTACGTCAAACGTAAAAAGTTTAACGTAAAATGTAAAAAGTTTAAAACGTAAAAAAGTTTAACGTAAAACGTAAAAATTTTAACATAAAACGTAAAACTTTTAGCGTTAAACGTAAAAAGATTAAAAAAATTAACGTAAAACGAAAAAAAGTTTTAAAGTACAACGTAAAACGTAAAAAGTTTTACGTAAAAAACGTAAAAACATAAAAAGTTTTTCGTAAAACGTAAAACGTAAAAAGTTTTTACGTAAAAAGTTTAAAACGTAAAACGTAATAAACTTTAACGTAAAACGTAAAAAGATTAAAAAAAAATTAACGTAATACGTAAAACATACATTTTTTAACGTCAAACGTAAACTTTTAACGTAAAAACGTAAAGTTTTTAATGTAAAAATGTAAAGTTTTTAAAGTAAAACGTAAATATTTTAACGTAAAACGTAAAAACATAAAACGTAAACTTTGTAACGTAAAACGTAAACTTTTTAACGTAAAACGTAAATTTTTAACGTAAAACGTAAACCTTTTTAACGTAAAACGTAAATTTTTTAACAAAAAACGTAAACTTTTTAACGTAAAAAGACGGGCGTAAAAGCGACGCGTTAAAAAACGACACGTTAAAAAGCGACGCGTAAAAACGTAAAAGGTAAAAAGTTTTTCGTAAAACGTAAAACGTAAAAAAGTTTTACGTAAAACATAAAACGTAAAAAGTTTTTCGTAAAACATAAAACGTAAAAAGTTTTTCGTAAAACGTAAAACGTAAAAAGTCGGGCGCAAGACATTGAAAAAACGGCGCGTTGAAAAAACGATGCGTGAAAAAGTCGGGCGCAAGTCGGGTCGTAAAACGGGTCGTAAAAAATTGGCGCGTAAAAAACGGCGTTAAAAAATTGGCTCGTAAAAAACGGCGCGTTGAAAAAACGGCGTTAAAAAACGGCGCGTAAAAAAACGGCGTTGAAAAATTGGCGCGTAAAAAACGGCGCGTAAAAAAACGGCGTGTTAAAATAACGACGCTTGAAAAAACCCAGCGTAAAAACGGCGCGTCAAAAAAACGTAAAATGTAAAAAGTTTAACGTAAAACTTAAATTGTAAAAAGTATAAAAAATGTTTAAAAAATCTGAATTTTAAAATGTTTTTAATAAAAAAGTTATGTTTAAAAAAAAAGTAATAATATAATAAAACAAAAAACTAATAAAAAACAATAAAGATAAAAAGACAAAATAGAGTTATTTTACTAAATTACCCTTTTGGATTATAATATTAAAGACATAATAAGACAAAATCCATTTAATATTAATTTTTGTAACTTTTAATCTCATCCATCCATCAAGTTGATCAAAGGGCTAGAAAGTGGTTCTCATAACTGGAGGTGGTTCTCATTCTAGCGGTCCCCTATATATATATATAGGGGGCCGCTAGAATGAGAACCACCACGAGTTATGAGAACCACGAGAACCGCGCCCCGCGGGTGGCCGTTGACCACGAAATTTTTTTTACACCTAGATCCGTATATTTTAAGACCGGGTGTAAATTTTGGGTTCAAACGGCGCGCCCGAGGGGGTAGTTTTTTACGCCCAAAGTTTGGGTTTTTTTAATTTTTTTAATTTTACTTTTTTTTTTTTACCAAACTTTGGGCGTAAAAAACTACCCCCTCGGGCGCGCCGTTTGAACCGAAAATTTACACCCGGTCCTAAAATATACGGATCTAGGTGTAAAAAAAAATTCGTGGTCAACGGCCACCCGCGGGGCGCGGTTCTCGTGGTTCTCATAACTCGTGGTGGTTCTCATTCTAGCGGCTCCCTATATATATATATATATATATATATATATATAGGGGGGCTTTAGAGTGAACACTAGTGTATTTGCGAACTGATTGAACAAATCCTGGCCATTGATCTACACACGTGTATGGCCAGGATCTTATCATCAAATCGTAAAATACACTAGTGTATTTCAACATCAAATCCTGGCCATTGATCTACACACGTGTATGACCAGGATCAGTTCGCAAGCTACGCTAGTGTTCACTCTTGAACCTAATCCTATATATATATATATGTATGTATATATATGTATGTATATCTATTTATTTATTTCCGTCCTACGAAAACTACAACGGTATGTTACCGTATCATATACGACATTTCAAATACGTACCATTATTCATCCACACCTCCCTTCGTAGAGTCGTTTTGTGAGCGACTCGGTAGAGCTCGGACACGTAGTTTAACTACGTTGTTTTATTAGAAAACTCATAAGTATTCCTTCATAGGAATGTCGTAGTTGCACGTAGGGCTGTAAATGAACCGAACGAACACGAACGAGGCCTTGTTCGTGTTCGTTCGTTAAGGAAATAAATGTGTTCACGAACGGTTCATGAACACTTACCGAACGAGATTTTATGTTCGTGTTCACGAACGGTTCACGAACACAAGCGAACACAAATAAATTTGGCGAACGCGAAGAAGGATAAAGGTGGATGGCCCAGAGAGTAGCACTAGAACTTGAATCCCTTATTGTGGAACGGAGGTAGATCATATTCGTCGATGTAAATAATGAGAAAAGAAAGGGAAATGGTGCATAAACAAGGTGAAAGAGGGTTTCCTAGTTTAATTGTTAGGGTAATGATATAAATAAAAGTTTAATAGTATAAAAAGTATAGATAAAATATATGAAAGTATAAAAATCTTTAATTAAAACACGAACATACGAACATAAACGAATGCAAATGAAAGAATGTTCACGAACACCTTACCGAACGTTCACGAACACAATTGAACGAACGAGACCTTTGTTCATGTTCGTTCATTTAACTAATTGAACGAAATTTCTTGTTCATGTCCGTTCGTTTATTAAACGAACGAACATAAACGAACTTCCCGCCGAACGGTTCACGAACTGTTCGCTGAACGTTCGGTTCGTTTACAGCCCTAGTTGCACGCTAACTAAAAACACATTCTTGGAATGACACTACGGAATCACGCTAAGCTAGCATTGCACAGGAATGTCGAAGTGAGTTCATAACCCCCACTTTTTTAGTTTTACATTTTTACAAGTGTTTTTGGGGTGGAAAGACATGCAAGTTTTGCAAAAATAAACAACTTTTCGATGAACGAAAACTCATATTTCTAAACCGTGTTGCAAATGGATTTCAAGCAACTTAAATGGTTTACGAACGATTTAGACTAAACATACCGGTTATATAAAACACACGCGTATTTACGAAACGTGCATGATTTTCATGACTAGAGATGGGAATGTCCTAGTTACAACAACGGGACTGGGTTGGTCTGCGTATGAAAAACGAGACAACCCAATGGGTTCATGTCCCCTTTTTTTCTTAATTGCTTTCGGATTTATAACTCTCGGGGTGAAATACATGTCTCGATGGTATGGTTTAGCTAGGGAATGAACTGTTAGATCATGTGAACGAATAGTATCTCTCTTAAGTGCCATTAATCTTGTTTAAGACCGAGGGGCAAAGGTGGTAGATCTATCGGGTGTAGCGAGCCCCACTCTTGGGTCCTTGTGTGGCTCATGTAGTGCTTTTGTTGTTCCAGCCGGATGGACCGGAGGAAATCCGCTAGGTTTGAGTGCTTCCTATGTCGCCGCATATATTAATGTCCTCGCGAAACATTAATGATCTGTTCATAGACGCTACATACTAGTTTTTGATACTCGAATTTTCAAATGCTTTTAAGATTCAAATGATGATAACTCACAAATACATGGATTTACGAACTTTGGTAACGTATTTCAACTTATGTATAAGTAAGAGGACGGGATGGTCCTGCTTACAAAGACTCTCATGGGCTAGACTCACAGTTTTCATATAACATGCTGAGAAAATGATTTTTACTATATTTTCTCAACAACTTTTAAACCGGTGAACAAAAAGATTTGTTAGAAATCTTTTCCAAAACAAACCTATGAACTCGCTCAACTTTATGTTGATTTTTCGCATGTTTCTTTCTCAGGTCACTTCTTCAAATTATGGCACGGTTGGAATAGGAGAACCATTGGAGATTCGAGTACTTATTGGGCGTTCGTGTTCTAGAAGTCTTAGCTTATTTGCTTCCGCTGTGCAATAAAGATACCGATCCAGTCACGCCAACCTCTGATATTTCGAGGTGTGACAGATTGGTATCAGAGCTATAGGTTACAGCGAATTAGGTTTCTGTAGAGATACCTTGGATCTAACCACACACTCTCTCTCTGGGGACTTAGATTATTAAGACCTTGAAAATATACCGAACGCCTAAGACTCGACTATGGTCTCCAACCGTTGCCGAAAACAATGAGCCAACAATTTTGGTTTTAAAATACAGAAGTGTTGTGTTTGATACATGTTACACAAAACCATTACACACAAAAATCAAAACTTTGAGAGTTTTAGATAACATGCATTTAGGACCTTTGGAAAACTCTTGATGATGAACTTATGTTGAAGTTCATTAAAGGTCAACACGTAGGAACCACGTCTATTAACTCGGGTAAACGCCATTATTATGTCGTCTATGCTATTTTATTTAGCCGAGCAGATAACCTACGCAAAACAAAGTACGGGCGCGTAAATTACGCGAAACTCAATCTACACATCAACGGAGGTTGAAGTACATCACAAACGACTATCGAGGCGAGGCCTTTGGAAAGACACGATGGCACAATTCGACGATGCTAGATTCCATCAACAGGGGAACTATCGATCAGGATGCGACGATTTGTCACACGGTCCTGCAAACGACACGAATCACGCCAAGGAGAAGACGAATGTCTCCACATTCCTCCTACCTAATTAGCGACGAATACGCTATGTTCAACATTCCATGGTAATGTCACCTAACAACCGGTCATCACATGAAACCCCAGGTAAAGTCCTTAAATTTCTTTTATTGAAATTCCGACTTTTGCATCTAGTGAGTAGATTTTTACACCTCTACTCCTCTTAATGGTCATTGCATCACGATAATTTCTTTCATTATAGCAAACAGTCATATGCTTCATTTCTTGAAAAATTCATGTGTTACACATGCGTTGTTCGTTACGCATGTGGCTTCACAGTGCATGATCGTTCTCATAAAAAAATTCAATTATTATTTCGCTATATCTAATTTTCGCTTTGTGATCCGAATGACCTGCATTATTGTTGTAACACCCCGTGTTTTGAAAGTCAAAGTCAAAGGAAGAAAAGATTGCTAATTGCGATCTGCCACTCCTTGCTTAACTATTGATTGTACACCGTGACTTGTAATCGAATCCTTTTATTTGTTTTCTTTAGTTGTATTATGTGGAGTATCTATAATAATCGAGGTTTAATCAATGTTAATCGCTAATCAATTTATCGCATCACAATCGCGTTTGCAACTTGATTTATAGGTTCTGTATATTGTTTTACGTGTGTGTGCTATTTATGTGTTAATCGTGCATTTTACTTTATGTTGTGGTGGTTAATCGAAACGCAATCACAACTCTATCGCAACGCAATCTAATCGCAAACGCTAAACGCAAGTTTATTTATGACGATTGTATGTTAGATATAGTATTGGTGTGACTATTAATTTAATCTATCGCATATCTTAATCGACACTCGCTTAAACGCATCGCAACGCTCAACACGCGTAACGAAACATCGAAAACTAACTCGCCGGATCACTTCGATCGAATGACCATTCGATTGAATGGTCATCGGTACGGATGACCATCTGATCGGATGGCCATCCGATCGGTTTGCCATCCGATCCAACACTTGCGCCACTTTCCTCTTTTGGAATCCTATAAATACCTCCTGTCACATCACAAACAGTGATGTGACAGCTCACTCGTTCGACCAGCGCCTCCAGCCCTCTTTTCTCTCGATTTCTCGCGATTCTTGTAAGTTTCTTCCCCAAATCTTGTACTTCTATGATCTAAACACACTTCTCCATCGCTTTCACCTTTGAATCTTTACTTTTAACCGTGAAATCAGCGGATTTGAGGTGTTCTAGGGTGATGTCATAATGGAGTTCTTATGGACTTCAAGATTGGGCCTCATTCCACCAAGAACAACTTAGATCTAAGAGATTTCAACATGTTAAACACTGATTTCGCATAGATCTAAACATTTTCAGAGATAAAAGGATTGAAAGATGGTTTTATAACTTTCTTTTAACTCTTTTACACTCAATGCACTCAAAACCGATAGAATCGGAGCTCGTTCAGGCCTTCTACTCGTTTTCTAGTGAAGTGTCGGTCCAAGATCTGATTTCCTATCAAGGAGACAACCGATTTCGGGTTGAACACGAACAACTGTCATGAACAGTTAACTGATCAGATTAGGGTGATTCCTGTTTGATCGGATGACTTGGGCCTGATGGAGTTCCCGTTGTTTAACACGTTGTCATACCGTCTCGATCAAACCGCGAACTTTTCAAAACTTAGCAAAATGTTTCAAACTTCAAACGATCAGGTGTTCAAACGGATTGCCGTCCGATCGGATTGCCGTCCGATCGAACGACAATCCGATCGGATTGCACATTGGTCTTCAACACTTAAACGTTTCACAAATTTTCAAACATATTAGTTCCAGCGGATTGCCATCCGATCGGAAGACCATCCGATCGAATGACCATTCTGCTGTGAACTTGTTCTCTGAGAAATGTCTCGCTGGACAGATCGCCATCCGATCGAATGACCGTTCGATCGAACGACCTGAAAGGTAGAGATACTTCTTTGATTTTAAAATACTACAACGAAAACTTCAAAGCCATCATACACAAACACATCCATCCCAAACGAATGTCAATCCGACCGAATGGCCATCCGACCGGATGACCGTCCGACCGGATTGTCATCCGATCGGATGACCATTCGTCACTCGTCTCACTTGCATCGTTTAACGCGTCGTTCTTCGCTTACGCTATCGTTAACTGTTCAGGTTAATCCCTCATCACTCCCTTCAATCCAAGAGAGTGTTTATTTACTAAACACGATCTGTGACTATACTCGATCCCTTTTTGCTTTACGCACCTTTGGGTGTTACATACGTTACTTATTCAAATCACAATCGACACACTACGCAAACACTTTTATACGCTGACCGTTACTGCATGTTACGTGTAATTCGATGAATGCTTGTATGTTATGTTTACACAGTGATTGTTGCCTGACACCTTAGCAATGATAGTACTATAGTTTGGACTCAGCACCTGTCATAGACAGGGGTTGTTAAGGGCTTTACTTCATGTGTCCCAGTGGGGATCTGTGTTGCGCATTCTACAACTCGCAGTCACGTCTGTGCATATTTCATTGTCGATAACCTACATGCTTCACTTTGCTACATGTTACATGCTGGTTATGCGTAAACGTTTTCGCTATCTATTATATTATTATACTTGTATGCTCACCTTTACGCTATGTGTATTGACCTCTATTTTAACGTATGTGACAGGTGTTTAGGATGCTTTTGCTTGTTACTTGCTGGAATCGAGCTAGGATGGAGTCTAGAAACAAATCTAATAAAAAAATCTGAGTTGTCAGAACATTTGATCTGTCTTTGAGAAAACAATGTCTGTAATAACTGTTTTTATTTGATATATTATGGTATGGGACATAATGTTAAATATCTGGTAATTTTAGTTGTTATGGATTTCTCCTGGACAATCTGTTTCGCTCAGTGACGCGCCCCGATGTTTCCGCCATCGATTGGGGTGTGACAGATTGGTATCAGAGCCATAACTATAGGGAATTAGGCGAGACTCGACCTAGTCCGGGTCGATGTCTTAGAAACGCCCTAGTCTATAGTCTAAGTACCAACCGACCGACTTGTGCATACCCAGTGGGGGGTTTTGTACGACCATACTTGCTATTTCTCGCTCGCACTCGCTAAACTCTATCACTTAGCCTTTCCTAAGGCTCGCACTGCACACTATTTTCGAAAATGAACGAGTGATTAGATCGAGACTAGGTGTGAAAACCACAAACTCTCGATTGGATCGCTTGTTCGACGCGCATTTTACTATAAACACCAGAATTTGCGTTGAATCAGGAGTGAAATCCATACTTTGACACAAATTTTCCCTCTCTATCTCGTGATTCTATCACACAAATAGGAATAAGGTCGTTAAGTCAGGGGTGAAACCCAAACCTCGATGACTTGTTCCGTCCACTATTTTTGGTTTTACAAAACTCTCACCAAAGTCTCGACGGACTCCAATGACTTGGGTCACGCTGTAACTGGAAGGATGCATGCCGTTCGCCAAAAATCGAGATGAGAGCACAGTCCCGAAAGCCAAAGTGTGTACTCCAAGTCCTTGTGAATAGTCGTATCACTTTGGGTAGTCGATGTCTACACACCCAAGGCAATCTATCTTCGCTTTTATGTGTTTCGATTCTGGATTTCGCCGCTGCTAACTCTGAAATTCGTCGCTTGTATGTGAAACTTTTATATGTTTTATGTGGTTTTATGTAGTTGTGATTACGATTTAAAAAGCGGAAAGCGAAAAGCTGGAAGTCACCAACGCATCGTACCTTTTCGTTTTGATCCACATACACAATTCGCACTGCACATCTATCGCATGCTATGCTACTCGCTGTGTACTCGCTAATCGCAATCGCTATTCTCGAACGCGTGAACCTTGAATGATAAGTAAATATGTGTAAAATAGACGGGTGAATACGTGCAAAATGTAGTGTGTCCTCATGGTTGTTGTGTTCTATGTGCATTATGTGCTTTTGTGCTTACTTGATTACGTGCTTACGTGTAGACGTGTTACTGAGCTTTAGTGGTATTAAGTATGTTGTGAGGTGAGATTCGACATATAGTGTCTGAATCCTGTGGCGATGTCTATTGCAGACAATGTCGTCATTTGGATCGCACACTGCTCGCTCCGCCCGTCGTAATCACGAGGACAAATGCATTGCTGCTCTCGTTGCAAAGAAGATGGCTAAGGTCATTCCGCAAATTGTCAGCGAGTTGAATGAAAACACTAGCAAGTCCTCTGACGAGTCCAGGACTGATTCTCCTCGTGCTACTTTTAGCTTTAAGCAGTTAAAAGCCTGCGGACCCAAAGAATTCACCGGAGAAGATGGACCTACTGCCATGTTTCAATGGTTCGATTCCATCGAAGTCACCCTGCGCCAAAGCTGCTGTCCTGATAATCTCCGCACTATTAACGCCACTGGCGTTTTCCAGTCTAGGGCTCTGGACTGGTGGACTTCCGAAAGAAACAAGCGTGGAAATGATGCAGCCTATGGGCTTACGTGGGATGAGTTGAAGGACATTATGATGAAAGAGTTCTGCCCTCCCCACGAGCTTCAGAAGCTGGAGGACGAGTTCTGGCACATCAAACAAGAGGGTGGCGACAACGCTGGTTTAACTGCCCACTTCAAGCAGCTGAGTATCATTTATCCGGGCCAAGTTACTACCCCTGAAATCACCATCAAGAAATACATCCGTGCTTTACCGGATTGTGTGCCTGGTTTCGTTCAAGCTGCGAAGACGACAACTATTGAAGAGACCTTCCTGATCGCTGCTGAGATTAATGACAAGCGAGTATGGGCTGGTTACTTTGATAAGGCCTCCAAGAATCTTCATTAAGTTACCGCTGCTTCCACCGCTGAAACCGCCGCCGCACCGCAAGCTTCAAAGTCCTCCCGCCGCAAGAGAAAGAACAACAACAACAACAACAGTAGCAAGAATTGTGCTGTTACTGCCGCTCCACTTCAAGTTGTCCCTGCTCAGCCGCAACCTCAAAACCGCCAAGTAGCGGCACCGGTGACCAATGCACCGCCAGCCAAGCGTGCATATACTGGTCCTCACCCGCTCTGCCCTACATGTACTTATCATCATCCCATGGGGATTGCTTGCAAATTTTGTGTTCACTGCAACCTGTACGGCCACTTTACTGCCAATTGCCGTACTGGTCCACGTCAAGCTCCAGCTCCAACTCAAGGTCAAGCTCCTGCACCACAAGCTCTCCTACCTGCTCCCCAGAGCCAACAAGCAACTCCTGCACCCGCAGCTCATGCTAGAGCCTGCTTTGCATGTGGTAATCCCAACCACTTTGCAAATATGTGCCCCAACAGAGTGGTGAAGCAAGAGCCACAGCAGCAGCCGCAACAACATCAACAGCAGCAGCCAGCAGCCCGCGGACGTGCATACAACATCAACGCCCGCCAGGCTCAAGCAGACAACAACGTGGTTAATGGTACGTTCTGTAATGCCCTGCTTCTTCGTACTTTCCATATTTAGAAAGTCTCACCTTATATTTCTATTTTTGGAAATATTGTATTCCTTGTAATCGTATTTCGTTGTATCGTTATAAAATCCGAGACTTTGATCGTAATGAAACGAATCTTTTATACATCGTTTGTACAAGTTTATACATTGATACGTGCACTAGTTCGATACATGGTTCGTAATTCGCATAAACGTAAGTTTAATTCATAAACAATGATCGTGTATTCACAATTCTTAAATCTTTCGTACGTTCAAACACTTGGTTATTCGATTATAAAATTAAGTTATATGCTTTTCGCTTGATTAATACCTAAATGTAAATCATTCATACTTGTTTCATATGACACACTTAATATATCGCAAGTATGAGTATAAACACTAAACGCATAGTAGTATGAGTATAAGTAGAATCATAAAATGTATCGTTATGAGTATGAGTATAAGTGTAGGTATGAATAATAAGGATTACGTATATAGTATATGTCGGAACACAACGGATTTAAGCGTATAAAAGTGTTTAAAAGGTTGAGTTTGTAAATACGAACGATATAAATGAAATTGTCGCGAGATATCGGCTAAAATGTGCACGATGATACGCATGTATAGTGGTTTAAGAAAAACATCGAGTTTATCGAATTTAAATAGATTGAGTTTGGTTTGAAAGATAGAATGTAGTTTGTAAATTTAAGAGGGTATAAATTACTCAATGGTTATGCATAACGTCTTTTGTAATGAATGGAAATGCTACTTTTGTTTTTTTTTATTTTAAATAATTTACATAAGTTGAAGGTTGTCGGTCCCCATGAAGTCTTCTAGCCCACGTGTTTGAAATTTGAATGATGAATTAAGCGGTGTGGAAAAGGTTTTTGAAAATACGGGTTTGTTTCATTTGCATCCAAACAAGAATTTTTTTTTTTAAATTTTGAAGGTTCTTATGAAAATGTTGATCCTTAGAAATAAATTTAACAAAACGGACTTGGTGATCATTGGAAAGAGTTTTAACAAATGATTTGTTGATGTAAAAAAAATATCTTTGGTAAAACGATCATATAATATCTATAGGAACTTATAAGATATTCGAGACTTGGCGGGATTTATGAAAATCAAGGAGTGGAACTAGTCAACAAGGTGCGGGTTTCACCCCTAACTTGACGATTTCGTATCCTAAGTGTGGTTGGTACTCGTCGGGTCAAAAATTTAATTTCGACACTTTGACGAGGGTCCACTAGAATTTGGAAATGGAAATTCTCCATCAAGGTGAGGATCAAACTCCTAACTTGGTGGCGAATTTCGTGTAAAAAAAGAATAGGTGGATTGAGAGTCTTTCACCAAATTGTGGGTTTCACGCCTATTTTGGTGAAGTCGGAATTCAAACCAACTTATAAGTTCCTATAGATATTATACGATCGTTTTACCAAAGATTTTTTTTTTTACATCAACAAATCATTTGTTAAAACTCTTTCCAATGATCACCAAGTCCGTTTTGTTAAATTTCTTTCTAAGGATCAACATTTTCATAAGAACCTTCAAAATTTAAAAAAAAAAAATTTTGTTTGGACGCAAATGAAACAAACCCGTATTTTCAAAAACCTTTTCCACACCGCTTAATTCATCATTCAAATTTCAAACACGTGGGCTAGAAGACATCATGGGGACCGACAACCTTCAACTTATGTAAATTATTTTAAATAAAAAAACAAAAGTAGCATTTCCATTCATTACAAAAGACGTTATGCATAACCATTGAGTAATTTATATCCTCTTACATTTACAAACTACATTTTATCTTCCAAACCAAACTCAATCTATTTTGATTCGATAAACTCGACGTTTTGCTTAAACCACTATACATGCGTATCATCGTGCACATTTTAGCCGATATCTCGCGACAATTTCATTTATATCGTTCGTATTTACAAACTTAACCTTTTAAACACTTTTATACGCTTAAATCCGTTGTGTTCCGACATATACTATATACGTAATCCTTATTATTCGTACCTACACTTATACTCATACTCATAACGATACATTTTATGATTCTACTTATACTCATACTACTATGCGTTTAGTGTTTATACTCATACTACTTCATGTATCCAATACTTATGCCGTTTTGATACCTGTATTTGTCTTTTAGATCAATCATCCACTTTCATATCTCCCATTATTCTGCATTATCCTCGTCCTTATTCGAACCCCGTTAACAATCTAGCCTGTTGAAACATTCGAATCCTACCCTATCCCTTACTTTTAAAAACTACCTGGCTATTCTTAAACTCCCACGCGAACTACCACACTTTTCATCGAATACAAACCGTTTTATATACAAAATTTTCCTTCCTAATACGACACATTTTTAATACGTCTCCAATTTAGTATTCAAAACTTGCTTAAAATCGTTTTACCTAAACACGTTTCACTCATGCTTATGCCTCAAAACCATTTTAGCCAAACAAATTCTCTTACAAATCGATTTTGCCGTTCTTCAAAATTTCATACTTTTAATGTTTCAAAAATTTCAAGTCTCAATTTTAAATAATCACCTTTTTATTAAAACTCTTTCAAGCCTTCCTCTTGAATAAATTTCGGGATGAAATTTCCTAAAGGAGAGGAGACTGTAACGCCCTGCTTCTTCGTACTTTCCATAATTAGAAAGTCTCACCTTGTATTTCTATTTTTGGAAATCTTGTATTCCTTGTAATCGTATTTCGTTGTATCGTTATAAAATCCGAGACTTTGATCGTAATGAAATGAATCTTTTATACATCGTTTATACAAGTTTATACATTGATACATGCACTAGTTCGATACATGGTTCGTAATTCGCATAAACGTAAGTTTAATTCATAAACAATGATCGTGTATTCGCAATTCTTAAATCTTTCGTACATTCAAACACTTGGTTATTCGATTATAAAATTAATTTATATGCTTTTCGCTTGATTATTACCTAAATGTAAATCATTCATACTTGTTTCATATGACACACTTAATATATCGCAAGCTGGTGTAATTAAAACATGTCTCTTAATCCTTTTAGACCTTGATAACATGTTAACTGCACATCAGGCTTTATGTAGCATCTTACTTATATAAAATACCTCTTGTTTATACATTTTACATCATTTAAACAACAAAAAAAAAAAAAAATAATAATAAAAGCTGCCAAACAGCCCTTGCAATCAGCCATCTATGGCTGAATTATTTCTTTTTTTATTGCTTAAACTCTCACCTAATTGTATTAATTGCTCACCCTACTTAACCCTAATCCTTCCCCCTATAAATACCACTTATAACCAGCCTTCCTACCACTTTTGCATCACTAAAACACTCTCAAAACATCCTCCAAATCGTAGCTGAAAGCAAGAGTTCGAGTAGAAATACCAACATTCACAAAAGTGAGCATAACTCACTCATTTCTTGTCCGATTCACTCGATTCTTTTTCCTACTTCTTTGTATTGACCTTAGCTACGTTTCCATTGGTTTTCCCTGGAAAACCATGCCCTGAAATGTCGCCAAAAAGGCTCCAAAATAGGCTGTTCATTTCTGTTTTCATTTAATCTTTGCTAAACTTGTGTAAACTTGAGGAAACTCATCTCAAACCTATGTCCTTATGCTTATAACCACATCTATGGTTAGTTAAGCTTAAAAACAAGGTTGAGACATTCAAAATCAGAGGATTAATCCTCACAAACTTTCTGTTTTGTTCAAGGGTTTAACCCATAAGTGATGTTCAAGTTCAAGACTTGATGTAGGTGTGATTTAGGACTAACTTGGGTTGTCCTACATAAAATCCCCACATTGCTTAATGATTTCTTATAGATTAGTGTTTAGTATTCTTGTATTACTTGTAGTTCATGACCCTCCTTGTATGTTCTTACATCAAGTGTAGTGGTGAACACTTAGAGGGGCCTAAATGGAAGACATTCCTTCCTACCTCCTACATGATTTCTATGACAATAAAGAGGTTCCTAAATGGAGGATTTATCCTCCTACCTCATGCTTGAACTATTGGACTTATTGATATATTACATAATCTATATAATACTTATACATACTATCAAAGTATTCGAACCTTTGATAATGAATTTGTGTTCATTCGTCAAAGTACTAGATTACATCATCTAAGACCTAGTAACTTGTTACGATTCTAATGGGTATTAAACCTATGAAATCATTCTAACCCCTATGGGTTTTATAGTGTCAAGAACGAGTACTAAGTCTAGATGATTATTTTCGTGTATACTTACCTTGTTATACTTTAAATTCTAAATCTACACATCCCTTAATCTTCAATCCAAACCCATTCATACACTAAATCTCATTAACTCGTCAATACTCGGATAATCGGAAGACTTAGCAAATTTGTGAGTACGCTTGACCCATTTCCCTTTTAAATACACCTTGGGTGCAACATGTTTTACTTGTTAAACCGCACAATTCACAAACATGCTTTTATTCATTCGATCCGTATACATGGCTTGTTATGCTTAGGTTCATGCTAGAATACATACTACTTGTTAACTCGGCTTAAAAAATTATAGCGCTATAGGAGTAGCACACCACCCGACGGGGTTTTGTTAAGTCTTTATTCTATAATGGTCTCGTTGCTTTTGTTACGAGGGATTCTAAATACTAGTGGACACTAGAGTTGACATATTGTTATGCATGATAGGTTGACCTTGTATACCAAATGCTATGTTGGATTGAAAATACTTTTATACACATGCAACGAGTCTAAAACTAGTGTACTCGCCAATACCTTTGTATTGAACTATGCTTTTTAAAACATGTTGCAGGTTTAGCGATGATGTTGGTGATGCATGGAATCTAGTAGGATGCTTAGATACACACTTTAATTTGTATTCTTATTGCATTGTATTTCATTATTCATGATGTTGTATTTACTTCAAATTCTTGTAATTGATTCTTTAGAAATGAAATGAAATGAAATTTACTATTTAAATACTTGTCACAATTATTAGTGTTATGATGTCTCGAGCAATCTATTTCGTCTCACTCCGATGTTTCCACCATCGGTTGGGGTGAGATACGTTCCTTGTGAATGGTATATATGCTTCGTGTTTATTTGATACTGGAGCCGATAACGTTTTTGTATCGTTTGAATTCGAAAAGCTCCTTAATCATAAGCGCGCCTATCTCCCATCGACGTTCGATGTTGAAGTTGCCACTGAAAGAACCGTCGCTGTCAATTCTATTCTTCGTGATTGTATGCTTGAATTCAACAATCACATCTTTCCTATCGATCTTATCCCGATGCAGCTCGGTAGTTTTGACTTCATAGTAGGCATGGATTTTCTTCACGAAAATCATGCTGAAGTCGTTTGATTTGATAAGATGATTCGTTTCTCGCTCGCTAATGGTGATCAATTGTGTGTTTACGGTGAAGTCGCATCGAAGAAACTCAAACTTATGTCGTGTGTCCAGGCTAGCAAGTATCTCCGCAAGGAATACCAAGCTTTCTTGGCACACATTGTAGTAGCGAAGAAAAAGGAAGTTAAGGCAATGGATAAGGTGCCTGTGGTTCGTGATTTTCCTAACGTCTTCCCTGATGATCTACCTGGTTTACCTCCGAGTCGTGATATCGACTTCCGTATTGATCTCATTCCTAGAGCAAATCCTGTTGCTAAATCTCCTTATCGTCTCGCTCCGTTTTAAATGCGCGAACTCTCGAGTCAACTCCAGGAATTACTTGACAAAGGCTTCATTCGCACTAGCACCTCTCCTTGAGGCGCACCAGTCCTCTTCGTCAAAAAGAAGGATGGATCGTTCTGGATGTGCATCGACTATAGGGAGCTGAATAAGCTGACTATCAAGAATCGCTATCCCCTGCCTCGAATCGATGATTTGTTTGATCAATTACAAGGTGCTACGTGTTTCTCGAAGATGATTTACGCTCAGGCTATCACCAGTTACGTATCCAGGAGGAAGCTATACCAAAAACCGCTTTCCGAACCCGATACGGCCATTATGAATTCGTCATAATGCCCTTTGGTTTAACCAATGCACCCGCGGTTTTCATGGATTTGATGAATCACATGTGTAAACCATTTCTTGACCGTTTCGACATCGTATTCATCGACGATATCCTTATCTATTCGAAGTCGAAAGCCGAACACGCGCAGCATCTACGTTTGGTTCTCGAACTACTGCAGGGGAATCGACTCTACGCCAAGTTCTCCAAGTGTGAATTCTGGCTAGAGGAGGTCCAATTCCTCGGTCACATCGTCGATAGTCAAGGTATACATGTCGACCTCGCGAAGATTGAAGCTGTTAAGAGTTGGGTTACTCCAAAATCACCATCCGATGTTCGTTCGTTCCTCGGATTGGCGAGCTATTACCGTCGATTCATCGCTGACTTCTCAAAAATCGTCGTTCCGCTTACTTCTTTAACGATAAAGACAAGCCTTTTATTTGGGGAACTGAACAAGAGACTGCCTTTCAAACTCTCAAGCATATGCTCTGCAATGCTCCCGTTCTCACTTTACCCGATGGAAACGATGACTTCATTGTCTACTGCGATGCCTCGAACCTTGGTCTTGGTTGTGTTCTCATGCAACGTGACAAGGTTATCGCTTACGCATCTCGTCAGCTCAAGATCCACGAGAAGAACTATACAACCCATGATCTCGAGCTTGGTGCGGTTGTTTTTGCGTTGAAGATTTGGCGACACTACCTTTATGGTACCAAGTGTGCGGTCTTCACAGACCATAAGAGCCTACAACACATCCTCAGCCAAAAGGAACTAAATATGCGCCAACGCCGATGGGTTGAACATCTTAATGATTACGACTGTGAGATTCGTTATCATCCTGGCAAAGCAAATGTCATTGCCGACGCTTTAAGCCGACGAAGCTATTTGCATAGCGTTCGTAATACCCAAGCCCAGTTTAATCTCGAAGCTCTTATCCGTGATGCCCAACATGCTTGTTTTACCGAACGAACTTTAAAGAATGAAAGGATTCTCCATAATGGCGACCGGTTAGTGAATAAATCAAATGGTATATTCCATTATCTTGACCGAATTTGGATCCCCAAGCGCACCAACTTACGACAAATTTTGCTGGACGAAGCCCACAAGTCTCGATATTCTATTCATCCCGGTGCCGATAAGATGTACCAGGACCTTCGCTACAATCATTCGATGGTAGTACCCTTGATTAGTGAGGACATTAATGGAGTCCATAAGAGAGATTCCCTTTTTCATTATGGGATGGTCCAAATTTTAAGGACCTTATTAGACAACCTATTAGCCGCTTCACGAAATGGAAAAGATGGAATAAGAATTTTTCCGACTCCCCCATAAGAGCTATAAACTATCGGCAGTAGGTTGCAAATCTTGGTTCATTGGTTGAAATAGTGCTCTTATTCGGTTAACCTAGAACTTAAGCGTAATGCACTATATATATCGATGATTTAGCATCGGCTATGAAAGGGAACTTTAGGGTTTCAAAACCTGCTCATTATAAATCCATTATGGACCTAACTCAGATACTCATGTTATATAGATTAAGAAATAACCAGTCAAAGTTGAGACTGCCCTAAAAGTTTGTCAAAGATTTTGTAGCTAAGTTTAAAAGGTTTAAGAATGGAGGCGTTAGCCCTCCTGATGAATGACTAGAGGCAGTTCACATTAATAATGACACTAGATAAATCCTTTATTGTGATTTTATTGCTAAGAGTCATGTTTGGGTTCAGATACCACTAAGTCTCTCATAAGACCATAAGCTTAGCAAACTGTTAGAAATTTTTCCATAAGAACCCCAGATATTAAGTGTAAGGTAAAACTTACAGGCGAAGTCATAAGAACCATTTTTCTGTTCCTGTTAGAAATCTCTAATTATGGAATTCTAGATGTATCCTCTCTCTAGAAGAAGTGCGTCAACATATATAGTTGATATCTCTTTGATCTCTATAGATTACGAAAACCAGACAGTATGAAAAAAAAGCGCCATATGAGGATTGATGTATCTTAATAAGTTCCATAGATTGCTTCCATGCCTGATCAGTATGGAGGTTTAATGCTTGGAACCGCAAGGATATTCTAATAGTCATATGGTACTACAGTCAACTAATGGTAATCAAAGAAGATATCCATGATGGAAATTGTCCAAGTAAATGTTCCCGATTAAGGAATTCATGGACTTGTGACATAAATGTGTCACTTATCTGGCACAGAAAATGACAGTTGAACTGGAACCTGAGATTTGGAAAATCTCTATAACCTCATTGTATCTTGATTACCCTGTTTACCTCCTGAGAGGTAGGTAGAATTAAGATTTATATCCCATTTAGGGTTGTGTTCTTACAGAATCTCCAAGACGGCTAGTGCCATTATTAGAAGAATCAAAACCCCAATTAAATAAGTTTTGAAAATAAAGAATTCATATAGCCTAACCCTATATTCTAAGAATTCGGTATTGTTAATTAAGAAAGACGGTTCATTTTGCTTATGCATTGATTACCGCAACCCAAATTAGGCAACAATTAAGAATTTCCATCAGCTGCCCTGGATCGTCGATTTGTTCGACTAACTGTGAGGATTAACTATCCCTTAAGATTAGTTTTAAGTAATGGTTGGAATAACCATTTCACATTAAGGTAAGCTTTTCTATAATAGTTGTTGTATAAGTATCAAGGCTGCTCCTTTGGAGACCTTGCTTAGATGGAATGTTGGATATCTATTGATGAGTAGAAGATCGGTACGTCCAATCAGCAGGATCTGAAAGTTGCCTTGGAAACAAGGAATAGGATCATACAAATCCGTGATCATCTGTAAATTGTCAGTTTTGGCAGAAAATCAAAGATTAATGAGAATAGCAACCCTCCTAAGTCCTTGATTAAGGAATAAGGTTCAACAAAGAAATCACCCTGGAAGGGTGTGCCAATTTGTTAATTATCAGACTAGTTAAGCTCTGAATATATAAAATCATTTGAAGAATCGAATGTATCAAAGATCAAATAGCTTATGAGCTAAAACCTATTTAAGGAGCTTGACGGAGTACGCAATGTATTACACACTAAGGATTTAAGGATGTGTTTCGCCAATAAGTCAAGAAGCATTATCACATATTGATATGCAGATTTATGATATGATGAGCAACCTATATCGATTAAGGATCGACAGGTTAAAAAGCTCCAAAAGGATACATGTACCAAATATAAAGGTCACTTTGGGAGCTTGGAGAGATTCCAGATATGTTATAGAAGTTGAGTCCATTATGCGACAAAAAGTACTTCCAGCATCTTAGCAAATCTCGAGGTCGAGATTTCTTTTAAGGGGGTGAGGATGTAACACCTCGAAAATTTACGTCCAATAATGTATTGACACGTGTCATGGACTTTGAATATGTGAAAACATACTTTAGAGGGACTAAAGTTGACAAACAGTGAAACTATGTGAATATAAGGGTCCAAAGTGGAAACAATGGATAAATAGGCTCTAAAATAACCCTACATGATGTTTATAATCTTAAACGGATAAATCATGGATCATACGAAGCGGAAAATGAAAGAAAGTGAGGAATTTCAAACTACAGGGGCTAAATGTGTCAACATGTTGAAAGTATACCTCTGAGTGACCTTTTGGCAAACCCGAAGCTTTGTAATGATAAAATATACTCACTAGAACATGTGATAAAAATTTCATCAAGTTTCGTTATCGTATGAGAAAGTTATGATCAAAACCGTGCACGAAGGGTTAGTTGCGTTAACGTTGAGTTTCGAGACTTTTCGGGTAAGCACAAAGTTGTTCAAGGACTTTACCATGTTTGTAAATGTCCCAAGGTCCCTAAAAGTCAGGTTTTAGGGTCCAATGTGCAAGAAAAGTAGCAAAAACCACGAACCAAAGGACCAAGGACCAAAATGTAAAACATAAAAACTTGTTTGGCTGGTTTGCACTCATACGCGACCCGCGAAGGGGGCTCTCGCGGCCCGCCTACAAGCTGCCAGCGACGAACAACCTGCAGATGTCGGTTTCCAGGACTGATTTTGACTTTAACAGCTGTGAATTGATACCATGGGCTCTCCAATGGGTTTATATGCATACAAGGGCACTTGGACTGATCCTACAACATCTGTAAACACTTGTAACATCATCAAATGAGATCAAAGTTGTCATAAAAAGATCATTGAAGTTGCAACATGCAACACTTGCATTTACAAAAATTCAAAAGACAACTTCTGGAGCTCTCTGGACGTCAAGACATCTTCCTAGTGATCTCTAAGCTTTATTAGGACTCTTGTAAGTGTTCTTAACCTTCTCAAATTCGTTCTAGCTTAGTATATTAACCGAAAGTCAATCCATCGTAAATTAAGTTTGACTTCGTGATTAAACGAAATTGGCTCAGTCTTTTCTCAAATTGAAAGTACCTACAAGTTGGTATTTATGTGGGTAACAAACCCTCAAAAGGGTATTTTCAGATTCCCACTCTAAGTATGTTAATTGTCGAGTCAAAGCTTGTTTCAAAAAGTCAACAGAATGTGTTTTGCAAATTTAAGCATGATTAGCAATGTAGGGTACATGCAACCTGTTTGATCATTAAAATAACTTAATAATTAATGTAAGAACATGTCTCAACATGTTCATCTCGACAATTTTCAGTTTAAACCCGAATCGGAGCCGAAAGTCGCATAAATTGACTTTTCTTTGACTTTCAGTTCTGATCCGTTCATGCATGTTTGAGATCTGCCTTAGAGCTTATTTTGGACCAATTTTCATATAAGTTTAATTCTCTGAGATTTTACAACTTGGTTCAACACTTATCCGGTTCATATGCATGTTTCCGATTAATGCTTAAAAGTTGACTATTATGCCCTTTTTACTATAAAATGTGATTTTTGAAAAAGTGAAAGAGTAGAAACATTTGTTACTGATTTATAAACTTGCACCTAAAATTTGATATCAGTTTGAGGTCTAGATTAAGAGTTATGCTCAATATCGTAATTTGAAAGCTTTATGTTCCTTAAACGGCGTAATTAGCATATAACCTATTTAAACCCACTTTTTGATATCAAACTTTTTACCCACTGATGTTATATAATATTTTGGGATTTTTAAAGATTTTTATTTAATTGTTGGCTGATCATATCATAGGTCTCTAAGTTTAATTCGGTAAATACCGATTTTGCCCTTTTAAGCCATAAAATGAGTTTTACAAACCCTTTTGACTCCAAACCTTTTTCTACTGATTTTATTTGTTAAATAAAATATTTTGAGCATTCTGGAAATATAAAAATATCAGCTTTCTTTTAAAAACCCGGAAACGGCTCTAAATCGCCTTTTTAAGCGTTTTTAACGCATAGTATGTACTATAACCATATTAAACATATAAGGTTGATACCTACTGATGTTTTTAGCATATTTTTATAAAATAACAGTAAGTACAAGTTTATAAACTCAGGTTTCCAATTTTGACATTTTTAGCCCTTGTGAAATTACCAAAATACCCCTAAGGTGCATAGTTTGGTTTTTAAATGATAAGTCTCACATATGGGTCATACCCTACTGTTATAACATGTTAAATTAAGTATATTTACTGTATAAACCAGACCTGTAACTCAGATTTCTAATTTAACTCTTTTACAATCTTTTAAATGACCAAAATGCCCTTATGAGGCATAATTTGTGTTTAAATCCATTTTGGGCATAATAGAAGATATCTTACTGATATTATAACATACTTAGAGCACATTATCTCAGGGAACTTGCATATGACTCTTTCGGTTACCCGTAACGCTCTTTTCGCGTTCGGTTCGGTTTATGTAACTAGTTTGCATAAATTGACCAAGACGGGTCAAACATTATCATTTTTGTCTCAAAATCCAGAATGTATTTAGTTTACCCATATTATACAAGTATTCAAACTTGTCGGGTCTAAATCACATTCTATCTGGTCTTCGCTTAATCGTGCGTTTGAACCGTATCGTCCTTTAAAACTAGCCGGTCTAAGCTTAAGCTTAAATAAAGACCCGTTAGAAATCTAATAGGTTATTAAAAACCTTTGTTCCAGAATAGAAGAACCAGTAAAAGCTATCTGTACTTGCTTGATGGTATACGGCTGAGATTGAATTTATATTTAGCTCAGGTAAATACTTTTAACTTATTTTCCCTATACGGGCTTGGGTTACGGTATATAGAATACCGCTTGATCGAGCATCAAATCTTACATCTCTGAATGGTTAATTGAATAATTTGATCGGCTCGTTTAAACAGTCTTGTTCACTTAAAGCCTTTGGGGGGTTAATGACCATGTCCCGGATATCCTCGGCATCATCTTACGAGATGGCCACGACCTGAGCACGGGGTGTAGGCGTACACCTGTCAGTGTATAACTCTAATGTGGAGGGTCTATTGATCTTTAACCCGGACAAGATCCGAGCTACTGAACGCACAAGTAACATGTAATTCGTTCACAAGATTATAATAATAAATAATTATCCCAAGTTATAAAAATGTTTTGTGCCTTGAGCATTTAAATCAATTTTCAACCATTTTCAAAATGAGTCAGTTAAATTGTATTTACCAGTGTAAACTGACGTATTTTTCCAAAAGATTAAGTGCAGGTACTACTCGTACTCGGCTGGCGGTCTTCTAGAGCGTCCACAATAAGTCTCGCAAGCTTGGACGACAATAAAGCTGTTGAACAATATCTTATTTTATTTTGATCCGCCTGTGGATCCGTTTCAACTATTTGTGATATTAAATATTACACTTTATTCAAGTTGAAATGAATCTATCTTTGCTTCCGCTGTGCATTATATATTGTGTTGTTTGTCTATGATGATATCAACTACGTCACGATACTCCCCACCGGGCCCACCGGTAAAGTGTGGAAATATCGGGGTGTGACATCACATCACAAACAGTGATGTGACAGCTCTCTCGTTCGACCAGCGCCTCCAGCCCTCTTTTCTCTCGATTTCTCGTGATTCTTGTAAGTTTCTTCCCCAAATCTTGTACTTCTATGATCTAAACACACTTCGCCATCACTTTCACCTTTGAATCTTCACTTTTAACCGTGAAATCAGCGGATTTGAGGTGTTCTAGGGTGATGTCATCATGGAGTTCTTATGGACTTCAAGATTGGCCTCATTCCACCAAAAACAACTTACATCTAAGAGATTTCAACATGTTAAACACGGATTTCGCATAGATCTAAACATTTTCAGAGATAAAAGGATTGAAAGATGGTTTCATAACTTTCTTTCAACTCTTTTACACTCAATGCACTCAAAACCGATAGAATCGGAGCTCGTTCAGGCCTTCTACTCGTTTTCTAGTGAAGTGTCGGTCCAAGATCTGATTTCCTATCAAGGAGACAACCGATTTCGGGTTGAAAATGAACAACCGTCACGAAAAGTTAACTGATCAGATTAGGGCGATTCGTGTTCGATCGGATGACTTGGGCCTGACGGAGTTCCCGTTGTTTAACACGTTGTCATACCATCTCGATCAAACCGTGAACTTTTCAAAACTTAGCAAAATGTTTCAAACTTCAAACGATCAGGTGTTCGAACCGATTGCCGTCCGATCGGATTGCACATTGGTCTTTAACACTTAAACTTTTCACAAATATTCAAACATAGTAGTTCCAGCGGATTGCCATCCGATCAAATGACCATTCTGCTGTGAACTTGTTCTCTGAGAAATGTCTTGTTGGACGGATCGCCATCCGATCAAACGACCTGAAAGGTAGAGATACTTCTCTGATTTTAAAATGCTACAACGAAAACTTCAAAGCCATCATACACAAACACATCCATCCCAAACGAATGTCAATCCGACCGAATGGCCATCCGACCGGATGACCATCCGACCGGATGACCCTCTGACCGGATTATCATTCGATCTAATGACCATATGTCCGGATTGTCATCCGATCGGATGACCATTCGTCACTCATCTCACTTGCATTATTTAACGCGTCGTTCTTCGCTTACGCTATCGTTAACTGTTCAGGCTAATCCCTCAGCGTTCCCTTCAATCCAAGAGAGTGTTTATTTACTAAACACGATCTGTGAGTATACTCGATCCCTTTTTGCTTTACGCACCTTTGGGTGTTACATACGTTACTTATTCAAATCACAATCGATACACAACGCAAACACTTTTATACGCTGACCGTTACTGCATGTTACGTGTTATTCGATGAATGCTCGTATGTTATGTTTGCACAGTGATTGTTGCCTGACACCTTAGCAACGATAGTACTATAGTTTGGACTTAGCACATGTCATGGACAGGGGTTGTTAAGGGCTTTACTTCGCGTGTCCCAGTGGGGATATGTGTTGCGCATTCTACAACTCGCAGTCACGTCTGTGCATATTTCATTGTCGATAACCTACATGCTTCACTTTGCTACATGTTACATGCTGGTTATGCGTAAACATTTTCGCTATCTATTATACTATTAAACTTGTATGCTCACCTTTACACTATGTGTATTGACCTATATTTTAACGTATGTGACAGGTGTTTAGGATGCTTTTGCTTGTTATTTGCTGGAATCGGGCTAGGATGGAGTCTAGAAACAAATCTAATAAAAAATCTGAGTTGTCGGAACATTTGATCTGTCTTTGAGAAAACAATGTCTGTAATAACTGTTTTTATTTGATATATTATGGTATGGGACATAATGTTAAATATCTGGTAATTTTAGTTGTTATGGATTTCTCCTGGACAATCTGTTTCTCTCAGTGCCGCGCCCCGATGTTTTCGCTATCGGTTGGGGTGTGACAATTGTAGGCGTTGACTCCTTGATATCGAGTCAACGAACTTTCTTGAAACTCCTTTTTCTTTTCAAGTCACGAACATGGTTTTTCGTTGTAACTATGCCAAAATTTTCTTGTCAATACATGTATTTATTGTCGGATTGCGCCGAAACCAAGTTCAATTGTTTGAACTTGTCCATTACACATATTCAATTCAAGACACCATATGATGTATTGAAAACATCATATTCAAATTCATTTTTAACAAGCGTTTCACTTGTTCTGAGACGTAGTATACTTGTTTGGTCTTCAACTCCATTAAATCATTTGTTGATTTCGACACGTTTTGGTGGCAATTTCACTAATTTGAAGCTTGCGCTAAACTTGTTTACACATCTCATGCACGGATTTAATTATTTATTGATTGATTTATTTTAAATCCATTTTTAATTTATCATATTAAAGCGGTCTTAACACAATTGTGTGTTAAGACAATGGTACACAAAATTCATTTTATATTATGGTGTACCACCTAACGGTTCTTTCAACATCGATCGAATGTTTTGCGATATTCATTGCTTCTTCATCTTCGATCGAAAACATTATTTCTTTGATGTTCCATTTTCAATTGAAAATCCTCTCGTCCCTATTCGGAAGATTATTACCTTAAATTATATTTTAAATATGTCGCCAAGCAAGAAGCTGTAATGGAAATTCTCCCCATTTGAAGCCTAGGAAAGGCCAAGCTTCGTGTTGCGACTAGGATTAACGTACGACCAAGGAGAGGACATTCAGAACTAAAATGAAAGAAGAGACTCCTTTTACTGAAGATCGTTTCCTTAAAAGTCTTTATAACGATATTTATCTTTTGGTCCCTTTTGAGGACAACATCATTTCTTTTAAGTCCCTTTTAGGGCAATTCTATACCTCTTTTAAAACCATTGGGATGTTTTATCTAAATTTCAATTATATCATTATATATGAATATAATATATATAATAAATTAAAATAATATTTCTGTTATAAGATCTACCATTATAATAAAATGGCAAAATCTAAAAAGGACAAGACCTAGCCTCGTGTCATTATTGAGACCCGGCCAAGACGGCAGATCCTCAATTTAGGTTCAGATCCTTATTAACATCCCGAGTTAGGATTGTTCTGCATTAATTATTAAAAAGGAATCTTAAGGGTAAACCTAGCCTATATGACGAGGCCAAGATGGTAGGACCTATTCAAGAGATTCAAATCCTTGTTAACATCCGTAATATGTTAACACTCCTGGCAAAACGTGGTTCGATAAAATCACGTAAGTCATCCCTAGAATGGGTTATTCCAATCCTTCCTTATTAAAATAATCATCCCTTAAGGATGAAGTGCCACGGGCTATAATACACTATCCGATTGCGACATCGACAGTTGTGATCTTTTGAGATTCCTCGTCCTAAGGGGGTGAGCTATGCTCAAAGCCCTCTAGACGATAATCTGGTCGTCATGTCATTATTATGACCGCTTGAATGTCATTGAAGACCTAGCTAAAATGGTAAAACCTGTTTAAAAGAGATTCAGATCCTTATTAAACACTTGAAAACGTGTTAACACTCCCGACAACAGTGATGCGATAAAATCACGCTTGTCATCTTTATATTAGGAACTTCCAAACCCTTTATTTAGCCTATATAATCAATAGGAATCATGGCTAATAAACGTCGAACATAATGTACACATCTAAACATCCACATGGGATGTATACCTACGGGCAAAGATGCATACATGAAAACGATAGTTTTATTTCATAACTTCTTGTCAAGACAATGAATTATGAAATTTTCTGATCCAAAGGAATCATTGATTATGTTTTAAAATTTCCCTAGTGACAAGGCATCTGTGCCATCGAAAAGTCCTTTGGAACAAGCCGTTGTGCTATATGAGATGTCAGTATGACATTGACAGTCGTGACTTATGTCCCCTGTCTAATAAATATGAAGGATTATATTCCGCTTAAATGCCAAAGATGGTTTATTTAAAAACTTAGGCAAAACATAATAAAATAAATTAAATACTATCTATTGGCCTATATGGTTTAATTGCACCATGGCTATTTATTCATCAAAATTCGACAATTCGCTATATGATTAAACAAATTGTTTCTACTTGGTTAGTAGCCTGCAAAGCTTCACCATGGCTGACTCCTCAGAAGCTCACAATCATCCAGTTAATCAGAATGATGATACAAGACTGAATTTAACGAGCGCCGAGTTACAGGCTATGTTAGATATAGCTGTAAACAAGGCAATAAACCGAGCGTTAAGGGATCGTAAGCGAAAGTGCAAAAATGCCCCAAATAAAGGTCGTAAAAAGAGTAAGACCGGTTCAAACCATAACCCGTCTAAGCCAAATGAGGCAAAGCCCAAATGCAATAACTGCAGGAATCAACATGCTGGAAAATGCACAATCGACCCACGTGCTAAATTATGTGGAATTTGCAAAACCAAGGGGCATAAGACCTTGGATTGCAAGAAATTGGAAGATGCAAACTGTTTCAGTTGTGACGAAAAAGGCCACATCAGTACCAATTGCTTTAAGGCTGCCAAGGAAGGAGCAGCTAAGTCTGGCAAGGATTTAAAGGACAACCAGCAGGCGGGTGAAAAACCCAGATGCAAAATCTGCAAGAAACAGCACTTTGGGAAGTGCAGGTATGGATCGAACTCGCATACACATACGAGAACTTTTGCATGTGGGATATGCAAGTCCAAGGGGCATAAGACCTTGGACTGCAAGAAGATGGAAGACGCAACCTGCTATGGTTGCAATGTAAGAGGGCACATTAAGACCAACTGCCCTAAATATGCTAAAAAGCTTGAGGAAGTTAAAAAGATCAAAGCTGGAAGCTCTCAAATGGGTGCTCAAGAGACTGTTCAGGATAACAATATCACAACAGGTACTTCCTTTACCAATAACGCTCACGCTAGAGTATTAATTGATTCAGGTTCAGATAAGTCTCTCGTAGACAATAGATATTGAAAATCATTAAATCTACTTGTTAAAACTCTAAGCGTTAAGTATGAAGTAAAATTGGCCGATAGTACCTCAGAAACTGCTTCAACAATATTAGATGGATGTTTTATGTCCATTAGGAATCATTTTTTTCCGATGTCCTATTTTTCCGTTAAAATATAAGGACACAATATAGTTATAAAATCGATTGGTTGTCTGAAAAATCAAGCCCATATTGTGGGTGATAAGAAGCAATTAATTATCAAGACTCCTTATGAGACAACCCTCATAATTACATGCATCCGTACGATTAATAAATATTAAACATAAAAAATGGTGGAATTGGCCGTCCCCGGAATCGAACCTGGGTCTAGGCCGCACCCTTTCGCGCGCCTAGCCAACCGAGCTAGGTGCCTAGTTTGTGAAATCTCCATTTTGATTAAATATAAGCACATGTATAATCAAATAACACTCCTTAGGAATGTTCATATGGTTTAATAATACCATGATCGATGTATGATAAGTCGTCAGGATGATGACTAGCTGGGAAATGCACTCAATTAATTATTAAATTGGTATTTAATACCAAAAGAATTGAGTATGGAAAACTCAGAAGAGACAACAGTCGCAATGCTAAGATATGCGACCAATGTTAATAGTGCACCAAGTGTGAACCTCAATGTTAACATAGTTAATCTCCAAAACTATAATTATCACTGCTGAGAAGGGCTATGAGAAAAGCCATGAAGAGCCAAACGCTGCTCACTCTAAAACACATGACACTGCTCATGAGAAGAGCTTTATTCATATTCCATATGCGAAGAATAACCCAAATAAAATCATATGTGGCAAGGAGCCCATTCTTTTTAGGATTTACTTAAAAGTACCTCGTCTCTTGGAAGTCAAGAGACTTCAATAGTAAAAAGGGATCATCGATTACAAGAAATTGTTGGATGAAGTAGAAACCATTAGGTATGTCAGCAGTTATGCTGGAAAGCACACGGTAAGGTATGCATCACAATCATTCGATGGTAGTACCCTTGATTAGTGAGGACATTAATGGAGTCCATAAGAGAGATTCCCTTTTTCATTATGGGATGGTCCAAATTTTAAGGACCTTATTAGACAACCTATTAGCCGCTTCACGAAATGGAAAAGATGGAATAAGAATTTTTCCGACTCCCCCATAAGAGCTATAAACTATCGGCAGTAGGTTGCAAATCTTGGTTCATTGGTTGAAATAGTGCTCTTATTCGGTTAACCTAGAACTTAAGCGTAATGCACTATATATATCGATGATTTAGCATCGGCTATGAAAGGGAACTTTAGGGTTTCAAAACCTGCTCATTATAAATCCATTATGGACCTAACTCAGATACTCATGTTATATAGATTAAGAAATAACCAGTCAAAGTTGAGACTGCCCTAAAAGTTTGATAAAGATTTTGTAGCTAAGTTTAAAAGGTTTAAGAATGGAGGCGTTAGCCCTCCTGATGAATGACTAGAGGCAGTTCACATTAATAATGACACTAGATAAATCCTTTATTGTGATTTTATTGCTAAGAGTCATGTTTGGGTTCAGATACCGCTAAGTCTCTTATAAGACCATAAGCTTAGCAAACTGTTAGAAATTTTTCCATAAGAACCCCAGATATTAAGTGTAAGGTAAAACTTACAGGCGAAGTCATAAGAACCATTTTTTTGTTCCTGTTAGAAATCTCTAATTATGGAATTCTAGATATATCCTCTCTCTAGAAGAAGTGCGTCAGCATATATAGTTGATATCTCTTTGATCTCTATAGATTACGAAAACCAGACAGTATGAAAAAAAGCGCCATATGAGGATTGATGTATCTTAATAAGTTCCATAGATTGCTTTCATGCCTGATCAGTATGGAGGTTTAATGCATGGAACCGCAAGGATATTCTAATAGTCATATGGTACTACAGTCAACTAATGGTAATCAAAGAAGATATCCATGATGGAAATTGTCCAAGTAACTGTTCCCGATTAAGGAATTCATGGACTTGTGACATAAATGTGTCACTTATCTGGCACAGAATATGACAGTTGAACTGGAACCTGAGATTTGGAAAATCTCTATAACCTCATTGTATCTTGATTACCCTGTTTACCTCCTGAGAGGCAGGTAGAATTAAGATTTATATCCCATTTAGGGTTGTGTCTTACAGAATCTCCAAGACGGCTAGTGCCATTATTAGAAGAATCAAAACCCCAATTAAATAAGTTTTGAAAATAAAGAATTCATATAGCCTAACCCTATATTCTAAGAATTCGGTATTGTTAATTAAGAAAGACGGTTCATTTTGCTTATGCATTGATTACCGCAACCCAAATTAGGCAACAATTAAGAATTTCCATCAGCTGCCCTGGATCGTCGATTTGTTCGACTAACTGTGAGGATTAACTATCCCTTAAGATTAGTTTTAAGTAATGGTTGGAATAACCAATTCACATTGAGGTAAGCTTTTCTATAATAGTTGATGTATAAGTATCAAGGCTGCTCCTTTGGAGACCTTGCTTAGATGGAATGTTGGATATCTATTGATGAGTAGAAGATCGGTACGTCCAATCAGCAGGATCTGAAAGTTGCCTTGGAAACAACGAATAGGATCATACAAATCCGAGATCATCTGTAAATTGTCAGTTTTGGCAGAAAATCAAAGATTAATGAGAATAGCAACCCTCCTAAGTCCTTGATTAAGGAATAAGGTTCAACAAAGAAATCACCCTGGAAGGGTGTGCCAATTTGTTAATTATCAGACTAGTTAAGCTCTGAATATATAAAATCATTTGAAGAATCGAATGTATCAAAGATCAAATAGCTTATGAGCTAAAACCTATTTAAGGAGCTTGACGGAGTACGCAATGTATTACACACTAAGGATTTAAGGATGTGTTTCGCCAATAAGTCAAGAAGCATTATCACATATTGATATGCAGATTTATGATATGATGAGCAACCTATATCGATTAAGGATCGACAGGTTAAAAAGCTCCAAAAGGATACATGTACCAAATATAAAGGTCACTTTGGGAGCTTGGAGAGATTCCAGATATGTTATAGAAGTTGAGTCCATTATGCGACAAAAAGTACTTCCAGCATCTTAGCAAATCTCGAGGTCGAGATTTCTTTTAAGGGGGTGAGGATGTAACACCTCGAAAATTTACGTCCAATAATGTATTGACACGTGTCATGGACTTTGAATATGTGAAAACATACTTTAGAGGGACTAAAGTTGACAAACAGTGAAACTATGTGAATATAAGGGTCCAAAGTGGAAACAATGGATAAATAGGCTCTAAAATAACCCTACATGATGTTTATAATCTTAAACGGATAAATCATGGATCATACGAAGCGGAAAATGAAAGAAAGTGAGGAATTTCAAACTACAGGGGCTAAATGTGTCAACATGTTGAAAGTATACCTCTGAGTGACCTTTTGGCAAACCCGAAGCTTTGTAATGATAAAATATACTCACTAGAACATGTGATAAAAATTTCATCAAGTTTCGTTATCGTATGAGAAAGTTATGATCAAAACCGTGCACGAAGGGTTAGTTGCGTTAACGTTGAGTTTCGAGACTTTTCGGGTAAGCACAAAGTTGTTCAAGGACTTTACCATGTTTGTAAATGTCCCAAGGTCCTTAAGTTTGACTTCATGATTAAACAAAATTGGCTCAGTCTTTTCTCAAATTGAAAGTACCTACAAGTTGGTATTTATGTGGGTAACAAACCCTCAAAAGGGTATTTTCAGATTCCCACTCTAAGTATGTTAATTGTCGAGTCAAAGCTTGTTTCAAAAAGTCAACAGAATGTGTTTTGCAAATTTAAGCATGATTAGCAATGTAGGGTACATGCAACCTGTTTGATCATTAAAATAACTTAATAATTAATGTAAGAACATGTCTCAACATGTTCATCTCGACAATTTTCAGTTTAAACCCGAATCGGAGCCGAAAGTCGCATAAATTGACTTTTCTTTGACTTTCAGTTCTGATCCGTTCATGCATGTTTGAGATCTGCCTTAGAGCTTATTTTGGACCAATTTTCATATAAGTTTAATTCTCTGAGATTTTACAACTTGGTTCAACACTTATCCGGTTCATATGCATGTTTCCGATTAATGCTTAAAAGTTGACTATTATGCCCTTTTTACTATAAAATGTGATTTTTGAAAAAGTGAAAGAGTAGAAACATTTGTTACTGATTTATAAACTTGCACCTAAAATTTGATATCAGTTTGAGGTCTAGATTAAGAGTTATGCTCAATATCGTAATTTGAAAGCTTTATGTTCCTTAAACGGCGTAATTAGCATATAACCTATTTAAACCCACTTTTTGATATCAAACTTTTTACCCACTGATGTTATATAATATTTTGGGATTTTTAAAGATTTTTATTTAATTGTTGGCTGATCATATCATAGGTCTCTAAGTTTAATTCGGTAAATACCGATTTTGCCCTTTTAAGCCATAAAATGAGTTTTACAAACCCTTTTGACTCCAAACCTTTTTCTACTGATTTTATTTGTTAAATAAAATATTTTGAGCATTCTGGAAATATAAAAATATCAGCTTTCTTTTAAAAACCCGGAAACGGCTCTAAATCGCCTTTTTAAGCGTTTTTAACGCATAGTATGTACTATAACCATATTAAACATATAAGGTTGATACCTACTGATGTTTTTAGCATATTTTTATAAAATAACAGTAAGTACAAGTTTATAAACTCAGGTTTCCAATTTTGACATTTTTAGCCCTTGTGAAATTACCAAAATACCCCTAAGGTGCATAGTTTGGTTTTTAAATGATAAGTCTCACATATGGGTCATACCCTACTGTTATAACATGTTAAATTAAGTATATTTACTGTATAAACCAGACCTGTAACTCAGATTTCTAATTTAACTCTTTTACAATCTTTTAAATGACCAAAATGCCCTTATGAGGCATAATTTGTGTTTAAATCCATTTTGGGCATAATAGAAGATATCTTACTGATATTATAACATACTTAGAGCATATTATCTCAGGGAACTTTCATATGACTTTTTCGGTTACCCGTAACGCTCTTTTCGCGTTCGGTTCGGTTTATGTAACTAGTTTGCATAAATTGACCAAGACGGGTCAAACATTATCATTTTTGTCTCAAAATCCAGAATGTATTTAGTGTACCCATATTATACAAGTATTCAAACTTGTCGGGTCTAAATCACATTCTATCCGGTCTTCGCTTAATCGTGCGTTTGAACCGTATCGTCCTTTAAAACTAGCCGGTCTAAGCTTAAGCTTAAATAAAGACCCGTTAGAAATCTAATAGGTTATTAAAAACCTTTGTTCCAGAATAGAAGAACCAGTAAAAGCTATCTGTACTTGCTTGATGGTATACGGCTGAGATTGAATTTATATTTAGCTCAGGTAAATACTTTTAACTTATTTTCCCTATACGGGCTTGGGTTACGGTATATAGAATACCGCTTGATCGAGCATCAAATCTTACATCTCTGAATGGTTAATTGAATAATTTGATCGGCTCGTTTAAACAGTCTTGTTCACTTAAAGCCTTTGGGGGGTTAATGACCATGTCCCGGATATCCTCGGCATCATCTTACGAGATGGCCACGACCTGAGCACGGGGTGTAGGCGTACACCTGTCAGTGTATAACTCTAATGTGGAGGGTCTATTGATCTTTAACCCGGACAAGATCCGAGCTACTGAACGCACAAGTAACATGTAATTCGTTCACAAGATTATAATAATAAATAATTATCCCAAGTTATAAAAATGTTTTGTGCCTTGAGCATTTAAATCAATTTTCAACCATTTTCAAAATGAGTCAGTTAAATTGTATTTACCAGTGTAAACTGACGTATTTTTCCAAAAGATTAAGTGCAGGTACTACTCGTACTCGGCTGGCGGTCTTCTAGAGCGTCCACAATAAGTCTCGCAAGCTTGGACGACAATAAAGCTGTTGAACAATATCTTATTTTATTTTGATCCGCCTGTGGATCCGTTTCAACTATTTGTGATATTAAATATTACACTTTATTCAAGTTGAAATGAATCTATCTTTGCTTCCGCTGTGCATTATATATTGTGTTGTTTGTCTATGATGATATCAACTACGTCACGATACTCCCCACCGGGCCCACCGGTAAAGTGTGGAAATATCGGGGTGTGACATCACATCACAAACAGTGATGTGACAGCTCTCTCGTTCGACCAGCGCCTCCAGCCCTCTTTTCTCTCGATTTCTCATGATTCTTGTAAGTTTCTTCCCCAAATCTTGTACTTCTATGATCTAAACACACTTCTCCATCACTTTCACCTTTGAATCATCACTTTTAACCGTGAAATCAGCGGATTTGAGGTGTTCTAGGGTGATGTCATCATGGAGTTCTTATGGACTTCAAGATTGGCCTCATTCCACCAAAAACAACTTACATCTAAGAGATTTCAACATGTTAAACACGGATTTCGCATAGATCTAAACATTTTCAGAGATAAAAGGATTGAAAGATGGTTTCATAACTTTCTTTCAACTCTTTTACACTCAATGCACTCAAAACCGATAGAATCGGAGCTCGTTCAGGCCTTCTACTCGTTTTCTAGTGAAGTGTCGGTCCAAGATCTGATTTCCTATCAAGGAGACAACCGATTTCGGGTTGAAAACGAACAACCGTCACGAAAAGTTAACTGATCAGATTAGGGCGATTCGTGTTCGATCGGATGACTTGGGCCTGACGGAGTTCCCGTTGTTTAACACGTTGTCATACCATCTCGATCAAACCGTGAACTTTTCAAAACTTAGCAAAATGTTTCAAACTTCAAACGATCAGGTGTTCGAACCGATTGCCGTCCGATCGGATTGCACATTGGTCTTTAACACTTAAACTTTTCACAAATATTCAAACATAGTAGTTCCAGCGGATTGCCATCCGATCAAATAACCATTCTGCTGTGAACTTGTTCTCTGAGAAATGTCTTGTTGGACGGATCGCCATCCGATCAAACGACCTGAAAGGTAGAGATACTTCTCTGATTTTAAAATGCTACAACGAAAACTTCAAAGCCATCATACACAAACACATCCATCCCAAACGAATGTCAATCCGACCGAATGGCCATCCGACCGGATGACCATCCGACCGGATGACCCTCTGACCGGATTATCATTCGATCTAATGACCATCCATCCGGATTGTCATCCGATCGGATGACCATTCGTCACTCGTCTCACTTGCATTATTTAACGCGTCGTTCTTCGCTTACGCTATCGTTAACTGTTCAGGCTAATCCCTCAGCGTTCCCTTCAATCCAAGAGAGTGTTTATTTACTAAACACGATCTGTGAGTATACTCGATCCCTTTTTGCTTTACGCACCTTTGGGTGTTACATACGTTACTTATTCAAATCACAATCGATACACAACGCAAACACTTTTATACGCTGACCGTTACTGCATGTTACGTGTTATTCGATGAATGCTCGTATGTTATGTTTGCACAGTGATTGTTGCCTGACACCTTAGCAACGATAGTACTATAGTTTGGACTCAGCACATGTCATGGACAGGGGTTGTTAAGGGCTTTACTTCGCGTGTCCCAGTGGGGATATGTGTTGCGCATTCTACAACTCGTAGTCACGTCTGTGCATATTTCATTGTCGATAACCTACATGCTTCACTTTGCTACATGTTACATGCTGGTTATGCGTAAACATTTTCGCTATCTATTATACTATTAAACTTGTATGCTCACCTTTACACTATGTGTATTGACCTATATTTTAACGTATGTGACAGGTGTTTAGGATGCTTTTGCTTGTTATTTGCTGGAATCGGGCTAGGATGGAGTCTAGAAACAAATCTAATAAAAAAACTGAGTTGTCGGAACATTTGATCTGTCTTTGAGAAAACAATGTCTGTAATAACTGTTTTTATTTGATATATTATGGTATGGGACATAATGTTAAATATCTAGTAATTTTAGTTGTTATGGATTTCTCCTGGACAATCTGTTTCTCTCAGTGCCGCGCCCCGATGTTTTCGCTATCGGTTGGGGTGTGACAATTGTAGGCGTTGACTCCATGATATCGAGTCAACGAACTTTCTTGAAACTCCTTTTTCTTTTCAAGTCACGAACATGGTTTTTCGTTGTAACTATGCCAAAATTTTCTTGTCAATACATGTATTTATTGTCGGATTGCGCCGAAACCAAGTTCAATTGTTTGAACTTGTCCATTACACATATTCAATTCAAGACACCATATGATGTATTGAAAACATCATATTCAAATTCATTTTTAACAAGCGTTTCACTTGTTCTGAGACGTAGTATACTTGTTTGTTCTTCAACTCCATTAAATCATTTGTTGATTTCGACACGTTTTGGTGGCAATTTCACTAATTTGAAGCTTGCGCTAAACTTGTTTACACATCTCATGCACGGATTTAATTATTTATTGATTGATTTATTTTAAATCCATTTTTAATTTATCATATTAAAGCGGTCTTAACACAATTGTGTGTTAAGACAATGGTACACAAAATTCATTTTATATTATGGTGTACCACCTAACGGTTCTTTCAACATCGATCGAATGTTTTGCGATATTCATTGCTTCTTCATCTTCGATCGAAAACATTATTTCTTTGATGTTCCATTTTCAATTGAAAATCCTATGATGTCGTTTGAAACAAATTTTCAAATTTGCTTCATTGCGCTTTCATTTGATTTCAAACACGGTGAACTTGTTCGGTCACCGCTATTATTGAATTACTTCGATCACTACGGCACCTTGTGGCGTCGGTAGAACTTGCAGCTTGGGCTGATCATGATTGAGCGTTTCATGCAAAACTACTTCATTTGAGCTTGTTGCTTCTAATTTTCATCTAGCAGACGTTATCATTCTAGAACTCATTTGCATACTGTGAACGTCCATTCGGAATTCGATTGGTCGAAATTCCTGTTCGTTATTGGAACCCTGTCAACTAGTCACACTGGTGACTGTATCAGTATGTCTCATTTTCCATTGACATCAAGTTCTGAAACACATTCATTTTAACCGTTGGGTTCTTATTGTTCTAGTAAGTCCTAGAATTCACATAATTCGAATAAGTCTTGATTCGATTTCATGTTCATTCACTTTGGTAATATTTGTATTTACCTACGCATAATCTAAGTCTAGGGAGTTAACATAGCCTAAATTTCGAGGACGAAATTTTATTAACAGGGGGAGAATGTGACAACCGGTGATTTACGGCTTCTAATTACGCGATTAACAAACGTTTACGGCGATAATAAATAGTGTTTAAGGCATGAATTAACTTGATTAGGCTCTTAGTATGCCTAGGAACGCCTATCGGACGTTCGATGCGCGTATGACGATTTTCAGAAAAAATGCGGAACGATAAGCAGTAACGAACTGATACCGTACAGAATACTGACAACGCCGACAAATACGAAGTTTATAAATATAACTTATACTTATGGATTTCGTATTGCGAAATTATCATGTTTCCAAATGTCAAAAAACGCAATCGCGAACGAAAAATGCGACTGCAGGAACGCATCGGCAACGAAACGGAAGCATCAGACACGCGTATTAACTTAAAAACTGAAATATTATGATATATTTTGTTTAGGTTTCAAATTTTAATATCCGTAGTTGAAACCCGATCGAAAAACGGATTAAAACGGCAAACGACGCAATTTTTCGCAATTTTTACCGTAACCGAAAATGAACGCGCAAACATCGACTATCGACCCTAAAATTACGGGTTTTAATACTAAAATTTTATTTTACGAACTTAGATGACGTTCGGGTTTTGTTGACGGATTCGTAAGTGCGATTGGGCCTTTTAAACACAAGGACTGGGCTCGTGGGCCTTGGGCCCAAGCCCAAAGCCCACTAACCAAACCCTAATATAAAAATGTAGAGCAAACCCTAGTCCCTTTTTGGATGAGATCTATGCACACAACTCACCATCCATCCCTGCCATCTCTTTCTCTCTAATTATACACAAAAAAGGGTAATTGCACGGTACCCCGACCGCGGGAGGGTTCTCCCTCCCCAGCAGGATAGCCCCATACCTAACTTGTCACACCCCGACCGTGTTAAAACAACGAAACCGTGGCGGAAACATCGGGGAGTGTCGTAACAGAATCATTGTTTCACAACACATGGATTGAAGTTTCGTTTTATTGAATTAAGTTTATTACATTGTCTCGAAATTTAAAATCAAAACATGAACATATTGTCCTTCATTGTTATTAAGTCACTAAGGCCTCGTCCATTCCTATGTGAGCATGCATCGTAATCATCATCAAACATCATCATACAACAGCACCTGAAACATATGTGAAAATAAGTCGGCATAAAGATGCCGGCGAATACATAGGTTTTGTGAGTGTGTCAGATTCATGGCTTTGAGTCCATATTGCAATACCTCGTCCAACTACGAGAGTTGTCGAGTGTGTACCATGAAATCAAAAGAGTTTGATATTGAAGTATGTTTTATCAACTTTACAAGTTGATATATATGTGTAAACCAAAACCATTGTAGCCATGAATCTTAACTGAAACATTTGTCTTTGTAAACCCAGTAGTAAATCGTCGTTGAAAGTAAACATAGTATGGTTTATATCTTTAAGTAAACCTTGTAGTGTAACTTCGTTTTGAAAACATTCATCCAAGTGATCTAGATAACGCAACGACATGTAATGTGTTAAAAGCACTTATATATAGGAAGTACCAGCGGCGTATCCACCATGCTTTTATCATATTACACCCACCCCGTTACCTAATCACTTACCATAAACCAATCGTTCAATTCATTCAAATCGTTCACATAGTTAAAATAGTTCCAAACGTTTAAATAGTTCAAATCGTTCACATAGTTCAAATAGTTCCAATCGTTCAAATAGTTCAAATCGTTCACATAGTTCAAATAGTTCCAATCATTCAAATAGTTCAAATCGTTCACATAGTTCAAATAGTTCAAATCGTTCGTGTTTTAGTTGTGAAAACTAACTTTTGGTCGTTCTCGTTGAACACATTCAAACCTGTGTGACTCGTCCATCGTTCAATTGTATTAACAAACCACCAAAGGGTTAGTTAACATTCATCAGGTTCTGTCGTAACCCACATTACCCCCATAACCATGGTGATAGTCCGATAACGGGATTTGTCATATCCTATGGTACCATAACATACTACTGGTCGGCTTGATCATAGTTAATGAATGTCATTCGTATTAACGTACCAACAAGTTTTGTCCACATTATTGAAATCGTTGTGTTTAATATAAACCATAGCATTTGTTTTGTAAACTCGAAATCGTTTGGCACATATGAATCACCCCAAAACAATTGAAAGATGTAAAAGAGGGGAACTATGTACTCACTTGAGATTGCAAGGTATCCTCGATTTAAGTGAACTAACAAGCTCGGGCAATCAAGGAATCAAGTGGCACCTAGTATCAGATCACTATGTTAATAAATCGACACCTAAATCAGGAGATCGGGTAGAATGAGGTCTCGTAAACCAAATGAGTATTGGAACTCATGTGATATGGTTTAACAAAGCCTACATTCTGATTCAGAACCTATCCTAAGTGCTTATGACCCGTTAAGGTAGCTTACGCTACTTAATGCGTCATTTGCGCAAAAGCGCAAATGAATAGCCTAACTAGTCCTATGACAAGTATTATATGCCCTAACATGCTTAAATATGTTGCATAATCAGTTTAAGTGTCAAAAATTAAGTTACATATGCTTAAATTCAAATTATGCATAAAAAGGGCATTTTGGTCATTTTCCTAAGGCATATAAACTACCTATCATACAACTAATTAAATTAAGTGACCATAAGGTATAACATCGAAAGGTTATTCCCTATACAACTATGGTCACAAAATATGTTTGGTCGGATCCTAATGATTGACCAAACGGGTCGGGTTCGAAAGTCTAAGCGGTTGTCAAGACCGCTTGACTTACGAGCCTATATAAGCACTAGACTAAAAGTGACGAGTTAAACATGTTAAAAGATGTTTAACTAAGTTAGAAAACTGATTTGATACCAAAACAAAGTGTTTTGATACCCGAAAATAGTTTCGTCACAAAATACACATAATCGTGCATTTTGACCGAAACTTTGACTCATCACTTCGACTAATCAACGTGGTAATCAGTTGGTATAGTCACAAGGGACTATAACCATCGTGATTACGCTCACGTTGCAAAGTTCAAACGAACTTTGTCTTGACCAATTCATGGTCAAAGCTGAAAGTCAAACACTGTTTGACTTTCTTGCTTGATTTAACTAAACAAGCATGAAAGAACACTTACAAGGGTCCAATGCTTGAAGAGAGGACCAATAATGCTCAGGTAGGTGGCCTTCAACTATGTGAATGCCTCCACTTAGAGCAGGTTGGAGAAGAAAAGCAATTGAGCAAGGAATGAAGGTTGAACTACATGGGTATTTATAGGATTTCTTGAATCATTAAGATGATTACAAGTGTAAATGAGTTGTTCAAAGCATGATCTAGACCCTACACATGTTACACGCTGATTTAAGGGCTTGGAGAACACTTAAACCAGCCCACAATATGCAAAAACTAAGGTTAAAACTGAGTTCAGCAGGCTGTTTTGAAGATTCATTGAATCTGCCAGCACCAGGCCTCATGGGCCGTGAAGGAAACACCTTCAGTCTTCGGGCCCAGCCTAGTGGTCTGACCAGAAGTTTCGAACTTTGGCAAAACAAGGCCCTGCATGCTATAAACTTGATTTTCGACGCGTTTAACCCCCGTTAACCCAATTTCAAGGCTCTACAAGGATGTTAAAACATAGGAGACTTGAAATATGCTTGAAAATATCACGGATGTCAGTTCGTTTGGTCGTACGGTCACGTTATTCGGTTAATTACGACGAAACTCAAACGGACGCGAAAAACGATCCAAATTACGCGACGAATGGTATTTTTGCATTCCAATCACTAAAATACAATATTTTAATGATTACAAAAATTTTTGGATGTCCGGATATGTTCAGAACGTAAGATATGCGCGTAAATGCAAACTTATGCACTTTTTGACGCTTTTAGTCCCTATAGATCAAATAAGCATATTTTCTCACACCGAAACCCTCAAAGCTTATTTCTAATCTATGTTAAGGGTATTTAGGATATGTTAAACTTATGATCCTGTTCCGGAATGTACGTTGCTATACGAATCGACAGACTTTTGCAGTTTGTCGCAAATAGTCCCTGTGATCAAATAAACTTGTTTTTGCCATACCAAACCCTTCAAAACTTATTTATAAGTTATGTAAAGGTTATTTAAGGTATGTTAAACTTATTTCACTATTCCGGAGTGTTTTTCGTGTTAAACTAATTACGTTTACGTAATAGTTTGCGTATAACTTTCCAAAAAGCGATTAAAAGCTTGAAATCGAACAAGAATTGATATGTGTGAATGTCATATGTATTTGTACAAATCCCAAGAATGAAATACAAGATTTCATTGGATTCGCATTTATATGATGGTCCTAAAGGCACAGATGTCACATAACTGGCAGTGAATCCCCAGCCATCGAGACCAGGAGCCGGCAACCGGTGCCAGCCATATACCGGCCAACGTTGTGGCCTTGTTTTCCAGCGACAATCAAACACCCGACCCCCCCCCTCATCTCATGTCTCCGGTACACACACACCACACCCTAGTTTCTTCCGGCAACGAGACGAAGAGAGAGAGATCGAGGATCGAGACGGAAGACCAGAGAGAGAGAGACGCATAGGAGAGGGAATAGTGGACCGGCGGCGGTTGTGGGTTCTACGGTGAGCTAGGTGGTGATGTTGACGACAAGGTAAGGTGGAAGATGACTGTGGCGAGTTCTCGGGTGACGTATTTGCCGGTAAACCCCCCCCCCCCCCATCTTCTTTCTTTCTTTTTCACTTATTTTCCTCTCATTTTCTTCCAGATTCGGGTTTCTCCGTCGAATGGTGGTTTCAGGTGGCGGTGATGGCGGCGGTGGAGCCACGGCGGTGATGGTGGTGGCTCGGTTCAGCCTTGACTCGGTACGGTCAACAGAAGATCGGGACTTAAGCGGGTTAGATTTGTAGCTTGGATTAACTCAGCTTTGGTTCGAGCGTATCGGTTCAAGTTTGGTCAGATTTCTCCGGTTAAAGCTTCGCGACATGAACGAGTCGAAACTCAGGTCATGTTTTAGGTTCGGTCAGCTGCTCAACTCTTGATGCGGGTCATGGTTCAGCTCGGTTAGGTCTACCGCGGTCAACCACAGCTCAGTTCATGTTCGGGTTTTTGGGTCAACATTCGGTCAACCGGTCAAAGTCAATCAATGTTGGTCAAAGCCAGACCCGGTAACAAATTTAATCGAAGCAAATTATTATACGTTAGTTAGATTTTCTGTAGTATACGCGAACCGAGCTCGACCGACTAACTAACGGTTTTACATTTACTGATCTTGTTTCGTATTTGATGTTTTGATATATTTAACGTAAATTTTATATATAATGTTTGTTGAATTGTTGAATTTTGACAAAATATCGACACTTTGATTGTCGTTAAAAATCCAAAATACGACACGTATTTATAGTTTAAAAATGCCACTTGACGGGATCCGAGTTTTATTATAAAATAAATATAAAGATATCTTTATTTTGACGATGTTTTAAGCTAACGAAACCCGATACTCATTTAAAATAAATATAATGTATGTATTTATTTATTTCGAATACTAATACTCCCGAACGCGTTTGCAAATAAATATAAGGTATATATTTATTTCGAATATCAATACTCCCGAACGCTTTTGCAAATAAACAAAAGGTATATATTTATTTCGAACATCAATACTTCCGAATGCTTTTACAAATAAATATAATGTATATATGTATTCCGAACATCAACATTTCCGAACGATTTTATAAAATAAATATAATTGTTATATTTATTTCAACGTCGTTACTTCGTGTTACTTTACAAAATAAATATAATCGTCTATATTTATTTCGAACGTCGGAATTCGGGATTCACTTTTCAAACATTTAATATTTGGAAATTATATAATATAAATATGATTATTTATATTTCTTTCCATCGCCTAGAGTCCGAATTCTTATAAGGTGAATATATTTGTTTATATTCGTTTCTAACATCAGGGTTCGAATATATATATATATATATATATATATATATATATATATATATATATATATGTATATCTATTAATTTTTTTCCGTCCTACGAAAACTACAATGGTATGTTACCGTATCATATACGACATTTCGAATACATACCATTATTCATCCACACTTCCCTTCGTAGAGTCGTTTTGTTAGCGACTCGGTAGAGCTCGGACACGTAGTTTAACTACGTTGTTTTATTAGAATAATCATAAGTATTCCTTCGTAGGAATGCCGTAGTTGCACGCTAGCTAAATACACGTTCTTGGAACGACACTACGGAATCACGCTAAGCTAGCATTGCACAGGAATGTCGAGGTTAGTTCATAACCCCCACTTTTCTAGCTTTACATTTTTACAAATGTTTTCGGGGGTGGAAAGACATGCAAGTTTTGCAAAAATAAACAACTTTCGATGAACGAAAACTCATTTCTAAACCGTGTTGCGAATGGATTTCAAGTAACTTAAATGGTTTACGAACGATTTAGACTAAACATACCGGTTATACAAAACACACGCGTATTTACGAAACGTGCATGATTTTCATGACTAGAGACGGGAATGTCCTAGTTACAACAACGGGACTGGGTTGGTCTGCGTACGAAAAATGAGACAACCCAATGGGTTCATGTCCCCTTTTTTTTTCTTAATTATTTTCGGATTTATAACTCTCGGGGTGAAATACGTGTCTCGATGGTATGGTTTAGCTAGGGAATGAACTGTTAGATCATGTGGACGAATAGTATCTCTCTTGTCTCGATGGTATGGTTTAGCTAGAGAATGAACTGTTAGATCATGTGGACGAATAGTATCTCTCTTAAGTGCCATTAATCTTGTCTAAGACCGAGGGGCAAAGGTGGTAGATCTATCAGGTGTAGCGAGCCCCACTCTTGGGTCCTTGTGTGGCTCATGTAGTGCTTTTATTGTTCCAGCCGGATGGATCGGAGGAAATCCGCTAGGTTTGAGTGCTTCCTATGTCGCTGCATATATTAATGTCCTCGCGAAACATTAATGATCTGTTCATAGACGCTACATACTAGTTTTTGATACTCGAATTTTCAAATGCTTTTAAGATTCAAATGATGATAACTCACAAATACATAGATTTACGAACTTTGGTAACGTATTTCAAATTATGTATAAGTAAGAGAATGGGATGGTTCTGCTTACAAAGACTCTCGTGGGCTAGAGTCACAGTTTTCATATAACATGCCGAGAAAATGATTTTTATTATATTTTCTCAATAACTTTTAAACCGGTGAACAAAAAGATTTGTTTAAAAATCTTCTCCAAAGCAAACTATGAACTCGCTCAACTTTATGTTGATTTTTCGCATGTTTCTTTCTCAGGTCACTTCTTCAAATTATGGCATGGTTGGAATAGGAGAACCATTGGAGATTCGAGTACTTAGTGGGCGTTCGTGTTCTAGAAGTCTTAGCTTATTTGCTTCCGTTGTGCAATGAAGATACCGGTCCAGTCACGCCAAGCTCTGTATTTCAGGGTGTGACAGAATGATAACCCGAATCATACTTTGGAAGATTGTGTTGTGATGAATCTTTTGAGCTACCAACACTAAACGCCGTCTTTGGTGCTTGATTATTGGTCCAGATGGGCCTTTGTTTTCATGGATAGGCTCCTATCCGGGCTGATGGGCCTTGACTTCTACCAAATGGACTTCAATTTCTTTCACGGATGGGCTTTTGTTGCTACTGTTCACAGCGCTAAACACCTCAGTTTTTCACAAAATTGACCAAGTAAACCTTTGAATCTAAACTTGAAACTTTAGAGGATTGTTTATCAATGCTTTTCGCACACTATAACCAAAATTCAGTTGATTCTATCCATGAAATCTCCTAAAATCTCCTAAAATCTGAGTTTTAAGTCCAAAAAGTGAAGAATATGAGTAGATGAAGAAATGTGACGAATGTGTCAAATTTCAGCTCTGAATCTGATGAAATCACTCGAATTCTCGTATCTCTAATCTGTGCAATCGATCTCCCGCTCTGATACCACTTGAACGTGCGTTTCTGGATCGAATTCCTAATCCCGATGATTGCGAAGAACACGTATCACGTGCGGAATCCGTGTACGTGTGTGGATCGGACACAAGAACGTAATATAAACTTGATTCTATTGATGATATGACAAATTACAAGCACCTTGAATCAATCTCCACAAGTTCTCTCTCAAGTGGACAAAGTTGCAAAAGTTATGAAATGAACAAGACTCCTCCTATTATAGGGAAAGGCTCACTAAGGAATATTCCCCATCCGTCCGAATGAAAGATTCCCCATCCGTCCGAATGGACTTTCTTACTTACGGATGGACTTTTTCCTTATGTTTAACATTTCTAAACCATGTCTTGATCATTTCTCAGCTACGATATGTGATTGACGAAAGTGATAGACATACTGCACTCACAAAACCTACAGTATCTGGGAAGAGCTGTTTTCTTGTTACTAGAACAGATACACGGGGCCGTGTTACAGGAGCACAGGGCCGTGTTAAACTTCCAATATTTGGGAACTTGAAAACAGAAACTTTTTCTGGACAGCACGGGTCGTGCTAACACCAGCACGGGGCCTTGCTATTCTTCTGACCAGGCATTCTTTTTGTTTTTGTTCACAGAAAATCACACAATTCTGTATAATTCGCAGGAGATACAGTTTGGTGCATGACTTCCACCTCTAACAAAGACATAAAAGTACCGCTTGAAGAACTCGAGCGCTTTTTGAGAAAAAGACTTCAAGCTAAAAACCGACAAAAAGCCTCGACCTACAAACCCCCTATGGCGGATCAACGAACTCTCATGGATTACCTACGGCCTAAGATCGGTAATCTTAGAGCCGCTATTAACCCTCCTAATGTTGATGCTAATAACATTGAGCTTCGACCACACTTAATCCAAATGCTCCAAAATTCCGCCACTTTCCATGGCCTATCCGATGAAGATCCCTATTTACATATAACCAACTTTTTGGAAATATGTGATACCTTTCGGATCAACGGAGCCTCCAACGATGCTATTCGGCTGCGTATGTTCCCTTTTTCCCTCAAAGACTGAGCGAAAGCTTGACTAAACACCCTCCCAAGTGGATCCGTACACACTTGGGAAGAACTTGCCCAAAAATTTCCCTCCCTCTAAAACCGCCAAACTCATGATCGAAATTAACACCTACTCTCAAGAAGACAGGGAATCCTTGTACGATACATGGGAAAGATTCAAGGAGCTATTAAGGAAATGTCCACATCATGGTCTTGAACGTTGGCAACAAGTATCCTTGATTTCGGCTCCGGGGGACTCCTTGGGAATCGACGTCCTGAGGAAAATCTATAATCAAATTGAAGAACTTGCTCAAAACAGTTTTCAATGGCACACTCCTAGGGGCTTAAAATCCAAAGCCCCGGGCGCCCACAAAGTGGATGAAACCACTTCTTTGCAAGCCCAAATCGAAGCCTTAACTACTAAAATAAAGAAACTTGAATTAAACAAAACGACTTCGGTTATAGCTTGCGAAGGATGCGGTAGCCCCCATGAAAACTGGAGTTGTAATAAAGATTTAGAAAATCAAACGGAATTGGTAAATTACCTAAATAATCGGCCACGACCACCGGGAGCTCTAAGTAACTCTTTCACTCTCGAGTGGCGTAATCATCCCAACTTTAGTTGGAGGGAATTGGGGGGTAATAACCATCAAAATCAACGATCTAACTTTCAACAATAACCACGAAATGAGCAACAAGGTTTCCAACCACAACAAAAAGGAGGAAGAGAAAGGCTTGAGGATATTATCACTCGCCTCTTCTCCGAATCCGATAAAAGGTACTCAGAAAGGTTCCTACAAACTGAAGCTGAAATTAGAAACCAACGGGCTAGTGTTCAAAATATAGAAAAACAAATAAGCCAACTTGCCCAAAATTTCGCCGAGAGACCGCAAGGAGTCTTACCCAGTAACACCGAAACAAACCCAAAATCCAAAGTAAATGCAATCAACCTAAGAAGCTGGAAGGTAGGACCCGAGATTAAATCAACACCACAACAACCCGATCCAATCCCCACTAAAACACCTATTACCAATAACCAAGAAAATACTCAACCCCAAAATACCGACACAACTAAACCACCCCCGGTCCCTTACCCAGGTCATTTACTTCGGCAAAAGACCGACGAGCAATTCACTAAGTTCGTGAGCTTGCTTAAACAACTTCACATCAATCTCCCTTTTGTGGAAGTCCTCACTCAAATGCCAAAATACTCCAAGTTCATGAGAGACTTCCTCACTCACAAAACAAAGATTGAATCCATTCAACAAGTCACCTTAGGTGAAGAATGCTCGGCGGCAATCCTCAAACTCCTGCAAAAGAAAATTGATCCCAGAAGCTTCACCATTCCTTGCTCTATTGGTGGATCACCAATAAGCAATGCACTAGCCGACTTAGAGGCTAGCATTAATCTAATGCCAGCCTCTATGTTCAATCGACTCGAGTTAGGAAAGCCACGCCCCACAAAGATGAGCATACAACTTGCGGTAGGTCGGTAAAATACCCTCAAGATGTCATAGAAAATCTAATGGTTTCCTGAGACCTACCCGATATGCCCCCTCTAACTGAAGTGATGAGGACGTTACCTTTCTCGAATTCACAACGTCCAGGTTCCAAAAAAAATGACTCAAGTGCTCCTGCATTTTGGTGGTAACTTTAGTAGTTATCTCTCAATGACTCAAGTGCTCCTGCATTTTGGTGGTAACTTTAGTAGTTATCTCTGATCTACTCTTTTGAATACCAAAAATGATAAATTTAGTTGTTAGAATAGGTAAGCCTCAAGATCAAATAACAAACGAAGTAGAGATGAACATAGTAAAAACCTCAAAGATAGAATATTACTTAAACTATATAAGAATTATTCAAACTATAAAATGTCAAAACATTTAAATAAAAAAATAGCTTAAAAAAATGAGCCAAATAGGTTCAACATCGGCCAAATGTATTTAAATGCATACATCCTCCTAAATTGAAAAATAGATTATTAATGAAACTACATAACAAATTTAACAACAAAATACACATTATAAACCAGTGAAAATTTTGGACGAAAGAGTTTTGGCTCAACTTGATTGGCTTCAAACAGTATCCCCGACAATTATTATTTTGACCCATTACCCAACCCATCCAGCCTATATTTCCACCGCAATCATGTGGTACATTGAACCCATACCTCATCGCATTCAAATCCTTAGCATCAATGTTGCCTACAAATTAGACAACTTTAGTTTGAATTTCAAAAGATAAGGTGTTTCTTCCCGAATAGTATGCCTTCATACCAAAAGATTGATCATGTAACCTCAAAATAGCCTAAATAAGAATCAAAACAAACCACATAGGATCTTTTTTATTGTGTATATACTTTAACTATGATCAATTACAACACGCACCAAAAGCTTCATCTGAAGCTGTGAGCCTAGACAAAAAAAAACAAAACAAACACCTACCTTATGTTCATACACCTATATCAATAAAGATTCCCTAAAATAATCAAAGGAGCCATATACCTTTTGTATAATTAGCATCAAAGATCTTCAACATACTAAACCGTTACAATCTGATTTCCTTCATTGCAAGTGTTCAAATCTATAAAGATTCCCCAAAAATATCCTCCATCTCAACCTCCTATCGTTTCAATTAAAAAAAAGTCAAGCTAATGATCTCCAAAGACATTTTTATTAAAATACATTTTAAATTAAACACGTTTATAGACACATACCAGATCATCCACCATTATATATGATATTTCCAAGAACATTGGCACTCGCTTTTTTTCATCTTCCCATACATCAATATCTCTTTAGTTGAAGACCTCATCCATGAATTAAGCCTTTGTACGTAAGTTTTTGTGATCTCATATTGAAGTGTACACAAAGCTGAAACTGTTATCAGGAAATTAAACGGTGAGGATAATCACAGGAACAAAGAAGGATGAATGAACAAAAAGGTCAATTAAATCAAGATACATGCAACTGAAGGTGCTGCTTCTTTTGCTTTAAAAGCTTCACATGATTTAGATATATTTGTTATTGCATCACTAATGTATGGCCGAAGGATATTCGAATCATCAAGATCAAGAAACGTGTTGTGGACCTAAACAATTAAGTTTGAATAAGAAGTCTTATTACGCATCATAAAACATATTGATACTTTTTCATCAACCAATTAAGTTTGATATCAAGCCCAATTAACAAAACTACACAAGAGCATACGGGTTTTCGTCAATCACCTTATGTAAGCAATACTTCACACCTGCCAAAGACTCAATAACAGACGTGTACATGCCAAAATTTCTACAAAAGAATCCACATATTATACACGTTCTCTGAATTAAAAAAAACATAAATAACCACTCTTCTACCATTCAACCCACATTTTTAATCTACAAAACCACACACAATTAAACTTAAAATCACCTTAAACAGTAATTGTAATCCACACTTAAACTCGTAAATCAAAACATCCAGCTATGAAATGGTCACAACCAAATTAAGATCATAAATTTATTAAACTCAAATGTATTCCCTCAAGTTTAAATCCCCAATCACAAATCTCAATTTAAACCCTAATTCTCCAAAAACTCAAATGTAATCTAGCAAGAAACCGACCAAACCTAAGAAACCCTCAATCTCAAATCACTGAGAATACAAAAAAAAACTTAGGTAGTGAAGTTTGTAGTATCCAATCAAATAAAGTGGGGAAAATATCAAAACTCAAAATAAACCCTATAAACTATACCTTTCTAAAAGAGCTTTACAGCTCGAATCAAACAAAAAATGGGATTTTTTAGAGTGATGATGATTATTTTGAGAGATATACCCGGTAGTGAAAGCAGTAATGGAGGTCATGTGTCAGTGAAGAAACAGAACAATGGAGGTCATGGAGACAGTAGGAACCAAAACTGATGACTACCATTATACCGATCGGGAGGCATATTGGGAACTACACTATCCTTGGATTTGGGATCACCTTATATTCCTAGGTGGGAATACTGCTAATTAAATACCGTAGTTTACATTTCATGCCTTCAGCGTACTAAACAAAACTCTATCTGGAAAGTCCATACATATTATACCGATTAGTTGTCGGGTTTGGCAAACGGGGTACTTGTGACAACCCGAGATTCCAAGGTCTTTCCTCTACGCGTTACTTGTAACTTGTGCATGATTGATGAACAAGTGAGGTACTCTTATGTGTGGTTATTTATTAATTAACCTAATACTATTTTATGTTTTATAACTACATAACGAAAGTCAAACTCTCCTCACGAAGATTAGGATCTTCGTCATCATCATCACCCGACGAAACTTGGACCTTCGCCATCAACATCACTCGACGAAGTATATTCTTCGTCGAGCATTCTTCGCCAAAAAGGGCTTCGGCCCAGTTCTCCTTCTCGGCCCAGTTCCCCTTAGCTTTAAACACCTAATCTATTTTTCCCCTCTTGTGTACGCATGTATGTACAGATTGTGTGTCTTCCAAACCACAGCAAACCCTAACCCTCCTTCCTTTTCTCTCTCGGCCGATGGCAATCAAGCAGGTTCATCAAAGCTTCAATCCCGCGAAGCATCATCTCCTTCTCTTATTCAAGTGTGCAAGCACTTTACACCCCTTGGTTAGTATATCATCGTTGTTTTGGTTTGGATTTCGTTGCATGCTTAGTTGCATTGGTATATGACACTGTTAACGAGTATTGTATGCGAATATAGTATAGTCGTGTTGTGATGATTGATTATGAACAAGTGTATGTTGATTAGTATGGGTAATATTGATTCGAAAACTAGGGTCATATGATGTTAATTATGTTACTTGATCGAGTTGAATGATGATGATGATGATGATAAAACTGTTAGACCTGAATGTTTAGTATGCGCTAATTGCTATCAATAGTTGAACAATGATTAGGGTACATGTTCAGGATTGAAAAGTCTTGTTTGATCCGATTCGAAAACTGTCAAACTGTTAGCATCCATTATAGCTGAAATTAATGGAATTGTAACTGTCCGAGGAGGGTGTGACGAAGAACTCCTCAACGAAGAATTAGTGGTCTTATTGCGTGTTGTGCCACAAAGACTGACGGGGTACCATTCACTCGTATTGTCATCATCGTCACGACGACTGGAGCTATAGCACTCACCCGAGAGTCTTTGTTAGCGTTATTTGTCTACGTTTCGACACATCACGGCCACCAAGGAGGGTAGAGTAGGTCCTCACTCAATGTCATCGTGAGTGTTTAGTGTTTGCGATGTGATGTAACGATAATGTATTACGAAAATATGCGATTATCCTTCGAATAGCGAAGTATGCGATATGGTTACATTATGATCCGAATCTCTGGTGCTAGGCGTAACGAGTATATCGAGTAGTAACAACACACGAAAGTGCGGGTTGTTACAGTCTCCCCTACTTTAGGAAATTTCGTCCTGAAATTAATCCAATAGGTAGACTTCTGAGAGTTGATCTTTGTATAAGTAGCGATACAGCGAGTGATTTGACCGAGAGTTGACAAACGAGAGTGCTTCGAATACGAGAGATCGATTGCGATGGCGAGAAGATGACGTAAAAGACAAAAGTAATATCCCTCGAGTTGTCGTTCCCAAGTACCTCGTGTCGTGAAGAATTTGTTAGTTTGATGCGATTGCAATTTTAAAGGACTTGAAAAGGTTTCTCCTGACGTAGAATTAACTGAGTCGATCGTTAACCAACATTACAAGAAGCGTTCGTTTTAGATATTCAAAAGGAATTTTGGATGGAAATCTCGAACAATTTCCTTTTAACGTATAGTCAACTGAGTCGATGTTAACCAATGTTGCAAGGAAGTTTAGGTTTTACACATTTTAAGAAATTCGAAGATGAAAACGGGGGTTACGAAAACTCTCCTATGACATGGGTTCAGCTGAACTCGATGTTGAACCAACGTCTCAAGAAAGTCTTGTTTTTGATATTGCAAAAGGTTTTAAGGAAAAATTGGACTCATGAAAGCTCCCCTTGGGCATGGAACTAAGTTGATTCGATGTTACCTCCACATTATGAGGAATTTCACTTGTCCCATGGTTTTTAATAAAAGTTTTATAAAAATCAGTTTTAACCATTTGAAAAAGACAATTTAGCATCGGGCCCCACTTGGCACCTTCCCACGGAAGTTCGTTAATATGATTGAAACACTTATATATAGGAAGTACCAGCGGCGTATCCACCATGTTTTGCCCATATTACTTCTGTTTCGTGAGGCGGTGTCATGTGTGTCGATATGACATGGATAGTATTGCGCTTACTCGGCCCAATCAATAGAAAGTCAGACCGAGTATAAGATAGAATCGAATGGGTTAAGCCGGCGAGTTGAATTGCGAACGTAGCTACAACAGCGTGTGTGAGTAGCCTGGTGACACGAAACATAGGTGTGTCGTGTCTGGATAGGCGTCGAGCGGTAGAGGATAAGCGATTAGCACGATGCCGATTTGATTCCACATTGAACCCACTTGGCACGTTTCCACGAGAGTTTGCTAATGTGGCGAAACAACACGTTCAACCAGGTTAGTTTTTTTTTTTTTGCCTCGTGAAGTGATGTTATGCGTACTAATACCACACAGACTGCAATGAACACCAAACGAGCGAATAAGCGGTAGATTATACACGATAAGCGATAAACGATTTGGTGATTAAGAGAATAACATAAACGCAATACTAGTATCAATGGCGACGATAATCGAATCACGGTAAGCGGCAGTTGTTGCGTTGCAAGCGATGGAGGTATGCGCGATTTATGTGGTTCGATTTGATTGTTTAACACCACAGAGTTTAACTAATATCAGACCCCTCATGGCCTTTTTCCACGAAAGCCCGCTGATATGACTAAAACACCTTGCTTTAACCATATTAGCTTCATCTCGTGAAGCGAGGTCATGTGTGATAACTTAACACAAATGTCACAGATAACGGTAGGCGATAACGATAGATTGATACACAGCAAGCGATATAGATCCACATAATAAGCGATAGAGGTTCACATAATAAGAGATAGAGATTGCGAGATACACATGATAAGCGATTGCGATTAGACGAGTTTTGTTTCGAATAAGCTTAACGTTACGTTGCGACGCATCACAGTTATCGAGGAGGGTAGAATATGTCCTCACTCAACAATATCGTGAGCGTTTATGTACTTGATGAGATTCGTTGCAATAGACTTACGACCAGTCTTGCGTCGATGCAATTGCCCTGCGAGGTAGACTCCCCAGAGTCCATCGATGAGGTGGTTGCATTGCGTTTGCAGACTTACGACAAGTCTTGCGATGATGCGATTTAGTTGTTACGCCTTGCGATTGAGTGTAGTGTGTTGGAAATAATCACAATAATATAATAGGTCTAGTAACGTTCAACTCCACGTGGCACTTTCTTCATGGAACTTCGGTAGTATGATAAAGCACACCTTGCTTGACCCCTACTACTTAGATCCTGTGGTTTGGTGTCATACTTCGTCGTAACGCTTATGGCACCTTAGAATTTACTACGATCTCCGTGCACTGACCCAAATAATCCCGTGTGCACCCGTGATTAGTCGTTCCTTGCACGTTTATCGTACCTCGTTCTAAGAGTGTAGTGAGGGTAAAACACATTACTTCGTGATATAGTATATAGTACGTGTGTGACTCTAGTCTAAGTGCGACGACTAGAGTGTGAAAGAGAATACGAAAACGAGAGTCAATGTTACGCATAGTGGCAACATCGAGAAATAGAGTAGGTTCAAAACTTAGAAAGTAACGTCGAAAATCGTATCATTACAACTTTATCCTACGATTGCTAGGTGCCTGATGCTAAAGACTTTTGCTGGAGCTGTTGTTGTTGTACTCAAGTTCGCGGTTCGATGCGGCAGTTGCGGGTGAAGTGACCGTAACGGTTGCAGATACTGCAATAGCGACAGTCAGCCCCAACTGGATGGTGATAGGTGCATGAGTAACACTGAGGATGAGCTCCAGTGTAAGCTCGTTTTGGAAACATTGGGACTGTTCGAAGAGGCTTCGGCTGCAGCAGCTCGGTTGTTGAGGAGTTCGGGCTTGAAGTCTTTCGTTTGCGGCTGGGTTTGTCGGTGTCTTACGAAGAGGTGTCGTCGTTGGAGGATTCGTCTAAGGACTCACTTGCAGAATCTTTGGTCAAGTTGTCGGAAGATCCGTCGGCAGATTTGTTAGAAGAATCGGCAGCAGACTCGTCAGAAGAATCGTTAGCAGATTCGTCAAAGGAATCGTTAGCAGATTCGTCAGAAGAATCGTTAGCAGATTCGTCAGAAGAATTGTCAGCAGATTCGTCAGAAGAATCGTCAGCAGATTTGTCAAGTGAATCGACAACCGGATCGCCTGAGGAATTAATGGCGATTGCTTGATAAGCTTGCTTGACAGGATTCTTTGAGAAGAACCCTTCCCTGAGTCGTTTGTTGTTGATTTCTGCGGCTAAGCGGTAGGTTTCTTCGATGGTAGCAGGTCTTGCAGCTTCGACAAAATCACCCACACACTCAGGCAAGCCACGAATGTACTTCGAAATGGCCTTTTCTGAAGTGTTGACTTGACTTGGGCAGATTATGCTAAGCCGTTTGAACCTTGCGGTATAGCCAGCGTTATCACTTTCGACTTGCTTGATTTTCCAGAATTCGTCTTCCAGCTTCTGAACTTCGTGAGGAGGACAGTACTCTTTCTTCATGAGCTCTTTCAGCTCATCCCAAGAGAGAGCGTAAGCTGCAGAGATTCCACGTTTGTTACGTTCGGCGGTCCACCAGTCGAGTGCTCGTGATTGAAATACTCCGGTAGCGCAAGTAGTACGGAAACTATCGGGACACCCACTTTGACGAAGGGTAACTTCGATAGAATCGAACCACTGGAGTAGTTGAGTCGCACCTCCTTCACCCGTGAATTCCATCGGGTCACAGGCTTTGAAGTGTTTGTAAAGAAAAGTAGATTGCGGCGCTTCCGTCTTGGAGTCTTCCGAGGCTCAAGAGTTGCTGAGAGAGTGCACTCGAGCGGCAATTTGAGGAATGAGCTTAACCACTTCCTTGGTTACAAGTGATGCAATCCTCTTATCGGCGCTTCGTTTGGCTCTTCTCCTAGTTGTTCGCCCCGAGGTAGAGTCGTTGGAAGGCATCTAGACAGGAAGAGACTTGGAATAAGATTCGATCATAATGATTTTTGAGTTCTGCGATGCGATTGAGCGCGTTCAAAACTTGATGCGATAGTATAATAGTAATGCGAATCACATAGGAGCCACATAGGAGACACGAAATCCCTAAGTTCTCACATAATGACTTGTTGTTTATGCGTACTTATATGTATTTATATGATTGTAATCTGTAATCATACACATACAGGTTGATTTAGAATATGCGAGGACGCGTCGAGGTGAGAAAGCGAGAGCGAAGACGATAGATTTATGCATTAGTTTTGTTGCGAACATTCGGGTTTCGTTTTAGATTGCGATGGCTGTGCGAGTTGTGCGTTTATAAAGCAGGGAGTGGAAATCGTTAAATCGAGAAATCGATAAAGCGTAAAGTTTCAAAACGTAAATAAGTTCTAACCATTGGTAAGATCGGCGGTTCGTATGATAGAGTGCCTTGGGTGTTTAGGCGTCGACTACCCGAGGTAACCCAACTATATTCAACAAGTTCGTGCACGTGCGTTGACCTAGAAGTCTTCATGCTTCCACTGGGATGCAGCTCATGGCATTCATCTTCCTAGTCATCGCATGGCTCGAGTTATTGTGATAGTCGAGTCCTTGGTGAGAGCTTTTTGAAAACCAATTTAGAGAGTGGAACGGCTTATTAAGGTACGGGTTTCACCCCTGACTTAACGGCTTCGTTCCTAATTGTGGTTATGCTCTTCGAATAAATTTGTGAGTTCCACTAGATTTCGAAATGGAGACTTTCGACGAGATGTGGATGTCACTCCTAACTCGATGAAAGGTTCTCGTGCTAGAAAATGCGCTGAGTGAGCGATCTCATCGAGAGTTCTCGGTTTTCACACCTGATCTTGACTGGATCACTCGGTTTTGTTAAGCGAGTATTTTCGAAAACACGTGTATTATGTCAGCCTTGGAAAGGCTAAGTAGAATTTCGGCCTTAGGAAAGGCTTCTTCGTGTGAAGTCGTAGTCCGCGGTGTTCACACAAAGTTGTAGTTTTTAGCAATTTCGATCGAGAGTATCAAGTAGGCCCGATACAAACCCTACGGGGTTCGCACGAGTCGGCCTGTTGGTACTTAGACTATAGACTAGGTCAATTTCTAAGACGTCGACCCGGACTAGGTCGAGTCTCGCCTAATTCCCTATAGTTATGGCTCTGATACCAATCTGTCACACCCCAACCGATGGCGAAATCATCGGGGCGCGGCACTAGGCGAATCAGATTGCTCAAGAGAATCCATAACAACTGTATTACGATAATATTTAATACATTCGTTATCCCATACTAACAAATAATACAATCACATAAGTTATCACAGATTTCTTGTCCTCTCGAACAATACAAATCCGACAACCTAGATTTTAGTTGAGTTTCTAGACTTCCTAGCTTGATTCGATATAGCCTGCGATCTAACCTGCAACATACGTTAAAATATTTGTCAATACAAAAGTATTGGCGAGTATACAGGTTTGATATGTATAGCGTAGTAGATAAAAAAAATGTAGCGAATTTCCACATGCATAAACGTAACACACGACATATATACTCACAAAGCTGATACTACCAGCTAAGTCCTCGATGCTCGAATATGCGATGGCAAACTAGACCCCGTCGGGCGCAATAGTACTATACTAGTCGTGGTGGGACGTCGCGAGTATAAGCCCTAGCACATATGCAACTAGCATCACGTATATCTATGCATAACAGTTATTCGCAAGTGATAATTCGATTTATTGAATAATTCGTTTGATAAGTTCGATTTGTTAGATACGTATGTTACATCCAAAATGCGATTAAAAAGGGTTCAAGTATACTCACAGTGCGCGTTTAGCGAGATTATAACTTGATTGGATCGGCTTACGAGTACGTCTGCGTTAATCATCGAATGATATAGTAAACGATATACGGTTAAGCGGAAAATAGTGTCGAATGTCAGTTATCTGCTCGGATGGTGCTCATCCGGTCGGATGGGCTCATCCGGTCGGATGACATGAGGATCTGGGTCGGATGGCTGTCATCCGGTCGGATGACAGGCTATCCGATCGGATGACCTGTGCTTGGATCGGATGACATGCACTTGGTTCGGATGGCATGTACTTGGTTCGGATGACATGCTATCCGATCGAATGGCATGTGGTCCGTTCGGATGACATGTTATCTGGTCGGATAACACGTCTGTTTTTGCGTTCCGATTAGCGGTTTTTGAGTGTTTTCGGAAGAAGTACGTGTGTTTTACTGGGACAGTGTATTTTCGCATTAACAATTGAAATTCTATCAGTTTCGACCCGTTCTAACGGTCGGGAATCACCCCGTTCCATCAGATCTGGCCGTTCTTGACGGTTTCTCATGGTTAACCCGAAATCGCACAGTTCCTTGGTTAAATACATAGATTTAGGCAAAATGAAAGCTGAAGTGGGAGCGTGCTTGGTCGAGTGGGAGCTGTCACATCACTTTGAACAGTGATGTGACATGCTATTTATAGGCAAAATGAAAGCTGAAGTGGTTTTGGGTCGGATGGCCCATCCGTTTGGATGAGGCTGTCCATCCGGATGGCCACTCCGGCGCGATGGATTTCTTCGTTTTTGAGCGTTGCGATAGATTTTGAAGTACGTGCTTTTTATATCATTATTATATATGCATATATATATATCACTAGGGGTCGTATTTACGTATCCATATTCCAAAGTTTTGATAATTAACAATCGTTTTCGATTCGAGTATGCGATTATTAGCGACGTTTCACGGCCATCAAGGAGGGTAGTATAGGTCCTTTCTCGATGTCATCGTGAAGGTTATTGCGTGTTGTGCCACAAAGACTGACGGGGTACCATTCACTCGTATTGTCATCATCGTCACGACGACTGGAGCTATAGCACTCACCCGAGAGTCTTTATTAGCGTTATTTGTCTACGTTTCGACACATCATGGCCACCGAGGAGGGTAGAGTAGGTACTCACTCAATGTCATCGTGAGTGCTTAGTGTTTGCGATGTGATGTAACGATAATGTATTACGAAAATATGTGATTATCCTTCGAATAGCGAAGTATGCGATATGGTTACATTATGATCCGAATCTCTGGTGCTAGGCGTAACGAGTATATCGAGTAGTAACAACACACGAAAGTGCGGGTTGTTACATAATTGTTCGCTTGTTCTATGTGTTCCTTCATTATCTCGTAACATGATTTTTGTATCTAGGTTATGTAATGATAACCACATACTGATCCTTTTCTTCTCTTATCATTTTGTTATCAAGGACTTCCACTCCCACCTCACACTACTCCATGGAATAGCTAGCCGAGGTCTATATCAACTTCGTTCCAGCTTCAAACCTTTTGTTTTTCATTTGTAGAAAACATCATCTCCCCTTTGGCATCATCCACTGGGTCATCCACATTCCAAAGTTTTACAAAACTTATCTACCTTTTTTTCTTATGTTTCCATGTTTAATAATTCTTGTAACTCTTGTTGCATTAATAAAAGCCATAAGCTACCCTTTCACACTTCTTCTACTACTACTAGTGCACCTTTAGAAATTTTATTCTTTAATGTATGGCCATCTCCTGTTCCTTCTTTTGATGTTTTTAGATATTACATAATTTTTGTGGACCATTTACCAAGGATACTTGGATCTACCCACTAAAACATAAATCTTACTTAACCAACACATACCCCCGAACACAATGGCTATGCAGAACGACGTCATCGTCATATAGTCATAACGGGTCTTACCCTCTTATCTCATGCCAAAATGCCTCTAAAATTTCGGCCATTCGCTTTCACCACAAGACCTATTTAATTAACCGGCTACCTACCACCACCCTTAAAAGCTTGTCTAGTATCTAAAGGTTTTCATCAACAACCTGCCTTAGATTACACTGAGACTTTCAGTCCCGTTGTGATTGCAGCATCTCTTCGACTCATTCTTTCCTTAGCTAAATCCAACAATTGCTACAGTTGACTACAATAGTCAAAGGTCAAACCATATGAGTGAACATTTTACCTCGTTTGACTTTAAAAGTCAATTTATGTTATTGGTGGGAAATTTAGATAGGTTATTTCAGTTGACTTTAATAGTCAAACTAATTTTTGGGGGGAAATTCATACCAAAAGGTTGTTGGTCTGCAATGCTAAAGGGTATATAAAACCACAAGGGATCATACTTAAAAGAAAAGGGGTATAATGGACTTTTCACAAGTTTTAACCTCAGACTAACAGAAGTGTAACCTTGAGGAGGAAAACTGCAAGAAATTGACAGTTTATTTAAGCGGCACAAAAAGTCTTTGTTGAAGGGAGGTAAAGTGAAAAGTGTCCCAAATCACAAGGAGGTAAACTGTAATTTACTGTAAATTTTAAGAAGTCCTTGGAAGATGTATTATAATATAGTATAGATATATATAGAGGAAGGTTAACGTACATTACGGCTTAACGTACATCACGTACGACAGGTAATTACGCACGTTCATTTTGAAATCACGCACGTTATAACTCAAAAATCCAAAATTACGCATGTTGAAACACAATAATCACGCATAATGAAAACATTAATCACGCATGTTATAGAACAAATCACGCATGTTGTCGTACGTGGAGTACGTTAAGCCGTAATGTACGATATACTTTTTCTAGATATATATATATATATATATATATATATATATATATATATATATAGGGGGCCGCTAGAATGAGAACCACCACGAGTTATGAGAACCACGAGAACCAAGTGCCACGGAGGGGCGTTGACCACGAAATTTTTTTTACACCTAGATCCGTATATTTTAAGACCGGGTGTAAAAAAAAATTTCAAACGGCGCGCCCGAAGGGGTAGTTTTTTACACCCAAAGTTTGGGTTTTTTAATTTTTTTTTCTTTTTTCTTTTTTTTTTACAAACTTTGGGTGTAAAAAACTACCCCCTCGGGCGCGCCGTTTAAAAATTTTTTTTTACACCCGGTCTTAAAATATACAGATCTAGGTGTAAAAAAAATTTCGTGGTCAACGCCCCTCCGTGGCACTTGGTTCTCGTGGTTCTCATAACTCGTGGTGGTTCTCATTCTAGCGGCTCCCTATATATATATATATATATAGGGGACCGTTAAAATGAAAACCAGCTCTAGTTGTAAGAACCATGGGAACCACTTTTTAGCCCTTAGATCAACTAGATGGATGGATGAGATTAAAAGTAGTTAATATTAAAATTAAAAGTTTTTTGTCTTATTATGTTTTTAATATTTTATTGTTAAAGGGTATTTAGGTAAAATTGATTTTTTTGTCTTTTTATAAATATTATTTGTAAATGTCTTTTTTGTCCCATTCATTTATTACTTTTTGGTCTTAATAATTTTTATTAAGAAACTGATTTTTTGGTTTAAAAACTTTTTTGAAATCAGATTTTTATGATAATTTTTTTTAAGATTAGTTTAAAAAAACGTTTTGAAGAGCCTTTTTTTACGACCCGTTCTTACGCCCGGCTTTTTCAGGCGTCGTTTTTTTTAACGCGCCGACATTTACGTTAAAAACTTTACGCGCCGTTTTTTAACGTTTTAGGCGCCGTTTTTCAATTGTCGTTTTTTTTTACGCGCTGTTTTTTATGTTAAATTTTTTACATTTTAACGCGCCGTTTTATTTACGTTTTACGTTAAATTTTTTACGTTTTACTGCGCCGTTTTTTAACGTTTTACGTTTTTTTCGTTTTAACGCGCCGGTTTTTTTTTACGTTTTACGTTTTTACGTTTTTTACATTTTTAACGCGTCGTTTTTACGTTTTACGATTTACGTTAAAACTTTTTACGTTTTTACTTTTTACGTTTAAAAAGTTTACGGTTTAACAGTTTTTTTTACAAAAACATTTTTACGCAACACGAACGCACCCAGAAAACGCAAACTTTTTACGTTGTACGTTTTACGTAAAACTTTTTACGTTTTACGTAAAACTTTTTACGTTTTACGTTTTTTCGTTAAACAGTTTACATTTTACGTTAAAAAGTTTACGATTTAACTTTTTTTTTTAACAAAAACTTTTTTACGTCCGTTTTAACGCGGCGTTTTTTACGTACCGTTTTTTTCGTGGCGTTTTTATGCCCGTATTTACGCCCCTTGTTTAGGCGTCGTTTCATCACACGGTTTTTTACGTTTTACAATTTACGTAGAAAAGTTTTACGTTTTACGTTAAATAGTTGTTACATAAAAGTTTACGTTTTACATTTTACGTTAAAAAAGTTTACGTTTTACGTTAAACTTTTTAAGTTTTACGTAAAACTTTTTACGTTTTACGTAAAACTTTTTACGTTTTACGTTAAACTTTTTACGTTTTACGTTAAGCTTTTTTACGTTTTACGATAAAAAGTTTACGTTTTTACGTTAAAAAGTTTACGTTTTACGCTTTACGTTAAAAAGTTTATGTTTTACATTTAAAAATTTACGTTTTACGTTTTACGTTACAAAAAAATGAGCAGAGTTTCCTCTGTTTTTTGTCGCCCCGACAACACAAGTTGGCGTTATAATTTCTCACAAACAGATCATGATCATAACATTTTTACACCCTTCACCAAACATACGTAATGTTTCAAAAAAAAAAAAAAAAAAAAAACCCAACAATCTACAAACATCATAACACACAAACTGATCATCATTAACTTATCATCCTTTCATCTTAGAAAAACCATTAAATTTTTTAAATCAATTTTACATTTAAGGTAAAGATAAGACAAGACAGAGAAATCAGTTGTAGAGTTTTATATCAAGCCAATAAAAAAAATTTGTATATTTCTTTTATCTCGCACTTGCTTGATATTTTTTTTATTCATAAAATCAAATTTACTTCTATCAAATAATTTACTTTGAATATTCAAAAAAATAGATATCCATCTCAAGATCACACACCAGCTGAGGATGACCCATTACCTGATGAAACAACAATGATTAGTGAAAGACCTGTTACATGATGAAAGACCACACACCGGATGAAAGAAGGATGATCGGTAAGGACAAGGAACTCCAAACCACACACCGGCGTCGCCATAGCCCACAAAGCTCTGTTATCCTACAATCTTATACCACAAGCGACGATCGGGGTGTACAAACTACAACCTCAGCAGGAACTTCCACAAAGATCTGGGTCTTCGAAACCCTAGCCGCCGGTCACCTACTCTGGTCTTCGAAACCCTAGCCACCCGTCAAAGATCTATGTAAAAATCCTTCTCCAGTGACGTCAAAGATCGGTCTTCGAAACCCTAGCCGCCCATCAATGATCTACCTTCAAAAAGCCTTCTCCGGTGTCGTCGCAAGTCACATGAACCCACCTTTCCGGCCACTCATTGGATGTCTGCTGGTGAGGAAGATATTTAAGGGATGGGGACAACGGTTGAATATGTTGTCTGATGGATGTGGAAGACATTGGGTGTGGAGGTAAAAGGAAGGGGAGAGAAATGGGGTCTGGGGAAAGAGAGTATGAGAGATGAGAGATGAGAGAGATATTAATAAAGTAAGTGACTTTAATGGAGAGAGAGAGAGATTAGACATTTGAAGGAAATGACCAAATTACCCCTTATTCTGATTGGTTGAAAGTGGTTCTCACGGTTCTTACAACTGGGGATGGTTTCTATTTTAGCGGCTCCCTATATATATATATATATATATATATATATAGGTAGAGGATCCTGTAAAAAAGGCCTAAAGTGTGAGAAAGGTAAGAAAGAATCTCAGCCATTAGATCTTTGATCTAATGGTTGAGATAATAGGGACCAAATTGTAAAATATTTTTATTAATTTGGACTGAATTGAAATATCTAGGGGCAATTGTGTCTTTTTATCCCCATTTTCTAAATCAAAATCCCTACAATTTCTCTCTCTCTCTCCAGATCTCTCTCTATCATACGTTCAGAATTTCTCTCTCCAAGATCAACTCCAAGACCACCACGAATCGGAAGATTAAACATCAATCGGAAGCCGGTGTCGGAAGCGGTTGTTGAAGACGATCGTTGTTGATTCGGATGACGGATGCGAGCGGCTGCATGTTTATTGAAAACATCAACCTCAAAGCCGGTGTCGGAAGCGGCTGCATGTTTATTGATTCGGATGACGGATGCGAGCGGCAGCGGCGGTGGTGGTGGTTCGAGCGGCGGCGGTTGTGGTGGTGCTGGATCGGCAGTGGTGGTGCCGGAAGTGGCAGTGGTGGTGGTGCCGGAAGTGAAGAAGATGATACAGAGGTGTTTATTTTATTTTCTGAATGGTGTTATTTTTTTCTGAATGGTGTTATTTTGTTTTACTGAATGGTGTTATTTTGTTTGCTGAATGGTGTTATTTTTGTACTGAATGGTGTTACATTCTTTGTACTGAATATTGTTTTTTTTTATTTTACTGATGAATGGTGTTATTTTTGTACTGAATGATGTTATTTTTTTCTTTTCAGTAATGGTGTTTATTTTATTTTTCTGAATGGTGTTACTGAATGGTGTTTTTTTGTTTGCTGAATGGTGTTATTTTTGTACTGAATGGTGTTATATTCTTTGTACTGAATGGTGTTTTTTTTTATTTACTGTTGAATGGTGTTTTTTTGTGCTGAATGGTGTTATATTTTTCTGAATTGTGTTATATTTAAAACACCATGTATGAACATGCTCTGAATGGTGTTATATTTATGGACGGTTATTTTCCTTAAATCAGGGATTTTCTCTCTCCAAATCCTTAAATCAAGGATTACCATATTTGAATTTGTTAATTAATTTACAATCTTACCCTTTTCAATTAATTTAGATCTAATGGTTGAGATTCTTTCTTACCTTTCTCACACTTTTGGTCTTTTTTACAATAACTCCACCCTATATATATATATATATATATATATATATATATATATATATATATATAGTGTGAAGTTCATTAGCGAACACTAAAAAAGTGGGGAACAGTGGGGAACCGACTCAAACGAACTCCGATTGGACTCATTCCAGCGGCGTTGGAACCGGCTCATCGAACCCTAACTAGGATCTCTTAACCCTAAACCCTAAATTACAACCCCTAAACCCTAAATATATTAGGGTTTGGCTTTTAGGGTTTAGCTTTAGGGTTTAGCCTTAGGGTTTAGCTTTAGGGTTTGGGGTTTATCTTTAGGGTTTAGCTTTAGGGTTTAGGGTTTAGCTTTAGGGTTTAGTTTTTAGGGTTTATAGTTTAGTTTTTACGGTTTACCTTAGGTTTTAGCCTTATTTTTTAGCTTTAGGGTTTAGAGTTTAGGAGTTAGGGTTTAGGGTTAAGAGATCCTAGTTAGGGTTCGATGAGCCGGTTCCAACGCCGCTGGAATGAGTCCAATCGGAGTTCGTTTGAGTCGGTTCCCCGCTGTTCCCCACTTTTTTAGTGTTCCCCAATTAACCCTCCCCTATATATATATATATAGGGGTCCGCTAAAATGAGAACCACCTCGAGTTGTAAGAACCGTGAGAACTACACCGTACGGGGCGAGCTGGACCAATTTTTTTTTTCACAAACGTAGATGCGTGTATTATAAACACATTTGTAAAAAAAATTCAAAAAAAAAGTTTTTTAGCACCACAAGTGTGTGTTTACGGGTACCGTAAATTTTCCGGTAGGATTTACGGTACCCGTAAACACAAACTTGTGGTGCTCAAAACTACACACAAGACATTTTTTTAAAAAAGAAATTTTTACAAATGTGTTTATAATACACGCATCTTCGTTTATGAAAAAAAATTTGGTCCACATCGCCCCGTACGGTGTAGTTCTCACGGTTCTTACAACTCGAGGTGGTTCTCATTTTAGCGGTCCCCTATATATATATATATATATAGGAACAGGATCAGGACAGAACGCCTCAAAGTGTGAGAACGATTCTCAGCCACAAGATCTTAGTGGTTTGTGGCTGAGATTGATGCGGTGGCATTTTTGTAAATAATAGGGGTCTTGGAACTACCAGGAAGGGTAAAATAGAAAGATCCAATCAAAGGTGCACATGCTAATCACATGCCATTTCCCCCCATCATATTTAAACGACAATAACTTTTTTATACGTGATTATTTTTCGAAAAAAATTACACCATAAAACTCAGTGTTTTTTTTATCTTTCCAATGAGTATACTATTGATATACTTTTCGAAAAAAATTAACTGGGTTTTATGGCGTTTTTCTGAACTGGGTGTTTTTTGGCGTTTTAAACTAGGAATTTCATGGCGTTTTTCTTCTGAACTAATTAAATACTTGTGTTCACACTTGTTTATACTTGTTCACACTATAAGTTACACTTTAGACCCTGAAAATATAGCTTTTTTTGTTATGGCGTTTTGTATTTGTTATGCCGTTTTGTATGATGAAACTAATTAAATACTTGTGTTCACACTTGTTTACACTTGTTTACACTTGTTCACACTTGTTCACACTATAAGTTACACTGTAGCCCCTGAAAATATAGCTTGGATTATGGCGTTTTGTATGGAAACTAATTAAATACTTGTGTTCACACTTGTTCACACTATAAGTTACACTTTAGACCCTGAAAATATAGGTTTTTTTGTTATGGCGTTTTGTAGTATGATGAAACTAATTAAATACTTGTGTTCACACTTGTTCACACTATAAGTTACACTTTGGACCCTGAAAATAAAGCTTTTTTTGTTATGGCGTTTTAACTAGGAGCTGGCTCAAAAAATGGTTTTTTTTTAGCTGTTGTAAATTATAGCTCAAAAAATAGCTTTTGAGTGTTTTATGGCGTTCAAAAAAATGGTTTTTTTTAGCTGTTGTAAATTATAGCTTAAAAAAATAGCTTTTGAGTATTTGGCGTTTTTCTAAATTTGATGTTTTTATGGCGTTTTATTTGAACACCCAGTTCATGTGAGTGAGTTTTTTTGACAATATTACCCCTTAGTGTAATTTAACATCAATGCCACATGTCACCACCAAAATCGTTCTCACCGTTCTCACACTTTTCACTGTTCTCTCTAAATCCTGACCCTATATATATATATATATATATATATATATATATATATAATTGCACTAAAATAAGAACCACCTCGAGTTGTAAGAACCGTGAGAACTTTTTGATCCGGGGCGAGGTGGACCAAATTTTTTTTTCACAAACGTAGATGCGTTTATTATAAACACATTTGTAAAAAAATTCAAAAAAAAATGTCGTGTGTGTAGTTTTGAGCACCACAAGTTTATGTTTACGGGTACCGTAAATTTTCCGGTTAGATTTACGGTACCCGTAAACACAAACTTGTGGTGCTCAAAACTACACACACGACATTTTTTTTAATTTTTTTTTTTTACAAATGTGTTTTTAATACACGCAACTACGTTTATCAAAAAAAAATTTGGTCCACATCGCCCCGTACGGTGTAGTTCTCACGGTTCTTACAACTCGAGGTGGTTCTCATTTTAGCGGTCCCCATATATATATATATATATATATATATATAGTAGGGATCCTGCGGAAAGTGTGTTTTTCCTAGAAAGTCTAGGAAGCGATCTGGGCCATCCAATGGGTGTGTTTAATGGTTAAGATGAAGTCAATGGCAATCTTGTAATTTTTTAGTTTATTTAATTCATTGTTTTAAAAGACTAGGGGCAATTTTGTCAATATATCGTGTTTTAAATCAATTAGATAACCGTCAGTCAAACCCAATCCCTAATTTCACGCGATTTTCCCTCTCTCTCTCCAAACCCAACTTCGAAACTCCAATCCCTACCAAAAATAACTACAATCATGGAAGAAGATAACTTTAGAAAGGATGGAGAGCACCGGATCAGTTGTCGGAAGCCGTTCGAAAGACCCCGTAGTCGCAGGTATTAATCATGCAGGGCACCAAGAACATGTTGTTAAAACACAGCGTCAAGAAACATCAAGAAAACACATCGTATTAATCTGCTTGCTGTTAAAACACAACTATATGAATCTGAATGCTAAAACACAACTGTATGCATCTGCTTGCTGTTAAAATACAACTGTATGAATCTGCTTGCTGTTAAAACACAACTGTATGAATCTGAATGCTAAAACACAACTGTATGCATCTGCTTGCTGTTAAAACACAACTGTATGAATCTGCTTGCTGTTAAAACACAACTGTATGAATCTGAATGCTAAAACACAACTGTATGCATCTGCTTGCTGTTAAAACACAACTGTTTGAATCTGAATGCTAAAACACAACTGTATGAATCTGCTTGCTGTTAAAACACAATTGTATGAATCTGAATAATAAAACACAGCTGTATGAATCTGCTTGCTGTTAAAACACATCATCAAGAACAAACTGTTAAAACACAGTACCAAGAACATGCTGATAGATTCCAGCAAGAAAACGAAGGAATGATTGATATTAAGTGAGATCAGAAATCGAAAACAAAAAATTCCGAAATTTATGGATAGTTAGTTATTGAAGATAATTACCTAAAATAAAAATAGATTGTGAAAGTACATAAATGCCCTTTTATTTTTTATTTTTATTTTTTTTGCTACTAAAAGTAGCGATTTTAGCATAAAAATATTTAAAAAAATTGTGTGTTTTTTAGCTATTTTTAGGCATTTTTTGTTGTGTTCACATTGGTTCTCGCGGTTCTCGCAATAAGGGGTGGTTCCTAACGGATCTTTGTCCTATATATATATATATATATTCGTGAAAAATGAAAATGTATGCAAGTAATTTATGATATTAACCCGAATAACATGGATTTTTCAGTAGCTGAAATATATCTAAATATATAAATCAAAGAGTTAATTGCTCGGATGGTCCATGTGGTTTCACGTTTAGTCCCCACCTTTTGAAAATAGCATGTATGCTCCCTATGGTTTGTCATTTTGTTACTCGGATAGTCCCCCAACATTTACTCTGGGGACTATCCGAGTAACAAAATGACAAACCATAGGGAGCATACATGCTATTTCCAAACTAACTTACATTTACTCAGGGACTATCCGAGTAACAAAATGATAAACCATATGGAGCATACCTGCTATTTTCAAAAGGTGGGGACTAAATGTGAAAAAACTTGAAACCACAGGGACCATCCGAGCAATTAACTCTAAATCAAATTAGAAAAGGTTGATGCATACATTTAAAAAAAAAAGTTTTGTTATTTTATTTAAGGAAGTTAAAATGTTGTGATGGTGAGGTGGTGACGTTTTGCCGGTGGTCATGGCGCAACATGTCATAATCGCGACAGCATGATTTTAATTCTTTAAGTTTACTTCCTTTACTTTTAAAATGTTTGTTGCATTCCTCTGCTTCAAACAATTGTGAAAAAGAAAATCATTTCACTTGGAGTCTTTTAAATTCATATTTCAATTTCACTCAGTTCAGAAAGTAGTATATATATTCAGAACCTTGAAAATAACACCATTTCATGTTCCAATATGTGTATTGTACTTCTTTTGAATATCGAAGTAGTTTGTATATAAAATCACATTTAGGATATAAATTTTGAACAATATCACCTCTCTTTTATTTTAATATTTTATGAAATAGCAACAATACAATAATTGGAGGGAATGTCATACACAAAAGTGATATGGCACTAGCAACTTTATGCATCCATTTATCTTTAACATAACCCTTTACCTGCCTTGATCAAAATTCAAAAACTAAAAACAAAAAAAACAAATAAAAGAAGCATTTCAACCCTGCAAAAACATCAGATATACTGATTATGTCCTTTCTATATCTCTACCATCTAAAAAGTAAAAAACTACATCCTAATCTTTATCATTCCACCTCACATGTTCATCCATCCTAACTCGCCTTCATTCCCACTCATGTAATTGACACTCGACCCTCTACCGTTGGTGGTTGTAGGCAAAACCGGTTCACGCCCCACCTCGATATAGCTCCCTGGCTGAATAAACTCTGTTGAACCGTAGTGAACACCCGAACGCAACCCGGATAAAACACTAAATAGACTCTCATCCACCACCTGACCACCATTCCTGATGTCATGACTCGGTACTACGCCGCCTACCCACCCATCACGCGCCCCCTCACCCTCGGAAAACCAGTTTTGACCTAGACGGTGATGATGATGAGATGGTGCTGACATCGCCACGTTAACAACACCGTTCGTTGACCAATCTTGAACCTGGTTGAGCGGCAACAAGTGTTCATGCCTCGGAATCAAATAACGGTCCCCACCATCTGCAAACATGTTTTGATCCAACGGTAATGATTGACCGGTTCCTAGATAATGAGAATTCCCAGGATCTTTAAAAAGTGAATGCAATTGTAATTCGTTACGGTCTGGATTAACGTAAGGATTGTAGAAAGAATCTCCAACATCGGATCGTCTGTGGAGAAAACTTGATTGGCTGATAGAAGGATAATCTTGGCTTACGGATGCAGGTAGATGATAGTACGCGTTTGGTAGGCTAACTGGCGGCCAAATTTCAGTGGCGGCAGCGGGTGTTGGAAACGGTTCACCCACAGGGGCGTTTGCGTGATTGATATTTTCGGGATATTCAACTAAACTAGAAGGGAAAGCCTCTGATCCTGTTATAGCGTCATCATTGGTGTTTATGGTTATGTGACAGAAGTCTTGGGTATTGTCAGGTATGGAAATTTGCGGCAGATGCTGATTCTGATCAGAGTGTTGGCTCGACTCGTTTGTAATTTCGTGATTTTCTGTGTTAGGATCTGATTCTGACTGGAAAATTGGTCCACCGTTTTGTTCGATGTTCTCCTGGACACAGCAATATAAAACCATTAACCCAAAATTGAACAAATAATAACATTTATTTGAGGATATACATAAGAGGTGACAACATTGACCCAATCTCATAAATCATTTTATTCGAGAGATTTAGACTATTGTCCTATAAATCTTGTTTTGAGAAAGCGCTATAGACTTTAGCTGAACTCACACACAAGTCCTTTTCATATATGTGGACTTCTAAAACTTAATGAAAATGTCCTTTTTAAAGGTTTAGGGGCTTGATGTTGTAGAAAAGAACATTTTTATAATTTTTCAAAATGGTTGAAGAATATAATCATGCACTTTTTTTAATAGTAAAATCCAGAAACTTCATCGTCAAGTTTGAAAGCAAAAAGATTTAATAATCAAAAAATAAGGTATAGGACTTATGTACAAATTATGTGAAAGTCCATAGGGTTTTTTGACCGTTAATCTTTATTCAATCATAATTAACGCATTAATTATTTTTTTAAGAGTAAAGTACACAGACGGTCCTTGTGGTTTACCAAAATTTTGGATTTGGTCCCTACCTTTCCAAAAGTACACAGACGGTCCCTGTGGTTTGCACTTTGTAACACATTTAGTCCCCAGCCAACAAATGTAAAGGTTCTAGCTGGTCCAAGTTATGGTCTAAATGCGTTATGAAGTGCAAACCACATGGACCATCCATGTACTTTTGGAAAAAGCTGGCCAGTTGGGGACCAAATGTGTTACAAAGTGCAAACCACAGGGACCATTCATGAACTTTTGAAAAGCTAGGGACCAAATCCAAAATTTTGGTAAACCACAGTGACCATCCGTATACTTTACTCTGTTTTTTTAAGAAATCAAAACATTGGACAAAAAATGTAATGTTACCAAAGCTGATCCAAACCCATTTTGACCTTTTACCCAAAGCCCGCCCATTTTGCCACCTCTATAATATAAATGAAAGTTGAATAATGCTTAGATATGAGCAAACCTCTGGTGCAATTAGAAGGACATCATTTGGTTCTTCAACGTGTTGCTCATTGTTTAATTGCTCTTGCTCTTCATCCTGACCAACAGCTACGAACTTGTCATCCCGATTATTATACAAATTCAAAACGGGTTCATCACTTGGCTTCCATTTATCTTCCATTTCGTTCCTCAACGAGACTCCTATTTGCCACTTTGCAGCTCGCCAACTTTTCCAGTTCTCAAACCCGACACAGAGATCTTTCTTTGCCAGATGCAACCTGGTTCGAAAATAAAGAACAGATTAATCTTATTAAAAACAAAATACTAGGGGTGTGAATTTCTGACACGACACGACACGCCACGAACCTGAAAAGTAATTCGCTGGTTTGGCTCAGTTTCAGGTTAAACCCGTGAACCCTTTTATCTAAAGGGGTCGGTTTGACCCGTTTAACCCATTTATATATTATACTATTTTTTTACAATATGTTTGCTGTCATAAATTAAGTTGGGTGTGTATTTTATGCCATAATTATAACTTAAAAAGAAAGATTGACATAAGATTTTATAATTTAAATGTAATTGTATTATGTACGTTTGTGTTTTTTTGCATTAAGTATTAATTTTAATATAATATATTAATTTGCAGAAAAAAAATTGAAAGATAATAAATTCGGGTTGAATGGGTCGTGTTCGGGTCAACCTGCGAATATTCGGGTCGTGTTCTGGTCAACCCGCAAAGATTCAGGTCGTGTTCAGGTTCATATGTATAACACGGTTTTCGGGTTCGGGTCGTGTTCAGGTTCGTAAAAAAATCGGTTTTGGGTCGGTTTGAACCCGCCAACCTGCAAACACGACCCATTTAACACCCCTACAAAATATGATGCATATGATGGAGCTTTATAGTACAACTACAAACCAATGTTCATGCAGCTTCTGTCGCTCTTCTTCCTCGAACACTTCATACGGTTGAACACAAAAACTATCGAGATTACCTAACACGTTATTAAGCGATCGTGGCTGGATGCTTGTGTTAGATTGTTTCATACTGCTTTTAACTCGTTCATGTTGCTCCTTGCTAACCTGAAAAATTAATGACAAAATCTGTTTTTCATAACCAAATCAACAGACATATTTATATGATTCAAGATATAATAATTAATAAACACCTTGATATATGACATATATTTGGCACCATCACCGTACTCCATATTGAGCTTGCGTAATTTATCTCCTTTCTTAGGTCTCGTCACCGATCTCCCACCCGAAGATTCATAACATCTGTTCCCCGAGACCCTGACAATATAAATGAACTACATTATATTTCGGCACAACTAGCAATTGATAAACGTAAACTATCAAACAAGTGCCTGATTACCTTGTTAAAGTTTCTCCATAGCTAACTGAAAGATCGGGGCTTTCACTATTGTATGATTTATCATCAGCGTCCCATGAACAAGAACCGGATGCTGCACCTATATCGTGTTGAGGACCATATTGTATGATGCTGTCATGTGAGGGCCCACTTTTGTTAAAGTCTCTTCTGGGTCTGTTCAAAAGATGGATCATATATCAGGGTGTGGATTTCTGACATGACACGAACCTAACACGAAATTCGCGGGTTTGGGTTTAGTAAACAGGTTCGGGTCAGATTCAAGTTGAACCTGCGGACCCATTTAGATAAACGCGTCGGGTTGTGTCAACCCAGCCAGGATGGCGGGTTGACCCATTTAACCTATGTCCTATTTATATTAAATTTTATTTATTTACATTTTATGTCATAAATTAAACCGGGTATCTATTTTTTGCCATAATTATAACTTAAAAGGAGAAATTGACATAAGATTTTATAATAAAAATGTAATTGTATTATATACATTTGTGTGTTTTTAAGTAAAAATTTAATTTTAATATATTAATTTGTTAAAAAAACAAAAAATTACAAAATTTGGGTTGAACAGGTCGTGTTCGGGTCAACCCGCGAATATTTGGGTCGTGTTCAGGTTCATACGTATGACACGATTTTCAGGTTCAGGTCGGGTTTGAGTTCGTCTAAAATTTTAGGGTTCGGGTCAGGTTGGACCTGCAAACACGACCCGTTTAACACCCATAATATATCTAATATCTATCAATAAATGAAATAAAAATAGAGATGCCACTACAAAAGCTTCCAAAATAAAATTAAAAGTGGTAAAAGAAATACCTAACCTTGGCATATTTTGCATAAAATTTTCGGAATTCGTGCAGCTTGCCCACTTTTCCTTCCACAATTGCAAACTCCCTATCATTCTGCAAACAACAACAAAATATGACTAAACACAAAAGTGGTAAGAAAAGAAAAATTATTTTATATACTATAAATATATAAAAACATACTTAGTATGGTATTCATTCAATTCTGAATAATATGCTAATTTGTTAGCCTTGTTACACTGTTCTTGACGGAGAACGGCATCGGGATGATAATCACCTGAACAAATAGAAGCACCCCTACACAGGAATATTACAGATAACGTCACCAACTGAAAAAATCCCAATAAAAAAATTAATCCATTAAAATTTCCAAATCATGTATAATAAAAACGAACTTAATCATGTGCTATACATGACTAATGATTAAGGTTATTATTGTCTTTTCGCAAATATTAGTTAGAACTTAGAAGTGTCGAGAAAAGGATTCGATTCCATTAATTCCACTTTAGAATACTGGCCAACAGACAAAATCTCAAATCTGCGAAATGAGTGATAGTCCAAAAAAAGCTTCTTTTAATTCATTCTTAATACTGAGTGCTGGAATTTACCATTTTGGGAATGGATTTCCAAAGTAGAAATTATTCCCGGTTAACAGTTCATGAACAATTCTATACGGGTCAGCTCCTTCTGGAAGAAACTGGGTAAGAAACTCTCTTTCTTGAACAGTCAAATGAGTTTGCCATACCTACAACAAATTCCAATATATAAACATAACATCCAGTAAAAAACACATAATAAAACAGCTTAAAAGAAAACGGGCCTAACTTCACCAAATCTGTTTCTTAATAAAACAAATCATTGTTGAGATCATATAATATTATAATCATATTATAATATTACCTCATAAGATAGCAAACCGGTTAGGTTATTGAGCTCAAACAATTCAGTTGGGGCTGTAAAGACATCACCAAGGACGTTTTGGTAATTTGCAACAAGAGGAAGAAATGGAGTCAACTCTCTGGAAGCAATACTTATTTGCTCCTTCTTCGAAACAACGCATTCCTTCTTGTCATCCCACTCGAGAGATATTCTTGACTTTGTATTTAACTCGTAATTCGAAAATTTCTTCCTCTTCACTTTCTGCATTTCCCAAGATGTGTGATGATTATGAACGGCATTGCTTACTTTATATCGCTTGTTCAGCTGATCTGCCGCCATTCAAATACACAATCCAAATCAAAAGTATACGAGTTTACGGAAAAATGTTGTATCAATCTCCGGCCACCTATGCGTTTCTTCCATGACCAAACTGAAAAAAAAACTGGAATTATAAAGTTCGTCTTATCGTCTATACAAGTAGTCATGCCCTCATGACATGATTATATCAAACCAATGATGACATAAGCTTCTTGTTTGCAAATAAACTTGTATTCATAGTGTTATAGACCGATTCGAGATTGTCAATCTCCCAAGAATTATATAGAACAAAAACAGACAAAATTCTTTCGAAAATTTTCTGATTGATTCATTTCTTAAAATCATACCGAAATCAAAGAGCCTTTTATATAGGCATATAAACAAAGAAAGATCAATAAGACAGAAACTGCTGAAGTACCCATTAATCCACTATTCCACTACTAACATTAAGCATAATAAAAGATATAAAGAAACGCAGAGAATGCAGTAAAACATGTGATGTGCATCGAACACGTCTTCTAAAAGACTAAAACATTTATCTATAACTCTATAAGGTGACCTTCAAATCACCAATGTAGAACAACCACCACACAAGTTGAGAACAACAAACACCTTTCATTCACAACGAATTAAAAATAGATTCAACCGATTACATACATATATAACTCATAGCAGCAGGGAGTATACACAAGCTAGAACTATGGCTTCCCCTTTTTGCGAAAAAATAATTACAATTCAAATTTTTAAATCTATCTTCTTACAGATAAAAAATCATCAAACAATATCATAACCACCTCTAAAAATAAACTACAAAATATCTAGTCATTTTCACATCTGAATAAACGTGTAAAACTAATATTCAATAATAACTTATACAGCAAGAATATGTTACTCCTTATCATAGCAGAATAAGAAACAACACTGAAACAAGTAACCCTAAATAAAAAATTCATATCAAACAATTAAAATTAAGTAGAATAAACGGTGCAGGCAATCAATTAACCAAAAGATAACATGCAATCATCAATTAAAAACGGCATAATGAATATGTTTACCTAACAATTCGAAGCATGAAACTGAAACTTCAACCTCATTGCGGTGTAGAAGAGTTTGCGGTGTAGAAGAGTACGAAAACTGAGAAGCAAACCCTAGAAAGAGAGATTGATGACGAACACAAACGATTAAGGTAGAAAAAAAAAAGAAAAAAAAAGAAATCAGTGTGTTGAATTAGGGTTACAGATGAAGAAGAAGAAGAAGAAAAGGAAGAGTAATCGGTGTTATCCGGTTTCGGGTGACTGAATGCAGAGGAAACAAGTACCACCGCAAAACTCAAAACGTAATTAAAAATTAAACATCTTTGATTCTTTTTCAGTAAGGGATAGGGATTAGATTATGCTACCAAAATCATCACTAATCTATGAGATATTATAGAATATTTGAATATTTATTTTTTAATTTTAAGTTTGATAAGTTTGATATTTTTATTAGGGCTGTAAACGAACCAAACGTTCGGCGAACAGTTCGTGAACCGTTCGGCGGGAAGTTCGTTTGTGTTCGTTCGTTTATTAAACAAACGAACACAAACAATAAATTTCGTTCGTTTAGTTAAATGAACAAACATGAACAGAGATCGCGTTCGTTCGTTTATGTTCGTTAACGTTCGGTAACGTGTTCGCATGTGTTTGATAGTTCATTAGTGTTTTTAATTTTTATATTTATTTGAATATATCATAAGTCTGACAAATTAAATATTTAATAAGTGTTAATCTATTATATATTATGTTCATAGACGATTGTTTGTGTTCGTTTATTTCCATTTGTGTTCATGAACATTAGCTTGTGCTCATTTGTGTTCGTCAACGTTCGTTGCCTAAAATTAACAAACAAACACAAACGAACACGAACATGTCCATTTCCTTAACAAACAAACACAAACATAAAATCCCGTTCGATAAGCGTTCGTGAACGGTTCGCGAACACATATATTTTTTAACAAACGAACACGAACAAGGTCTTGTTCGTGTTCGTTCGGTTCGTTTACAGCCATTTTTTATACTAATCATGTATAAAAGGTGTGTCTAGGGGAAAAGTGATTAGCTTTTGGATTTATTTGGACTTTTAGTTTAAGGTTATGTTTGCTTTTGGGTTAAATATAAGTTTTATTAATGTTAGTGGGTCTAAAGTGAGCAAAACTGAAAATATGGAAAACTTAAAATGGTTCACCATGTTTTGGGTTAAATATATCGTAAACTAGGGGTGTGTAAAGGTTGGTTCGGTATTCCTCCTTTACTGAAACTGAAATTGATGGCTTGGTTATGGAAGAAGGCTTAACCATAACCGAGATTGATAAGCAAATATGGTTAGGTTATGTTAATCTGGGTCGGTGTGATCCAAGTTTTGTTCTAGTGTTCCAGGTGTGTTCTAGTGTTTCAGGTTTGCTTTGGTGTATTACCTTTGTTTTTTGGGTGTGCTTGCATCGGTTACATGAAAGCTTAGCTTAATATATGCATAGGATGATGAAAGCAAGCTATGAAATACGCATAGGAGAGTGAAGCTTAGTTGCCATAGTTGAAGAGGGACTAAAACATAGTTGGTAGACACAAAACTACATTTAAATACAAGCTGGTATGCATAGCTTGGTTCGGTTATGGGACACCCTTAGGCCTTAACCATAATCAAAAACCAGTTTATCAGCTAATAACAAAATGTTAAAGTCACGTATAGATCTCCTTGTTGTCCAATAGAATCGTCCCCAATACATGTAGCCATTTTATAACCAGGTTCCAAGCCTTCTTTGTGATCGAACATGCATTGAATAAGTGATGGGCCGATTCTACATCCCTTGAACAAAAGAATGCATAATAAATGACACATTTATCCATTTATTTAAAAGGTTCTCCTGAGCTAGTAATCTGTCAAGAAAAGGCCTTTAGACAAAGATGTTATTTTTTTTTTTTTTGAAGACTATTATTCCATTTTTTGGTTTGCCAAGTTACTTTTGGAAGGTTTTTTTTTTTTTTTCACTTGAACTTTTAACTTGTTTAACTACTCTAGAGAAAGATGTTAATCTTTTCTGAGATCTTTATTCCATTTAGTTTGCCAAGTTACTTTTGGAAGGTTTTTTTTTTTTTTTTTTCAGTTTGAACTTTTAACTTATTTAACCACAAATTCCTTTTGACAGAAAATCTCACTTCTAGTTGTCAAAGTCATAGATCTGATGATGATCTTGTACAAGATTGATAAAAACCAATAATTGCTCCATTTCCACCCCTCTACGAATATCACACCTTTATTTGAAACACCCTAACATCTTTAACCTTGAATAGACACAGCGGAAAAACGAGCCTTTAAAAATTTCTTTCTTTACTAATACATTGCTTATGTAAAGACTCAGTTACAAAAGGTTTAACATTTACTAAATGAATCAACAACATTCAAAATAAAAAAATAATAATAATACTACATGTGTTACATAATCCAAGCTAGGTGACCGTTCTTCCCGTACAATCCTTGCTCTTTGACTCAATCTACGCCCGCTTATCTTCGATAGTGGTAGAGGTAATCCGTGCGTTACCTATAGGTATCACATACAACTTAATCATTAGTCATTAACACACCATACGTCGTTATTCTAGATAATAGGGATTCATGAAGCAGTCTATGATGTAAACATAGGTTCATTTGAGCATTCTCTTAAATTCTCTTATCCCAAATTCGGCTTCAATCCTTCATAGCCCGACGATCTCATACCTGCATTGCCTTTCAAATCTCAAAGCACAACATTAGTAATCATCAATGTCCAAATGTGTTGGAAACATTCCTTTATGCTTTTATAACGTCTCACATTCACATATGTATACCTTCCTAGTTCCTAAATACATACAAACACATACACCTACATATATATGTACACATTCACATACACACCCATACATGCGAACTCTCGATTACCACTTTTAATCACTTAATCCCACCCTTCTTGTCATAATCACAACTACCATGATATAAGTTTTATACTTACAATCCTGCATACCCTCTCGTTCCTAAACTCGATTACTTATAGACTTCCTTCACTAACACGAAAGGAAAATCCATACTTTCATTATTCGGAGGCTCATAACATCACTTGTGTTCTAGACCGGGTTTAAAATAAATTATGGGACATTGGAAATCATTAAAACATCGAGTCCGGATGCGAAATCAAACAAGAAATGGTTTTGATAACTTAATAATGCATAGAAACAAGTTTCATGAGTCAAAACAACAAAATTCAAACAAATTTTGGAAATTTAGGGCGTCGCCGTATGCGACGGGTATAAGGGGTGGGCGTCGCGCGACGCTACGCCTTGTTTTCGACAGAAGGTTTGGTTATTTGCTGCTGCAGTTGCCCAGCTCCAATTTTAAACAAAAAACCAACTTAAAACTGTGATAACTTTTGATCTACATTGTCACACCCCAACCGATGGCGGAATCATCGGGGCGTGGCACTGAGCGAAACAGATTGTCCAGAAGTTTCCATAACAACTATATTTACCAATTATTTAAAGTAACATGTCCCATACCATGTCATAAAAGATAATACAATTATCACAGAAAAGATCTAGTCAAATTGTTCTGTTCTGACAACTCAGATTTTTATTACAGACAATTGTTTATTGTTGACCTAGGTCCTTCCTAGCCTCGATTTCACAGCAAGCTAAGCAAATAAGCATCCTAAGCACCTGTCACATACGTTAAAGTAAAAGTCAATACACATAGTGTAAAGGTGAGCATACAAGTTTAATAGATATAATAGAGTTCGAAATAGTTACGCATATCCAGCACGTACACAGTGTAAAATGAGGCATGTTAGTTATCGACATGAACCTATCGATACCAATGACTGCGAGTTGACTGCCCAAGGCAGTTCGTAATACACACTCACCACAGTGAGCCATGTAATAAATTGTCCTTAACAACCCCTGAGTGAACAGGTGCTGAGTCCAAACAAATAGTACTATCGTTGCTAAGGCAGGTAGACAGCATTCCATATGTAAACATAACAAACAAGCATTCATTAAGTCACGTATAACATGCGGTAATTGGTTAGCGATTAAAGTAGTTGTGTAGTGTGTTTGATGTGATTTAGAATAAGTAACGTATGTAACACCCAAAAGTGCATAAAGCAAAAAGGGATCGAGTATACTCACAGCGATTGGTGGATTGAAGGGAGCGCTAGAGAGTAATGGTTAGCCTGATCTGAATGATAGCATAACGATAAGCGACGCGTAAAACGATGCAAGGTATAGATGGGTCGAACAGCAGTTCGATCGGATGGTAGTCCGATCGGACAGCCGGTCGTTCGAGTGACAGTCCGCTCGGATGGTCATCCGATCGGGTGACCTTTCGAGTAGATTGTTACTTCCTTTGGGAAGGATGTGTTTGTGTATGATGGCTTGACTTTTGAAGTTTTCGTTGTAGCATTTTGAAAACATAGAGGTATCTCTACCTTTCAGGACGGTCGATCGGACGGACGCTCGATCGGACGACAACCCGATTGGTTGGACACTTTAGTGAGAACAAGTTCACAGCAGTTTGTCACTCGATCGGGTGGTAGTCCGGTCGGGTGGCAATCCGTTGATGTTGAACATGTTGAAAATTGTTTAAGTGTTGAAGTCTGAACATTACATGGTTAAGTGGTAGTCCGATCGGGTGGTAATCCAATCGATCAGCACTTCGTTCAACGTTCATCCTTCAAAGTTTTGGAAATACAAGTTGAGTGTGGGGCCAAGGTGCAAGTCGATCGGGTGACAACCCGATCGGGTGTCAATCCGATCGGGCAGTAGTCCGATCGATCGGCATTCCAACCTGGTCGAGCTGATCGTCTTCTTCCTTGGTCATTTTTGAGAGTTTGTCGTTTTATCGAGATGTTTTGATAACGTGTTAAGCAACAGAAACCTCGTCAATACTTGGTACTCCTGATCGGACAGGAATCACCCAAATCCAACCAGTAAACTGTTCGAGACGGTGTTCCATGTTTAACCCGAAATCGGTAGTCTCGTGGATAGAATCCAGATTTTGAACCAACACAACCACAATAATGAGTAGAAAGTCGGTACAAGCTCCGATCCTATCGGTTTTGAGTGCATTGAGTGTAAAAGAGTTGAAAGAAAGTTGGAAAACCATCTTTCAATCCTTTTCACCGTGAATGTGTTTAGATCTATGAAAGATCTTTGTTTGTTTATGTGGAAATCGTTCAGATCTAAGTTGTTCTCGGTGGATTGAGGCCAAATCATGAAGTTCTCAAGAACACCATGATGACATCATCCTATAACACCTCAAATCTAGTGATTTCACGGTTAAAAGTTAAGATTCAAAAGATAGAAAGGTGTAGAATCAAGTGTAGATCAAAGAAGTACAAGATTTAGGTTGAGATCTTACCGGGAATTGCGAGAAATCGAAGAAAAAGTGAGGTTGGAGCGCTGGTCAGACAGGAGAGTGCCAAAAGTGGTAAGTTGTGATGGTGACAGGGGGTATTTATAGGGTTTCCCAAAGTAGAAAGGGTTGGTCGATCGAGTGGCAGCCTGATTGAATGGCTGGTCGATCGAGTGGTAGCTCGATCGAGCAGCTGGTCGATCGGCTGGTCACTTGGTCGATTAGCCAGTTGATTTGAGTGTTCAGTGCGACGAGTTTTGCCGTTTCGATTGCGATTGCGAGCGTTGCGATGCGATGGAGTTTCTCATTCAAATTACTTTTAATCCCAACTATTATATCTAACATACAATCATCCTTAATTAACTTGCGTTTAGCGTTTGCGATTCGGTTGCGATTGAGTTTCGATTGCGTTTCGATTGCGATTGCGAGCGTTGCGATGCAATGGAGTTTCTCATTCAAATTACTTTTAATCCCAACTGCTATATCTAACATACAATCATCCTTAATTAACTTGCGTTTAGCGTTTGCGATTCGATTGCGATTGAGTTTCGATTGATCACCACAACGTAAACATAAATAAACATGCACAAGTAACACATAAGGCACACACCCACGTAAAACAATATCCAAAACGCGTAATTCGAGTTGCGAGTGCGATTGTGATAAGCGATAAGCGATCAAATATGCGATAAATATCGAATAATCCTCGATTAGTAATAAGTACTCCACATAATACAACTAACGTAAAGCATAAAAATAGACTAACTAAAAGTCAAAGAAGTCAAAACAGGAATTGAGCAAGGAGTGACAGATCGCAATTAGCAATCTTGTCTCCCTTTGACTTCAATCTTGACTTTGACTTTGACTTTCGAAACACGGGGTGTTACAGCCCCCCCTACTTAAGGGAATTTCGCCTTCATGTCATTTGAGTTCCCAAGTGAACTCTGCGCCTCGTTTGCCTTCCCATCGGACTTTCACAATAGGAATGCGCGAGCGTCTGAGCTGCTTGGTTTGGCGATCCATGATCTCGACAAGCTTCTCCACGAAGTGTAGTGTTTCATTTATTTAGATATCATCAAGAGGTACAATTAAATCATGTTCAGCCAGGCACTTTCGGAGGTTCGAAACATGGAAAGTCGGGTGGACGTTACTAAGTTCCTCTGGTAGTTTGAGTCTGTAGGTGACTTTTCCGATCCTTTCCAGAATCTTAAAAGGTCCAATATATCGAGGCGCTAGTTTCCCTTTCTTGCCGAATCTGACCACACCCTTCCAAGGTGATACCTTTAGGAGTACGTAGTCGTCAACGTCAAATTCAAGGGGCTTGCGTCATCTATCGACGTAACTTTTCTGACGAATCCGAGCTTTTAGCAGATTATCTCGAATTTGGAGGACTTTGTCAGTCGTTTCTTGTAATAGCTCAGGACCGGTGAGTTGCTAGTGCCCGATCTCGTGCCATACAATAGGCGATCGACATCTTCTTCCGTATAATTCCTCAAATGGTGCCATTTGAATGCTGGTATGATAGCTGTTATTATACGAGAATTCGACTAACGGCAGGTAAGCGTCCCAATTACCACCGAAATCTATGACACAGGAACGGAGCATGTCTTCAAGAGTACGGATCGTTCTCTCAGTCTGACCGTCGGTTTGAGGGTGGAATGCGGTACTTAGATTAAGCGTAGTACCGAGAGCCGCTTGAAACATTTCCCACAGTCGCGAGGTAAACCGAGCATCACGGTCAGAAATGATGTCGCGAGGCGTCCCATGTCTACAAATGATCTCATCGGTGTAGATTCGGGCTAATCGTTCTACCTTGTAGTCTTCCCGTATTGGTAGAAAATGAGCAGATTTGGTCAAACGGTCAACGACAACCCAGATGCTGTCGTGACCTGATGGCGTGCGTGGAAGTTTAGTTATGAAGTCCATAGCTATACTCTCCCATTTCCATATAGGGATCGGGGGTTGTTCGAGTAAGCCAGAGGGTCTTTGGTGTTCGACCTTAACCTTTGAGCAAGTCAGGCATCTTCCAATGTAGAGAGCAATATCCCTCTTCATGCCCGGCCACCAGTACTTGTAGCGAAGGTCCTGGTACATTTTATCGGCACCGGGATGAATAGAATACCGGGATTTGTGGGCTTCGTCCATCAAAATCTGTCGTAAATCGGTCCGCTTAGGGATCCAAATTCGGTCCAGATAATGGAATATCCCATTCAACTTATTAACAAGATGGGCTCCATCGTGGTGGATTATCTCCTTCTTCAAGGTTCGCTCGGTAAAACACGCATGCTGGGCTTCGCGAATAAGGGTTTCGAGATGATGCTGGGCGGGAATATTAGGAATGCTATGCAGGTAGCTTCGTCTGCTGAGAGCATCGGCAACGACATTTGATTTGCCTGGGTGGTAACGGATCTCACAGTCGTAATCGTTGAGAAGTTCTACCCATCGGCGTTGACGTATATTAAGTTCTTTCTGGTCAAAGATATGTTGTAGGCTCCTATGATCGGTTAAGATCGTACACTTGGTACCATAAAGGTAGTGTCACCAAATTTTTAACGCAAAAACAATTGCGCCTAGCTCGAGGTCGTGGGTTGTATAGTTCTTCTCGTGGATCTTGAGCTGACGAGATGCGTAGGCGATAACCTTGTCTCGTTGCATAAGAACACAACCAAGACCAAGGTTTGAGGCATCGCAATAGACAATGAAGTCGTCGTTTCCGTCGGGTAAAGTGAGGACGGGAGCATTGCAAAGCATGTGCTTGAGGGTTTGGAAAGCAGACTCTTGTTCGGTTCCCCAAACAAAAGGCTTGTCTTTATGGGTGAGAGCGGTAAGCGGCACAGTGATTTTTGAGAATCCTGCGATAAACTGTCGATAATAGCCCGCCAATCCGAGGAAAGAACGGACTTCCGAAGGGTTCTTAGGCGTGACCCAGCTCTTAACTGCTTCAATCTTCACGGGATCGACATGAATACCTTGACTATTGACAATGTGACCGACGAATTGAACCTCCTCCAGCCAAAATTCGCACTTGGAGAACTTGGCATAGAGTCGATTCCCTTAGAGTAGCTCGAGAACCAAACGTAGATGTTGCGCGTGTTCGGCTTTCGACTTGGAATAGATCAGGATATCATCGATGAACACGATGACGAAGCGGTCAAGAAATGGTTTACACACCCGATTCATCAGATCCATGAAAACCGTGGGTGCGTTGGTTAAACCAAAAGGCATAACAACGAACTCATAGTGGCCGTATCGAGTGCGAAAAGAAGTTTTGGGAATATCCTCCTCTTGAAAGCGTAGTTGGTGATAGACTGAGCGTAGATCGATCTTCGAGAAACACGTAGCACCTTGTAGTTGGTCAAACAAATCATCAATTCGGGGCAGGGGATAGCGATTCTTGATTGTCAACTTATTCAATTCCCGATAGTCGATGCACATCCTGAATGACCCATCCTTCTTTTTGACGAAAAGGACTGGTGCGCCCCATGGAGTGGTGCTCGGGCGAATGAAGCTTTTATCAAGCAATTCCTGGAGCCGACTCGAGAGTTCACGCATTTCAGACAGAGCGAGTCGATACGGAGCTCTAGCAATAGGGTTGGCTCCAGGAATGAGGTCGATACGAAAGTCGATATCACGACTGGGCGGCATGCCAGGAAGATCATCAGGAAAAAAGTTAGGAAATTCACGAACCACAGGAACATCTTTCACTTCTGTCTTTCCTTTCTTTTCCTTCTCCGCTACTACAATGTTAGCCAAGAAAGCTCTGTATTCCTTGCGGAGATACTTGCTAGCTTGGGTACATGACATAAGCTTAAGTCCCTTCGAAGCAGTTTCACCATAATACATCACCGTTAGCGAGCGCGAATCCAATCATCTTATCAAAGCACACAACTTCAGCATGGTTTTCACGAAGAAAGTCCATGCCTACTATGATGTCAAAACTTCCGAGTTGCATCAGAATGAGATCAATCGGAAAGATGTGATTGTTGAGTTCAAGAGTACAATCACGAAGAACAGAATTGACGGCGACGGTTCTTCCGGTGGCGACTTCGACATCGAACGTCGAGGGGAGATGGGAGCGCTTACGATTTAGGAGCTTCTCGAATTCAAATGACACAAAATAGTTATTGGCTCCAGTATCAAATAAACACGAAGAATAAATACCGTTCACAATAAACGTACCATTAACCACATTATTGTCGGCTTGGGCTTAGCGCGCATTGATGTTGAAAGTTCTGGCGCGGGCGGCTTGATGCTGTTGCTGAGGCTGCTGCTGCTGGGGCTCTTGTTTCACAACCCTGTTCGGGCACACGTTCGCAAAGTGGTTGGGATCACCACATGCGAAGCAGACTCTGGCGTTAACCGCGGGTGCCTGAGTCGCTTGCTGGCCTTGAGGGGCTGGGAGCAGAGCTTGATGAGCAGTGGCTTGAGCTGGTGCTTGGCGAGGACCAGTACGGCAGTTTGCGGTGAAGTGGCCGTACATATTGCAGTGTACGCAGAAACGGCAGGCGATACCCACCGGGTGATGATAAGTACAGGTTGGACAAGCAGGGTGAGGACCTGTATATGCACGCTTTGCAGGCGGTGCATAGGTAACTGGTGCTGGTGCTGATTGGTGCTGGGGTTGCTGCTAAGCCGGTACGGCTTGGAGTGGAGCAGCAGTGGTTGTGACAGCACAGTTCTTGTTGTTGGAGCTGCTGTTGTTGTTCTTCCTCTTGCGGCGAGAGGACTTGGATGACTGCGATGCAGTGGCGGTGTCAGCGGTTGGTACGACAGTAGCTTGGTGCAGGTTCTTCGAAGCTTTATCCCAGTAACCAGCTTTTACCCGCTTGTCGTTGATTTCAGCGGCAAGCAAGTAAGTTTCCTCGATCGTTGCTGGTTTTGAAGCTTGCACAAAATCTGCAACACAATCCGGCAGAGCGCGGATGTACTTCTTGATTGTGATGTTAGTAGTCTTCACCTGGTCGGGACAGATAATGATGAGCTGCTTGAAGCGAGCAGTCAGAGCAGCGTTGTCACCATCTTTTTGCTTGATGTGCCAGAACTCGTCCTCCAGCTTTTGGCGCTCATGGGGAGGGCAGAACTCTTCGAGCATAATGTTCTTCAACTCGTCCCATGACAGACCATAGGCTGCATCATTTTCGCGCTTGTTCCTATCGGCCGTCCACCAGTCTAGAGCGCGGGACTGGAAGACACCGGTCGCATTCAGTGTGCGGACATTATCAGGACATCCGCTCTGTCGCAGGGTGACCTCGATCGAGTCGAACCATTGAAACAAAGCCGTAGGGCCTTCTTCACCAGTGAACTCTTTCGGTCCACATGCCTTGAACTGTTTGAAGCTGAAAGCAGCTGCAGGGGTAGCTTTGGGAGTCTCGGTCCTAGACTCTTCAGACGATTTGCTCACAGTCTCGTATAGCTCACTTACGATCTTAGGAACCACCTTTGCTACTTTCTTAGCGACGAGAGCAGCAAGCCGTTTGTCTCTCTGTTCTTGACGAGTAACTCGTGGGTGACGGGGTCCAGATGATGGTCCAGATGACGATATTGTCTGCAACAGACATCGTCATAGGTCTCAGACACAACATAGTCGAATCTCACCTCACACGTCTAACACTACTAAAGCTTAGGAACACATATAATCACGTAAGCACATAGGCACATAATCACATATTCACGTAAGCACAGAAGCACATCAGCACGTAAGGCACAGAAACACAGAAGCACATACGAATGTAATCACAAGATGCATATAGAGACACGTAGAGCATTCTGACTGCATCTATCATTTAAAGTCTACGCACGCGAACTTTTGTTGCGGGGGATTGCGTACAGCGGGTAGCATAGCGTATAGTAGGGTATAAGCGAGTTTCATAGCATGCGATTAACCATAGTAGAGATTTGTTAGCGTATTGGGATAATGGTGCAGTGCGAGTCGTGTGTGTTGATCAAGCGATAGCGAAAAGCGAATAAATCACGAATAACCGTAACATATAAACAGGTAAAATCACATAAAACACATAAAATCCACAAAGATAGCAAACATCAGAGTCGGCAGTAGCGAGCTCAGAATCGAAACACAAAAAAATCGAGAAATAGATTGTCTGCGGCTATTAGACATCGACTATCCAAAGTGATTCGACTATTCACAAGGATGCACGAAAAGTCCTTGTTGACCTTAGTAGATTGTGCTCTATCACCGACGTGCGATGATTGGCACCTATCCTTTCGGCTTTTCAAGTACTCGAGTCCTTGGAACCCATCGAGACTTTGGTGGGAGTTTTGTAAAATTAAAATAGAGATCGGGACAAGTCATCAAGGTTTAGGTTTCACCCCTGACTTAACAACTTTATTCCTGTTTTGATAAAATGTAGACGAAAATATGCGTTAAAGTACGGATTTCACTCCTGATTCAACGCAAATTCTCGTGTTTATAGTTAAAAATACGGGTCGAACAAGAAATTTAGTCGAGAGTTTGCGGTTTTCACACCTAATCTCGACCTAATCGCTTGTTTCTTTTCGAAAATTAAAGTGCAGTAATAGTGTAGCTTAGGCGAGAATAGCGAGAAATAGTAAGTAAGCTCGTACATTATCCCTACAGGATATGCACAAGTCGGTCTGTTGGTTCCTAAATATAGACTAGGTCGTTTCTAAGACATCGGCCTGGACTAGGTCGAGTCTTGCCTAATTCCCTATAGTTATGGCTCTGATACCAATCTGTCACACCCCAACCGATGGCGGAATCATCGGGGCAAGGCACTGAGCGAAACAGATTGTCCAGAAGTTTCCATAACAACTATATTTACCAATTATTTAAAGTAACATGTCCCATACCATGTCATAAAAGATAATACAATTATCACAGAAAAGATCTAGTCAAATTGTTCTGTTCCGACAACTCAGATTTTTATTACAGACAATTGTTTATTGTTGACCCAGGTCTTTCCTAGCCTCGATTTCACAGCAAGCTAAGCAAATAAGCATCCTAAGAACCTGTCACATACGTTAAAGTAAAAGTCAATACACATAGTGTAAAGGTGAGCATACAAGTTTAATAGATATAATAGAGTTCGAAATAGTTACGCATAACCAGCACGTACACAGTGTAAAATGAGGCATGTTAGTTATCGACATGAACCTATCGATACCAATGACTGCGAGTTGACTGCCCAAGGCAGTTCGTAATACACACTCACCGCAGTGAGCCATGTAACAAATTGTCCTTAACAACCCATGAGTGAACAGGTGCTGAGTCCAAACAAATAGTACTATCGTTGCTAAGGCAGGTAGACAGCATTCCATGTGTAAACATAACAAACAAGCATTCATTAAGTCACGTATAACATGCGGTAATTGGTTAGCGATTAAAGTAGTTGCGTAGTGTGTTTGATGTGATTTAGAATAAGTAACGTATGTAACACCCAAAAGTGCATAAAGCAAAAAGGGATCGAGTATACTCACGGCGATTGGTGGATTGAAGGGAGCACTAGAGAGTAATGGTTAGCCTGATCTGAATGATAGCATAACGATAAGCGACGCGTAAAACGATGCAAGGTATAGATGGGTCGAACAACAGTTCGATCGGATGGTAGTCCGATCGGACAGCCGGTCGTTCGAGTGACAGTCCGCTCGGATGGTCATCCGATCGGGTGACCTTTCGAGTGGATTGTTACTTCTTTTGGGAAGTGTTGGATCTGAGTTTGTTTCTGATTGTATTTTGTGTTTGTAATTAAGATGAAAATGGATGAGTGTGCAGCGGAATTATGATGAAAACAAACTTTGCATACAATCAAACGAGAGTAATACTTTGATCAAACATCTTTTCACAATGAATCGAAAGATTGAATTTATTTCAATATCGATTACAATGATTGATGAATGAATGCAAACTCCCCCTCAGCCAGAGCTCAGTTGTTTGTTCGTGCAAAGAAGACGATGATGCAAGAGAGCTCATAGAACAGTACAAAGTACTGAACTATTTATAGGCACTTGCAAACCACTGAGCATCTTAGTTGACGTCACCATGAAAGTGACATCTAACCTCCTAACAAACTCTAACCTCTGATCTATACAAACACTGCTATGTTAACTACTGCTATTATATTACTTTACAAGACAGACTATAGATCAGCTGCTGCAACTTTCCACTGCTGTGAACCCAGCAGTACTTGTCCGGATCAGCAGTGCTTGACTCAAGGCAGTAGATAGAATCAGCAGGGCTTTAGTCTTTCATCAGGTCTTTACTTTGAGCAGCAGTTGTAGGTCAGCACTTTGCAAGATCAGCAGATAGGAGGTCAGCAGATATGAAATCACTTTCAAGGGGAGAGGTTTGTATGTAAACATCTGCTTATTCTGGATCCATTGCTCTGATCCAGTTTTGGCTTTAATTATCTGTTCCTCTGATAGGGTTCAATCCCAACAATCTCCCCCTGGAACAGATAATGCCAAAACTCTTCATTATTGTGGAAATCTTTATTGCCTCATCAACAGTTCCCTTATCTGACCTTTAAATTGTAATTCAAAGTCTAGGGCATCTGTATCTTCATCATCCCTGCTAAGTGGAAGATCAAGGAGATCCTGCAAATCTTCAAGACTCAGGCCAAGAGCTTGTTCCCTTGATATTTTCTCCACTTCTCCACCAGACCTGAGCAAAGTCAATACGCAGGTCTGTTTGTCAGTTTCCCACTTTAGTATTTTTGAGCCTGGTGGGTTTCTTGGGAGATGTTTATTTGCAGAAGTATTTGGTGAGGCTGGCCTGTTTATAACTGGCTGAGCAGTACTTGCAGTTTGATCCAAACCAAGAGTTTCTATGATCATTTTCTTTATGCCTTCTTTTACAAGTTCATCTCCTTTTATCATCTCTTGGATGGTTTCACCTCCTAACTGTTTGTGTGTCCTTCTTTTGTAGATGGCAGCACCAGTTGGAGCAGTGGCTCTCCTGATTTGCAGCTTTGTTGGTCTTTTTGAAACCTCTGCTTCAGGATAGTCAGGCTTTTGAGGAACATTTGGATCTTTCTTCCTTAATTCCTCCAACCTTTTGTAGGTGATCCTGACCACATCTTCTTTCCATCTAGCAACTTGTCTTTTGTTTCCATATTCAGCAGCAACCAGTTCCTCTTTCATTCTTTTCAGTTCTACCTGTTTGTCAGGTATATTCTTTCTAAACTTTGCCCAGTCAGGAGGAGTGTGAGTGACCTTCCTTTTGATCATGTCTTGAATTCTTGCAGCTTCATCTTCAAGCTCAGGAACGGTCCACTCTTTGTACATGTATCTCTCTCCTTTGTACTTCTTGTGAGCCATGATGCTTTCAATGTAGTCTTTCTTCAAAGTTTCAGCTGCTCTTTCTGAAATTTGTTGACTGACATTTTTTGCAAATTGTTCTAGGGATCTGACTTGTGTGAGCAGATATTGATAGTTTCTTGAAATTTCTTTGTCAGATTTCCCTTGTGTGTTTCTTTTTGAGATATCCTCTGCTTGCTTGGCCTTGATTTTCAAATATTCATCAACATTTTTAGGCCAGGGATATCCTTTTATTGATGGCAAACTCCTTTTGGCAGGGTCATCCTCATAGTAAAAGGATTTTATTTCTTCTCTAACAGCTGCTAGTTCAAGAGGAAATTGAACACCTGCAGGAGGTAAGGGCTTGTACAATTGAACTGAAGAGAGAGGAACAGGTTTTGGTATTGTGACAAGAGCTAAAGATTTTGAAGATGTTTGTGGTGGTGAAGTGTCATCATCTTTGAGAATTAGCCTTCTCCTCTTTGTTTGAGGAAGGGCTGATGATGTTTTGGATGGAACAGTGGTGGTGGATGTAGTGGCAGTGGTTTGTGATTGACTAACAGTTGTTGTAACAACCACTGTCTTCTGCTTTTTGGCAGGAGGTGATTTTGTTTTTGGTGGTAATGGTGGTAAAGCAGTGGATTTGGTGTATGTTGAAGTGGTGTGTGTTGAAGTGGGAGCAGATGTTGAAACCACTGAAGTACCAACAGTTGTTGATACAACAGGAGTTACAACAGCTGTTTTAGGTGGTGGCTTTGGAGCAGACTTTGAACGTCTGGTTGGAATGGATTTGGGTAGCCTTACTCTTCTTGTAGGCTTCTTCTTTTCATCAACAAGATTTTCATCATCTTTTGATCCTGAAGTACCCTAATCCGGATAATCCACCCTGGCTTTCCGTTTGGCCTCTCTATCCCTTTTTACACTTGCAACTGCTTCTGCCAGTGCATTTGTGGTCACATCAATCTTCTTGCTTCCATCTGGCAAAGGAATTTGTTTGGTCATGTTTGCATTTTCTGGTTCAATGTAGAGACCATCCTCTATTCCCTTCTTTTTCCACTCCTGAATTTTCTCCCCCTACTTGGCATTATCTGGGGGAAGTTGATAAAGGAAGTGAACTTTTGGAGGAGCAGTGCCAGTGGTGTGCAGGATCTGAGTTTTGAGAGCCTTTAGATCAGCCTGAGTGTCTTTGAACCTTGACTCCAGTGCATGTCTCAGCTGTTGGACATGTTTTTCATGTTGTTGATCTGCTCTTTGTGCTTGTTGATGGAGAAAAGGTTAAAACAAATTCCAGAGCTCATTTGTAGCAGGTGCCTGTTGTGGACCAGGTGCTTGAGATGGAACAGCAGTTGATTGTACCTTTTGTACTTGTAACAACTGTTGTAGCATATCTTTGAGTTCTGCAACAGAGTTATCAAGCTTTTCAATACGATCCGTCAATTTCTGGTACTTTAAACCATCACCCAATTTAATGGGATCATCTGATTTCCCACTAACAGTGGTTTGATCAGTAGTTGAGGTAGGGAGTGTACTCTAAACATTAACCACTGATGCCCCTTTTTCTTGGTACTGGGGTCTTCTCCCTTCAACACTTGACAACCGTTTGATGTTGCCAGTAGGATAAATAAATCCACTGGTGGTTGGCAGAGGTGCTATAAAAGGAATTGCCTCCAAGGAAGACTTATTGATGTAACCACTGTCCAACTGTAAACCAGTGGGTTCAATAGTTGTAGTGGCTGCTTCACTTGGACTACCACCAAAAGTTACTTGTAACTCAAGGGGTGTAACCTCCTCAGGTTTTGTTGGTGGGTTAGCAAAGATTGATTCATCAGACCCAGTCAGTTGTTGAGGTGTATTCTCATTGATAGGTGATTGAGAAGGACTGGTTAGTGCCTGGTTCAAATCAATTGCATCCAACAGCAGTTTAGTTGGTGGGGGAATTGTGGATGTGATGGGTGGTGTAGAAAGTGGATTTGCCCCGGGTATTGAGCTGTGGATGATAGAAACAAGTGTTTCCAGAGCATCATGATGTGGAGACCCTATTTGTACAACCTGTTCTTTTTGTGAAGAAGCAGGAGGAGTTTCGGTTATGGGTTGAGATATTTGTACCAACTGCTGTGAGGAAGAAGCAGCAGTGGTTTCTTGTGACTTTTGTGTTATCACAGGCATTTGCTCTAGTATCTCATCCTCCAGAGTTGCCTTTTTGATTGGTTTGGGGGGTTTTTGAGTTTTTCTTTTTGTTGGCTTTTTGGTGATTGTAGGTGTGGGTTTCAAAACAGTTGGTCTGCTGCTTTAATCACCTTGAGCAGTGGGCTCAGCAGCAGATACCTGAGGAGCAGTTGTAACTGCTAAAATCTGCTCAGGCACCTCTGCTTGTGTTTTGCAAGGTGCTAACATTCTTGAAAAAGTTTCAGTCGTTAAACTGTTTATTTGAGTAGAATCACCTTGGTTTATTTCAGCTAAATCATCCTTACTGAATTTCTTTGTAAAATAGTAACTTAAAAACCTTGGAAACAGTAAGAATGATTTTGTTTCAACATTATTAACCAAATCTTTAAAAATTTCCCGAGAATAGTTAAAATTTTCTTTTTGAAGAATTGCATATCCCAGATTTTGAATCTTTAAAGGGATTTCATTGAAAGAAGTGGTTTTGTTTGAAACACATAGTAGGAGGGTATGAAATAAAAAGCTGGTTGCAGAAGGAAAATAACCTTTTTGTAAGGTAAGTTTCTTCATTATTGTGGCTTCATACCCTCTCTCAATGAAGTCATTTTGTAACTCATATGTAGTGAAAGAAGTTTTACCTTCCTGATCATTGAGTTGAAAGACCTCTGAAATGGATTGTGGCGTGATTTGGACAGCTTTACCCTTTATAGAAGAGTGTATGGTGGTTGCAGTGTCTCCTTGTTTTTCAAGGGTTGCATTCTTCCAGAACTCTCTTTGGGTCGCCAAATAGATTGGTGCATCGGCGAGTAACAAAGTTTTGTACTTTGATTTTGTCATGGTGTTGATGATGGAATCGAAAACATTGGTGGTTCCTGGTTTTGTGAGAAGACCCAGGAGATTGTGAGATGGTTTGAATGTGATTTCAGTGGAGATTGCCTTTTGAGAGGCTGTTTTCGATGAAGATTTTGATGAGGGTTTTGTGGATGGCTTCGATTTTGTCATTTTTTAAGAGAATGATCGAAGAAAGTTGTGAAAGATGAGATGAAAAACTGCTTTGAGAAGAGAATTTTTAAGAATTCAATTCGACAGTAAAACCCTGTTTTGGTGGTGAGTGGAGGAATTTATAGGGAAGAAAGTGAATGCTGACGTGGCAGCCGTTACAAAAGGTCTGACCAATATGTACTGCCCACGTGACAACCCCTGGTGAAAGTGAAGGACAATACTTTTATGAAAGTGACTGATGAAGGCAGTGGTAGTAGAGCAGTGGATGATTTTCACTATCAGTGGATAGCATATCAGTGGATAAGACACTGCTGTTGAACAACAGAGTTTATCAAAGAAATGAGAGAACAGGGGTTGACTTTCAGCAGTGGACAGACTTTTGAAGTAGAGCAGACTTTTGAACAATCAGTGGTTAATGGCAGACTTTTAAGGATTTTAATGAAAATTTCATTTTTAGCTATTTTTAAGGATGGATTTTTTATTTTCTGAAAACATTTTGATGCTTTTATGCATAGAAAAACAAGATTTTGCTTGTTATTCCATGTTTAGCATCCCAATTCTAGAGACCAAGCTTTCAAAAGTGGCTGTATCAAGTGCTTTTGTGAGCACATCTGCCAGCTGGTCTTTAGTTGGGACATGATGCAGAGAAATCAAACCTTTTTCATAGCAATCCCTCACAAAGTGATGTCTGATGTCGATGTGTTTGGTGGTAGAGTGAGAAACTGGATTTTTGATGATATTTTCTGCTGCCTGGCTGTCCAACATGAGTGGTGTCTTTAAGGCAGTGATACCAAAATTCAGCAACTGATTTTGAAGCCACAGGAGTTGGGCTGTACAGCTTGCAGCAACAATGTATTCAGCCTCAGCAGTGGATGTTGAAACTGCTGCTTGCTTTTTGCTTTGCCAAGAAACCAAGCAATCACCTAGAAACTGGCACCCTCCTGAAGTGGACTTCCTTGTGGTGTGACATCCAGCAAAGTCACTGTCTGAAAAACCTGAAAGCTTGATGTTCCCATTAGCTGGATACCAGATACCAAGTGTGGGAGCACCTTTTATGTATCTGAAGATCCTTTTTACAGCAATGAGATTTGATTTTCTGGGAGCTGATTGACTTCTTGCACAAACACATGTTGCAAACATGATGTCTGGTCTAGATGCAGTTAGGTACAATAAAGACCCAATCATGCTTCTATAAAGTGTTTGGTCAATCAGCTCATCCTTTTCATCAGACATGACCAGCTTATTTGTTGCCATGGGTGTGCTGCATGGTTTACAATCATTCATATCAAATTTTGTCAAAAGTTCTTTAGCTTATTTGCTTTGATGAATGAAAGTTCCATTTTGCATTTGCTGAACTTGGAGACCAAGAAAGCATTGCAGCTCACCCATTGCACTCATTTCAAACTCAGCTGTCATGAGTTCTCTAAACTCTTCACACATTGAGTTACATGTGCTTCCAAAAATAATGTCATCCACATAAATCTGAACAATCATTAAATCCTTCCCTCTCCATTTTAAAAACAATGTTTTATCAATGGTACCTCTTTTGAAACCATTTGAGAGTAGGAAGTTGGAAAGAGTTTCATACCAGGCCCTTGGTGCTTGTTTCAGGCCATACAGAGCTTTGTTCAGCCTGTAGACATGATCTGGATAAAATGGATCCTCAAAACCTGGAGGTTGACACACATACACCTCTTCTTGAATTGTACCATAGAGGAAAGCACTTTTGATATCCATTTGAAACACCTTCATGTTGTGGTTGACAGCAAAGGCCAGGAACAGTCTAATGGCTTCCAATCTTGCAACAGGGGCAAATGTTTCATCATAATCAATCCCCTCTTCCTGTCTGTAACCTTGAACCACAAGCCTAGCTTTATTCTTGACAACAATACCCCTTTCATCAGTTTTGTTCTTGAAGACCCACTTTGTGCCAATGGGACTAACCTCTTCTGGCAGTGGTACAAGCTCCCATACTTGTTGTCTTTTAAACTGTTGGAGCTCCTCTTGCATGGCTTCTACCCAGCTGTTGTCTTTCAGTGCCTCTTGGTACTTGACTGGCTGATGGAGTGATAGAAAACCAACAAAAAGACAAATGTTTTGGGTTTGGCTTCTTGTGAGCACCCCTTCATTGATGTTGCCAATGATTTGATCAGGTGGATGAGATCTCAAGTAGATTAAATCTCCTTGGTATGGGATGATGGCATTTGTTGGTGAAGGCTGCAAATGTGTATCATCTGAGCTAACCACTGCTGGGGACTTTGATGATCCAGCAGTGGCTTCAAATGGTGATGGAATAGGAGGTAATGAAGTGGACATCTGCTGACTTTTATCCACTGTTTGGGGACTTTTGTCAGCAGTGTTTGAGGATGTGGAAGCAGTGGTTAATGGGCTACTTTGGTCAACAACTGTTGAGGTAGCAGTGGTTGAGCTTTGACAACTGTTTTGAACAGCTGATGCTTTTCCCTTTGTGGCAGACCTTTGAGGGATGATGATTTCATACCCATAGTCTGGTGATGTATCCTCTGATGGACCTGCACTGTTAGTCTTGACAGCAGTATTTTCAAAAGTAAATTTTTCAAGATCAAACAGATCTGCAGGATTTGCTGGGATTTTCATTGATGGAAGTTCATTGAACTTGACATTCAAAGTCTCCTCCACTGCCTTGGTCCGTGTATTGAACACTTTGTAGGCCTTGGCAGTGGTTGAGTATCCCAAATGATAACCACAATCAATTTTGGCTGCAAATTTTGAAATGGAATCTTTTAAGTTCAAAATGAAACATGGGCAGCCAAACACCTTGAAATATGAGATCAGTGGTTTGATTTTATACAGAATTTCATTAGCAGTTTTTTTGTGCCTGGGGTTTATTAAAACTCTGTTCTGGACATAGCAAGCAGTGTTTACTGCCTCTGCCCAGAAAGTTAATGGCAAACCTGAATCTGCAAGCATAGTTCTGGCAGCCTCAATCAAAGTTCTGTTCTTTCTTTCAACAACCCCATTTTGCTCTGGTGTTCTAGGGATGCTGTACTGCCTTACAATCCCTTTCTTCACACAGAAGACATCCAACTCCTTATTTTTGAATTCTGTGGCATTGTCACTCCTGAAGCTTTTCACTGGAAGGTCAAATTGCTTTTCAACCTGTGTCACAAAGTCTTGCAAAATGCCTGCAGTCTCATCTTTTGAGTGTATAAAGAAAGTCCATGTAAACCTAGAAAAGTCATCAACAATAACCAAACAATATCTTTTCTTTTTGAGGCTCATGACTTGAACTGGGCCAAACAAATCCATGTGTAGCATTTGCAAACACTGGGTTGTTTTGGACTCTTCAATGGACTTATAAGAACTTTTATGCTGTTTTCCTTTTAAACAGGAAATGCAATGTTCAGGACATGAAAACAATTTTTGTGGTAGGCCTCTCACCAAACCATTTTTTGAAATTTCAGAGATAGTCTTAAGATTTGTGTGTCCCAGCCTTCTATGCCAAAGTTCTGTCTCTTTGTTAGAGGCAGCGGAGAACAGACAGGCATCAGCTCTGGGACACTCTTTTGACATATTAACAACATAAACATTGCCACTTCTTTGAGCAACAAGTTTAGTTTGACCAGTTTTGATTATTGCTTCAATCTTTTTGACCATTTCTGGTCCAACAATCCTACAACAATCTTTTGTGAAGAATGACCCAAACCCTTTGTCACTCATTTGTGATACACTCAGAAGGTTGAATTTTAGATTGTCTATTAGATTGACATTTTCAAATTTTACATTTCCAGATTGCACTGTACCAGACCCCAGAACTTTCCCTTTACTATTATTCCCAAAGGATATATCACCCCCTCCATGGATTTTAAAGTCTTTGAGGAGGGCTTTACATCCTGTCATGTGCCTGGAGCCTCCACTATCTACATACCAAAGACTATCAAAGCATGCAGAAGCTCCCTGCACATGAAGTAAAAGGATTAGTTCATTAAGGTCTCCAAAGCCAACAAGGCTTTGGATGGGGTCTCAACAGTGTCTGGAATGGATGCAGAATGATGGACAGTGGTTAGGTCAGGGGTTTGGACTGTTTTAGGACAGTGTTTCTCTAACCACTGTTGTGGGTCCTGACCAATCACCTGCTGGTAACCAAAAGGATGTCTGTTCACTCTGGGTTTAGAGGGCCTTTTGTAGGCCTCATAAACGTGTGGAATCCTTTGGTAAGACTGTTTTTCCTTGCCTTTTCTGAGCTGATTGGCAGGGGGTGCATCAGTAACCTGAACATCTCTTTTGACAGATGTTTGGTTCAGCTATTTTGTGACAACTGTTTGAACTGGCACAAACAGTGGTTGTTTCTTGGTGAATTTGACAGATGTTGATGATGATGATGGACTCAAGGATGTTTTAGTAATGTACTCATTCTTTTTCACATCAAAGTTTTTGAGATACACACATGCTTGATTTTTGTGGTTTGTTTTACCACAAACAATGCAACTTTCAGCTGAGACAATGACACTTGTTCTGTTTAAATCATAAGCTTTTAAGTGGAAACAATCTTTTGTTAGATGATTCCTTTTCTCACAGAATTCACAAAACAAGTTATCAATTTTTTCTTTCTTCTTTCTCTTTTCAGACTCTTTTGCAGCAGAGGTTTTAACCACTGCTGGAATGTCCTTGAGAGGTATGACTTTAGCTTTTGGAGCTTTAACACCATCAGTTGATGTAAAGTCCATTGGCTTGAAATTTTCAAGAATATCACACTCATCAGACCATTTTGGTTTAAACTGATGATCTTCAAGCTCCTTGAAGGTGGAGGATCCCATTGGTCTGTTAAGTGTGATTTTGTTACCAAGTTTGTCAGTGATTTTCACTTCTTGGCCATTCTTGTTTGTGGGGATGAGCTCAGTGGCTACATCAGTGGTTTGGACAGATTTTTCAAAAGCAATATGTTCATCATCATATTTTCTATAACCAACCCCAAATTTCACATTGCTTTCAATCTGTTTAGCAAGCATCACCTCATATCCTCTGCAGGATTCCACCCATCTTTCACAAGTAATCTGGGTGGATTCCAACTCCTTTTTGCAAACTTGGTATTTTTCTACCATAGTTTGAAGTTGGGTTTTGGTTATGCTTTGCTCTTCTTTTAGACAGCTGATCTCTTTTTCCTTTTCAGTCAATTTGTTTTTAAGTTCTTTTAAAGACTTTTCAAATTTAACTTCATTAGTTAAGATTTTATCCCGAAGTTTTTCATTCACCTCTTTGATGTTAGCAAAAGCAATTATGCAATTGTCAGAACACAGTTTTTCAAGAACTTGAGGAGATACCTTGGCAGCTGCCATCATTGCACAATCACATTGATGATCTTCTTCATCATCAGCTTTCACCTTCTTTTCACCAGCCTTTTCTTCCTTCTCTTCTTCTTTGTCCTCTTCGGACCATGGATCTGTCATTGGTTCAATCAGGGTACCTGAACTTTCTCCCAACAGTAGTTCACCAGCCACAGCAGTAACCACTGCTTCAGTCACCTCATCCACTATTTCAATACTCAGCTGTTCCTCTTCAGTTTCAACCCCCTCCTGTATTGACTCTAATGCCATCAAACAAAACTCATTATGAGAAGAATCATTAGAAGCATAGAGTGCAAAATTTTCATCACTAAGGTCTTCAGGCATACTGCTCCAGTCAACAAACCCTTGAGTGAAAAAACTTTGTTGATCTGGTTGTACTGCTGCTGGAGCAGTGGTTTGAGGTGCAAGCTGCACTTGTGCCTGGGGAACAGGGGTTTGAACATATTGGATCTGTGGAACAGTAGTTTGGACATAGTGCACTGGCACAGGGGCAGCAGCATAGTGAGCAGTGTTCACTTGAGCTGCTGGGGCATACTGGGCATAGTGCACAGTGCTTTGGTTTTGAGGTCTAGGAGTTGAGCTAGGATGAGTAATTATGGGACCAGTAGTTTGACTCCTACATTCCCTTGCAAAGTGTCCCAACCTATTACACTTGTAGCACTTGATTTTCGATTTATCCAACCCAACACTTAGATTCCCATGCAAACCTGGAAATTTTCGCCCTGTTCTTTTGTAAAATTTGCTAGTTCTAACACTTAGCAAAGCCAGTTGGTGCAGGATGTCCATTTCCTCTAAGTCAGTGGGATCAAAATGTTGCAAATCATTGAGTTCAAAGCATAAATTGTCTGACATCTGGTTTTCGTTTGCAGTGAATGCATAACTAGCAGAGTGAGGATCAGGGTTGTTAAAATTTGCCCCAACAGTTATGTCAATGAAGTGATCATAACCCTGATCCTTACCACTGCTCCCAGATTCTTCTTGACCCAGAAGAGCAGTGTTACCGAATGTATAATCATCAACGGCTTTTCCTGACTCTTGTAACTTCCTTTTCTGGTTCAACTGCCTTTCGTAGGTTAGGAGTCGACCATGGAGTTGGGTCAAGGTCAGATCCTTGAACTCAGGTGAATTTCGGGTGACAAAAGCTATGGTGTCCCATTTTTCTGGCAATGACCGGAGGAACCTGCTATTTTGAGTTGAGTTTGTAAAAGTGGTATTAACAAGCCTCAGTTCACTGATGAGACAACTGAAACGCTCAAATTGTTGCGTTAGTGATTCACCTCTAACATGACAAAATGTTTCATACTGTTGGTTCAGGATTTCCCTATTGTTTTCTATGACTTCTTCGGTTCCCCCAAATTGTTCCTTAAGTGCGTCCCATAACTCTTTGGCACTGTTACAGTGCAACAGTCCAACATATATCTCATTGGACAGTGCTGATGCTATGATGCTAAAAGCTTTAGCATCTAGTTCGAACTTTTGATAGTCGGTTTCGGTATAATTTTCAACTGGTTTTGGAACGAACTTTTTAGCATCTTCAGCGCTTGGCACTGTGGGAACATGAGGACCGAAGACGACAGACCTCCAACATCCTGTGCTTTGTTGAGCGAGGATGTGACCCATCCTCCTCTGCCAGATGTTGTACTCATTTCTTCTTAGCATAGGTGGTTTAAAAAGCGAGCCGATGTTGTTTTTATCATCCTGAGATTGTGACGTCATTCTTGTTGTTTTACAGACACTGAGAAATCAACTTTAATGGTGATTAATCCTTGCTCTGTTTTTCAACAAACGAATAAACGATCAGTATCAACTGTTATGAGCTGAACTATTTACGTCAAAATGATTGTTAAATCAAATTTGACTGTCTAGGCTCTGATACCAATTGTTGGATCTGAGTTTGTTTCTGATTGTATTTTGTGTTTGTAATTAAGATGAAAATGGATGAGTGTGCAGCGGAATTATGATGAAAACAAACTTTGCATACAATCAAACGAGAGTAATACTTTGATCAAACATCTTTTCACAATGAATCGAAAGATTGAATTTATTTCAATAATGATTACAATGATTGATGAATGAATTCAAACTCCCCCTCAGCCAGAGCTCAGTTGTTTGTTCGTGCAAAGAAGACGATGATGCAAGAGAGCTCATAGAACAGTACAAAGTACTGAACTATTTATAGGCACTTGCAAACCACTGAGCATCTTAGCTGACGTCACCATGAAAGTGACATCTAACCTCCTAACAAACTCTAACCTCTGATCTATACAAACACTGCTATGTTAACTACTGCTATTATATTACTTTACAAGACAGAGTATAGATCAGCTGCTGCAACTTTCCACTGCTGTGAACCCAACAGTACTTGTCCGGATCAGCAGTGCTTGACTCAAGGCAGTAGATAGAATCAGCAGGGCTTTAGTCTTTCATCAGGTCTTTACTTTGAGCAGTTGTAGGTCAGCACTTTGCAAGATCAGCAGATAGGAGGTCAGCAGATATGAAATCACTTTCAAGGGGAGAGGTTTGTATGTAAACATCTGCTTATTCTGGATCCACTGCTCTGATCCAGTTTTGGCTTTAATTGTCTGTTCCTTTGATAGGGTTCAATCCCAACAGGAAGGATGTGTTTGTGTATGATGGCTTGACTTTTGAAGTTTTCATTGTAGCATTTTGAAAACATAGAAGTATCTCTACCTTTCAATCCTTTTCAACGTGAATGTGTTTAGATCTATGAAAGATCTTTGTTTGTTTATGTGGAAATCGTTCAGATCTAAGTTGTTCTCCGTGGATTGAGGCCAAATCATGAAGTTCTCAAGAACACCATGATGACATCATCCTATAACACCTTAAATCTAGTGATTTCACGGTTAAAAGTTAAGATTCAAAAGATAGAAAGGTGTAGAATCAAGTGTAGATCAAAGAAGTACAAGATTTAGGTTGAGATCTTACAGGGAATTGCGAGAAATTGAAGAAAAAGTGAGGTTGGAGCGCTGGTCGGACAGGAGAGTGCCAAAAGTGGTAAGTTGTGATGGTGACAGGGGGTATTTATAGGGTTTCCCAAAGTAGAAAGGGTTGGTCGATCGAGTGGCAGCCTGATCGAATGGCTGGTCGATCGAGTGGTAGCTCGATCGAGCAACTGGTCGATCGGCTGGTCACTTGGTCGATTAGCCAGTTGATTTGAGTGTTCGGTGCGACGAGTTTTGCCGTTTCGATTGCGATTGCGATTGCGATTGCGAGCGTTGCGATGCGATGGAGTTTCTCATTCAAATTACTTTTAATCCCAACTGCTATATCTAACATACAATCATCCTTAATTAACTTGCGTTTAGCGTTTGCGATTCGATTGCGATTGAGTTTCGATTGCGTTTCGATTTATCACCACAACGTAAACATAAATAAACATGCACAAGTAACACATAAGGCACACACCCACATAAAACAATATCCAGAACGCGTAATTCGAGTTGCTATTGCGATAAGCGATAAGCGATCAAATATGCGATAAATATCGAATAATCCTCGATTAGTAATAAGTACTCCACATGATACAACTAACGTAAAGCATAAAAATAGACTAACTAAAAGTCAAAGAAGTCAAAACAGGAATTGAGCAAGGAGTGACAGATCGCAATTAGCAATCTCGTCTCCATTTGACTTTAATCTTGACTTTGACTTTGACTTTCGAAACATGGGGTGTTACATACATATCCAAATTACATGATTCTTGTTTCTATGCGACCGTAATATAATTACGGGTCCGTTTATCACCTCGGGTCGCATCAAAAGCTGATTTATAAGCAAACGGCTTATAAATCCTTTATACTATTATTTGACCCATTTAATCTTACTAATATACCTTCGTTATGGATATCTCATTCGTTACACTAAAACAACACTAATCTTAATACTCTCATTCATTACACAACCTTACATGATTTCTCCACATTCATAAACATGAAAATTCTATATACATACTAAGAAGTGAATCGGAATCACTTACCTATTTGCGTCCATATTCGCGTTCGCTTCCTTGTGTCCTTTTGACCTGTGAGCCTTCTGTGCTTGCGTCACTTTGACCAAATGCTTATCCTTACATGTCACCACATTTACATTCTTGTTAACATACGAGATATTACATGTCAACGATCATAACAAACGCATATCTCACATTTGACCTTCATTAGTCAATTCTAACAAACATAAGGCATATATTCAAAATCACATCCTTTTAAACTCATATAATTCATCATGTCATTCTATATAGCACATATTGATATAACATATACCATATGACTTTCTAAAATCTCATAATTATGACAACAAGTCTAACCATGCTTCTTATGCGTAGTTGACTTTCAGAAGTCAACGATTCATTATATGAACTTTCGACTTAACCTCATATTTTTGTGTCATCATGTTAGGCTACATTTCATACTCATTATGCAATATGTTTTTAACCACATGATCATCAAGTTACATCATGCACATATACAACCAAATCAATACAAACTAAAGCTCTCATGATCCTACAATTGTCATCCACATTCAAAGCTAGTAATTTAACATAATCTCAACATCATTCTTTACTAGTAAGTCCATAAACTACCCATTTAGTCACTAATCCGACATATGATATGCACATCATCATTCAAGTATAGAGTGCAAATTCCTAAAGCATACTTTTACCGAATCACATCATCAACCAACTACCCACATGTTTTTCATCCAAAACACATATCTCATGCTTACTTAGCTATCAAATACAACATTATCACATTCTAGATCAAATTACCAAATTCTTGCATACAATTTCACCTTCTAACTTCACCTAGCCATTTCATCAAACACTTGGCGTGCGTACTAACATCTAAGCATAATGTACAAGTATTTTCATTCCTTTTCTTCCTAATTATTTAGTTTCAATTATCAACTCAACAAAGCATCAAACTAACTTCATACCATATTCAAGCTAACTAGCAAGAATTTATCATCTATAACATAATATCAAGAATTTAACAAAGATTAGACATGGGTGACATACCCATGTCGCCATCTTCACTATCTATGGTGGGTTTCACCTCCAAACACCTAATTGATCAAAATCATGCATAACACATACTCCATACGAGGATTATAACACTTATTCCTGCTCAATTTTTGCATCAATTCAAGGATTAACCATAACACATAACATCAAACATCACCAAATCATTCCCGTAAGGTATTTGTTAAAAATGCCTAAACGAAGGTTCATATGTACGAATTATGAATGAAACACGTAATTGCCTAATTTGATTAATTACCGGAGATATGTGATAATACGTATTCTAATCATGATATTTATTTAAATAAATCGCACATATCATATGATTAAAGGTAGTTAACTTTTGAAAAGTTAAACTAACCAATGACGAAGTCGAATAGCAGTTTCGACATGGAAAATACGTAAGGTGGAATAGTCGTGATTGTTAATGACTAATCTAACCACCTTGAAAATGATGACGATAGTTTGACGCTTAACGAGCTAGGAGGAGGCTTGGGAAAGAAGCGGGTCAAACGGATCGAGTACGCGGAAAAGAGCATAACCGGATGGAAGGTAAGTGAAACTTACACCTGTTTGTGGAATATGTGCTTGTTCTAAAGTTACATATACGATAAAGATAATATTCAAGGTATGGTTTCCGACGCGAAATGGTACCGGTCGGAACATATCAAAATGATGAAAAACCATGTAAAATGGTAAAAAAGGGCGAAATAATAAATCAGTCATAAAACGACACATGTAAAACGAGTTTTTGAATTGCTACTTTATAAGTAAGCCTAAACGAATAAAAAGGGTAAAACGGTGATTTTAGTCACGTATAAATGGATAAAAGTCGAAGCTTTAAATGAGGCTAAGAGGCATAAACTATGTTGGGCTAAACGCGTAAGAAATGGGTTAAGGCGACATAACTAAATGGTTAGAAATCCGGAGAGAGTTACTTAATAAAATGGTGGATAAATACCATTCAATTTAAGCGCAAAAAGGTTGGTCGTTTAGACCAAACGGGTCAAATGGTAATGTTGATACCATTTGACAAACAATGACTAATGAGTGCTTGTCAAGTCGTATGCTCACAGGATACAATGGTTTATGGATTAGCGATGCTATGATTTAGCATACTTTGGAGACAAGGTATTAAAACGGGTCAAAATATTGACCCGAGCCAGGTACGTATAAATATAATTATACTTAAACGTACAATTTTGGTCAAATAAGTAGCTATAGCCCTTCGTCGTAAAATGAGGGACTAAGTTGACCAAAGCGCCCTTGATGGGTAAATCGGGCAAACGACCCTCATGGTTTGTTTAGGAACTTGTATATTGATTATGAAATCCTTAGATACGTATAAAAGTTATAGGCATAAACATTCGTGGGTTGAATGCCTAAAATGGGTCATTAGCGTAAAATGACTAACCGAAGGGTAAAAATTGGGATTATGGGTCCCTTGTGTTAAATCCACCACAGAAATGGTTGTGGTGGAATATAAGTAATTAATTAATATGGGAATGCGATGTGCGAAAAGAAAAGAGCGAGTTTAATGCTTAAATGCTTAAAAGTCCCCTAAACGGGTCAAAATAAATTAAGAAGTTAAATGTGGATTAAGTGTTTAGAAAGATACAAATAAATCGGTGAATGTAAATGCGTACGCGAACCCATAATGGGAGCAAAAATGCTAATGCTTGATAAGCCTGGGATGGGTAAGAATGTTTAGAAACGATTGTTGATAGTAAACATGTAGTGTACTTAGAAACTAACGGGTCGAATATTCGAAAAAAGGGAGTTTTAAGCTTTTAGCTTATAAACTGGATTTTGATGCAAGTAAATATGATAAACGGGTCTGTAATTGAATTACGGTCGCATAGAAACAAGAATCACGTAAAACGGATAAGTAGATCAAAAGTTATGCAAGTTTTAAGTTGAAATATTCTTTGAAACCATAGCTGGGCAAATGCAGCAACAGAAATGGAACTTTCTATCGAAATAGGGCTGTTGCGCTACGCGACAGCAACTTAGCTTCACTGTCATGCCACGCGACATCGGTCGCGCCACGCGACATCGGTCGCGCCCCACGAAAGAGAGAGGGGCTGGCTCTCGCGCCCCGCGAGGGACCAATCAGCTGGCAAAGTTTTGTTTTTGTCCGTTTTGTTATTCGGACTTGTTTTAAACACGTTATAAGCTCGTATGACTAACCATTTCATGGTTTATGAAATGTAGGTATATCTTTGGATGCTGGATGACGATCAAGCTCATCGAAGAACCGAACACGGTCTAGATACAAGATTCCGCTCATCGTTTCGTCTTAATTTTAAAATGACGAACTCAATTACACTATGTGGTATTATTTTTAAAATTGTAAAAGTTTTTGTAAACCCGTATTTTCATAAGTATGTGTAGTCGTAATACACATTTAATAGTCGATATTTGTACGAAAACCGTTAAATAATAGTAAGGGTCTTACATTGGTTCGATCCGCAGACAAACACACACAGTGTGTGTGTTTTAGATTTTCTTTTTATTCTTTTAATTAATTCAAGTTTCCACTTTGGCAACCTTAGTCCCTTAGGTTTAATACATCATTATAATTTCCACCAATTTCATTTCATTTACTTATCTTGTAGGCATTTAACTAAGTTTAATAACTTAGTTATTGTATTTCATTTATTTAACATGGTAGCTGTTGATGCAACAAATAACAGACCAAGGATAGTAGCTGGGTTGGTTAGGCAAAAGGGTTGAAGGGTTCAACTTTGCCTAACGCAGGTCGTGGGGTCCCCCCACGTTTGCAAGACGTGGAAGGAGGTTCACTAGATTAATTTTGTTGTTTGCTAAAGATCCTCCTCTGAAGTATGCTCAGATTCGGATGTATAAGCAAAAGGAATGTGTGTGTTGAATGTGAAAGCAAGTGACTCGCATGAAGCAAGTACTTGAGAGTAATGATCAGAGATTCTCCAAGAATCAGAGCTGATCGGAGTGTGTCCCTTAGTAAATGAAGTGTCTAATTTATAGGAGAAGACATCACTCGAAAAGGAATGAGTTTGACTAGTGAACATGCTTGCAGTGGGGGACTTACCCTTTCGGGGGTTGAAGCCTTTTGACCCGCGGATAATAGAGTGTGCTCTGTGGACCTGCATTGCTTTTGCGGCTGGTGAGTTGGTGAAGCAATCCAGAGACATGACCTTTTACTGTTCCCGCATTGCTTTATCTCAACTCCCCAGGTTTTTAACCTTTGAACCATTTTTCCTTGTGAGCATTCATGTACTTAAGTCATTTATATTTGGTCTCGGGCTACCCCCGTCATCAGCCCCCCAAGTCAGAGGTTTTTGGGAAATGAGCTCAAAGACTTCTGACTTTTATATGTGTATTTAACTGCCTAAAGGCTTCAGGGGTTCAAAGGTTGGAAGGTTGAAAACGGTTGAGGTTTTTGAATTTCGAATTTTGACAAGACAGTTGACATGACTTGTGGCAGTTTGTCAGGCGGCGGTTTTAATTCTATCACTTAATTATATTACTTTTTATCTCATTAATTTACACATATTTATCAGAAGAACATTTGTTGCCCTCTTTATTTTCTGTTTAATTTCTCATATCATGGGTGCTCGTAAGGATTTGGCAAAGTCGTTTTCTCGAATGACTCAAGAGGAAGTCGATTTGTTTTGTATGGAATGGGGAATATGGACGAAGTTTAAACCGGTTGCACCGGCTTGTGATAAGTCTATCGATCAATGTCCCCCTGGTTCCATTGCTTTGTATTGTCGACATTTTGATTTTTCAAATCTTCGTCATCCGTTTTCAAATTTTGTTTTGAATATCTAGGAGTATTATCGCATATCTTTTGGTCAAGTTCACCCCCTTGGAGTGGCTAGGGTTTTACATTTTGAAATTTTGTGTCGGGCTTCCGGGTATGATCCCACTCTTTTGTCATTCCGCCGTTTTTTTCCGATTGGCTAAGAATTGTGATTGGTTCACCTTCAAGACCACTCAAGTTGATACTTGCTTGATTTCGTCTATGGTTTCTACTCTTGGGGTCTGGAAGGACCGGTTTTTCTGGGTTTCGGAAGAAATTGTCCCTTTTAAACTTGTTTGGAGACACCCGGATGCTGTTTTGAATGAACATGAGCCTTCTGCGTCGGATATAAATACTCGGTTTTTAGAAACTCTTAAGGAGTGTTCTTCAAGGCTTCGTCCCTTTCCCGAGCATTTGTTGGTGTTATTGGGTCTTAGTAAATTGTGGGAAAAACGTGATCGAGACCCGTTGCTCATGAGAGATGGGAAGGGTATGCATTTGTTCTTCTCGTGCTCTTGTGTTCCTATTTCTTTGTTTGCTCATGTGTTTTTTGTTTGTTTTGCAGTTATGTCTGCACTTGACTTTATCAAAAGTGATGATACCTCCGATGTTGCCTTTGATGATGTTGCTGCCACTCCGGGTGAGGATGCGGTTGTTAGAGGTTCTGATTATAGGTTCGAGGGTTCTGGGTATGTAAATATCCCAAATGTTAAAGGCTTTACCAAGACTACTGCTTCCAAGGTTTCCACTCGTCGTTCCCAACGCTATTTGAAAGGTGTTGATCAGCCATCTGGTTCGGAGGCTATTGATGATAGTGATGATATTGAAGTATCGGCAGATCAGGCTATTGATGTCGGCAAGGGTAAGGAGAAAGAGTTAATTGTTTCGAGCAAAAAGAAGAAATTGATTAAGAAAGGTACCACTCCTGTCATTCAAGGTTCGTCAGTCAAAAACGTTGAGGGCTTCGATGGTTCAGAGGGTCAAGAGGTTTATGTGCCCAACTGGGGGGTTAAAGTTGGAGATAGTTTCAAAGATCCGGCTGTTTGTGCTGAAGCCTTAGCTCATTTTGCTCCTCCTGGTGTTCGGGACGCCATTTCAGAGATGGAGGCTGATCATCTTATTTCTAGGATGATGCTCAGTTCCTGCAACCTTTCAGCCCTGTTGGCTGAAGGTGTTACTCGGTTGCCAAAGGCTGAAGGTGTTACTCGCAAGCTTGGATGCATTAAGTCTGATGAACTACGTTTCCTTTTTACTTGATCCGCCCGTGGATCTGTTTCAACTCTATTGTGATACTTAACTATTACAATTTTATTCAGTTGAAATAAAATCTATCTTTTGCTTCCGCTGTGCATTATTATTATTTGTGTTGTTTGACTATGATGATATCAACTACGTCACGATACTCCCCACCGGGCCCACCGGTAATACGTGGAAATATCGGGGTGTGACAGGTTGGTATCAAAGCCAACGCTGAGTGAATTAAACACTAGCCTTTTGTGTTTAATCTCAGTTACACAAATTGCACATTCCTCGATCCTCGAGTCTAGACAAATAAGATAGGACAAATTCTGTTTTGTTTTAATTTTTGCCTTTCATTTTTATATATATGCTTGTGTTATCTTTGTTTATATTGACAGGTTCAAGATGCCGCCGCGATTCTTCAGAGGTAGAGGAAGAGGTAAGGGGACATTCCGTGCCCCCAATGACGATGAAGCCGGACCTTCCCACCGGCGCACGCCATCCATCAACATGAGCACGAGTCCCCAGGAACCCTGAAGGACGTACATTGAACCCGGGAGACGATCCGTCTCTCTAAGCTCCTCGCCATCCTACCTACATTCATTTGGGCCTTATTCAGAAAACGAGCCCAACGAACAACAACCTTCTTTCATACCACTCCAACGATCCAACTCCCACCATTCTTTCGGAGACCCCACTCCTGCTTTTCAAAGTCGGTTCAACCCGACTAACTACATTCAAGAGCCAGTGGGTTTTAACCCATTGGGCCCCGAAGACCATTTCCCTGAAGCTCAGGGAATGGATATGGATGAAGATCCGGAGCCCGCCGAACCACAGACCAGAACTCCCAACCATCCCATTGAGATCTCCGATGGGTCCTCGTTTCATGGATCGCCTTACCGCGGTCCAGATAGTTACCAAGCGAGGTTCAATCAGATTGATTGGTATTTTACCCCTTCTGAAAACTCGTCTCCGTACCACCACCAGCAGCAGCAGCAGGATCCTTCTGAGGATTCTCGTTTTGTGGCAGTTACCCCACCACCACCACCACCAGTCCAGTAACCGCCTCAGGACCCACTGAGGCGGAGAAGATCAAACGCGCGGATGTCCGCGCGAGGAGGAGTGCGTATCAACACCCCTCAACCCTCAAGTGGCAGCCACTATCCGCCACTTTATGAAGACCCAGAGATGAGGGGACGCTCAAATCCTGTCTCTGAGGTAGATTATGCGCCTGTAGCACCACCACCATTGGGTTTTGATAACCCAATTCCGACTTACACCGGTTCAGCGGCGTATAATCCCTTTGAACAGCCGGTCCACACCAATTATAATTATGCAGAGGCCGACCCGTATCTTGTAGCTGCAAACTACAACGCTCTCCACCCAGAAGGACCTTATGGAACTCCTTGGGGAACAGGGTACCCACCTTATGGGTATCATCAGCAGCCGCCTCCTCAACCTCCACTATATCAGCAACCCCCGCAGATGTCTCCACCACAGCATCAGGAGATTTTGCAAAATATTAGAGAGGTGCGACATGAATTGCGGGAAGACCGAAGGCATAACCGAGGGATGTTCAATGTAACACCTCGTAAAATCACGTCCAATGAAGTATTGACACGTGTAATAAACCCTAATGAAGTCAAACATTGAATTTAAGGGACTAATTTTTCGAAAAATAAAAAAAAACTGTGATTAAGAAAGGACTGGAAGTGTTAGCATACCTAAAATAAGTTTCTAAATAACCTCTTACGATGTTTATATTCACAAATGTGCCACTTGATGGTTAAGTGTAGCCGTTTGCGTAATTAATTAAAGGTTTGCGTAATAAAGGGTTAAAAGCGTCAACATGTCAATTCTAACCTCTGAGTGACCTTTTAACAAACCGAGAGCTTCATGATATTTTATTATACTCTCGGGAATGCCAAATAATGGCCGTCTAAGGTTTTTATGCCTATAAGTAAATTTACGCGCAACTTTGCAAGTTAGAGGGACTAAAAGTGTCAATATGTTTAATTATACCTCTGAATGACCTTTTAGCAGACCCGAAGCATCGTAATGTTTAATAATACTTTCAAGAATGCCTAATATGTATTAGATGAGGCTTCAATGCTATTAAATGATGAGATGCGCAAGTTTGCGCAATAGAGGGACCTAAAGCGTCAACTTTTGAATCTACACCTTTCGGTGACCATCTAAGCGAACTTGAGCGTAGTAATATTTAAGTATATGATTGGGAATGATCAATATGGGCCATGGAAGGCTTGGATATCATTAAACGGCATTTCGCGCTACTTTGCGCAATTAAAGGACTATTTGCGTCAAACTGCAAAAGTATGTCGATTTGTAGGGTAACGGACCTTCTGGAAGATGACCCTAAGTTAAACATGCCCTAAATATCCATTTTATAGCTTAGATATAGGCTTAGAGGTGTTCGGTGCGCAAAAATAAACTTTTATGTCAAGCAGAGACTAAAAGTGTTAAAAAGTGCACAAGTTTGCATTTTCACGCATATCTCACATTCTGAATATCTACGGACACCCAAAAATTTATGTAAGCATTAAAATATTTTATTTTAGTGATCGCCATGATAAAATTCCATTCGTCGCGTAATTTGGATCGTTTTTAGCGTCCGTTCGTGTTTTGTCGTAATTAGTCGAACAACGTGACCGTACGACCAAACGAACCGACATCCGACATGTTCTTGAGCATGTTTCATGTCCCTCATGTTTAGGCATCATTTTAGAGGCTTATAAATGGTTTAACGGGCCTCAAACGCATCAGAAAGGGGCTAGAAGCATGCAGGGACCAAAACTGCCATTTCAGAAACTTGATTTCCAGCTGTTACCAGCTGTTCCAGCTGTTTTAATCAATTGAAAATGGTATTCCTTCAATCTAGGGGCTTCCCATAGGATTATAAAACCACCTTACACTTGTAATGATCTGAATATAGCTCCCCGACACTTGTCGCGATCCTACGAGGTCCCGAAAAGTATATAAGGAGGTGGGTTTTCACTTTCACCTCACACCTTCATTCCATTCTGCTTATTCTCTGATTTCTGTGAGGATCTCGAGCTTCTTGAGAACCTCCTTCAGTCCATTGGACCCTTGTAAGCGTCCCCTTTCGTGCTTAGTTAATTATTTAGCGGTTATAGCCGAAAAGTCAAGCGTTTCGATAAACGCTTTGACTTTTAAACGGTTAAGCCATTGTTCGTAATGAACATGGCTACGTAACCGTAATTAGGTAGGTGTTTAACCCTCAAAAGGGCACCTCCTAATTACCACGTTTGCTTAGTTAATTGTCGGGTCGAAATAATCAGTTTTTAATTAAAATTTATAACTAATGATATAAAGGCAATAAAATCAGTTTTATCACTTTAATAACTTGGTAAATATTAGTTGAACATGTCTAAACATGTTCAACCCGACAATTCTAAGTATAGGCTCGGTTCGGAGCCGAAAGTCGCAAAAGTTGACTTTTGCTTTGACTTTCAGTTCTGACCCGATTTAGCTTAGTTTAGATATGCCTTAGGATTCCATTAGGACCATATTATAAGTTAGTATAACCCTCCGAGGTTATACAACTTGGTTCCATAGAAATCCTAGTTCATGCATGTTTCCGTTAAATGCCTAAATGTTGACCGTTATGCCCTTTTGACCCTAAAACAAGAATTTTGAAAATGTGAGAGTACAATAATCTTTATTACTGATTTATAGACTTGTCCCTGAAATTTTACATCAGTTTGAGGTCTAGAATAGAAGTTATGCTCATTAGCGTAATTGAAAAGTTTTTTTATTAATTAAACGGCGTAATTAGCGTATATCCTATCTAAACCCAATTTTTGATACCAAAATTTTTACCTACTGATATAAAATAATATTTTGGGATTTTTGAAGATTTTTATTTATTTTTAGGCTGAGCATAACATAGGGTTCTAGGCCTGATTCGGTAATTGCCGGTTTTGCCCTTTTGGCTTATAAATTGAGTTTTACAAAACATTTTGACCTCAAACCTTTTGCTACTAATTTTATATGATAAATAAAATATTTTAAGCTTTCTGGAATGGTAAAAATACCAGCTTTTCTTTAAAAACCCGGAAATCGCTTAAAACCGCCTTTTTACGAATTTAAACGCATAGTATGTATAAAAACTATATTTTTATATATAAGACCTGATACCTACTGATATTTTTAGTAAATTTATATACTTTAACAGTAAGCAAAAGTTTTAAACTCAGATTTCCAAATTTGACCTTTTAGGCTCATGTGAAATTACCAAAATGCCCCTACGGTGCATAGTATGATTATGATTAATAAATTTCACATATATATGATACCCAACTGTTATAACTTATTAAATTAAGTATATTTACTGATTAAATCAGACCTGCGACTCAGAATAATATTTAATCTCTTTTATAACCTTTAAAATGACCAAAATACCCCTGCGGGGCATAAATTGGTCCTTAACTCGTTTTGGGCATAACGGAAGGTATCCTACTGATATCACAACATGTTTAGGGCATATTAACTTAGGAAACCTGTTCATGACTCATTTGGTTACCCGTTACGCACTTTTCGCGTTCGGATCGGCTTATGTAACTAGTTTGCATAAATTAGCCGAAACGGGTCAAACCTTATCATTTTTATCTCAAAATCCAGAATGTGTGTAGTTTACCCATACTAAACAAGTATTCAAACTTGTTGGGACTAAACCACATTCTAATCCGGTCTTCGCTTAATCATGCGTTTTAACCGTAAACCTTTTCTTAAAACTAACCGGTCTAAGTTATACTTAAACAAGACCCGTTAGGAATCTAATAGGTTAATAAAAACCTTTGTTCCAGATTAAGAGCCCTAGTAGAAGTACTTGTGCTTGCTGATTAGGATATACGGCCGAGTATAAATTGCATTTTAAGCTCAGGTAAATACTCTTAACTTATTTTCCTTATACGGGCTTGGGATACGGTATTATAAAGATACCGCTTGGTCGGGTATTGAATGTTTAATCGTATTGTGATTAAATTATTGAGGTAACCCGCTTTAATCTGTCTTGTTTGAAATAAAGGCCTTTAGGGGTTAATGACCATGTCTCGGATATCCTTGGCATCATTGTATTATAAAATGGCCACGCCTTATGCACGGGGTGTAGGCGTACACCTGACAGTTGCATAAGGGAAACGGTATCTCACACTCTTGTGGGCCTATACTTGTAGCGTGTCTGTTAATCTTGACTCGGTTTCTACATTGGGCCCTAAATGTATAACGAACATGTAAATCTGTATACAGGATTATTTTTATATAATTGTCCCAAGTTATAAAAGTTTTGTGCCATGTGCATTCAAATCAATTTTCTAAAACATTTTCAAAATGAGTCAGTTAAGTTGTATTTACCAGTGTAAACTGACGTATTTTTCCAAAAGTTTAAGTGACGGGTGCTATACGTAATTGGCTGAGAGCTTAGGGCGTCAATAGGGAATCTCGCAAGTTCTAGATGCCTAAAGTCTGTTGAACATTGTTATCTTTATGTTTTAAGATCCGCCTGTGGATCCAACTTACATTCCGTTGTAATAATTGATATTACTTTATATCGGATTGTAGTATATTTATCTGTTGCTTCCGCTGTGCATTTGAAATTGTGTTGTTTGACTATGATGATATCAACTACATCACGATACTCCCCACCGGGCCCACCGGTGACACGTGGAAATTCAGGGTGTGACAGGTTGGTATCAGAGCCAACACTGAGTGAATTAAACACTAGCCTTTTGTGTTTAATCTCAGTTACACAGTTGCACATTCTTGAGTCTAGACAAAGAACTTAGGACTACTCCGGATTCGTTTTTGTCCTTTATTTGTTTCCTTTGATATTTTTCTGATCAGCCCCTGCATGGGCGAGTCAGTATTGTTAAAAGTCCTGTGTTAGGGCAACCATTTACCTGTTTAAATTTTAAATGGAACGGTTAGATTTAAAATAACGTTCCTATTATAGGATCTACCTTTATTATAAAATGGTAAAATCTAAAAAGGGACAAGACCTAGCCCATGTGTCATTTTAAGAACAGGGCCAAGATGGCAGTTCCTTAAGTAAATTCAGATCCTTATTAACATCCCAATTTAGGATTGTTCTGCTCTTAATATTAAAAAGAATCTTAAAGGTAAAACCTAGCCTACCTGTCATTTCAGACACGACCGAGATGGTAAAACCTATTCAAAAGATTCAAATTCTTGTTAACGTCTGAAAGCATGTTAATATTTTCGACAAACTGTGATATGATAAAATCACATAGGTCATCTTTAAATTGGGATATTTCAATTTCCCTTATTTATATAACTATCCCTTAAGGATGAAGTGCCTACGGGCTATAATTAACGTCCTGTGAGACAAAAGACAGTTGTAGTCTCTGACTCTCTGTCAAGAAAAGGTAATGAAATATGTTCAAACCTGAATGCCTCGATTCTCCGAAATCATGGCTTATAAATTTAAAAAAAAAACTGTCTTTGTGTCTAGGCCTTTTGCGCCACTTTAATATCCTTAATGTTTTATAACTAGGATAAATTATAATAAAAATACTAATTAAATATAACTAACAAATTAACCAATATGGTTTATATTACCATGCTTGATGAATCATCAAAATGATGATTCCATAATAACCTCTAAATAAATCATTGTCAATATTTATGTAGCAATCAAGCTACATGGCTGGATCAGAGGAGGTCAACAGCCACCCGAGTGAGAATGATGATGCTACCAGAGTTAATATAACTGGTGCGGAACTGCAGGCATTAATAGATAATGCTGTTACTCGAGCTCTTGACAGACAATATAATGAGTCAAGTGATACACACTCTAAAAATCTATCTGTGGCTCGTAGTAACCCCCCTTCTAAATCACATGATCCAAAGGAGGACGATGTTCATAACTCGGCAAATCAGAGGAGTGTTCCGTCTGGACAGGTTGTGCTTAATCAAGAGCCACATGTTAAAACCTGTTCGTATAAATATTTTGTCTCCTGCAAGCCCAGAGACTTCACAGGAGAAAAGGGAGCCATCGACTGCATGACGTGGCTCGAGGAGATGGACACTGTTGTTGATATTAGCGGATGTGCAGAGCAAGACATTGTGAAGTTTGTTTCACAATCTTTTAAAGGAGAAGCTCTAGCTTGGTGGAGATCGCTAATCCATGCTACTGGGAAAATCCCGTTGTATAATCTAACATGGGATCAGTTTGTTGCCCTTATCAAGGAAAATTACTGTCCTCAACATGAAGTTGAGAAAATTGAAACCGATTTCTTGGCACTGGTCATGAAGGACTTAGATTGCCAGGCATATCTTACAAATTTCAATACTATGTCTCGATTGGTTCCTTACTTGATCACACCGGAACCAAAGCGTATAGCTCGCTTTATTGGAGGCCTAGCCCCAGAAATCAAGGCAAGTGTGAAAGCATCGAGACCTACTACATTCAGGTCGGCGGCAGATCTGTCACTATCTCTCACACTTGACGTAGTCAGAAACAAGGCTGCCAAAGCTTCTGAAGAAGGGAAGCGTAAAAAGGAGGATGAGGATTCTCATCACTCCGATAAGAAGAAAAAGGGGAACTCGGATCATAGGGAGAGTTCCGGGTTTAAAAAGGGCAACCAGCAGACGGGTGAAAAGACCAGGTGCAAAACATGTAGGAAATACCATCTGGGGAAATGTAGATTTGAATCTCAGCCTCTTCCTTGTGGAATCTGCAAGTCCAAGGAGCATAAGACCTTGGATTGCAAAAAGTTGAAAGATGCGACCTGTTTTGGTTGCAACGAGAAGGGGCACGTCAAGACTAACTGCCCTAAGAATCAGAAGAAGTCTGAAGAGGCCAAGAAAGCAAACACATGAGTCTTCCAGATGAACACCAGGAGGCAATACAGAAAGATGACATCATAAAAGGTACCTTTCCTTATCAATGATGCTTATATGGGGACTATTTGATTCTGGCGCACAAAAGTCTATTGAAGACAATAAATATTGTAAGCTGTTGTATCCGCCTATTAGGATCTTAGGCTTACAGCGCGAGGTAGAATTGGCCGATAACATTTAGAGACTGCTTCAGCAACCTTAGATGGATGCTTTATATCCAATAGGAAACACTCTTATCCAATATCCTAATATCAAGCTTTAAAGCTATTCAAAATCGTCAATATGATCAAGACAGACGTGACAATTGATCCCCTGTCAAACAGGTGATGGACTAGGTCCAAACCTTAATTGCCATTAATGGTCTTTTATGGCCTAAACTAAGTATGATTGATATATATACATATCTAAATATCATTCATTGAGAATAGTTGTACTATATTAGCCTGAATGGTTTAACGATACCATAGTTGGTATATATTAGGTCATCAGGATGATGAATAGCGGTTATTTGATTGCAACTAATTGTTTTATTTGGTGTTAGGAACCAAATATCGAGTATGGCAAACTCGGATAAGACAGCCGTTGATCGTATTATGGATGATGCGACACATGTTAATGATGCTACAATTGTGAACCTTAGAATTTCCAAAGATGTTCTTCAGACTATGATAGACGCAGCTGTTGGAAAAGCTGTGAAGAAGGCTGTGAAAAAGTTCAAGGAGCCCCATGCTACTCGCTCCAAATTTTATCTAGGACCACATTTCCTTACTCATAAGGATGATCTTGTTCATGCCTCAGATGCAAAGGATGAGCTAAAAAGGAAACGGAAGGAAGATAACTCCCAGAGTTCTAAGAAAAAGGGTAAACAAAAGCCCAACGAGAAACCTGTATGCAAGACCTGCAAGAAGCGCCATTATGGGAAATGCAGGTACAAATCAAAATCCCAATCGCAGCCCAGGGCTTGTGGGATCTGCAAATCTAGTGAGCATAAAACATTGGAATGCCAGAAGATAGGAGATGCGACTTGTTACAACTGTAACGAGAAAGGGCATATCAAATCCAATTGCCCAAAATATGCTAAGAAGCTGGAAGGAGATAAGAAGACTGACGCTAAGGCCTCTCAGATGGATGCAAAAGAGGCCATACAAGATGACAATGTTATAACAGGTACGTCCTCATCCATGATGTATATACAAGGGTATTATTTGATTCAAGTGCAGATAAGTCGTTGTGGAATAAATTTTGTAAGTTATTAAATCTGCCTGTTAGAACCCTAAGCACAAAATATGAAGTAGAATAAACGCTAAGGGTTCTACTTTGATTCGGATATCAATCAATCCTTCATAGATGGTAAGTATAACAAACTCTTAAAGTCTCCCATGAGAACCCTAGACATTAAGTGTAAGGTAAAACTTACAGACGAAAATTATAGGAACCATTTCTTCTATTCCTGTCAGAAATCTTCAGTCATAAAATTCTAGTACACCCTCTCTCCAGATGAAGTACGTCAGAATATGTAGTTGATATCTCTTGATCTCTATCGATTAAGAATACCAGATGGTATGACAAAAAGCGCCATATGAGGGCTGGTGTATCTTAATACGTTCCATAGATTGCTTCCATGCCTGATCAGTATGGAGGTTTAATGCATGGAACCACAAAGATATTCCAATAATCCTATGGTACTAAAGTCAACCAATGGTATTCAAAGAAGATATCCAGAATGGAATTGTCCAAGTAAGTGTATCTGATTAAGAAATCTGTGGACTCGTAACATAAATGTGCCACTTATCTGACTCAGGCACAGATAAATAAACTGGAGCATGAGATTTGGAAAATCTCTGTAATCTCCTTGTGTCTTGATTATCTTCTCCAAGGATTACCCTGTTTACCTCCTTAGAGGCAAGTAGAGTTAAGATTAACATCCCGCTTAGGGCTGCATTATTGTGAAATCTCCATGATAACTAGTACCATCATTGGAAGAATCGGAACCCTGATTAAGTGAGTTTTAAGATAGAAGTTCATATAGCCTAACTCAATATTCCGAGAGTTTGATATTGATAAATAAGAAAGATGGTTCATTTTGCTTATGCATTGATTACCGTAACCCTAATTAGGCAACAATTAAGAATCGCCATCAGTTGCCCTGGATCGTCGATTTGTTCGACTAGTTTCAAGGATTAGTTATTCTTAAAGATTAGTTTTAAGTAGTGGTTGAATTAACCATCTCACCTTAGAATAAGCTTCTCTATGATAGTTGTTATATAAGTAGCAAGGCTGCTCCTTTGGAGACCTTGTATAGATGGAATGTTAAACATATACTGTTTGACAATAGATTGGTAAGTCCAATTACCAGGACCTGAAAGTTGCCAGTAGTCGGCGGAAAATCAAGGATTGATAAAAATTGCAACCCTCTTAAGTCCTTAATAAGGAATAGGGTTCAATTGAAAGTATCGCTCTAAGAAGGGCGTACTGAAAATTTTATACAACAGGCTAGTTAAGCTCTGACTATATATAGGATCATTCGAGGAAATCGAATACAACAAAGGTTAATAGCTTTTAAACTAAAACCTATTTATGGAAAGTGGTGGAACTCACAATGTGACCCACACTAATGATTTAAGGATATATTTCACAAATAAGTCGAGAAGCATTATCACATAATGATAGGCGTATCTATGATATGATAAGAAACCCGTATCGATCGTCAGGATCAGAATTTAAGGAAGAGAACATGAACCTATTATAAAGGTCATTTAGGATGCTTCTAGAAGCCCAAATAGGTTGTGGAAGTTAAAGCCACTGTCCGACTGAGAGTACTTCCATTACTTTAGCAAATCTCAAGGTCGAGATTTCTTTTAAGGGGGTAAGGATGTAACACCTCGTAAAATCACGTCCAATGAAGTATTGACACGTGTAATAAACGCTAATGAAGTCAAACATTGAATTTAAGGGACTAATTTTTCGAAAAATCAAAAAAAAAACTTTGATTAAGAAAGGACTAGAAGTGTTAGCATACCTAAAATAAGTTTCTAAATAACCTCTTACGATGTTTATATTCACAAATGTGCCACTTGATGGTTAAGTGTAGCCGTTTGCGTAATTAATTGAAGGTTTGCGTAATAAAGGGTTAAAAGCGTCAACATGTCAATTCTAACCTCTGAGTGACCTTTTAACAAACCGAGAGCTTCATGATATTTAGTTATACTCTCGGGAATGCCAAATAATGGCCGTCTAAGGTTTTTATGCCTATAAGTAAATTTACGCGCAACTTTGCAAGTTAGAGGGACTAAAAGCGTCAATATGTTTAATTATACCTATGAATGACCTTTTAGCAGACCCGAAGCATCGTAATGTTTAATAATACTTTCAAGAATGCCTAATATGGATTAGATGAGGCTTCAATGCTATTAAATGATGAGATGCGCAAGTTTGCGCAATAGAGGGACCTAAAGCGTCAACTTTTGAATCTACGCCTTTCGGTGACCATCTAAGCGAACTTGAGCGTAGTAATATTTAAGTATATGATTGGGAATGATCAATATGGGCCATGGAAGGCTTGGATATCATTAAACGGCATTTCGCGCTACTTTGCGCAATTAAAGGACTATTTGCGTCAAACTGCAAAAGTATGTCGATTCGTAGGGTAATGGACCTTCCAAAAGATGAACCTAAGTTAAACATGCCCTAAATATCCTTTTTATAGCTTAGATATAGGCTTAGAGGTGTTCGGTGCGCAAAAATAAACTTTTATGTCATGCAGGGACTAAAAGTGTCAAAAAGTGCACAAGTTTGCATTTTCGCGCATATCTCACATTCTGAATATCTCCGGACACCCAAAAATTTATGTAAGCATTAAAATATTTTATTTTAGTGATCGCCATGATAAAATTCCATTCGTCGCGTAATTTGGATCGTTTTTAGCGTCCGTTCGTGTTTCGTCGTAATTAGTCGAACAACGTGACCGTACGACCAAACGAACCGACATCCGACATGTTCTTGAGCACGTTTCATGTCCCTCATGTTTAGGCATCATTTTAGAGGCTTAAAAATGGTTTAACGGGCCTCAAACGCATCAGAAAGGGGCTAGAAGCATGCAGGGACCAAAACTGCCATTTCAGAAACTTGATTTCCAGCTGTTACCAGCTGTTCCAGCTGTTTTAATCAATTGAAAATGGTATTCCTTCAATCTAGGGGCTGCCCATAGGATTATAAAACCACCTTACACTTGTAATGATCTGAATATAGCTCCCCGACACTTGTCGCGATCCTACGAGGTCCCGAAAAGTATATAAGGAGGTGGGTTTTCACTTTCACCTCACACCTTCATTCCATTCTGCTTATTCTCTGATTTCTGTGAGGATCTCGAGCTTCTTGAGAACCTCCTTCAGTCCATTGGACCCTTGTAAGTGTCCCCTTTCGTGCTTAGTTAATTATTTAGCGGTTATAGCCGAAAAGTCAAGCGTTTCGATAAACGCTTTGACTTTTAAACGGTTAAGCCATTGTTCATAACGAACATGGCTACGTGACCGTAATTAGGTAGGTGTTTAACCCTCAAAAGGGCACCTCCTAATTACCACGTTTGCTTAGTTAATTGTCGGGTCGAAATAATCAGTTTTTAATTAAAATTTATAACTAATGATATAAAGGCAATAAAATCAGTTTTATCACTTTAATAACTTGGTAAATATTAGTTGAACATGTCTAAACATGTTCAACCCGACAATTCTAGGTATAGGCTCGGTTCGGAGCCGAAAGTCGCAAAAGTTGACTTTTGCTTTGACTTTCAGTTCTGACCCGATTTAGCTTAGTTTAGATATGCCTTAGGATTCCATTAGGACCATATTATAAGTTAGTATAACCCTCCGAGGTTATACAACTTGGTTCCATAGAAATCCTAGTTCATGCATGTTTCCGTTAAATGCCTAAATGTTGACCGTTATGCCCTTTTGACCCTAAAATGAGAATTTTGAAAATGTGAGAGTACAATAATCTTTATTACTGATTTATAGACTTGTTCCTGAATTTTGACATCAGTTTGAGGTCTAGAATAGAAGTTATGCTCATTAGCGTAATTGAAATGTTTTTTATTAATTAAACGGCGTAATTAGCGTATATACTATCTAAACCCAATTTTTGATACCAAACTTTTTACCTACTGATATAAAATAATATTTTGGGATTTTTGAAGATTTTTATTTATTTTTAGGCTGAGCATAACATAGGGTTCTAGGCCTGATTCGGTAATTGCCGGTTTTGCCCTTTTGGCTTATAAATTGAGTTTTACAAAACATTTTGACCTCAAACCTTTTGCTACTGATTTTATATGATAAATAAAATATTTTAAGCTTTCTAGAATGGTAAAAATATCAGCTTTTCTTTAAAAACCCGGAAATCGCTTAAAACGCCTTTTTACGCATTTTAAGCGCATAGTATGTATAAAACTATATTTTTATATATAAGACCTGATACCTACTGATATTTTTAGTAAATGTATATACTTTAACAGTAAGCAAAAGTTTTAAACTCATATTTCCAAATTTGACCTTTTAGGCTCATGTGAAATTACCAAAATGCCCCTACGGTGCATAGTATGATTATGATTAATAAATTTCACATATATATGATACCCAACTGTTATAACTTATTAAATTAAGTATATTTACTGATAAAATCAGACCTGCGACTCAGAATAATATTTAATCTCTTTTATAACCTTTAAAATGACCAAAATACCCCTGCGGGGCATAAATTGGTCCTTAACTCGTTTTGGGCATAACGGAAGGTATCCTACTGATATCACAACATGTTTAGGGCATATTAACTTAGGAAACCTGTTCATGACTCATTTGGTTACCCGTTACGCACTTTTCGCGTTCGGATCGGCTTATGTAACTAGTTTGCATAAATTAGCCGAAACGGGTCAAACCTTATCATTTTTATCTCAAAATCCAGAATGTGTGTAGTTTACCCATACTAAACAAGTATTCAAACTTGTTGGGACTAAACCACATTCTAATCTGGTCTTCGCTTAATCATGCGTTTGAACCGTAAACCTTTTCTTAAAACTAACCGGTCTAAGTTATACTTAAACAAGACCCGTTAGGAATCTAATAGGTTAATAAAAACCTTCGTTCCAGATTAAGAGCCCCAGTAGAAGTACTTGTGCTTGCTGATTAGGATATACGGCCGAGTATAAATTGCATTTTAAGCTCAGGTAAATACTCTTAACTTATTTTCCCTATACGGGCTTGGGATACGGTATTATAAAGATACCGCTTGGTCGGGTATTGAATGTTTAATCGTATTGTGATTAAATTATTGAGGTAACCCGCTTTAATCTGTCTTGTTTGAAATAAAGGCCTTTAGGGGTTAATGACCATGTCCCGGATATCCTTGGCATCATTGTATTATAAAATGGCCACGTCTTATGCACGGGGTGTAGGCGTACACCTGACAGTTGCATAAGGGAAACGGTATCTCACTCTCTTGTGGGCCTATACTTGTGGCGTGTCTGTTAATCTTGACTCGGTTTCTACATCGGGCCCTAAATGTATAACGAACATGTAAATCTGTATACAGGATTATTTTATATAATTGTCCTAAGTTATAAAAGTTTTGTGCCATGTGCATTCAAATCAATTTTCTAAAACATTTTCAAAATGAGTCAGTTAAGTTGTATTTACCAGTGTAAACTGACGTATTTTTCCAAAAGTTTAAGTGACAGGTGCTATACGTAATTGGCTGAGAGCTCAGGGCGTCAATAGGGAATCTCGCAAGTTCTAGATGCCTAAAGTCTGTTGAACATTGTTATCTTTATGTTTTAAGATCCGCCTGTGGATCCAACTTACATTCCGTTGTAATAATTGATATTACTTTATATCGGATTGTAGTATATTTATCTGTTGCTTCCGCTGTGCTTTTGAAATTGTGTTGTTTGACTATGATGATATCAACTACGTCACGATACTCCCCACCAGGCCCACCGGTGACACGTGGAAATTCGGGGTGTGACATTCAATACCTTGGCAAACTTAATTAAAGGGAAAAGCAAGAAGGATCACTAAATCCTTTAATTGTTTGTTTAATTTTAGTGTTATAATCATGTCCCTGCGTGGACTTTTGTTTCTGTACTCAGCCTCTGCGTGGGCTTGTCTTTTTGTATTCTGCCCCTGCATGGGCATGTCTTTTTATTTTCGCCCCTGCGTGGGCATGGTATTTTGTAGAAGTCCCGTTTAGGGCAAAATTTGTACTGTTTGAATTATGTCGGAATGATTTAATTTTAAATTTTCATTATTGTTGTTAATTATATGCATAAACTTTCAGCATAAAAAAATAAACATTCCTATTATAAGATCTACCATTATAATAAAATGGCAAAATCTAAAAGGAGACAAGACCTAGCCAAATGTCATTTTAAGACAGGGCCAAGATGGTACTCCCATAATTAGATTCAGATCCATATTAACATTTCAATTTAGGATTGTTCTACGTTATTTATTAAAAAGAATCTTAAAGGTAAAACCTAGTCTATATGTCATTGCAGACATGGCCAAAATGGTAAGACCTATTCAAAAGATCCCAATCCTTGTTAACATCTGTAAGCATGTTAACGTTTGACAAACTGTGATACGATAAAATCACATAGGTCATCTTTAAACTGGGTTGATTTAAATTCCCTTATTTATATAACCATCCCTTAAGGATGAAGTGCCTACGGGTTATAATTAATGTCCCTTGGGACTAAAGACAGTAGTAGCCTACAGCTCCCTGTCTAGCAAAAGGTAATGAACTTTGATTCGGACCTTAATGCCCCGATCCCATGAAATCTGGGTTTATAAATAAAACTTGTCTACATGACTAGGCCTTTTGTGCTAATATTAACTTGTAAATTAGGATTTATGATAAAGATCCTGAATAAGTCTATATCTAACAAATTAACCAAAATGATTATTATAAACCATGGTTAATAAATCGTCAAGAACGATAGTACTGTTTAGGCTTCTAAATAAACCTTGTCCTTATTTGATTTTATGTAGCAATTAAAGCTACATGGCTGGGTCGGATGAGGTAAACAGTCATCCGGTGGAAAACCACGAGAATGCTAGGATACAGATGACCGATGTCACACCCCAACCGATGGCGGAAACATCGGGATGAGACGAAGTGTGTATAGATTGCTCGAGACTTCATAACACTATGTGACAATATTTAATTAAATCCAAATTTCATTGCAAATGCTAAATTGTCATACAATAATCCAACAAAATACAACATTGTCTCAAATAACAACATAACATCAAAAGATAGATAGATTAAAGGTGTGTATCTAGTCCACCCTAAACTTGTTTCATCATTCACCCATACTTCAATAATCAAACTGCAACATGTATTAAAATAGATTTTCAATGCAAAAGCAATGGCGAGTATACAAGTTTGATTACATAGCATAATAGAATAAAAGCTCAAATCCAACATGATTCATAATATGTGATTTACTAGTATGCAATTTTGGCGTACAATATGATCAAACCCTAGAATACAACGCATAAAATAGCCTAATCCCATTCGTTCAGCGGGGTGGTAACTTAACAATACCCAATAGAATAGCGGGCGGGGCGTTAATCCTATAGCGCTATAATTGTCAAGGTGGGCGAGCAAAGTTAATGAGCATATAACGTTCCAAATCGTTCATAGAGCATACAAGAATAACAAGTAATTCACATTAGTTTCATGTTTAAGCATGGATAGAGTAAGTTTAATTTCGTTCATAAGTTGTTTGCATAATTATACATGTTGCATCCCAAAGTATAAAGGGGAAAAAGGGATCGTGTATACTCACGGTGGTTGCAAGCTTTCCTACTTGAAATCCCGCGAGTGAGTTGATGGAATGGATTACTTTGGAGCACCTAGTCCTTCTACACGAGGAAACATAGGTGTGTGAGTTTGGCGTTCAACGGAAGATTATAATTTCGGAGTTTAATATAACATAAAGTAGAATAAAATATGATACGAAAAATAACCATCTTTAACTTAGTAACCCTTGTATGACACTATGTAACCAATGTGGTTAAAATGTTTTCATGGGAAATACACCCATTAGAATCATACTTGGAGTTTTTGGTCTTAGATGATATTCTACTACTTTAACATATAAACACAAGTTTAACATTAAAGGTTCGAATGAGTGTATATATATATGTAGGTTAAGTATTACATATTATTAAGTCCAATAGTTCATGTAGGAGGTAGAAGATTAAGATCTTCATTTAGGCACCTCGAGTTATCACGGATGTCATGTATGGGGTAGGAAGAACATGCTTCCATTTAGGGACCCCTTGAATGTTCACCACTTCACTTGATGTAAAGACAACCAAGGAGGGTCACGAACTAGGATTAGTACAATAATATAAACAACCTAACTAAAGAGAAATCATCAAATCATGTGAGGATTTTATGTTGGAACAACCCAAGTTGTTCCATAATCACTTCTCATCAAGAACTAAGCTTGAACATGACTTGTGGGTGAAATACCCTAAACAAAACAGAAAGTTATGAGGTTTAATCCTCTGATTTCAAGTGTCTCAACCTTGTTTTTAAGCTTAACCAACCATAAGAGAGGTTGTAAGCATTAGGACATAGGTGTGAGATGTGTTAGACACAAGTTGGATGAGTTTAAACAAACTTTTGAAGAACTTGTAACAAAACAGAAAGTTTAGGGACATTTTTAGGGCAATTCCAGGTCTGATTTCTCCAGGGAGAAGTCAAGGAATCGAACCCCATGATTATCCAAGCAAGTAGGAAGAAGAATCAAGTAATTCCGTTAAGAAATGAGCAAGTTATACTCACTTTAGTGCAAGAGTATGAATCTGTCCGAAAATGCAGATTTGCAACTGATTTGAGAGTGAATTTGGAGTGATTTGAGAGTGTTGAAAGTGTAGAAATGCTTGGAGAAGGGTTGTATTTATAGTGGAAGAGATTAGAGGTGATTGGAGGTGTTTAGAGGTGGATTAAAGGTGATTGGGGAGTGTTAGATGTTGGGATTTCGTGCCAAATTCGCGTACATTAGCAGCTGTGTTTGTTTTCTGATCTGGGGACACGTACGCGGCCCGCTTAAGATATCAGGGTAAGTCCACGCGGGCCGCCCGGGCTTGCTTATTCGAAAATAAGTTTCATTTATTACAGTTTGGCCCCTACAGTTGTTTATTTGATGATTTTAGGGCATTTAAGGACTATTCTTGCCACAAAATCATAGATTGAGGTAATTTCAAGTATGAGAAGTATAAACCAAGTATAATTAAGCGTATGAGTATCAAATCAAGTGTCGTTCACGTTCAAAACACGTTTTAGGCATAAGTTTAGATTAATTACAAGTTTGACACATAGTTTCCAAGAATATTGATTAAGCACCAATTGATTTACCGTTTCGAACATACGAGCATATATAAAGTGTGTATAACATATTCGTAACAAAATACGAGTTTCATTAATGATCCAAGTCTCGGTTTTACAATGCTTACAAAGAAAGGACGATTACAAGAATACAAAGTTTCCAAAAATAGAAATACGAACAAAACTTTCTATAAATGGAAAGTGCAAAAGAGTCGGGCGTTACAACCGGTGCGGAACTACAAGCACTAGTCGATAATGCTATTACAAGGGCTTTAGAGTGGCAATATAATGAGTCTAGTGGAACTCAAAGTAGGACCCTATCTACACCACATTCCAAGCCTAAGACTCATTATGGGGCTCACAGCAAACCACCCTCCAAGAAAAATGAGTCAAAGAAAGATGATGATCGACATTCCTCGAACCAAAACAGTGTTCCATCTAAAAAGATAGTGTTTGATGATGCACCACGCGCCAAGTCATGTACTTATAAATACTTCGTTTCTTGCAAACCTCGGGATTTCACGGGGGAGAAAGGGGCAGTGGATTGCATGACCTGTGGTGGATATTAGTGGATGTGCTGAGAAGGATATCGTGAAGTTTGTGTCTCAATCATTCAAGGGTGAGGCCCTAGCCTGGTGGAGATCGTTGATTCAAGCTACCGGGTAGATCCCATTGTATAATATGACATGGGAACAATTTGTTACCCTCATCAAAGAGAACTACTGCCCTCAGCATGAGGTTGAGAAGATTGAATCTGATTTTCTGTCACTGGTAATGAAGAATCTGGATTGCCAAGCTTACCTTACGATCTTTAATACAATGTCAAGGTTGGTTCCTTATCTGGTGACCCCGGAACCCAAAAGAATAGCTCGCTTCATTGGGGGTTTAGCCCCGGAAATTAAGGCAAGTGTAAAAGCCTCTCGGCCAGCTACGTTCAGGTCTGCAGCTGATATATCCTTGTCCCTCACACTGGATGCGGTCAGGCAGAGATCGCTGAGGAACACGGATACCGAGAAAAGGAAGCGTGAAGAGGACAATTCACGACGGTCAGACAAGAAGCACAAGGGAAACAATGACCATAAGAAGGGGTCTGGATCTAGGAAGGATGAGCAATCTGGTGATAAGCCCAAGTGTAAGGTTTGTAAGAAGCACCATTTTGGGAGGTGCCGACTTGAGTCGAAATCCCAGTCTCAGCCGAGGCCATGTGGGATCTGCAAATCTTCGGAACATAAGACCCTAGAGTGCAAGAAGCTGAAGGACGTAACGTGCTACAATTGCAATGAAAAAGGGCACATTAAGTCCAATTGCCCAAAGATCACCAAGAAAACCGAGGATGGGAAAAAGACCAATGCTAGGGTCTTTAGGATGGATGCTAAGGAAGCTGTTAAGGATGACAACGTGATCACAGGTACCTTCCTTATTAATGATGCTTATGCAAGAGTGTTTTTTGACTCAGGAGCTGATAAGTCATTTGTAGATGATAAGTTCTGTAAGCTATTAAATTTACCTGTTAAAACCCTAAGCGTAAAATATGAGGTTGAACTAGCCGATGGAACCATAGAAACCGCCTCAACTGTGTTAGATGGATGTGTCATGTCCATTAGGAACCACTCTTTTCCATTAACCTTACTCCCATTAAAGTTAGCCGGTTTCAACATAGTTTTAGGCATGGATTGGCTATCCCACAATCAAGCTCAGATTGTGTGCAACAAAAAGCAAGTGGTGATCAAGACTCCGTCGGGAGAGCCACTTACCATTCAAGGGGATACCCAGTATGGATTGCCTGAGCAAGTGTCCATGCTCAAGGCATCTAGGTGCTTGAAGAAAGGTTGTGTTATTTATATGGCACAGGTAACTATTGATGAGCAGAAGCCTAAGATTGAAGATATCCCCGTCATTTCTGAATATTCCGAAGTATTCCCTGAAGAACTACATGGTTTACCACCAGATAGGCAAGTAGAATTCAGAATTGACATTATTCCTGGAGCAGCACCTATCGCGAGAGCGCCATACAGGCTAGCACCAACTGAAATGAAGGAGTTGAGGACTCAACTAGATGATTTGTTAACCAAGGGTTTTATTAGACCTAGTTCGTCTCCTTGGGGAGCACCAATTCTCTTTGTGAAGAAGAAGGATGGTTCGATGCGTCTGTGCATCGATTACCGTGAGCTTAACAAGGTCACTATCAAGAATAGATATCTGTTGCCCAGGATCGACGATCTGTTCGATCAGCTTCAAGGAGCAAGTTACTTCTCTAAGATCGATTTGAGGTCAGGCTATCATCAATTCATGGTTAAGGATGAAGATGTGCACAAGACTGCATTTAGGACTCGTTATGGTCACTACGAGTTCTTAGTGATGCCGTTCGGGCTCACTAATGCACCTGCAGCGTTCATGGATCTCATGAATCGCGTATGCAAACCCTACTTGGATAAATTCGTCATCGTCTTCATCGAAGACATTCTCATTTACTCAAAAAGTCAAGCTGACCATGAGGAGCATCTTCGATGTATTCTCAAACTTCTTCAGCAGGAGAAACTCTATGCCAAGTTTTCAAGGTGTGAATTTTGGCTTCGAGAAGTCCAGTTTCTTGGACATGTGGTTAGTGAGCGTGGTATCCAAGTGGATCCCGCTAAGGTCGAAGCTGTCATGAATTGGCAAGAGCCAAAGACGCCCACTGAATTTCGTAGCTTTTTAGGCTTAGCAGGTTATTATAGGCGTTTTATTGAAAACTTCTCAAGGATTGTTGCACCCCTGACTTCATTAACTAGGAAGAAAATTAAGTTCAACTGGGGTCCTAAGCAGCAGGAATCCTTTGACATTCTTAAACAAAAATTGAGCAATGCACCGGTGTTGACATTGCCTGATGGGATAGAAGATTTTGTGGTATATTGTGACGCATCGCACACAGCCATGGGATGTATGCTAATGCAAAAAGGCAAGGTTATTGCCTATGCTTCTCGACAGTTAAAGGTGCACGAGAAGAACTACACCACCCATGACTTGGAGCTAGGTGCCGTTGTATTTGCATTAAAGCTGTGGAGGCATTATTTGTATGGTACCAAGTGTGTGATCTATTCTGATCACAAGAGCCTTCAACATTTGTTCAATCAGAAGGACTTGAATATGAGGCAGCGACGTTGGATGGAAACTCTAAATGATTATGACTGTGAGATAAGATACCATCCTGGCAAAGAAAATGTAGTCGCTGATGCCTTAAGTAGAAAGGAGAGAGTAAAGCTTATAAGAATCAATGCCAAGAGCATTGAGATAAAGAATAGTTTGAATGAAAGGTTGTTAGCTGCGCAGAAGGAAGCTGTATTGGAAGCTAACTATCCTGATGAAAAGCTAGGAGTAACTGAAGAACAATTATCCTATGGCAAGGACGGAATCCTAAGGTTAAATGGACGAATATGGGTTCCAGTTTATGGAGGACTTCGGGATGTTATCCTCCAGGAAGCCCATAGTTCTAAATATTCCGTTCATCCTGGAGCTGATAAGATGTACCAGGATCTAAAGGCAAACTATTGGTGGATAGGCTTGAAGAAGTCTATAGCTGCCTATGTAGCTAAATGTTTGACGTGTGCACAAGTCAAAGCTAAACATCAAAAACCGTCAGGTTTGCTACAACAGTCTGAACTTCCTACATGGAAGTGGGAAATGGTGACAATGGATTTTATCACCAAGTTGCCAAAGACAAAGAAAGGAAATGATACTATATGGGTAATAGTAGATAGACTGACTAAGTTAGCACATTTCCTACCCATTAAGGAGACTTATAGCTCCGACATGTTAGCCCAATTGTACGTAGATAAGATTGTATCTCTGCATGGCGTACCAGTGTCTATTATCTCTGACAGAGATACTAGATACACATCACATTTTTGGAAAAGCTTCCAACAATCCTTGGGCACACAGTTGAATTTTAGTACGGCTTACCACCCTCAGACAGACGGACAGAGTGAGCGTACAATCCAAACGTTGGAAGACATGCTTCGCGCATGTGTAATCGATTTAGGTGGTAGTTGGGATAACCACCTGCCATTGATTGAGTTTTCCTACAACAATAGCTACCACACAAGCATTAAGGCTGCGCCTTTTGAGGCACTATATGGTAGAAAATGCAGAACGCCTATTTGTTGGGCGGAAGTAGGAGAAGTTCAATTATCAGGACCTGACTTAGTCTTTGAAACAACGGACAAGATTGTCCAGATTCGTGACCGTCTGAAAGCTGCCAGGGATAGGCAGAAAAGCTACACAGATTTAAAGCGTAAACCTCTGAAATTCGAGGTTGGTGATAAAGTTTTGCTTAAAGTATCACCCTGGAAGGGAGTGATGCGATTTGGTAAGAAAGGTAAGTTAAGCCCGAGGTATATAGGACCATTCGAGATCATCGAATGTGTAGGATCAGTGGCTTACAAATTAAACTTACCTGAAGAGCTCAGTGGTATTCACAATGTATTCCACATCTGCAATCTGAAGAAATGTCTAGCTGATGAATCACTAGTCATGCCACATACGGATGTGCATATAGATGAGAGCTTGAAATTTATGGAAAAACCTATGTCAATTGAGGATCGACAGGTAAAGAAGCTTCGAAGGAAGCATGTACCTATTGTAAAGGTCAAATGGGATGCCCGAAGAGGTCCTGAGTACACGTGGGAAGTGGAATCTACCATGAAGGAAAAATACCCTCAGTTGTTTCAATAAATCTCGAGGTCGAGATTTCTTTTAAGGGGGTGAGGATGTAACACCTCGAAAATTCATGTCCAGTGAAATAAAGACATGTGTCATGTTATGCAAACGTGTTATAAAAACGGATCCAGATAAAGATGTATGGTAGGATTTAAAAGGGCGACATGTTATTAAAATACCTCTGAGCGGCCAAAGTTATAAATCCCAAGATCCTTATATCATTATGATAAACATCTAATATATATCTAGCCGGTTGTTTCTAAATAAATAAAATTTCCATTTTTATATGGAAATTGGATTTCAAAAATGTTACTACTGCAATCAGGAATCTAGATTCTTGGTTAAAGAAATTGAATTTGAATTAATGCATGTCCAAACAAATATTCTTGAGATTTCCGTCACTCCAAGACTTGCCATAAAGTGCCAAAGGGGTGTAAGTGCATGCAAAGCATGCAAGGCCTGAGTATTTGGTCCCACAACTGAAAAGAAATGCATGAGATTCGGATTGGAAAGAAGTGAATGGTCAAAGCTTAAAGTTGCAAAGATTTTGTCCTCAGACCATCGGTTACGGACCGTAAGGGTCCAAGCTTACGGTCCGCAAGAAGCATACCTGGGCGCATCAGACCAGGGTCGGCTACGGACCGTAACCGTATAAGCATACGGTCCGCAAGAGGAGCATACGGACCACAAGGAATTTGGCTTACGGTCCGTAAGCCTATCGCTGGCAGCAGATTTTGGACAGCTGCCTGTTCAGCCTGTTACACCGCCTTATATGGATGGTTTTCAAAATCAGGGGCTTGATAGGTGGTATATAGCATCATAGAGGCACCTGGGATAATCTCACAACATTTGTAGAGTTACTTGGCTTGATCTTGTGCTTCTTAGTTCGCTATATAAGGAGAAGAAGTGGTGACATTTTCTTTTGCTCACTTGGAATATTACTCAAGACTTCTCTGGAGCTCATCTGATCAGCAACAAGTCTTCTAGAGATCCCTAATCATACTTAGGACCTTTGTAAGTGACCTTTATCACTCCTAATTCAGTTTAGCTTAGTTATTTAGCTAAAAGTCAAACCGTCGTAATTAAGGTTTGACTTCGAGATTAATTAAATTTTGTTCAGTCAAATCTCGAATTAAAAGTACCTTTAAGTAGGTAATTATGTGGGTAATAAACCCTTAAAAGGGTACTCTCTGATTCCCACTCTAACTAGGTCAATTGTCGGGTCAAAGCTAACTTCAAAAAAAGTCAACAGAATACTTATTTCCAAATTAATACATAATTAGCAATGTAGGATCCATGCAACCTGTTTTATCATTAATATAACTTGGTAATTAATGTAAGAACATGTCTAAACATGTTCAACCCGACAATTTTCAGTTTAGGCTCGGTTCGGGACCGAAAGTCGCATAGTTTGACTTATGCTTTGACTTTCAGTTCGGACCCGTTTAAGCATGTTTTAAGAATGCCTTAGAGCCTTATTTGGACCAGGTTTCTTGTTAGTATAACCCTCTGTGATTATACAACTTGGTTCAATAGTTACCCGACTCATATGCATGTTTCCGTTAATCACTTAAATATTGACTATTATGCCCTTTTACAGTTTAAAACGTGATTTTTGAAAATGTAAAAGAGTAGAACCCGATTAAGAGTTATGCTCATTAGCGTAATTACTGATATAGAGACTTGTAACTAGAAGTTTGACATCAGTTTGAGGTCTAGATTAAGAGTTATGCTCATTAGCGTAATTAGAAGACTTTTAGCGATTAAACGGCATAATTAACATATAGCCTATCTAAACCCGATTTTTAATACCAAACTTTTTACCCACTGATATAAAATAATATTTTGAGATTTTTAAAGATTTTTATTTATTTTTGAGTAAATTGCCATTTTAGTCCCTGAGTTTTGACCAAAATTGCCACTTTAGTCCAAATAGTTTTTTTCTTGCCATTTTAGTCCAAATAGTTTTGTTTTCTTGCCATTTTAGTCCCTGAGTTTTGTCATTTGTTTTGTTTTCGACCAAAATTCACCTAAATGGAGTTAGTGGGTTGGATGAAAATGGCAACAAATGACAAAACTCAGGGACTAAAATGGCAGAAAACAAAACTATTTGGACTAAAATGGCAAGAAAACAAAACTATTTGGACTAAAATGGCAAGAAAAAAACTATTTGGACTAAAGTGGCAATTTTGGTCAAAACTCAGGGACTAAAATGGCAATTTACTCTTTATTTTTAGACTAAGCATAACTTAGAGTTCCAAGCTTGATTCGGTTATTGTCGGTTTTGCCCTTTTGGGCTATAAAAATAAGTTTTACAAAACCTTTTGATGTCAAACCTTTTCCTACTGATCTAATATGTTAAATAAAATATTTTGAGCCTTCTGGAATAATAAAAATATCAGCTTTCCTTTAAGAACCCGGAAATGGCTCCAAATCACCTTTTTAAGCATTTTTAACACATAGTATGTATTAAAACTATATTAGGTATATAAGACTCAATACTTACTGATTTATTAAGTAAATTTTTATATTTTACCAGTAAGCAAATGTTTTAAACTTAGACTTCCAGTTTTGACCTTTTAGGCTTATGTGAAATTACCAAAATGCCCCTACAGTGCATAGTATGGTTATAAGTACTAAATTTCACATATATATGATACCCTACTGTTATAACTTATTAAAATAAGTATATTTACTGATTAAATCAGACCTGTAACTCAGATTACTAATTAAACTCTTTTATAACCTTTAAAATGACCAAAATGCCCTTATGGGGCATAGTTTGTGTTTAAAATCATTTTGGGCATAATAGAAGATATCTTAATGATATCACAACATATTTAAGGCATATTAACTTAGGAAACCTGTATATGATTCTTATGGTTACTCGTTACGCCCTTTTTCGCGTTCGGATCGGCTTATGTAACTAGTTTACATATATTGGCCGAAACGGGTCAAACCATATCACTTTTGTCTCAAAATCCAGAATGTGATTAAGTTACCCATATTAAACAAGCATACAAACTTGTTGGGTCAAAACCATATTCTAAGACGGTCTTCACTTTATCATGCGTTTAAATCGTATCTTCCTTTAAAACTAACCGGTCTAAGCTTAAGCTTAATTAAAGACCCGTTAGGATTCTAATAGGTTATTGTAAACCTTCGTTCCAGAATAGGAGACCCAGTAAAAGCTATATGTACTTGCTGTTGTGATTATACTTGCTCAGGTAAATACTTTTAACTTATTTTCCCTATACGGGCTTGGGGTATGGTATATAAAATACCGTTTGGTCGGGCATTGAATCTTTAATCGAATAGAGGTTAAACCATTGATATGCTCTGTTTAGAAATGTTTTGTTTGCTTAAAGCCTTTGGGGGGTTAATGACCATGTCCCGGATATCCTTGGCATCATTTTACGAAATGGCCACGACCTAAGAACGGGGTGTAGGCGTACACCCGTCAGTGCCTAAATAAATAATGTGGTGTGTCTATTAATCTTTAACACGGTTTACGGATCGGGCTACTGAACGCATAAGTAACATGTAATTCTTTTACAAGTATTATATTCAAATAATTATCCCAAGTATAAAAGTTTTGTGCCGTTTGCACTCAAATCAATTTTCTAAGAATGTTTTCAAAATGAGTCAGTTAATTGTATTTACCAGTGTAAACTGACGTATTTTTCCCAAAAATATTTAGTGCAGTTACTAAGCGTAATAGGCTGGCCTCTCCTTAGCATCATTAGAAGTCTCGCAAGCTTGGATGCATTAAGTCTGATGAACTACGTTTCCTTTTTACTTGATCCGCCTGTGGATCTGTTTCAACTCTATTGTGATACTTAACTATTACAATTTTATTCAGTTGAAATAAAATCTATCTTTTGCTTCCGCTGTGCATTATTATTATTTGTGTTGTTTGACTATGATGATATCAACTATGTCACGATTCTCCCCACCGGGCCCACCGGTAATACGTGGAAATATCGGGGTGTGACACAGATAGAATTGCGTTCCCTTGGTCCAATTGATAGAAGGTCGGGCTGAGTTGAGAGTAGAATCGGATAGATTAAACAGCGAGCTGGATCGCGAACATAGCGATGACAGCGTGTGCGAGTAGCTTGATGACACGAAACCTCGAAGTAGCGTGTCTTGATACGCGACGAGCAATAAGCGATAGCGAATAGTGCGATTTCGAGTAGATTCCACATAAAACCCACATGGCACGTTTCCACAAGAGTTTGCTAACATGGCGAAACACCACGTTCGACCAGGTTAGTTTTGTCCCGTGAAGCGATGTCATGCATACTAATACTACACAGACTGCGATGAATACCAAACGATGAGCGATAAGCGGTACACGATAAGTGAATAAGCGATAGACGATACTCGATAAGCGAGTAATGCGATTCGATTTAGCCTTCATAACTTTACGATTTAATCAACGTTAAGCCCCACATGGCATCGGCCCATGAAAGTTTGCTAGTATGGCTGAATCACTTATACATATAGGAAGTACCAGCGATGTATTTACCGTGTTCCAACCATACCAGATCTGGTTCATGAATCGATGTCAGGTGTGCTCAGGTAACACAAGTAGCGATAAACGAATTTTGCGATAAGCGGTGAGCGGTAGCGACAACCGACGAACGATAAGCGATGGTTGTTGCGTTGTGAGTGATGGAGATACGCGCGATTTATGTGATTCAATTGGATTGATCATCACCACAAATTTACAAACATTAGACCCCACATGGCCTTTTTCCACAAAAGTCAGCTGATATGGCCAAAACACTTGTATATAGGAAGTACCAGCGGCGTATCCACCATGCTTTAGCCATATGAGTTTCGTTTCGTGAAGCGAGGTCATGTGTGCTAACTTAACACAGATGACACAGATAACGGTAGGCGTTAGCGATGGTGATAGCGATGGAGCGAGCGATAGATTGATACACAGCAAGCGATATAGCGATACACACAATAAGCGATAGAGATTCACATAATAAGCGATAGAGATTGAGAGATACACATAATAGACAATAGCGATTGCGAGATAGATTTAAGTGATAATGCGATAGATTCCAACAAAACTGCGATTGAACTGCGATGTGGACTTACGTCCAATCTTGCGTCGCTGCAATTGCCCTGCGGGGTAGACCCGCCAAGTCTATCGATGAGGCGATTGCATTGCGTTCGCAGTCTTACGAAAAGTCTCGCAGTGATGCGATTCAATTGTTACGCCTTACGATTGAGTGTAGGGTGTCGAAAATAATCGTAATAGTATAACAGGTCAAATAACGTTTAACTCCACGTGGCACTTTCTTCACGAAACTTCGGTAGTATGATAAAGCACACCTTGCTTGACCCCTACTACTTACATCCCGTGATTTGGTGTCACACGTTGTCGAGACGCTTAAGGCACCTTAGAATTTACTACGATCTCCGTGCACTGACCCAAATAATCCCGTGTGCACCCGTGATTAGTCGTTCCTTGCACGTTTATCGTACCTTATTCTAAGAGTGTAGTGAGGTTAAAACACGTTATATCGTGATATAGTATATAGTTCATGTGTGTGAAGCTAGTCTAAGTGCGACGACTAGAGAGTGAAAGCGAGAGTTAACGTTACACATAGTGGCAACATCGAGTAATAGAGTAGGTTCAATACTTAGAAATTAACGTCGAAAATCGTATCATTATAACATTATCCTATGCTTGCAAGATGCTTGGTGTTAAAGGCTTTTGCTGGGGCCGTTGTTGTTGTACTCAAGTTCGCGGTTCGGTGCGGCAGTTGCGGGTGAAGTGATCGTAACGGTTGCAGTTATTGCAATAGCGACAGTCAGCTCCGACCTGGTGATGGTAGGTACATGAGTAACACTGGGGATGAGCTCCAGTGTAATCTCGCTTCGGGAACGCCGGTACTGCTTGAAGAGGCTTTGGTTGCAGCAATTCGGTTGTTGATGAGTTCGGGCTTGAAATATTTCGTTTGCGGCTGGGTTTGTCGGTGTCTTGCAAAGAGGTGTCGTCGTTGGATGATTCATCTGAGGGCTTGCTTGCAGAATCTTCGACCGAGTCGTCGGAAGATCCGTCAGCAGCTTTGTCAGAAGAATCGTCGGCAGATTCGTCAGAAGAATCATCGGCAGATTCGTCAGAAGAATCATTGACAGTATCGTCTGATGAATTGATGACGATTGCTTGATAAGTTTGCTTGACAGGATTCTTGGAGAAAAACCCTTCCATGAGTCGTTTGTTGTTGATTTATGCGGCTAAGCGATAGGCTTCTTCGATGGTAGTAGGTTTGGCAGCTTTGACAAAATCGCCCACACATTCAGGCAAGCCACGAATGTATTTCGCGATGGCTTTTTCTGGAGTGTCGACTTGACTTGGGCAGATTGTGCTAAGCTGTTTGAACCTTGCGGTGTAGCCAACATTGTCACCTTTGACTTGCTTGATTTCCCAAAATTCGCTTTCCAACTTCTGGACTTCGTGGGGAGGACAGTACTCTTCCCTCATGAGCTCTTTCAACTCATTCCAGGAGAGAGCATAGGCTGCGTGAATCCCACGTTTGTTGCGTTCGGCGGTCCACCAGTCGAGTGCACGCGATTGAAATACTCCAGTAGCGCAAGTGGTTTGGAAATGCTCGGGGCACCCACTCTGACGAAGGGTCACCTCAACAGAATCGAACCACCGGAGTAGCTGAGAGACACCTCCTTCACCTGTGAAGACCATTGGATCACAGGCTTTGAAGTGTTTGTAGAGAAAAGTATATTGCGGCTCTTTTGTCTTAACGCCTTCCGGAGTTCGAGAGTTGACAAGAGAGTGCACTCGTGTGACGATCTGAGGAATGACTTTGACCACTTCCCTGGTCACAAGTGAAGCAATCCTCTTTTCGTCCCTTCGTTTGGCTCGTCTCTTTGCTGACATTCTCGAAGTAGAATTGTTGGAAGGCATCTAGACAGAAAGAGACTTGGAGTGAGATTCGATCATAATGATTTTAAGTTTTGCGTTGCGATTTGAGCGCGTTTAAAACTTGTTGCGAGTAATATAATAGAGTTCACATAGGAGCCACATAGGAGACACAAAATTCCTAAGTTCCCACACAATTGATTTGCTTGTATATATATAATTAGTTGTAGCTTACACTCGTACACATACACGTCGGTATAGAGTGCGCGAGGACGCGATGTTGTCACACCCCGGATTTCCACGTGTCACCGGTGGGCCCGGTGGGGGAGTATCGTGACGTGGTTGGCAACATAATAGTCAAACAACACAATATTTAAATGCACAGCGGAAGCAATATATAGATTTAATTCAACCAAACGATATTGTAATATTAAGTATCACAAATAGTCGAATTTAAATCCACAGGTAGATCACAAATAAAAAGGAAACAAATGTTCAACAGATATGACATCCAAGCTGGCGAGACTTAATGTGGATGCTAGGAGACAAGCCAGCCTATTTCGCGTAGTACCTGCACTCAATCTTTTTAAGAAAATACGTCAGTTTACACTGGTAAATACAATCAACCGACTCATTTTGAAAAGAGTTTATGAAAATGCATTTAAGGCACAAGGCACAAATAATATTTTATAACTTGGGATAATTATTTAAATATATAATACTTGTATGGATTTACATGTTCCTTATGCGTTCAGTAGCCCGGGTCGAGCCGGGTTAAAGATCAATTAACACACCACTATATATATGAGACACTAACAGGTGTACGCCTACACCTGAGTGCTGAGGTCGTGGCCATTTCGTAAAATGATGCCAGGGATATCCGGGACACGGTCATTAACCCCCCAAAGGCTTTAAGTAAAACAAAACAATATCAAACGAGACGTCTCAATACTTTCATTATCATTTATTCAATCAAAGATTCAACGTCCCGACCAAGCGGTATTTTATATACCGTACCCCAAGCCCGTATAGGGAAAATAAGTTAAAAGTATTTACCTGAGCAAGTATAGTTCAAAATCAGCGAGTGCGGGTATCTTTTACTGGTTCTCCTAATCTGGAACGAAGGTTTATAATAACCTATTAGAATCCTAACGGGTCTTTAGTTAAGCTTACGCTTAGACCGGTTAGTTTTAAAGATACGGTTCGTACGCACGATTAAGCGAAGACCGGATAGAATGTGATTTGGACCCGACAAGTTTGAAGACTTGCTTAATATGGGTATGTGATGCACATTCTGGATTTTGAGATAAAACCTTTAAGGTTTGACCCGTTTCGGCTAATTTATGTAAACTAGTTACATAAACCGAACCGAACGCGCATGAAGCGTAACGGGTATCCGTAATAGTCCTAAACAGGTTCCCTAAGTTAATACACCTTAAATAAGTTGTGATATCAGTAGGATATCACCCATGATGCCCAAAACGAGTTTAATCACTTAATATGCCCCGTAGGGGTAATTTGGTCATTTTAAAGATTATAAAAGGATTAAATTAGGTTTCTATGAACCGGGTCTGATTACATCAGTAAAATAACTTATATTAACGGGTTATAACATTTGGTTATAAGTCTTATATGTTAAAATAGTTTTAAACCCAAACTATGCGTATAATACGCGTATAAAGTCGTTTTAAGCGACGTACGGTTTAAAATACGATTCTGAGTTTCCTGATTAGTTAAACAGGTTCAAAACACTCTAATTAATATTTAAAATCAGTAGCAATTGGATTGGCGTTAAAAGGATTTGTAAAACTCATTTTATGGCCGAAAAGGGTATATTCGGTATTAACCGAATTAAGGCGCTAATCCAAGCTTACGATCAGTTTAAAAATAATTAAAAATCTTCAAAAATCCCAAAATATTATATTACATCAGTTGGTAAAAGGTTTGGTGTCAAAAATTGGGTTTAGATAGGCTTTATGCTAATGACGCCGTTTAATTATTAAAAGCGTTCTTAAATACGTCATTAAGCATATCTCCTATTCTAGACCTCCGATTAACGTGAAATTTTCGGGACATGCCTAATAATCAGTAACTAAGATTATGGCATTTCCACTTTTCCCAAAATCTCGTTTTATGGTCATAAGGGCATTACGGTCACTATTTAGGCGATTAACGGAAACATCGGATGATTACGGATTCGGGTAGTATAAACGCAGAGGGTTATACTAACATGTAACTAGGTCCTAAAGGAACCTTAAGGCATGTCTAAACCTATAAGAATCGGGTCAGAACTGAGGTCAACGCAAAAGTCAAACTTTTGCGTCTTTCGGCTCCGAATCGGTTCTAAATAGAAAGTTGTCGAATCAAACAAGCGTAGACAAGTTTTTATACTTATTTTCAGTTTATATGAATGTTAAAACAGATTACACGCCCTTCGTATCATTAATTATGCGATTATCATTTCTGTTGACTTTTCGGGTAACCTTTGACTCGACCAACGACATAGTTAGGATTAAAATCAGTGAGAGCCCTTTTAGGGTTTTAATACTCATATAATTACCAACTCGTAACAACTTTCGTTTCGACAAATCTCTGGATCGTTTGTGTTTTATCGCCAAGTCAAACCGTAGTTACGACGGTTTGATTTCTAGGCTACAAATGAATCAAAACTGAATCGAGAAGGATCTAAGGCACTTACACTTGATTAATGGATGATATGGAACGCTTGGTATCAGCTTGAACGGCTCAGAATGATCAGAAGTTGATATGTGTAATATGAGACTTTTATAAGAACTTGACTCTTCACAAATTTTGATTCTAAATGTTTGAGGAATGATCAATGATGCATGAATATAACCTCTAAAAGCTGGAAACCAGCTTATACAAGCCCATAGATTCGAAAACCACCAATTTGAGTCGGTTACATGCTAAAACAGACACCTGCCAGTGCACCTGTTTGTTTTCTGCATCTGCAGACCGTACGCGGCCCGCGTCCCATATAGTCAAGTCTAAAGCGGGCCGCTTTAGACTTGATAACCTGATTTTCATTTTCTTTTTATTGCAATTTGGCCCCTGGTCCTCCGAAAGGTCGCTTTCTCAATCCCACTTGCACAAGAAGCTTTGTTTATTTAATAGGTGGGGCTTTAAGACTTATACCCACTTTGTCAAGTCCTCGGGTAACTTTGTGATCACCCGAAAAGCCCTAAATTTCCACGTTGACGAATCTAACCCTTGCACACGAATTTTATCACAACTTGCTCATACGATAACGAAACTTGGTGAAATTTTTATGGTAGATTCTAGTGAGCATAATTAATCGTTACAAAGCTTCGGGTTTGTCAAAAGGTCACTCAGAGGTATAATTTAAACATGTTGGCACATTTAACCCCTGTAGTTTGTAATCTCTCACTTTCTTTCACAATTCGCCTCGTATGATCCATGATCTATTCGTTTAAGGTTATAAACATCATGTAGGGTTATTGCAAAGTGTAATTATTCATTGTTGACACTTTGAACCCTTCTACTTACACAGTTTCACTGTTTGTCAACTTTGGTCCTCCAAGAGAAATCTCTCACACGTTCAAACATTATGACACGTGTCAAGACCTTATAGGACGTAAATTTTCGAGGTGTTACATCCTCACCCCCTTAAAATAAATCTCGACCCGAGATTTACTGAAACAAGTAAGGGTACTTTTCTTTCATCGTGGATTCAACTTCCCACGTGAATTCGGGACCTCTTCGGGCATCCCATTTGACCTTTACAAAAGGTATATGCTTCCTTCGAAGCTTTCTTACCTGTCGATCTTCAATCGACATAGGTTTTTCAACAAATTTCAAGCTCTCGTCGATATGCACATCTGTATAGGGTATAATCACTGATTCGTCAGCGGAGTCAGCGAAACACTTTTTCAGATTGCAGATGTGGAACACATTGTGTATACTACTGAGCTCTTCAGGTAAGTTTAACTTGTAGGCGACTGACCCGACACGTTCGATAACCTCGAAGGGTCCTATGTATCTCGGGCTTAGCTTACCCTTCTTACCAAATCGCATCACTCCTTTCCAGGGTGACACTTTAAGTAGGACTTTGTCACCTACTTCGAAGTGAAAATCCTTACGATTTGGATCAGCGTAAATCTTCTGCCTATTCCGGGCAGCTTGGAGATTGTTACGAATCTGGACAATCTTGTCCATCGTTTCAAACACGATCTCTGGTCCCGATAACTGGACTTCTCCAACCTCCGCCCAACAAACAGGCGATCTACACTTTCTACCGTATAATGCCTCAAAAGGCGCAGCCTTGATGCTGGTATGGTAGCTATTGTTGTAGGAGAATTCGATCAATGGCAGGTTCTTATCCCAGCTACCTCCCAAGTCGATTGCACATGCACGTAGCATGTCTTCTAACGTTTGAATAGTACGCTCACTCTGACCGTCTGTCTGTGGATGGTAAGCCGTACTAAAGTTCAAACGTGTGCCCAAAGATTGTTGGAAGCTTTTCCAAAAGTGTGACGTGTACCTAGTATCTCGGTCAGAGATAATAGCTACAGGTATGCCGTGTAAGGCTACAATCTTATCAACGTACAGTTGGGCTAACATATCGGAGCTGTAGGTCTCCTTAATGGGTAGGAAGTGTGCTGACTTAGTCAGTCGGTCGACTATCACCCAGATGGTGTCATTTCCTTTCCTTGTCTTGGGTAACTTGGTGATAAAATCCATAGTTACCATTTCCCACTTCCATGTAGGAAGTTCGGGCTGTTGTAGCAAACCTGACGGTTTTTGATGTTCTGCCTTGACTTGTGCACACGTCAAGCATTTAGCTACATAGGTAGCTACAGACTTCTTCAAGCCTATCCACCAATAGTTTGCCCTTAGATCCTGATACATTTTATCAGCTCCAGGATGAACGGAGTATTTAGAGTTGTGGGCTTCCTGGAGGATAACATTACGGAGTCCTCCATGAATCGGAACCCATATCCGTCCATTCAATCTAAGAATTCCATCCTTGCTGAGGGATAACTGCTCCTCAGTTACTCCAAGCTTTTCATTGGGATAGTTAGCTTCCAACACAGCTTCCTTCTGTGCAGCTAACAACCTTTCTATCAAGTTGTTCTTTATTTCCATGCTCTTGGCATTGATTCGGATGGGTTTCACCCTCTCCTTCCGACTCAAGGCATCGGCGACTACATTCGCCTTGCCGGGATGGTATCTTATTTCACAATCGTAATCATTAAGAGTTTCCATCCAACGGCGTTGCCTCATGTTCAAGTCCTTCTGGTTGAACAGATGTTGAAGGCTCTTGTGATCAGAATAGATCACACATTTGATTCCATACAAGTAGTGCCTCCACAGTTTTAGTGCGAATACAACGGCACCCAACTCCAAGTCGTGGGTGGTGTAATTCTTTTCGTGCACCTTTAACTGACGTGAAGCATAGGCAATGACTTTGCCTTTCTGCATGAGCACACATCCCATACCGGTGTGTGATGCATCACAATAAACTACAAACTCCTCTATTCCATCAGGCAATGTCAATACTGGAGCATTGCTCAACTTTTGTTTCAGAATATCAAAGGATTCCTGCTGCTTAGGACCCCAGTCAAACTTAATCTTCTTACGTGTCAGCGAAGTCAGGGGTGCAGCAATCCTTGAAAAGTTTTCTATGAATCGTCTATAGTATCCTGCCAAACCTAGGAAGCTACGAATTTCTGTAGGCGTCTTTGGCTCATGCCAATTCATGACGGCTTCAACTTTAGCGGGATCTACTTGGATGCCCTGCTCACTAACAACATGTCCAAGAAATTGGACTGCTCGAAGCCAGAATTCACACTTTGAGAACTTGGCATAGAGCTTTTCTTTATGAAGTAGTTCCAAAATACAGTGAAGATGCTTCTCGTGGTCAGCTTGGTTCTTTGAGTAGATGAGGATATCATCGATGAAGACGATGACAAATTTATCCATATAAGGCTTACAGACGCGATTCATGAGATCCATGAATGCGGCTGGTGCATTTGTGAGTCCAAAAGGCATCACTAGGAACTCGTAATGACCATAACGAGTCCTAAATGCAGTCTTGTGCACATCTTCATCTCTAACCTTCAATTGATGGTAGCCAGACCTTAAGTCAATCTTCGAGAAGAAACTTGCCCCTTGCAGTTGATCGAATAGATCGTCGATTCTGGGCAAAGGATACCTATTCTTGATGGTAACCTTATTAAGCTCACGGTAGTCGATGCACAGACGCATCGATCCATCCTTCTTCTTAACAAATAAAACCGGTGCTCCCCAAGGAGACGAACTAGGTTTGATGAAACCTTTGGCTAGTAAATCATCTAGCTGCGTCCTTAATTCCTTCATCTCCGTTGGTGCCAACCTATAGGGCGCCCTTGCAACTGGTGCTGATCCAGGAATAATGTCGATTCTGAATTCCACTTGCCTATCTGGTGGCAAACCAGGTAGTTCTTCAGGAAATACTTCGGGGTATTCAGAAATGACTGGGATCTCTCCAATCTTGGGTTTTGGTTCATCAATAATCACCTGTGCCATGTAGATGACACAGCCCTTCTTCAAACACTTTGAGTCTTTGAGTATAGACATCTTCTCGGGCAGCCCATACTGGGTATCTCCCTGGATAGTAAGTGATTCACCAGACGAAGTCTTGATCCTCACTTGCTTCTTATTGCAAATAATCTGGGCCTGGTTATGTGATAACCAGTCCATACCCAAAACTATGTCGAAACCGGCTAGTTTTAAAGGAAGTAGGGACAAAGGAAAAGAGTGATTCCTAATGGATATAAAACATCCATCTAATAAAGTTGAAGCGGTTTCTAAAGAGCCATCTGCTAGTTCCACCTCATACTTCACACTTAAAGTTCTAACAGGCAGTTTCAACAATTCACAAAACTTATTATCTACAAACGACTTATCGGCGCCCGAATCAAATAACACTCTCGCATAAACATCATTTACGAGAAAGGTACCTGTTATTACGTTATCGTCCTTGACGGCTTCCTTAGCATCCATTCTGAAGACCCTCGCATTGGTCTTCTTCCCTTCTTCATTCTTCCTTGCAGATTTTGGGCAGTTGGACTTGATATGCCCTTTTTCATTGCAACCATAACAGGTTGCGTCCTTTATCTTCTTGCAATCCACGGTTTTGTGTTCCCTGGATTTGCATAACCCACATGCAAAAGGCTTCGATTGTGTTTGTGAGTTGGATTCAAACCTGCACTTCCCAAAGTGCTGCCTCTTGCAGGTTTTGCATCTGGGTTTCTCACCCGTCTGCTGACCATCCTTCTTAAAACCTGACCCCTTCTTCTGGTCATTGCTACCCTTCTGCTTCTTATCTGAACGCCGTGAGTTGTCATCCTCACGTTTCCTCTTTTCGGTATCATTTTTCCTTTGTGACCTCAGCCTGACAGCATCTGAGGTCAGGGATAACGATATGTCCGTCACTGACCGAAAAGTGGTTGGTCTAGAAGCTTTTACACTTGCTTTGATCTCCGGTTCCAAACCCCCGATAAAGCGAGCTATACGCTTAGGCTCCGGAGTTACCAAGTAAGGGACCAACCTTGACAAAGTATTGAAAGTAGTAAGGTAGGCCTGACAGTCCAGGTTTTTCATGACCAGTGCCAGGAAATCAGATTCAATTCTCTCAACCTCGTGTTGAGGGCAGAAATTTTCCTTGATTAGTGCCATGAACTCTTCCCATGTCATGTTGTATAACGGGACTTTCCCTGTGGCTTGGATCAAAGATCTCCACCAGGCTAAGGCTTCTCCTTTGAAAGACTGTGAGACAAACTTCACAATGTCTCTATTATGACAACCACTAATATCCACCACAGTATCCATTTCATCCATCCACGTCATGCAATCAACAGCTCCTTTTTCCCCATTGAAGTCTCTGGGTTTGCACGAGACAAAGTACTTATATGTGCAACCCCTATTACGAGGTTCTTGGTTCTGTAGGACTCTTTGGGATGGATTACTCCTTTGATTCGAGGAGTGGTGAGTATTACTGTTGTGGGCAGTGTGGGTCCTGGAGGGTGTTCTAGCGTGTGATGCAGAATGGGTCCTCGTACGAGTACCACTTGATCCATGGTGTTGTCTACCCATAGCTATATTAACTGCATTATTTATCATAGCTTGCAACTCTGGACCTGCTACGTTAACTTGGGCATTTTCATTCACTATCCCTGGGTGACTGTTGACCTCGTTTGAGTCTGCCATGTATCTAGAACTGTCACATATCGATAACAATTTATTGGTGAGTTTATTATAAAATTGTCTTTTATGGCAATTTGTTAACCGTGGTAAACTTAGACCAAATATGGTTAATTTGTTACTCACATAAATTTAGGATTTATATTATAATTTATCCTAATTATAAAACAATAATAGTTTTATTAGCACATAAGGCCTAGTCACAGGGACAATTTAAATTATAAGCTATGAATTCAAAGAATCAAGGCTTTTTAAGGTTTGAACCTAGTTCATTACCTTTATCAGACAGGGTTACAGACTAATACTGTCTTTTGTCTCATATGAAAATGAGAAGGGCCCGTAGGCATTATATTACCACGTATGGTCAAGATATGATCATCTTAATTGATGATGTAAACCTAGGATTCAGAGATCATTAAACTAGGTTAGGAATCTTTTAAAGAATTCCTTTATAATATGACGTATGTGATTTTAACGAATCACTTCTGCCAGGAGTGTTAACATGTTTTAAGATGTTAACTGGAAATTGAATCATTTAAACAGGTCTTACCATTTTGGCCCGGTCTTATATTTGACACGAGGCTAGGGTTCACACTTTTAAGATCCTTGATTAATTAATTTCAAAGGCAGATTAAATTAAAAGGAATGATTTTAATTTATTTCATTTATACACTATATATGCGCATATTGCAATTATGAAATTTATAAAACAAACATTCCATTAATCTATTATACTATTACACACAGCCCTAAACGGGTCTTTTACTAATAACAAACTTACCCACGCAGGGGTTTTACAGAAAGATGTGCCCACGCAGGGGCTAAAATAGAAACAAGTCCTCGTATGGGACTAAGTACAAAAGGTAGATGTCCACGCAGGGACTACATACACATACTAATAATAAACGTCCACGTAGGGACTTGATTTAAATGAGGAAGTACAATAATACATATATGGGGATTTAACGATCCCGTTTCTTCTTCTTCCCCTTAAGCAAGCTTGCCAACCCACTCATAAATCCCTCATTCTTCTTACGTTCCTTCTGGAAGTCTTGCTCCACTTTGGCCAGTCTTCGGCGGAGTTCCTCCTGCTCATGGAGAGGAGCCCCTGGTGGCTGGTAATGTGGTGGCGGCTGAACAGGTGCTTGATACCCCTGAGTTGGGTATCCCATTCCCCAAGGAGGTCCGTATGGTCCTTCAGGATTATTATGGGCTTGGTAGCTTGCTGCTACGTTGTAAGGGTCATCAGCATAGTTATAGCCATGGTATGCTGGTGGTCCATATGGGTTGTAAGTTGCCGGAGCAGTATACGCAGGGATTGGGTGGCCAAAACCTGGTGGTGACGGTACTATAGGTGCTGAATTCACCTCCGAAACTGGGACAGAAGATCCACCCATCTGTGGGCCTTCATGAGTTAGCGGGTAATGGCTACCGCTAGAGTGTTGAGGGGTGTTGATATGAACTCCCACTGGTCGTACTGACATCCGCGGGCCAGTCCTCCTACGTCTTGGAGGTGCTGGAGGCTCTAAATGAACTGGTGGCGGTGGAGGCGGTGGCGTGACTGCCACAAACCCGTGTTCCCCAGAGGAATCTTGATGAGGCTGCTGCGGTGGCTGCTGGTGAGGTGATGGGTGGTAAGATGGAGTATTGTACCACTCACACCGTTCAAACCGTGCCATGTGACTATCCGGTCCCTGGTACGGTGTCCCGTGATATGACGATCCGTCAGAGATCACGAAAGGATGGTTAAATGATCCGGTTGAAGCCTCGACGGGATCTGTGTCCTCGTCCATATCCTGATCACCAGAAAAGTGATCTTCCGGTCCAAGTGGGTTAAAGCCCACTTGCTCTGGCAGGTACTCTGCCGGGTTAAACTGACCCTGAAAAACTGGAGTAGGGTCGCCAAAGTAACGTTGCGGGTTGTGGGGTTCATTCTCTGACTGTGGCCCATAAGAGTCATGATATGGAGGTGTTGAGGAGTGCGAAAAAGATCGCCTGGCATCGTCTTCGTAGGTCCTCCATAGTTCCCGCGTTTCGTCATTCCTTGTAGAATTAGTTCGTCGAAACGAAGGTCCTGCCTCATGATCGTTAGGGGCACTAGCTGGCTCCTTTCCTCGATCACCTCGTCTAAATCTTGGCGGCATTATTGTACCTGTTAAAACACACAAGATAATAACAAGGAAAAATAGAAGGCAAAATTTAACTAAATAAAATTTGAACAATTTGGATTATTCCTAAGTTCTTTGTCTAGACTCGAAGATTTAGGAATGTGCAATTGTGTAACTGAGATTAAACACAAAAGGTTAGTGTTTAATTCACTCAGAGTTGGCTCTGATACCAACCTGTCACACCCCGGATTTCCACGTGTCACCGGTGGGCCCGGTGGGGGAGTATCGTGACGTGGTTGGCAACATAATAGTCAAACAACACAATATTTAAATGCACAGCGGAAGCAATATATAGATTTAATTCAACCAAACGATATTGTAATATTAAGTATCACAAATAGTCGAATTTAAATCCACAGGTAGATCACAAATAAAAAGGAAACAAATGTTCAACAGATATGACATCCAAGCTGGCGAGACTTAATGTGGATGCTAGGAGACAAGCCAGCCTATTTCGCGTAGTACCTGCACTCAATCTTTTTAAGAAAATACGTCAGTTTACACTGGTAAATACAATCAACCGACTCATTTTGAAAAGAGTTTATGAAAATGCATTTAAGGCACAAGGCACAAATAATATTTTATAACTTGGGATAATTATTTAAATATATAATACTTGTATGGATTTACATGTTCCTTATGCGTTCAGTAGCCCGGGTCGAGCCGGGTTAAAGATCAATTAACACACCACTATATATATGAGACACTAACAGGTGTACGCCTACACCTGAGTGCTGAGGTCGTGGCCATTTCGTAAAATGATGCCAGGGATATCCGGGACACGGTCATTAACCCCCCAAAGGCTTTAAGTAAAACAAAACAATATCAAACGAGACGTCTCAATACTTTCATTATCATTTATTCAATCAAAGATTCAACGTCCCGACCAAGCGGTATTTTATATACCGTACCCCAAGCCCGTATAGGGAAAATAAGTTAAAAGTATTTACCTGAGCAAGTATAGTTCAAAATCAGCGAGTGCGGGTATCTTTTACTGGTTCTCCTAATCTGGAACGAAGGTTTATAATAACCTATTAGAATCCTAACGGGTCTTTAGTTAAGCTTACGCTTAGACCGGTTAGTTTTAAAGATACGGTTCGTACGCACGATTAAGCGAAGACCGGATAGAATGTGATTTGGACCCGACAAGTTTGAAGACTTGCTTAATATGGGTATGTGATGCACATTCTGGATTTTGAGATAAAACCTTTAAGGTTTGACCCGTTTCGGCTAATTTATGTAAACTAGTTACATAAACCGAACCGAACGCGCATGAAGCGTAACGGGTATCCGTAATAGTCCTAAACAGGTTCCCTAAGTTAATACACCTTAAATAAGTTGTGATATCAGTAGGATATCACCCATGATGCCCAAAACGAGTTTAATCACTTAATATGCCCCGTAGGGGTAATTTGGTCATTTTAAAGATTATAAAAGGATTAAATTAGGTTTCTATGAACCGGGTCTGATTACATCAGTAAAATAACTTATATTAACGGGTTATAACATTTGGTTATAAGTCTTATATGTTAAAATAGTTTTAAACCCAAACTATGCGTATAATACGCGTATAAAGTCGTTTTAAGCGACGTACGGTTTAAAATACGATTCTGAGTTTCCTGATTAGTTAAACAGGTTCAAAACACTCTAATTAATATTTAAAATCAGTAGCAATTGGATTGGCGTTAAAAGGATTTGTAAAACTCATTTTATGGCCGAAAAGGGTATATTCGGTATTAACCGAATTAAGGCGCTAATCCAAGCTTACGATCAGTTTAAAAATAATTAAAAATCTTCAAAAATCCCAAAATATTATATTACATCAGTTGGTAAAAGGTTTGGTGTCAAAAATTGGGTTTAGATAGGCTTTATGCTAATGACGCCGTTTAATTATTAAAAGCGTTCTTAAATACGTCATTAAGCATATCTCCTATTCTAGACCTCCGATTAACGTGAAATTTTCGGGACATGCCTAATAATCAGTAACTAAGATTATGGCATTTCCACTTTTCCCAAAATCTCGTTTTATGGTCATAAGGGCATTACGGTCACTATTTAGGCGATTAACGGAAACATCGGATGATTACGGATTCGGGTAGTATAAACGCAGAGGGTTATACTAACATGTAACTAGGTCCTAAAGGAACCTTAAGGCATGTCTAAACCTATAAGAATCGGGTCAGAACTGAGGTCAACGCAAAAGTCAAACTTTTGCGTCTTTCGGCTCCGAATCGGTTCTAAATAGAAAGTTGTCGAATCAAACAAGCGTAGACAAGTTTTTATACTTATTTTCAGTTTATATGAATGTTAAAACAGATTACACGCCCTTCGTATCATTAATTATGCGATTATCATTTCTGTTGACTTTTCGGGTAACCTTTGACTCGACCAACGACATAGTTAGGATTAAAATCAGTGAGAGCCCTTTTAGGGTTTTAATACTCATATAATTACCAACTCGTAACAACTTTCGTTTCGACAAATCTCTGGATCGTTTGTGTTTTATCGCCAAGTCAAACCGTAGTTACGACGGTTTGATTTCTAGGCTACAAATGAATCAAAACTGAATCGAGAAGGATCTAAGGCACTTACACTTGATTAATGGATGATATGGAACGCTTGGTATCAGCTTGAACGGCTCAGAATGATCAGAAGTTGATATGTGTAATATGAGACTTTTATAAGAACTTGACTCTTCACAAATTTTGATTCTAAATGTTTGAGGAATGATCAATGATGCATGAATATAACCTCTAAAAGCTGGAAACCAGCTTATACAAGCCCATAGATTCGAAAACCACCAATTTGAGTCGGTTACATGCTAAAACAGACACCTGCCAGTGCACCTGTTTGTTTTCTGCATCTGCAGACCGTACGCGGCCCGCGTCCCATATAGTCAAGTCTAAAGCGGGCCGCTTTAGACTTGATAACCTGATTTTCATTTTCTTTTTATTGCAATTTGGCCCCTGGTCCTCCGAAAGGTCGCTTTCTCAATCCCACTTGCACAAGAAGCTTTGTTTATTTAATAGGTGGGGCTTTAAGACTTATACCCACTTTGTCAAGTCCTCGGGTAACTTTGTGATCACCCGAAAAGCCCTAAATTTCCACGTTGACGAATCTAACCCTTGCACACGAATTTTATCACAACTTGCTCATACGATAACGAAACTTGGTGAAATTTTTATGGTAGATTCTAGTGAGCATAATTAATCGTTACAAAGCTTCGGGTTTGTCAAAAGGTCACTCAGAGGTATAATTTAAACATGTTGGCACATTTAACCCCTGTAGTTTGTAATCTCTCACTTTCTTTCACAATTCGCCTCGTATGATCCATGATCTATTCGTTTAAGGTTATAAACATCATGTAGGGTTATTGCAAAGTGTAATTATTCATTGTTGACACTTTGAACCCTTCTACTTACACAGTTTCACTGTTTGTCAACTTTGGTCCTCCAAGAGAAATCTCTCACACGTTCAAACATTATGACACGTGTCAAGACCTTATAGGACGTAAATTTTCGAGGTGTTACAGATGTAGAGAGTGAGAGTGAGTAATTAGACATTAGTTTTGTTGTGAACATTCGGTTTTCGTTTTAGATTGCGATGGCTGTGCGAGTTGTGCGTTCATAAAGCGGGGAGCGTAAATTTGATAAATCGAGAAATCGTTAAAGCATAAAATTTTAAATCATAACACGTGAGCGTAAATAAATTTAATAAGCGGAAACCAGTTAATCGTAGGCTAGAAAATTCGATAGAATGCCCTAGGTGTTTAGGCGTCGACTGACCAAAGTACTCCAGCTATATGAAGCGAGTTCGTGCACGCGCATTGGCCTAGTAGACTATGCTTCCACTGGGCTGCAGCTCATAACATTCGTCCTCCTATCCATCAGGCGGCTCGAGTCCTTGATATAGCTAAGTCCTTGGTGAGAGTTTTTCGAAAACCATTTAAGGAGTGGAACGAGTAATTAAGGTATAGGTTTCACCCCTGACTTAACGACTTCGCTCCTAGCTGTAGTTGTGCTCGCCGAATAAATCCGGGAGTTCCACTGGGTAGAAATGGAGACTTCCGTCGAGTTTTGGATATCACTCCTGGCTCAACAGACAGTTCTCGTGCCAGAATAATGTGCTGAGTAAGCGACCTATCGAGAGTTACCGGTTTTCACACCTCATCTCGACACGATCACTCGTTGATATTATGCGAGTATCATAAATCGTGTGTATTATGTTAGCCTTAGGAAATGTAAATAGTATTTAAGTCTTAGGAAAGACTTTCCTTGTGCGAAGCTGTAGTATGCGGTGTTCACACAGTGGTGTAGTTTTAGCGAGTTCGAATAAGAGCAGCAAGTAGGCCCGTACAAACCCTACTGGGTTCGCACGAAGTCGGCCCGTTGGTACTTAGACTATAGACTAGGTCATTACTAAGACTTCAACCCAGACTAGGTCGAATGTCTTACCTAATTCCCTATAGTTATGGCTCTGATACCAATCTGTCACACCCCAACCGATGGCGGAATCATCGGGGCGCGGCACTAGGCGAATCAGATTGCTCAGGAGAGTCCATAACAACTATTAGCGACAATATTTAATGCGTTCATTATCCCATACTAATAAACAAATATAATCACATAAGTTATCACAGATGTTGTGTTCTCTCGAACAATACAAATCCGACAACCTAGATTTTAGTTGAGTTTCTAGACTCCCTAGCTTGATTGAGATAGTCTGCGATCTAACCTGCAACATACATTAAAATAAAGTCAATACAAAAGTATTGGCGAGTATACAGGTTTGATATGTAATATCATAATAGATTAAAGCTGCTGCGAATTTCCTACATACATAAACGGGATACACGACATATATACTCACAAAACAGATACTACCAGCTAAGTCCTCGATGCTCAAATACGCGATGGCAAACTAGACCCCGTCGGGCATAATAGTACTATACTAGTCATGGTGGGACGTCACGAGTATAAGTCCTAGCACATATGTAACTAGCATCACGTATAAATATGCACGTAAGTCATTCGCAAGTGATAAATAGTTTAAGCATTTGATGTGATTCGATTTGATAGCAACGTATGTTACACCCAAAAGTGCAAAAGCAAAAAGGGTTCAAGTATACTCACAGTGCGTTTTCAGCAAGTAAACACAACTTGATTGGATTGTTTGAGAGCGCGTCTAAGTTGTCTGAACATGGAATGGTAGCGTAAGCGATGCGCGGTGCGTTAAACGGTGAAAAGTTGAATTATAGTTCTTAGTGGTAATCCGGTTGGATGGCACGCTGTCCGGTCGGATGGCATGCTGTCTGGTCGGATGGTATGTTAATTGACTAGTGGCTATCCGGTCGGATGGCAATCCGGTCAGATGGTCACTTGTTTGGATGATGTTTGTTTAGTGACTATCCGATCGGATGGCAATCCGGTCGGATGGTCACTCGTTTGAGATGATGAGTTGAAAGGCTCCAAGTGCACTCTGATCGGATAGAATTCCGGTCGGACGGTAATCCGTTCCGACGTCCTGATAGTCATGAACTTGATGGTTTTGAAAAAGAATAATGGTTATTTGACCGAGGTGGTGTGATATCGTACCAAACAACTGTAATTTCCCTCAAGTCTGACCCGTTCTAACGGCCGGGAACCACCCCGTTCCATCAGATTTGGCCGTTCTTGACGGTTTCCCATGTTTAACCTGAAAACACATAACCCTTTGATTAGATAACATAGATTTGGACGAGATTTGTGTACAAACATGTGGAAATCACTCAGATCTGAGCTGTTCATGATGAAAATGAGGTCACACTTTGAAGTTCATATGAACTCTTGATGACATCATCCTAGAACACCTCAAATCGGCAGATTTCACGGTTAAAATTGGATTTTTAAAAGATAGAAAGGTGTAGAATTGAGTGTAGATCATAGAAGTACAAGGTTTAGGTCGGAAACTTACAGGAATCGTGAGAAATCGAGAGAAAAGGGTCCAAGAGCGTGCTAGTCTAGTGAGAGCTGTCACATCACTGTTCAAGTGATGTGACACAGGCTATTTATAGGCAAAGGAGGAGAAAGGAGGTGATGTGGTCCGACCGGATGGCTGTTCGACCAGATGGTCATCCGACCGGATGACTATCCGACCGGATGGCTGTCCGACCGAAGTGTCGTTCGGTCAAACACCTCCGACGAGCTGAGTTTTGGCATACCATTTCGATCGTTAAGCTTTGCGATAGTTTGGTTACACATTTTCATACCCATACATATATGTGTAATTATTATAATTTAATCACAAAAGGTCGTATATACGTATCCTTATTTCGAATCCTGTAATAATCGAGTTGCGCGTGATTGCGGTTGCGCTTTCGAGTTTGCGATGCGTTGTGCCACAATGACTGACGGGGTACTACTTGCTCGTATTGTCATCGTCGTCACGATGACTGGATCTATAGTACTCACTCGAGAGTCTTTGTTAGCGTTAATTGTTTGCGTTGCGACACATCACGGCCATCGAGGAGGGTAGAATAGGTCCTCACTCAAAGTCATCGTGAGTGTTAGTATTTGCGATGCAATGTAGCGTTAAAATATGTGAATATATGCGATTATACTGCGAAATAGCGACGTATGCGATATAGTTACATTATGATCCGAATCTCTGGTGCTAGGCGTAACAAGTGTAGCGAGTGGTAACAATGCATGAAAGTGCGGGTTGTTACATTAAGCCTTTAAGCTTTTTGGCGATCCTGTATGTAGGTTGAAGCCTTTAAGGTTTGTATATAGCTTGAAGCCTTCAAGGCTTCTTGGACTTGTGCCTTTGCTTGGTTTGTATCTTTGAGTTTTTATAACTTTTTTCCGTTGCATTGTTCTTCAAGTTATTTCCTTTTTCTTTTAGCTTTGTCTTTGTCAAGTTTGTGTTGTCTTTATATTTTTTATACCTTAAAGGGTTCAGTGCTACAGTCACTTATCCTTGGTATTTTTAACAAGAAAGCATAACACCTATCCTATTTATTTTCCTATTTTCATTTGATTTCGTAAGCCTGTTCGTTGATTGTTTTTCTAAAGCTTAAGGAACATTTGGTGTAGGCTGTTCAAACCCGTCTATGAGACAACTTTGTTTTCAATAATAAGTCTCATGGAGTTGTATTGATTTAGGAACTCACCCCTTATATAGGTTCATTCAACCCTTGAACCTATTGAGCGATGTGGCCTGGGAGCTCATCCCCTTACATGGCCCTTGCCATGGAGTTTTTTGCTAGGTTCTCAACCTGATCTTAGGATAGAAATACAAATTTGATCAAACAACTTCATTCATTTAAGAGATACTTGTTTTTACAAAAGGTGTTCGTAGTGCTATTCTTGAAATGTAACTTGTGAAATACAAACCAATCTTTCTTGTTTAGACATGGAACCTTTTCAAGGTTTTTCCATTCCAATGCCTTGGAAGCCTTTTGCCCTCTAAGTCTGCTAGCTTGTAGGATCCACCCTTATGTGCTTCAAGGATGGTATACGGGCCTTCCTATTTTGGGCCAAGCTTTCCTTGATTCTCTTTTTTGCTAGGTTCATTGTTTCTAAGGACCAGATCTCCTGGCTTGAAGCGTTCGTTCTTGACTCTTTTGTTGTAGTAGGCTTCCATTCGTTGCTTGTATTTGGCTTCTTGAATTGCAGCTTGGTCTCGTGCTTCCTCTAGGAGTTGTAAGTTCAACATGGTCTCTTTTTGGTTTGTTTCGGGATCCATGTTGACAATTCGTTGTGTTACAACTCCTACTTCAGCGGGGATCACGGCTTCGGACCCAAATACCAAGCTATAGGGTGTTCTTTTATGGCTTGTTTTTTCGGTTGTTCTTATGGCCCATAGAACACTCGGCAATTCTTCAAGCCAGTTGCTTTCATACCTTCCCAATCTTGTTTTGATACCTTCCACTATACTTCGGTTTGTCCTTTCAACTTGACCATTTGATTGAGGGCAGGCCACTGAGCTGAAAACCTGATCGATTCTGTATTCTTTGCACCAAACGCTGAAAGGCTTCTCAGCAAATTGCTTCCCATTGTCAGTGACAAGTACTCCCGGCAATCCATAACGACAAATAATGTTCTCCCAAACAAAGTCAATGACCTGTTTTCCTGTGATCTTTGCGAGTGGTTTAACCTCGGGCCACTTGGTGAAATAATCTATTGCTACCAACAAGAACTTCACCCCACCCTTGCTTGGGGGAAACGGACCGACAATGTCCATTCCCCATTTATAGAAAGGCCATGCTGAGGTTATTGGGACCAGATCATGCTTGGGACTTTTTGGGATTGGTGCATGAATTTGGCAAGCATCACATTTCCTTAATTGCTCAACAGTATCCCGGTGCATTGAGGGCCAAAAATACCCAAGGTTCATAAGTTTTGCAACCACCGACCTAGCTCCAAAATGAGCTCCGCATATACCTTCGTGAATTTCTTTGATCAAATACTGACTTTGCTCGGGACCCACACATCTTAGCAAGGGAGTAAGATAACCCTTTTTGTAAAGGGTTTCACCTTGTAGTACATACTGTCTTGCCTTGATCTTAACCCTTTCAGCTTCTATTTGATCACTTGGCAATTCACTGTTTTTAAGGAATTTTTTTATTGGAGTCATCCAATTTGGATCTTCCTCGGTGACTACGTCTTGAACTTCCAACTCATCGATTGATGGAGCCTTTAACACTTCTACCAACACCTTCTTGGTAAGGTGGGTAAAAGTGAGAGATGCAAGCTTACTCAAGGCATCCGCTTTTTTGTTTTGGGATCTGGGAATTTGTTTGATGTTGCATGTTTGGAAGGTATTCATCAGCTCCTTGGATTTTTCTTTGTATCTTTTCATGTTGGGCTCCTTTGCAACCTAGCTATCATTCACTTGGCTTGAGACCAGCAACGAAACTGTGAACACTTCAAGCTTTTGGACCTTCATTTCTTTAGACAGTTTTAAGCCAGCGATCAGTGCCTCGTATTCAGCCTCGTTGTTGGTGGTCTGAAAATCAAAACGGAGAGCATACGTGAACTCCAACCCGTCTGGGTTGATCAAAATGAGCCCAGCCCCTGACCCTTCAACGCTTGAAGCCCCATCGGTGAAAAGCTTCCAGGCTTCAAGGTCTGAGGGTTCTGCGATGGCGGTGTTCACTTCAGTGACTGTTTGCTTTGGGACTTCTACAATGAAATCAGTCAAGACTTGGGCTTTGATAGCTTTTCTTGGGACGTAGGTGATGTTATGCTCACCTAGTTCCACTGCCCATTTGGCTAGTCGTCTGAGTTTTCTGGGTTTTCAAGCACACTCTTAATAGGTTGGTCGGTGACCACTTGTATAGGGTGTGCTTGAAAATACCTTCGAAGCCTTCTAGCTGTTTGAACTAGGGCTAGGGCAAGTTTTTCAAGAGGAGGATATTTGGTTTCAGCCAGTTTTAGGGTTTTGCTGAAGAAATAAACGGGTACCTGAACCTTGTCTCGCTCAATGGTGAGGACCGCGCTTATGGCCTCCTCAGCAACTGAAAAGTACACCGAGATTAACTCTCCCGTTTCTGGGGCTGCAATGTCAGGTAGGGAAGCTAGATGTTGTTTCATCTGGTTGAAGGCTTCTTCAGCCTCCTCAGTACATTTGAAGTCCTTCTTATCAGAGCAGTTTTTGAGCATTTTGTAAAAGGGTAAAGACCTTTCAGCCAACTTGGAGGTAAAACGCTTCAAGGCTGCAAGCTTCCCATTTAAGCTCTTAACCTCCTTCTTGCTTCTCGGTGGTTTGGTTTCAAGAACAGCTTTCACCTTATTTGGATTGGCTTTAATGCTTTGTTTTTCCACAATATGCCCAAGGAATTTACCTTCCTCAAACCCAAATGAGCATTTCTCGGGGTTGAGTTTCATGTTGACTTTCCTTAGGTTCTTGAAGGTTTCTTGGATGTCATCGAGCATTTGATACTCCATCTTGCTTTTAATCACCAAGTCGTCGACATATGCCTCCATGTTTCTACCAATTTGACTTGAAAAAGCCTTGTCAACTAGGCGTTGGTAGGTGGCTCCAGCGTTTTTGAGGCCAAAAGGCATCTTTTGATAACAAAAGATCCCTTTGTCCGTGTGAAAAGCGGTCTTTTCTTCATCCTCCTCCTTCATGAGGATTTGAGGATAACCTTTGTAGGCATCGAGAAAACATTTGAACTGGTAACCGGTGAGGGAGTCAACCTTGAGATCAATTTCAAGTAATGGGTAGCAGTCTTTGGGACAAGCCTTGTTATGGTCCTTGAAGTCTATGCACATTCTCCACGAATTGTCTAGCTTTCGGACCATCACCGGGTTTGCAACCCAGGATTGATACTTGACCTCGCGGAGAATGCCAGCTGACACAGGCTTTTCAACCTCTTGGCATGCAGCCAAGCTTCTTTCGGGTGCTAGACTTCGCTTCTTCTGGACGGCAGGCTTGACATTGGGTGGTATCTTCAATTCATGTTCAGCGATGCTTCGAGGGATGCCTGTCATATCTTCCGGGCACCAGGCAAAGACATCATTGTAATGTGTTAACAGCTTTTCAAGATACGAGAGGGTCTCTTGTGAAAGGCTTGGATTGACCCTTATCCTCTGCTCAGGGTACTTGGGATTTATGATTAGCCTTTGTTTGTCTTCTTCACTTTTGGAACTTTCACCTTCAATCATGTAGGCCTCCTGAGAAGGTTGAAGGGTTGCTATTCCCCTCTCGGTGGGAAATTTGACAGTGCCATGGACAACGGACACAGCCATATAAAATGCACATTGTCCCGGCCTTCCGATGATCACGTCATAGGTTGAAGGTATATTGATAACCACAAAAGTGAGTGGTTGGACTCTCTCCTTCTGACCTTCGCTGAAACGAACATCAAGTGTCAGTTGCCCTAAAGGCTTGAGGGGTATATCGGCAATACCTTTTATGGAGGTTCCGGAGGGTTGAAGCCTTGAACGTTATTCATTGCTTAGATGGCTAAAGAACTTCTCAAACATGATTTCAGTGGCAGCACCAGTGTCTATGTAGGCTTTGCTTGTTTGCAATGTTCCCACAGTTGCCTCAACCACAAGAGGGCTTGAAAGAGGGTCTTTCTCTGTTGGAGGAAAGCAAACGCATTGGAGCTCCCAAGCTTCCAACCGCTGTCTTTTGTATGGAACACTTCCATCAAAATCCACCATATTGACTTCCTTGCCCTTTCCTTCAGCCATTTTGTCCCTTACTCCTTTTACCAAGTGAGTAAGTTCCCCAGATTTAACGGCTTCTTCGATTCTCTTTTTAAGCTGGAAGCAATCATTTATATGGTGTCCCTTTTCCTCATGAAATTCACCGTATTGTGTGGAATTTTCGTTTTTTCTGCTCTTGGGGAGAGGCCTAGGAGGCCGAAAGTTCTGCTTGACTTCTTCCGTTGCAAGGATTTCTTGAGGAGTCTTTGTGAGGGGTGTGAAAATTATGCCTTTCTCCCTGGTGGAAGGGTTTCTACCTTCAAGCCTTCGATGGTCTGAACCCTTTTGGCGTCTATCATAGGAGTTAAAGTTTCCCCTTTTTTCTGGATGGGCTGTTGCTTCGCCAACTGGATCCTTTTTTCCTTTGCTCTTTAATATCTACTGCCTCCTCTCCCCGGATATGGGCTTCAGCTCTTTCGAGAGCTTCTTACAAGGTCTTGGGGAGGGATTTGTTGAAAACTCTTGTGAGGTATTTTGAGGTGATAGCATTCATAAAACCAGCCACCCTCATTTTTTCGTCTGCCCCTACATATGTTAGACCTTCCTTCTTGTATCGTTCGATAAACTCTCGAAGACTTTCATCATCACGTTGTTTTATCTGAAAGATCACTGTTGCATCTTTGACATATCGCCTTTGTTGGGAGAAATTGGCCAGGAAGCCCTTGTTGAGGTCGTCGAAGCTTCGAATGCTTCGAGCAGGTAAATCATTGAACCAAATTCTGGCTGATCCGACAAGAGTTTGCATGAACATTAGACAACATTCAGCGTTTGACCATTTCTCAATCCTTGCTGTACCAGTGAAGATCTGAATATGGTCCTCAGGATCTTCAGTCCCATCATATGTTTTGATGTGGGATGGCATCTTGATCTTCGTTTGAAAATCATAATCGGCTCTTTGTTGTGAAAAGCATGAGAGGTTACTCGGCTTGTAAGGTTTGGCCAAATCTTCTTCAGCCCTTGCACCCGTGTTGTTGCCATTGTTGTTGTTCCCCTGAGTGGCCAGCACCTGATTAATAAAGTGCTGCCACAGGAAGCTGGCCATCATCTGGGCCATCATCTGGGGCATAGGGTTGAAGCCTTGCAGGCTTCCGGGTGCAACTGGGCAACTGACTCCAAAGGGGGTGCTCATAACAGCACTTCGTGCTAAGGGGAGCACGGACAAAGCTTGTTCCCATGAAGTTGTTGTAGAAGCTGGAAGGCTTGTCACTGGGGATTGTAGGAGCTGGTCTAGGGTCAGCTCATGGCCCAGAGGAGCACCACTTGTAGCTGGTTGATATGAGAAGAGAGGATATGCTGTAGGATTCGGCCTTGCGGACAGATACGGGTTAGGATTTGGAGGATTACTGGGACCAGCCTCATCCCTAGATACAAAAGGAGGGATAGGAGGTCCAGGAGATAGTGTTGGTTCTGGCTCATCATAGTCTAAACAAATCCTCACTCCCTTGTCCCTTTCCCTACTCACGTATTGGTTGAGGAGAGACCTCAACTCAAGGAAATTGTTGGCCACCCCTTCAGGGGTAAGTTCGACACGTGGTGGGGTGCCAGAGACACCAACATTAGGGGAAGGGACCCCTGATCTGGACGGAGTTAGAGTGTTGAAAGTGAGAAACTCGGGAGTGCTCCCCGGAGTTGAGAAAGAAGTTGGTATAGCCACATGAGTTTGGCTAGTACCCGGGGTAGAGGTGTTTGGGACCTGATTTACTTCTCCCGGGGATCCACTTTCTGACATGTTAGTTTCAAGAGAATGGAGCTACACTACTAGGTCTTTTGAAGGAAAATAGTGGCGTAGCCCCACAGTGGGCGCCAACTTGTTGATGCAACAAATAACAGACCAAGGATAGTAGCTGGGTTGGTTAGGCAAAAGGGTTGAAGGGTTCAACTTTGCCTAACGCGGGTCGTGGGGTCCCCCCACGTTTGCAAGATGTGAAAGGAGGTTCACTAGATTAATTTTGTTGTTTGCTAAAGATCCTCCTCTGAAGTATGTTCAGATTCGGATGTATAAGCAAAAGGAATGTGTGTGTTGAATGTGAAAGCAAGTGACTCACATGAAGCAAGTACTTGAGAGTAATGATCAGAGATTCTCCAAGAATCAGAGCTGATCGGAGTGTGTCCCTTAGTAAATGAAGTGTCTAATTTATAGGAGAAGACATCACTCAAAGAGGAATGAGTTTGACTAGTGAACATGCTTGCAGTGGGGGACTTACCCTTTTGGGGGTTGAAGCCTTTTGACCCGCGGATAATAGAGTGTGCTCTGTGGACCTGCATTGCTTTTGCGGCTGGTGAGTTGGTGAAGCAATCCAGAGACATGACCTTTTACTGTTCCCGCATTGCTTTATTTCAACTCCCCAGGTTTTTAACCTTTGAACCATTTTGCCTTGTGAGCATTCACGTACTTAAGTCATTTATATTTGGTCTCGGACTACCCCGTCATCAGTAGCACACCTAAGAATTTAATAATTCGAGTTTTGGGGTGTTACATTATTCCGATTTCCATACATCATTTTCCAATCCATCTTTGGTAAAGCAATCTTTATTTGTTCAAGCATAAAAAGTCTTGATAGTCGTGATGCTAAAGACTCATTTCCAATCCAATTGTTTTTCAAAAACTAAGTTGAATCTCCTTAACCCACTATTTTTTAAAAACCCACTATTTTTTAAAAACCCACTTATCTATTGAAGCTGATAAACAATTAAATAGCTAGTTTAACATTATAAAAAAGTTTATCAAATATGCGTATTTATAACACTTTTATAAGAAAGCCCTATCAGGAGAAAATTAACATATTTTCTGAACTTCTTTAACCTATAATAAAACTTGAATCTATCTTTCTAGAGTAAATTGTCATTTTAGTCCCTGAGGTTTGATCAAAATTGTCATTTTAGTCCAGATAGTTTTTTTCTTGTTATTTTAGTCCAAATAATTTTGTTTTCTGTCATTTTAGTCCCTGACTTTTGTCACTTTTTGCCATTTTCATCGACCACCACAACCACCTCCCACCACCCACCACCCACCACATCACAACCCTCTATCATCGCCACCATCTGCCTGCACCATCACCACCCACCCACCCCACCACCATCACCACCCACCATTTCCACCACCACCGACCACTTTTCTGCCACCCACGTCTGCCATCATCATAAAACCAACAACCACCGTCATCATCTTCACTGTAACCGGCACAACACTATCCTCATACCATCGCACCTACAAAAAAGAAAGAAAATGTGGTTTGACCAAAATTCACCTGTTAACTAAATTTTTTGAATGGAGTTAGTGGGTTTGATGAAAATGGCAAAAAATGACAAAAGTCAGGGACTAAAATGACAGAAAACAAAACTATTTGAACTAAAATGACAAAAAAAAATTATATGAACTAAAGTAACAAATAAAATCTCAGAGACTAAAATAACAATTTATTCATCAATCTATCTTTTTTAACTTTTTGGTGAATTTATCAACCTAACTCATAATAAAACAAAATGTGTGTTTTATATCATAGTGGTACAAGTGTGTCGAAAACTATGCTCGTCAGACAAAATGTGTGTATAGGATTAGTGGGTATAAAAAATTAGCTTTTTACACTTGTCGTTATAAGGGCATGTGTAGTGGGGCGGTATGCCCACTTATAGCGCCGGTATAGCGCTATGAACACCAAAACAAGCGGCGCCATTTTTGCAAATTTTCGAACCCACGCGATGTGTATAACGGCGCTATCAAATTGAATTTTGTATATTTGACCGTTGGTAAACGGTCAATTCCTTAAAAAAAAAAAAAATTCAACTTTTTTTCCAAAACTTTCTTAAATAAATACCTCCTTTCCTAATTTTTTACCATACACACTCAACCCAACCCTTTATCTCTTCCACTTTTTTTTAGAAAACCTTATATTTTATACAATGCATCCATTCAATCGTGGCTTCATTCCTCCCCGATCAAGTGCGGACCCAAACCAAAGTGGTAATCCTACTCGCCCCGTGTCGCCGGTTCCCACTCGACCCAACCCTTTCGGCTCCGGTTTTCTCGACTACAATCAACAAAATCCTTCGTTCATAAATCTTTTGAACCAACCGCTATCATGGGACCCGAATCTCTACGGGTGGAACCCGAATCAAAACACCGACGGAATGGGGTCGTCTCAAGCGTTCGGGTCGGCTCAAGCTTTCGGCTCCCCACAACACGAACCCGATGTTGTTCCGGAAACACAACCCGAAGTAGCGGAGACGCAAAAAGGAAAAACAAAAGCAAAACGGCCACATAAAAAAAAAGCGGAAACCAGCACCCGAGCGAAAAAAAATGTGATCCGGTGGGAGCCCGATGAGGAGTATGCGTTAACCCGCGCTTTCATCGATGTGTCGGAGGACCCGGTTATAGGTATATTTTTTAAATTTTTTCTGTTTTTCCGTTTCTTTTTTCTGTTTTATTTTTTTTTTTTCTGTTTTTTGCAGTTTTTTTTAAGTATTTTCTGTTTATTTTTTCTTTTTTTATTTTTCTGTTTTTTGCAGTTTTTTTATTTATTTTCTGTTTTTATTTTTCTGTTTTTTGCAGTTTTTTTATTTATTTTCTGTTTTTTTTGCAGTTTTGTTATTTATTTTCTGTTTTTATTTTTCTGTTTTTTTGCAGTTTTTTTATTTATTTTCTGTTTTTATTTTTCTGTTTTTTTGCAGTTTTTTTATTTATTTTCTGTTTTTTTGCAGTTTTTTTAGACTAATAAATTATATCTTTTTTTTGTAGCAAACTATCAAGATAAATCAGTTTTTTGGAGCCGAATACGAGCACTTTTTTTCGAGCTAATTGGTAAAGATGAGGAATACCGCCCACCGGACTCTATATCGGGCAAGTGGACCGATATAAACAAAAAATGCACGAACTTTCAAACCGTGTACCAACGCAATTTTGCCGGATGGAAAAGTGGAAACAAGGACGAGGACATCACGCAAGCGGCGTTGGTCGAGTATACGAATGCTAATGGCCATTTCCCGTACATGAGGTGTTGGCAAATCCTTCGCCATAGCCCCAAATGGGCCACCATATCTACTCCGAGTGGTCGTTCGGGAAATAAACGGCCGTCAAAGAGGTCCAAAACAAACGAGTCGGGTGAACCCGAAACGCCAACCTCCGACGCTCGAAACACCGACTTGAACGAGGATATTCCGGATGACGAGCCGGCGGAGGAGTTACCAAGACCGCCCGGAAGAAAAAGCCGGGCGAAAAAACCCGAGTCGTCGTCGATGTCTATGGGAACGGATATGAGTAACGCATTTTCGGAGATAAACATGCGACTTCATGATTTACACGACCTCGGTAATAAACGTTTGGAGGAGAACCGCGAAGTTACGGAGATTATGCGGGATAGACAATGGGAACGGGACTTTGAGTTCTACTCGAAACCGCACGACCACCTTACCGGAAAAGCTTTGAAGATGGCGTTGGCCCAGAAGGAAAGGATCGAAAAAAAATATAATCTTTGAAGTGTTGTTTTTTTATTTTTTTAGTCAAACTTTTTTTTTTTTAGTGGAACCGTTTTTTTTTTTTTTTTTTTTTTTTAAGTGTAATGTTTTTATTTTTATTTTTATTTTAGTGTAATGTTTTTTAATTTAATGAAATGAATTTTAATTTTATAAAGTTAGAAAATAATTATAAAAAATTAGAAATTAATAATTGAGTAATGATTAGACAGGGGCTTTATGACTACGGGCTTAAAATGCATAAGGCCCCATAACGCCCCACGCTGACGTGGCGCGCCACGTGTCGCATAACGCCCACAAAGGGGCGTTATGACTACACATGGCCTAAGAAACAAGAAAAATATATGAAAAATAGGAACTTAAAAATATAAAAGAAAATAAAGGGAAAAAGGATAAAAGGAAACTGGGCAAATCCTGGTCCAACCAATCAAAAACAGCGATGGCGGTAGCGAAGCTGCTTCTCCCATCTTCTTTCAACCTCCCCCCATCCAAACTAACAATCACCAGAAGACCATCTCCCTCTCTCCATCGTCAACCATGGGGGGCATCAAAGAAGAACAAACGACCCGCAATTTCCGCATCGCTTCACGAGACTGCAACAGTCGCTGTTCAAACACCTTTGTTTCTACTTGCAGATGCTGCTGCTGCTGTTGGGTATTCAACCGCCAGCTATTACACTTCTCTCGGTTTGTTTGTCATCTCCGTACCCGGACTTTGGTCCCTCATCAAGCGTTCCGTCAAGTCTAAGGTTCTTTTCTCTATCGGTTACTTATTGATTAACCAAATTGCATTAACGAATAATTTGGTTAAGTAATTAAGGTTGGATGATGTTTAGGTGTAAAAAATTGTTGCTTGAAAAAGTGCATAACTTTATATTTCCCAAAAAATATATATATATTAAACAGCTGGTTTCAAGTTTTAGAGTTAACTGTCATTTTCTGGTTTGTTCACTTTTCTCATTTCAGGCGAAATTTTAAAATTGCACCATTTTTCTCACTGGAATCAAACGTGTCATTTCAGTCCAAAAAACTAACCCCGATTAGAATAACCCAGTTAGCTCAGGGGTAAAATGATCATTTTACATAGTTTTTTATTTTCAGTTTTTTTTTCATTTTACCTATGAAGTTTATTTTAAAACCAGAAGTCTAAAAAACTGAAAACAAAAACTCTGTAAAATGACCATTTTACCCCTGAGCTAACTGAGTTATTCTAACTGGGGTTAGTTTTTTGGACTGAAATGACACGTTTCCAAAATGTCAGGGAGAAAAATTGTGCAATTTTGAAAATTGGCCTGAAATGGCAAAAGTGAACAAACCATGGGAACGAAAATGACAGTTAACTCTTTTAAAGTTAAAACATACTAGCCAAGTTTTAAATAGTAAACCGTTAAAACTGAAACGTGAGCCAAAGCATGTATATTTCAAACCACCATACTAGCCAAGTGTCAAACCGTTAAAACCAGTGGCGAAGCTTGGGATTTCCGACCCGGGGGCGGAAGTCACCGGATCTAAAAATTTCTATAAAACTGGGGGGTCGAAAGCGTATATACCCAAAAATTTCTATACAAAAACTACATACTCTCCACTACTGAGCGAAAAGTTTGGGGGGTCAGCTGCCCCCTCCCGCCCCTTAAAAGCTTCGCCCATGGTTAAAACTTAAAACCGAACAGTGAACCATACCATGTATTGTTCAAACCACCGTACCAGCCAAGTGTCTTATTTCTGGACGGTTCAGTCATTTTCAGCTGTTTATGAATACCTCTTAACGAAAATGACTCGTTCAGGTTGTAAAGAAGACGTTTGTGGAAGAAGAAATCGCAGGAACGAAGAAAACGCCTAACCAAGTCGCAGGAGAAATCCTCTCGTTCTTCACTCGTAACAACTTCTCAGTGGTGGACAGAGGAGAGACCATCACGTAAGCCCTCACCATAAATCCATAACACGAGTAATTTCCAGTTCCAGTATTACTAAATGTAGTTTGCAACAGATTCGAAGGCGTGATGGTTCCAAGCAGAGGCCAAGCAGCACTCCTAACGTTCTGCACGTGTATCAGTTTGGGTAGTGTAGCTCTCGTGCTTACCATCACCGTCCCAGACTTCGGCAACAACTGGTTTGGCCTCACTATTCTGAGCCCACTCGCGTAAGTTGTTTTCACATGTGAATTAATATGTGTGTGTATGAAAATTGGAAAGAGCTGAAATGGAAGTTTGTAACAGAGGGGCGTATTACTGGAAGCGAGCATCACGAAAAGAGCAGATCAAGGTGAGGATGATTTTGGCGGAAGATGGGACGCTGTCGGAGATAACTGTTCAAGGGGATGACCAACAGGTTGACCAGATGAGAAAGGAGTTGAAGCTGAGTGAGAAAGGCATGGTTTACGTTAAAGGCATTTTCGAGAGATGAGAAGAGATGAGATTATACCCTTTTTTCTTTATGCCAATGATCAATTCCTTTTGTATTATTACATCTACGATATCAAATTAAAAACTGGCTTGATAGTTAATAGGATAAAACTAGTTTGGCTCTTTTAAAGTTGAATAAAATCATACTCTTCAAAGTCCTGTTACGTGTGAGTATTGGATACCCCAAGTGCTTGGATTTATACGACTCCAGTGAGAGAATAGGTATTTGGTAAAATGACGAGAATAAAGATAGTAATCAATCGTAAATGTTTGCTAGTATAGAGAATTTAGACATCACTCTACTTCATCGTACATGTGTGGTCACTAATGAACGTACGGGTACATATTCACATGTACCCTTTTGTAGGATATAGGTGTTTTGATTTATATCTAAGCATGACACAGTGGCTTTTGACTCGTATGGTAGAATTATCATTCGGACCAACATTGGTCTAGACGTTTCAGACCAGTGTTGGTTCGAATAGTGTATGTTGGGCTCGATTTATTCATTAAATAATCAGATGAATTTAGTTTCCACACGCTCAAAAGCCAAAACTGCATATACAACCCGCTTATGAATTACAGATTACTTGAGACCAGCTTGATAAAAGCTTGAACAAGGCCGAGCTTATGCGAATCTGAGCCTATTTTTGAGCTTGTTTGATAGATGATATCAAGTCCAAATCAAATATACCAAATTTGATTATGCGTATGGGCCTAAACAAGCTTCTTATCAATGATAAATGAGCCAAGCCCACACCACACCCAAGCTTGAAAATTTACTAGCCGATATCAAGCTTTAAAAATAGAACTTGTAATGAGTCTTGGCTCAACTGGCTTGTTTACATCACTATGGTCACCTGTATAATTTCATAACTAAAATGAAGTTAAACTTCAGTTACCACATAAAACATCCAGCCAAAACTTCCATTGCCATGAACCACAACTACTTATTCAAAGAATTATAACACAAATCCAAACATCATCTCAAGATTGGCATGATCAGTCTAAATATCATCATCATCATTTCAAATGAAGTAACAAGTCTTATTCACGCAAACATGAAATGGATACTCCCATCTTACAAAAACATATAAACCAAACACCGCCAAAACACCGACCTTTTGGCCTGAAAATTAAATACGCGCAACACCTTTAGATATTTTAAAACTCAACCAATCAGCAACTTGTTCTCTTCCAAGAAAGTGTAAGTCGGGACCTCCAAATTATAAGGTGCGGGGCCCTTCCGAATTCTGCCAGAAATGTCGTAATGAGAACCATGACACGGGCAAAACCACCCACCAAAATCACCAGCATTTGGTAACGGGATGCAACCCAGATGGGTGCACACACCAACCACTATCAGCCATTCAGGGTTCTTCACTCGAGCCGCATCCTCTTGTGGATCCCGGAGAGATGCCACATCAACGCTATTAGCCAGCTTCACGTCGTCATCGGTTCGGCGCCTGATAAATACGGGCTTTCCACGCCACTTGACGGTCACGGTGGTCCCGGGCTCGATGCTAGCAAGATCAACCTCAATAGAGGCAAGGGCAAGAACGTCTTTACTCGCAGACATACTCAAAACAAATTTGAGGACCAGAAGCCGAATCAATGAAGCGTACACAAACCTGCCACCTGTCAAGACAAAATATGCAAATGCACGTTTGCTTGGGTCGCCAGGTGGATAACGAGCATGGTTGTACTCGTCATATACAATCTTTGAAGTAGGGTTTGTAATGGCTGCTACTGTTGGTGGAACTTTGTCCTCAAAATTTGGGGTAACTGAGTTTGAAGCAAATCCTGCAATGATCATACATGAATAAAATTGTATGGTAACTATAGAATTAAAAGTAAATGGAACTAAGAGAATATCATCATGAAAGGTCCCTGAAAAAAGTAAAAGCTTGTGGTAATGTTTCACTTCTACCTTTGAGCGTATTAAAAAATTTAAGCAACGACCCTATATGTACTGAAGTGCATGCATAAAAGATAAAAAATTCTATTATGCTCAAAAAGCACAAGCAGTTCCTAACATGGTACATTGGATTACAATTCTTTTCAAAATATAACAAATATAAGCTGTAGATGTTTGGGTTAATTTCCTTATATCATTGTGAGTCCACAACATTTCTTTATTTTGTCATTAAAAAGTGACCTAACATAATGTCAAACACTTGTATAACGCTAGTGGCGAATTAACTTGTAATTTTAACGGTATGGAAGTAGTACATCAATAATCTACAGCATGTTGTTATTATCCTCTTTACGCATCCATTACACATAGTCTAAACTCGTTGTACACTTGTATCCTATAGAAATGCTTAAAAAACTAAACTCTCTTTAAAAATCTCTCATTCTTGATAACAAGTGTTCTACTAAAGTAATTTACAGTCTGTATATCATAACCATGAAAATGTTCAAAGAAGGCCAATTCCGGAAACTAGGGTTTCCGGTTCCTGTGTACTTGAATTTACATATATAAATGTCAAAATGCCATCAAAACTTGACAATAGACACCGATGAAATGAAGTTAACCGAGAACAACTTATTTGACATCCAAATTAACAAATAATGATGCTTTCATAGCTGTTAAAACACTATGTATGTAACATGTTTCCACAAAAGTTAGTTAAAAAACCAAATCTTCTTTTAATCAATATCACAACATTACTTTTTTCAGCTAAACTTATATCAAATCCAATGGTCTATCAACCATATACATGTCTGATATCAAAAGGAAACCCTAAATACACAAACTAGGGCTATAAAAATTCCCCAAAAAAACACATCTTTACTATGCAAATAAAAACAAAAAAAAAAACCTAGAAATAAAAACAATCAGATAATCAAACACTGAAATTTCATGGTGAAACAGGATGTGATCCGTATCAATTTCAGATTTGAAAAACTAGGTCTAAAAGAGGCTAATATTACCGTGTAGATTCAGAGGAAATATGAATAGTAACAAACCTCTTAACGACATGAGATGAAAATACTGGTTAACAGGGGATGAAAGGTAGGTGGATCGGAGATCGTGGTTAGCGGCGTCATCGATCTGTGTTTTATCGGAGATGACGGAGACGAAGGCAGAGTTTTTGTGCCTCCATGGAGATGTGAGAGAAGCGAATCTCCTGGTTCCGGCTCTCAACATCCTGTTTGCAGGTTTAGGGTTCGATGGGATGAGTCTATCTCCCCTTCTCTAGAAAGGTTTCGTACTTTTAACGACTCACGAACACGGAACACCAACGTGGCGTTTGTGCAATCTAAGCTTTTTATGACTCGAGACTAGATTTTAACCGTTAATTTCTTTTTAGCTAGCATTTTTTACAGCCAACTGACACCAATCCGTTTTTAATTATATACTTAGTGGGATTTCTTGTGTTACGTGTCCAATATATGGTTGGTATCGATTCGGTTCGTTTTTTTAATAACGGTAAGGCTATGGGGTATGGTGGGCGTGGGTTTGGGTTTGGGGGCATGAGTTGACATGTGGAAAACAAACTCAAACCCACGCCCATGGGGTATGGTGGGGCTTGGGTTGGGGCATGAGTTTGGTTTGGCCATTGAGAGTCCGCCATGTCACCTTGCTAGCCCGCCCCACGCCCGGCTTCAAACCAAAGCCCCAAGGGTCACGCCCAAACCCACGCCCCAACCCAAGCCCCCGGTGTGGTGGCTTGGGCGTTTTCAGCCAACCCAAGCCCCATACCCCATAGTCTAAGATATTGACACTCGGTGTAGTAATCGAAAGAGATGTGCTTAAAAGGCAAGAGGGTATTGATACACGTTTTACGCTGATCAAAAACCATAGAAACAAATATCGGTACTGGTACCAATGTAGCTCAAACAATATTGATTGGGTCCGTCATAGTATCGGTTAGGGGTGCTAAACGGGCCGGGTTCGCGGGTTGACAGGTTCAACCCGACCCGAACCCGAAAATCGTATCATTCATATGAACCCGAACACGACCCGAAATTTCGTGGGTTGACCCGAACACGACCCGTTCAACCCGATTTTTTTTTTTGAAATAACTATATTAAAACTAAAATTTAATTAACAAATGCATATAACACAATTATATTTAAATTATAAAATCTTATGTTACTTTCTCTTTCTAAGTTATAATTATGAAATAAAAACGTACCCCATTTAACTTTAATTTAGGACATAAAATAGTGGCATCTTGGGGGTGAGATAAGACTTTGGGACCAATAGGTCTTGGGTTCGATTCCCACAAGGGGGGTTTTCCCATATTTATTGGGTTTCCTCCTGAATTGGTGTATAGACATTATGCCTAATGGAGATGAATATTGTCACACCCCAACCGATGGCGGAAACATCGGGATGAGACGAACAAATTGCTCAAAACATCATAACACTATGTGACAATATTTAATTAAACCCAAATTTCATTGCAAGTACTAAATTGTCATACAACATTTAAAATGGAAATACAACATTGTTCAAATTCAAATCAACAAAAGATAAATAGATTTAAGGTGTGTATCTAGTCCACCCTAAACTTGTTTCATCATTCATCCATACTTCAATAATCAACCTGCAACATGTATTAAAATAGAGTTTCAATGCAAAGGCAATGAGCGAGTATACAAGTTTGTTTACATAGCATAATAGAATAAAAACTAAATCCAACATGATTCATAATATGTGATTACTAGTATGCAATTTTGGCGTACAATATGGTCAAACCCTAGAACACAACGCATAAATAGCCTAATCCCAATCGTTCAGCGGGGTGTAAACTTAACAATACCCAATAGTTCAGCAGGCGGGGCGTTAATCCTATAGCGCTATAATTGTTAAGGTGGGCGAACAAGTAAATGAGCATATAACGTTCCAAATCGTTCATAGAGCATACAAGAATAGCAAGTAAGTCACATTAGTTTCATGCATTCGTTCAAAGATTGAGTATGTTTAGTTCAAAAGTTGTTTGCATACTTATACATGTTGCATCCCAAAGTAAAAAGGGAAAAAGGGATCGTGTATACTCACGGTGGTTGCAAGCTTTCCTGCTTGGAATTCCCGCGAGCGAGTTGTTGGAGTAGATTAAGTTGGAGCACCTAGTCCTTCTACACGAGGAAACGTAGGTGTGTGAGTTTGGCGTTCAACGGAAGATTATAATTTGGAGTTTAACATAACATAAAGTATGATATCAAAATAATCATCTTTAACTTATACTATTATATGACACTACGTAACCACTAGGGTTATATTGTGTTTCATGGGTAGTATGCCCATTAGAATCATACTTGGAGTGTTAAGTCTTAGATGGTATTCTACTACTTTAACATATAAACACAAGTTTAATATTAAAGGTTCGAATGAGTGTATATATATATTTAGGTTAAGTATTACATATTATTAAGTTCAATAATTCAAGTAGGAGGTAGAAGATTAAGATCTTCATTTAGGCACCTCGAGTTATTCATGGATGTCATGTATGGGGTAGGAAGAATAAGCTTCCGTTTAGGAACCCCTTGAATGTTCACCACTTCTCTTGATGTAAAAACAACCAAGGAGGGTCACGAACTAGGATTAGTATAATATAAACAATCTAACTAAGAGAAATCATCAAGTCATGTGAGGATTGTATGTTTGGAACAACCCAAGTTGTTCCATAATCACTCTACATCAAGAACTAGCTCGAACATGACTTGTGGGTCAAAACACCCTAAACAAAACAGAAAACTATGAGGTTTAATCCTCTGATTTCAAGTGTCTCAACCATTTTTTTAAGCTTAACCAACCATAAGAGGGGTTGTAAGCATTAGGACATTGGTGTGAGATGTGTTAGACACAAGTTGGATGAAGTTTAAACAAGTTTGAAAGAGTATGTAATAAAACAGAAAGTTCTTGGACCATTTCAGGGCAATTCTAGGTCTGATTTCTCCAAGGAGAAGTCAAGGAATCAAACCCCATGATTATCCAAGCAAGTAGGAAGAAGAATCAAGTGATTTCGTTAAGAAATGAGCAAGTTATACCTATTTTAGTGCAAGAGTATGAATATGTCCGAAAATGCAGATTCTTGCTAGAACTTGAGAGTTTTTAGGAGAGATTTGAGAGTGTTGAAAGTGTCCAAGTGCTTGGAGGACCTTGGGTACTTATAGGAGAGTGATTAGGGTTGTTTTGGGGGGATAATTAAGGCTAAAACTCGGTTTAAACAAAGAAATCCCGCTCAAAAACGAATCTGGTCGCGATCTGGACATGTTTCTGCAGACCTGAGGCCCATGCGGGCCGCGTAAGGGGACAGGGTAAGTCCACGCGGGCCGCGCGCCCTTAAGGTTCCGGATATAAGTTTCATTTATTACAATTTGGCCCCTAGAGTTGTGTATTTGATGTTTTTAGGGTATTTAAGGGCCATATTTGTCACAAAAGCATAGTTTAAGATATGATTAAGTATGAGGAGTATAAACCAAGTATAATCAAGCGTATAAGTATCGAATCAAGTGTCGTTCACGTTCAAAATACGTTTCGTGCACAAGTTTAGATTAATTACAAGTTTAGCACATAGTTTCCAAGAATAACAATTAAACACCAATTGATTCACCAATTCGAACATACGAGCATATATGAAGTGTGTATAACATATTTGTAACGAAATACGAGTTTCATTAATGATCCAAGTCTCGGTTTTACAATGATTACAAGGAAAGGACGATTACAAGAATACGAGGTTTCCAAAAATAGAAATACGAACAAAACTTTCTATAAATGGAAAATACAAAAGAGCCGGGCGTTATAGTCTCCCCTCCTTTAGGATATTTCGTCCCGAAATTTAGGAAGACGTAGGGAAAAGATGAGGGTACTTCTTTTTCATCTCGCTCTTGAGCTCCCAAGTAAATTCAGCGCCTCGTTTACCTTCCCATCGAACCTTGACAATAGGAATTTTACTGCGCCTCAATAACTTGACTCCTTGATCCACGATTTCGATGGGTTTCTCCACAAAATGAAGAGTGTCGTTTATTTGGAGATCTTCGAGAGGGACTTGGAGTCCTTCTTCAGCGTGACACTTCTTTAGATTTGAGACATGAAACGTTGGATGAACGTTGTTAAGTTCTTGAGGTAAATCGAGTCGATAAGCCACCGCACCAATCCTTTCGAGTATCTTGAAAGGACCAACATAGCGAGGGGAAAGCTTTCCCTTTTTACCAAAACGAACCACTCCTTTCCAAGGAGATACTTTGAGTAGAACATGATCCCCAACGTTGAGTTGCATCGGCTTGCGCCCCTTATCAGCATAGACCTTTTGACGATTTCGGGCCTTGAGTAGATTATCACGGATTTGGTGAATCTTATCCGTAGCTTCTTGTATGATTTCAGGGCCAGTAAAATGTTTGTCACCAATCTCGTGCCAGTTTAACGGAGATCGACATTTGCGACCATACAATGCCTCGAATGGAGCCATTTTAATACTGGAGTGGTAGCTATTGTTGTACGAGAACTCGATCAAAGGTAAATGCACATCCCAACTACCACCAAAGTCGATGACACAAGATCGGAGCATGTCCTCTAGGGTTTGGATAGTACGTTCAGTCTGTCCATCCGTTTGAGGATGAAAAGCCGTACTGAGATTCAAATGAGTACCCATAGCGGACTGGAAGGTTTGCCAGAGACGCGAAGTAAATCGACCATCACGATCAGAAATGATGTCGAGAGGAATACCATGATGTCGTATGACTTCATCGGTATAGATGCGAGCAAGTTGTTCAACCTTGAAGTCTTCACGAATAGGAATGAATTGAGCGGATTTGGTCAGACGATCGATGATCACCCAAATGCTATCGTGACCAGAAGATGTACGAGGGAGTTTAGTGATGAAGTCCATCGCGATGCTATCCAATTTCCAAACGGGGATTTCGGGTTGTTCGAGTAGACCAGAAGGTCGTTGATGTTCGGCTTTGACTTTTGAACACGTAAGACACTTAGAGACGTAAACGGCAATGTCCTTCTTCATACCGGGCCACCAATAGGATGTACGTAGATTATGATACATCTTGTCGGCACCAGGATGAATTGAGTACTTGGATTTGTGTGCCTCGTTCATGATGAAGTCTCGAAGTTCTTCGCGATCAGGGACCCAGGGACGATTGTCGAGGTATAGGATACCATCGGCCTTGGAGACGAGATCGTGTTCTTTAGCGCCTCGTATCTCACTATGGAAGTTACTTTCGTTTATAGAGGCGTACTGAGCTTCGCGAATGCGGCGTGGAAGATCGTTCACAAGTTGGAGGCAATGAATACCCTTCATATGTGTTTTGCGACTAAGGGCGTCAGCTACTACATTCGCTTTACCTGGATGGTATTTGATTTCGCAGTCGTAGTCGTTTAACAATTCCACCCAACGACGTTGACGCATGTTCAGTTCCTTTTGGTCGAAAATGTGTTGAAGGCTCTTGTGGTCAGTGAAAACCTCACACTTAGTACCATAAAGGTAGTGTCGCCAAATTTTCAACGCAAAAACAACTTCGCCAAGTTCAAGGTCGTGGGTAGTATAGTTTTTCTCATGTATCTTGAGTTGACGAGATGCATAAGCGATGACCTTGCCTCGTTGCATGAGAACGCAACCAAGACCACGGTTCGATGCATCGCAATACACTACGAAATCATCATTTCCATCAGGAAGAGTAAGAATAGGAGCGTTGCAAAGCAAGTCCTTGAGAGTCTGTGTGACAACTCGTATTTCCGAACCTATTTTTGTACTTCGTTATGTGACATTTCGAACTTACCTTTGTGCAACGTTATGTAATTGTGTGACTTTTATTTGATGAATGTTATGTTGTTATGTGCTATGTGTAATATGCGTATGTATGCATACGAACCCAAACGCACAACACACACAATCGCACAAGCCCACTTGGGGCCGTATCTCTTGTAATCGGATCCAAGGGCAGCCCAAGGTTTGGGTTCGGCCCACTCCCTCATACGCCTACACACACACACCCTTAGAGAGTTTGTTAATCATTTTGTTACAACTTCATATTACACACAAAACCCTAGTGCTCTCCTCTCTCTCTAAGCCGACGGCAAACAATCCCCTCATCGAAGATTCTTTATTGTTCGGATCACTCTCACCCATCTCAATTCGGACGTGGTTGACCACTAGCTGATAGACTTGACTTTTCTGTGTAATCTGCCGAGCAAACCAAGGTGAGTTCACACAAGCCAAGGCATGGGATTCCCAGGGGGGAATGGGGTTTTGATGATTACTGTACATACATAGATGACAGAACCTACTGCTAGACTAGTAACACTTATTGAACGATCATCGCACACCTGCCAAGGACATTGGCCGCGATATTATGACTGCCTTCGCACACCTGCCAAGGACATTGGCCGCGAACTGAACTTACAACATCATCGCACACCTGCCAAGGACATTGGCCGCGATACGAACAAACCTAGTCTAGAAAAACTTGGGGAAAGACCTTCCCCAACATCTTCGCACACCTGCCAAGGACATTGGCCGCGATGGAAACTAATATGATACATTGTAACGAACGAACATACTACTACTCATGCTATACTGTCACTGAACTATTAACTGTGAACTCGCTCAACTAGTTGTTGACTCTCTCTTACATGCCTTGCAGGACCTTAGGTACATATGGAGCTTGCACAGGGAGGAGCAGGTCGTTGTGGGACATGGATCGATGATGCCATGTTAATTATCTAAACGTTTGAATTTACGATTTTACTTTGGGTTTACATTATTATGCTTCCGCTACTTAAACAATGTTTGGTTATGAACATCAGTCATGTCAAGATGAATTACATTTTCCTACTTTTATACTTAAGTGCTATGTTTGATATGATTGATGGCTTGATCCTGGTCAGTCACGCCTCCAAGCGGTGATACTCCGCATGTGGATTTTGGGGGTGTGACAGATTGGTATCAGAGCCATTGGTTATAGAGAACTTGGTTTTAATAAAGGGAAAACGATTTTGTTAAAACCAGACTATAACCAGAACAGTGCTCTCAACGATCCACAACGACGCTTCGCTCCACGTGCAAGGCTCAACACCATAGGTATTACTATTCCTGTTACTTTACCTACATGCTAGAACTACATAGACTTTTGCTCGTGGTATGCTTAGATCACAGAACTTGCTATATGTTATTGCTTGAGAATACTCGTGTGCTCACTCTCTTCTGTCATCGCACAATTCGCGAACCTATCTCACTTACGTTATCTTTACTATGAAGATCATGTCTGGACGTATCAACATGACTCAGGACCAGTTGACGGCCCTCATTAACGAACGGGTTACTGCGGCAGTTGCAGCCGCACAAGCAGGAGGTATACCCTGCAGTTACAACTCACACTAGGATCCTTAGATCCTACATTCTTAAATCAACTCTCGTGTTTAAACTTGTCCTAATTCTTAACACAGCAGGTCAAGCACCTGTTTGCACTTTCAAGACTTTCATGGACTGTCGTCCAACCACTTTCAGCGGCACTGAAGGAGCCGTAGGTCTCCTGCACTGGTTTGAAAAGATAGAGTCTGTGTTTGAGATGTGTGAATGCCCTGAGGCACGCAGGGTGAAGTATGCTACCGGTACCCTCGAGGGTTTAGCCCTCACATGGTGGAAAGCTCAGGTCCAAATACTGGGGTTGGTTGCTGCTAACGCCACCCCATGGAACAATTTCAAGGAAATGATCAAGCAGGAATACTGCAGTCGAGATGATATTCATAAGCTGGAAGTCGAGTTTTTCAACCTCAAGATGACGGGGTCAGAGATTGAGGCGTACACCAAGAGATCGAACGAGCTTGCATTACTGTGTCCCACTCTAGCGGACAAGCGTATCGAACTTTATCTTAAGGGTCTGGTGCCAGAGATCCAAAGTCATGTGACATCAGCAAACCATGCTACCTACCAGCAGGTTGTTCAGTTGGCTCACCGTCTCACTGATCAGGCGGTGGAACAAAACAAGTTGCCTAAACGCATCAGTACTACTACCGCTACTACTTCAGCTACTCCTGCTACTCCCAGCGACAATAAGCGGAAATGGGAGGGGGATTCTAGCAAAGGTTCGGCTACTGTTCAGTCTCAAGCTCAGCAACGCAAAACAAATGACCACCAGAGTCCGAATCAGCAATCATCAGGTGGTCAAGGGCAGAGTGGATATCGGGGAATTCACCCGTGGTGTAGAAGGTGCAACAAACACCACAGTGGAAGATGCCGCAGGGAACAGTGTCAAAGATGCCTCAAGATGGGTCATGAGGCTAAGGATTGTAGAAGCGTACGGCCAGCAAATCAGAACCAGCAACAACAACCACCTGCTCCACGAAACCAGCCTCAGCAGCAGCAGCAGGGAAACAGGGGATGCTACCAGTGTGGGGCTGAGGGTCATTACAAGCGTGATTGCCCTCAATTGAATCAAAACCAGAACCAGAACAATAACAACAACAATAATCAGGGCAACGGGAACAACAACAACGGTGGGAACAACAACAACAATGGTGCTAGAGGCCGTATGTTTGTGATCGGTCAGGGTGATGCCAGGAATGATCCCAACGTGGTTATGGGTAAGTTTCTTCTTGACGACTTTTATGTTACTGTACTATTTGATTCTGGTGCGGATACAAGTTACATGTCTCTAAAAGCTAGTGAAATGTTAAAACGTGCACCAACTCCCTTAAACACCAAACATGTCGTAGAGTTAGCTAACGGTAAAAGCCTAGAGGCCACGCACATAGTTAAAGGGTGTAATCTTATCCTCGCTGGTCAGACTTTCTCCATCGACCTCATTCCTATACCCTTGGGTAGCTTTGACGTCGTCATTGGTATGGATTGGTTATCCCAACAACAAGCGGAGATTTTATGCAAAGAAAAGGTTATTCGTATTCCTCGTTCGGGCAAGGAACCTCTCGAAGTTCAAGGCGACAAGAGTGGTGTCGTGAGTGGCATCATTTCCTTCTTGAAGGCTCAGAAGTGTTTGCGCAAGGGGCACACTGCTATATTAGCACTCGTTACAGATACCTCGAAGAAAGAGAAAAAGATTGAAGATATTCCTGTAGTACGAGACTTTCCTCAAGTGTTTCCTGAGGAATTACCTGGGTTGCCGCCTCATCGTCAAGTTGAATTTCAGATCGAGCTCGCTCCAGGAGCAGCACCTATAGCTCGAGCGCCTTATCGTTTAGCTCCAACTGAATTGGAAGAACTGTCAAAGCAGCTACAAGAACTCTTGGAAAAGGGTTTTATACGTCCTAGCTCTTCGCCTTGGGGAGCTCCAGTGTTATTCGTAAAGAAGAAAGACGGTACGTTCAGGATGTGTATAGACTACCGTGAACTCAACAAGGTGACCATCAAGAATCGTTATCCTCTTCCGCGCATAGATGATTTATTCGACCAGCTGCAAGGGTCGAGCTACTACTCCAAAATAGACTTACGGTCAGGATATCACCAGCTGAGAGTCCGGGATGAGGACGTCTCCAAAACAGCGTTCAGAACACGCTACGGCCACTACGAGTTTATGGTCATGCCATTTGGGCTGACGAACGCGCCTGCCGTATTTATGGATCTTATGAACAGGGTGTGCAAACCCTATCTCGACAAGTTCGTCATTGTTTTCATCGACGACATCCTGATTTATTCGAAGAGTCAGGAGGAACACGAGCAGCACTTACGACTTATTTTGGAACTTCTTCGAACGGAACAGCTATACGCTAAGTTTTCTAAATGTGACTTCTGGCTTCGTGAAGTCCACTTCTTAGGCCACGTGGTAAACAAGGATGGGATTCATGTCGATCCATCCAAGGTAGATTCGATCAAGAATTGGCCTGCGCCTCGCACACCAACGGAAATACGCCAATTCTTGGGTTTGGCGGGTTATTACAGAAGGTTCATCAAGGACTTCTCAAAGATTGCTCAGCCGCTTACACTGTTGACACAGAAGGGTGTTGTTTACCGTTGGGGTAATGCACAGGAAACAGCGTTCCAACATTTAAAGGATAGACTATGTAGCGCACCTATCCTCTCATTGCCTGAAGGCACGGATGATTTTGTAGTCTACTGCGACGCATCCATCCAAGGTCTTGGATGTGTATTGATGCAAAGGGATAAAGTCATTGCGTATGCTTCGCGCCAACTTAAGGTTCACGAACGGAATTACACTACACACGACCTAGAGCTGGGAGCGGTCGTCTTTGCACTTAAGATATGGCGACACTATTTGTACGGTACCAAATGTGCTATCTACACTGACCACAGGAGCCTCGAACATATATTCAAACAGAAAGAACTGAATATGCGACAGCGACGATGGGTTGAACTGTTAAATGACTACGAATGCTCAATCAGGTACCATCCAGGCAAAGCCAATGTTGTGGCTGACGCCCTCAGTCGAAAGGACACCGCGCCTAAGCGCGTACGAGCTTTACAACTCACCATACAGTCTAACCTTCCTTCCCAGATACGGGATGCGCAGACAGAAGCATTGAAACCAGAGAATGTCAGGGCTGAAGCCCTACGCGGCTCAAGGCAACGATTAGAACAGAAGGAAGATGGTGCTTACTATGTCACAGGGCGCATTTGGGTCCCACTGTACGGCAACTTACGTGAGCTAGTGATGGATGAAGCTCATAAGTCTCGCTACTCGGTACACCCTGGTTCGGATAAAATGTACCACGATATTAAGACTACATATTGGTGGCCTAGCATGAAGGCCCACATAGCCACATACGTTAGTAAATGCTTGACTTGTGCGAGAGTCAAGGCAGAATACCAGAAACCGTCAGGACCACTACAACAACCTGAGATACCACAATGGAAATGGGAACAAATTTCCATGGACTTTGTTACTGGTTTACCTAGATCTCAGCGCGGAAATGATACTATTTGGGTGATCGTGGATCGACTCACAAAGTCTGCTCACTTCCTGGCAATCAAAGAAACAGACAAGTTCTCTACCTTGGCAGACATTTACTTAAAAGAAGTGGTCTCGAGGCACGGAGTGCCCACCTCCATCATCTCTGATCGTGACGCACGTTTTACTTCAGAACTGTGGCAAACAATGCATAAATCCTTTGGCTCTCGTTTAGACATGAGCACAGCTTATCACCCTCAGACAGATGGGCAGTCTGAGCGCACTATACAAACTCTTGAAGACATGCTTCGGGCGTGCGTAATAGACTTTGGCAATGGTTGGGAAAAACATTTGCCACTTGTGGAATTCTCATACAATAACAGCTACCACACAAGCATTAAAGCTGCACCATTCGAGGCATTGTACGGGCGTAAATGCCGATCACCTCTCTGTTGGGCAGAGGTGGGAGAAAGTCAAATCACAGGTCCAGAAATGGTAGTTGATACTACTGAAAAGATTGCTCAAATACGACAACGCATGGCGGCAGCTCGTGACCGCCAGAAAGCATACGCTGATTTAGACAGAAAACTACTCGAATTCCAAGTTGGGGATCGAGCGCTACTTAAAGTTTCACCCTGGAAGGGTGTGGTTCGTTTTGGCAAACGCGGCAAACTAAATCCACGATATGTTGGACCAACATAGCGAGGGGAAAGCTTTCCCTTTTTACCAAAACGAACCACTCCTTTCCAAGGAGATACTTTGAGTAGAACATGATCCCCAACGTTGAGTTGCATCGGCTTGCGCCCCTTATCAGCATAGACCTTTTGACGATTTCGGGCCTTGAGTAGATTATCACGGATTTGGTGAATCTTATCCGTAGCTTCTTGTATGATTTCAGGGCCAGTAAAATGTTTGTCACCAATCTCGTGCCAGTTTAACGGAGATCGACATTTGCGACCATACAATGCCTCGAATGGAGCCATTTTAATACTGGAGTGGTAGCTATTGTTGTACGAGAACTCGATCAAAGGTAAATGCACATCCCAACTACCACCAAAGTCGATGACACAAGATCGGAGCATGTCCTCTAGGGTTTGGATAGTACGTTCAGTCTGTCCATCCGTTTGAGGATGAAAAGCCGTACTGAGATTCAAATGAGTACCCATAGCGGACTGGAAGGTTTGCCAGAGACGCGAAGTAAATCGACCATCACGATCAGAAATGATGTCGAGAGGAATACCATGATGTCGTATGACTTCATCGGTATAGATGCGAGCAAGTCGTTCAACCTTGAAGTCTTCACGAATAGGAATGAATTGAGCGGATTTGGTCAGACGATCGATGATCACCCAAATGCTATCGTGACCAGAAGATGTACGAGGGAGTTTAGTGATGAAGTCCATCGCGATGCTATCCCATTTCCAAACGGGGATTTCGGGTTGTTCGAGTAGACCAGAAGGTCGTTGATGTTCGGCTTTGACTTTTGAACACGTAAGACACTTAGAGACGTAAACGGCAATGTCCTTCTTCATACCGGGCCACCAATAGGATGTACGTAGATTATGATACATCTTGTCGGCACCAGGATGAATTGAGTACTTGGATTTGTGTGCCTCGTTCATGATGAAGTCTCGAAGTTCTTCGCGATCAGGGACCCAGGGACGATTGTCGAGGTATAGGATACCATCGGCCTTGGAGACGAGATCGTGTTCTTTAGCGCCTCGTATCTCAGTATGGAAGTTACCTTCGTTTATAGAGGCGTACTGAGCTTCGCGAATGCGGCGTGGAAGATCGTTCACAAGTTGGAGGCAATGAATACCCTTCATATGTGTTTTGCGACTAAGGGCGTCAGCTACTACATTCGCTTTACCTGGATGGTATTTGATTTCGCAGTCGTAGTCGTTTAACAATTCCACCCAACGACGTTGACGCATGTTCAGTTCCTTTTGGTCGAAAATGTGTTGAAGGCTCTTGTGGTCAGTGAAAACCTCACACTTAGTACCATAAAGGTAGTGTCGCCAAATTTTCAACGCAAAAACAACTTCGCCAAGTTCAAGGTCGTGGGTAGTATAGTTTTTCTCATGTATCTTGAGTTGACGAGATGCATAAGCGATGACCTTGCCTCGTTGCATGAGAACGCAACCAAGACCACGGTTCGATGCATCGCAATACACTATGAAATCATCATTTCCATCAGGAAGAGTAAGAATAGGAGCGTTGCAAAGCAAGTCCTTGAGAGTCTGTGTGACAACTCGTATTTCCGAACCTATTTTTGTACTTCGTTATGTGACATTTCGAACTTACCTTTGTGCAACGTTATGTAATTGTGTGACTTTTATTTGATGAATGTTATGTTGTTATGTGCTATGTGTAATATGCGTATGTATGCATACGAACCCAAACGCACAACACACACAATCGCACAAGCCCACTTGGGGCCGTATCTCTTGTAATCGGATCCAAGGGCAGCCCAAGGTTTGGGTTCGGCCCACTCCCTCATACGCCTACACACACACACCCTTAGAGAGTTTGTTAATCATTTTGTTACAACTTCATATTACACACAAAACCCTAGTGCTCTCCTCTCTCTCTAAGCCGACGGCAAACAATCCCCTCATCGAAGATTCTTTATTGTTCGGATCACTCTCACCCATCTCAATTCGGACGTGGTTGACCACTAGCTGATAGACTTGACTTTTCTGTGTAATCTGCCGAGCAAACCAAGGTGAGTTCACACAAGCCAAGGCATGGGATTCCCAGGGGGGAATGGGGTTTTGATGATTACTGTACATACATAGATGACAGAACCTACTGCTAGACTAGTAACACTTATTGAACGATCATCGCACACCTGCCAAGGACATTGGCCGCGATATTATGACTGCCTTCGCACACCTGCCAAGGACATTGGCCGCGAACTGAACTTACAACATCATCGCACACCTGCCAAGGACATTGGCCGCGATACGAACAAACCTAGTCTAGAAAAACTTGGGGAAAGACCTTCCCCAACATCTTCGCACACCTGCCAAGGACATTGGCCGCGATGGAAACTAATATGATACATTGTAACGAACGAACATACTACTACTCATGCTATACTGTCACTGAACTATTAACTGTGAACTCGCTCAACTAGTTGTTGACTCTCTCTTACATGCCTTGCAGGACCTTAGGTACATATGGAGCTTGCACAGGGAGGAGCAGGTCGTTGTGGGACATGGATCGATGATGCCATGTTAATTATCTAAACGTTTGAATTTACGATTTTACTTTGGGTTTACATTATTATGCTTCCGCTACTTAAACAATGTTTGGTTATGAACATCAGTCATGTCAAGATGAATTACATTTTCCTACTTTTATACTTAAGTGCTATGTTTGATATGATTGATGGCTTGATCCTGGTCAGTCACGCCTCCAAGCGGTGATACTCCGCATGTGGATTTTGGGGGTGTGAAAGTCTGAAAGGATTCCTCTTGCTCAGGACCCCAAGCAAAAGGTTTCTCCTTTTGGGTCAATGAGGTGAGAAGAACGGCGATTTTCGAAAAATTCGAGATGAATCGACGGTAATAACCTGCCAATCCTAAGAAAGAACGGATTTCGGAAGGAGATTTAGGCGCGGTCCAATTCTTTACAGCCTCGATCTTTGCAGGGTCGACGTGGATTCCTTTTTCACTAACAACGTGTCCAAGGAATTGGACTTCTTTAATCCAAAACTCGCATTTAGAGAACTTAGCGTATAAGCGTTCAACACGTAAGAGCTCGAGTATAAGACGAAGATGACGTTCATGATCGGCTCGAGATTTAGAATAAATGAGGATATCATCAATGAAGACGATCACGAAACGATCCAAATAGGGCTTACAAACACGATTCATTAGATCCATGAACACAGCGGGTGCGTTGGTCAAACCAAAAGGCATAACCACGAACTCGTAATGTCCATAGCGAGTGCGAAAAACGGTTTTGGGTACGTCCTCTTCGAGGACCCGAAGTTGGTGATAACCTGAACGAAGATCGATTTTGGAGAAACAAGTAGCGCCTTGAAGTTGGTCAAAGAGATCGTCGATACGCGGAAGAGGGTAACGATTCTTGACAGTGAGTTTGTTGAGCTCGCGATAATCGATACACATACGGAAAGAGCCGTCTTTCTTTTTAACGAAAAGCACAGGTGCACCCCAAGGTGAGGTACTTGGACGAATGAAGCCTTTATCGAGGAGTTCTTGAAGTTGCGTAGATAATTCTTGCATCTCAGAAGGAGCAAGACGATAAGGAGCTTTGGCAACCGGAGTCGCACCAGGTACAAGGTCAATACGGAAGTCAACTGATCGAGGCGGAGGAGGACCAGGTAAATCTTCATGAAAGACGTCAGGGAAGTCGCGCACCACCGGAACATCACTTAAACTCTTTCCCTTGCCCTTTTCTTCCACAACGTGGGCTAACAAGGCAAAGTACTGTTTGCGTAGGTATTTGTTCGCTTGTGTGCAGGACATCAACTTCAGTCCCTTTGAAGGCCGGTCTCCATAGACGTGTAAAACATCACCAGAAGGAAGGGGTAAACGAACGTATTTCTCGTGACAAGCGATTTCAGCATGGTTCTTTTGAAGCCAATTCATGCCTATGATGACGTCGAAACTACCCAGTTGCATGGGTATGAGGTCGATAGGGAAGACGTGTTCGTTAAGAGTAAGACGACAATCACGAAGAACGGAATCGACTAAGATGGACTTGCCATTGGCGACTTCAACGGAAAATGACTTAGGTAGTTTAAAGCGCGTGCAATTTAACAAAGATTCGAATTCTAAGGACACAAAGCTTTTGTCCGCACCAGTATCAAATAGTATCGAAGCATAAAGATGGTTAACAAGAAACGTACCATTAACGACATTATTGTCGTTGCGCGCTTGATTCGCGTTCAGATTGAAACAACGTCCACGAGGAGGTTGTAGTTGCTCTTGATTCCATAGTGGGCATTGAGGACGAAGATGATTGGCGTCCCCACATTTGAAACAAGCTCTAGCGGGTCTTGCGTTTTGAGGAGGGGGTGGAGCTTGTTGCGCTTGTTGAGCTGGAGGAGCTTGTTGTGCTTGTTGAGCTGGAGGAGCTTGTTGTGCTTGCTGGGCTGGTGGGGCTTGTTGTTGTTGGTAGCGACAAAAGGCGGTGTCATGTCCATAACGGTTACAATTGCCACAAAGACGACACCTGGCATTGACGGGATGGTGGCGGTTACATGTGGCACACTTGGGGTGAATCCCAGTGTACGACTTGTGGGTGTTATCAGGAGCAACAGGGTTTGGGTTAACGGGTGGCACGATCGCATTGCATACAGGGTTCGATTGCTTTAGCTTTTTCCCCCTATTGCTACTCGACTGCTGGGTGATTTGGTTGGCTGGCTTGAAAGAAGCGGGGTTTACGGCTTGTTTATCGCGTACACGGTTGTTGTTCAGGGAAGCGGCCAAACGATAAACAGCTTCGATATTGTCGAGTTTGGCAGCCTCGATCGTATCGCGCATAGCAGAGGGTAACCCATGGATGTACTTCCTTATCTTACGGTCGGTGGTTATAACGAGGTGAGGAACAATGAAGCTAAGTTGTTTGAAACGGGTGGTGTAGGCTAGGTTCTCATCCCCCACTTGCTTTAACGCCCAAAATTCTTCCTCTAGCTTTAGTTGCTCGTGCGGAGGGCAAAACTCATCCATCATTAGGGCCTTGACTTTTTCCCACTCCAACGCATATGCCAGTTCGTTCGAACGAATGTTCCTTTCGTTCGTCCACCATTCGAGAGCTCGGGCTTGGAATACCCCAGTCGCACTACGCGTTCTGCTCTTTGGGGCAATCACTATTGATGAACGTGACCTCCATGCTATCAAACCATTCGAGCATGGCGGTCACCCCATCATTGCCAGTGAATGGCTTGGGATTGCACGATGAAAAGTGCTTGAAGCTGAACGAAGCGGGCTTGCGTATTTCGACCTTGGAGTCGACGGAAGAGTTTGGAGTTTCAGAAGCTCGAATCTCGGAAATGACCTTTGGAACGACGCGCGCAAATTGATCGGCCATGAAAGCCATCATCTTCTTCGTAGCACGGGACTTAGACTTCTTAGACGAATTGGAGTGACGAGAAGACATCTAAGATTCAAAAGAACGAATGGGTGAGACTTGATCATAATGTTTGTTTAAGAAAAATCATTTGCATAAGTTGATTCACATAGCATAAAGTGTCATATAGCATAAGAGTTTTAAATTGATTCACATAACATAAAGAGTTTAGACGTCACATATAGCATAGTCATGAGTCCAACATAGCATAACATGGATAAATGAAAGCATTGTAAATTTAGTTTGTTCACGAGGGATTATTATTGTTTGTGATTGCGATAACGTGCGAAATGATTAAAACGACATTTTGAAATGAACGAACATTCAAGTATAAAATCACATATAAATTGAGATACATAAAAGAAAGGCTCAATAAAACATTGGATTGTTTCGGGTAGAGAAACGTCGACTATTCCAAAGTGGGTCGAAAGTTCTTTCGAATTAGAGATAACGTGCTTTGGCCTATAGGTAAGATACTCTCGTCGAGAAGCGATTAACGGTATCTTACCCTTCCGGTTACTACACATCTCTAATCGATTGAAACAATCGGGACTTTGGCGAGATTGAAAATCGAGGAATGGGACTTAATCGACGAGATGCGGGTTTCACCCCTAGCTTGACGATTTCGTACCCTAAATGTGGTTGGTACTTGTCGGGTCAAAATAAAATTTCGACACTATGACAAGGGTCCACTAGAGTTGAAATGGAAATTACCATTAAGTTGTGGATTTCACTCCTAGCTTAATGGTGAAATTTCGTGCAAAAAGAAATAGTTTAAGGTAGCATGAGAGTCGTTTACCAAATTGTGGGTTTCACGCCTATTTTGGTAAAGTTGTCTCGTTTGTGTTACAAGAGTATACAAATAAACAGAAGTGTATTCATGTTAACCTTAGGAAAGGCATATAAATTTAATCAACAAGGAGTATAGCTAGGAAGCATGCATGGTAGAGTACAAAAGTTTTAAACAACACACAAGAGGCAAAATTCCTAAAACTATAGATTAGGGCAAAAGCATGGCAATTTTCCTAATTCCCTATAGTTATGGCTCTGATACAAATCTGTCACACCCCAACCGATGGCGGAAACATCGGGATGAGACGAACAAATTGCTCAAAACATCATAACACTATGTGACAATATTTAATTAAACCCAAATTTCATTGCAGGTACTAAATTGTCATACAACATTTAAAATGGAAATACAACATTGTTCAAATTCAAATAAACAAAAGATAAATAGATTTAAGGTGTGTATCTAGTCCACCCTAAACTTGTTTCATCATTCATCCATACTTCAATAATCAACCTGCAACATGTATTAAAATAGAGTTTCAATGCAAAGGCAATGAGCGAGTATACAAGTTTGTTTACATAGCATAATAGAATAAAAACTCAATCCAACATGATTCATAATATGTGATTACTAGTATGCAATTTTGGCGTACAATATGATCAAACCCTAGAACACAACACATAAATAGCCTAATCCCAATCGTTCAGCGGGGTGGTAAACTTAACAATACCCAATAGTTCAGCAGGCGGGGCGTTAATCCTATAGCGCTATAATTGTTAAAGTGGGCGAACAAGTCAATGAGCATATAACGTTCCAAATCGTTCATAGAGCATACAAGAATAGCAAGTAAGTCACATTAGTTTCATGCATTCGTTCAAAGATTGAGTATGTTTAGTTCAAAAGTTGTTTGCATACTTATACATGTTGCATCCCAAAGTAAAAAAGGGAAAAAGGGATCGTGTATACTCACGGTGGTTGCAAGCTTTCCTACTTGGAATTCCCGCGAGCGAGTTGTTGGAGTAGATTAAGTTGGAGCACCTAGTCCTTCTACACGAGGAAACGTAGGTGTGTGAGTTTGGCGTTCAACGGAAGATTATAATTTGGAGTTTAACATAACATAAAGTATGATATCAAAATAATCATCTTTAACTTATACTCTTATATGACACTACGTAACCACTAGGGTTATATTGTGTTTCATGGGTAGTATGCCCATTAGAATCATACTTGGAGTGTTAAGTCTTAGATGGTATTCTACTACTTTAACATATAAACACAAGTTTAATATTAAAGGTTCGAATGAGTGTATATATATATTTAGGTTAAGTATTACATATTATTAAGTTCAATAATTCAAGTAGGAGGTAGAAGATTAAGATCTTCATTTAGGCACCTCGAGTTATTCATGGATGTCATGTATGGGGTAGGAAGAATAAGCTTCCGTTTAGGAACCCCTTGAATGTTCACCACTTCTCTTGATGTAAAAACAACCAAGGAGGGTCACGAACTAGGATTAGTATAATATAAACAATCTAACTAAGAGAAATCATCAAGTCATGTGAGGATTGTATGTTTGGAACAACCCAAGTTGTTCCATAATCACTCTACATCAAGAACTAGCTCGAACATGACTTGTGGGTCAAAACACCCTAAACAAAACAGAAAACTATGAGGTTTAATCCTCTGATTTCAAGTGTCTCAACCATGTTTTTAAGCTTAACCAACCATAAGAGGGGTTGTAAGCATTAGGACATTGGTGTGAGATGTGTTAGACACAAGTTGGATGCAGTTTAAACAAGTTTGAAAGAGTATGTAATAAAACAGAAAGTTCTTGGACCATTTCAGGGCAATTCCAGGTCTGATTTCTCCAAGGAGAAGTCAAGGAATCAAACCCCATGATTATCCAAGCAAGTAGGAAGAAGAATCAAGTGATTTCGTTAAGAAATGAGCAAGTTATACCTATTTTAGTGCAAGAGTATGAATCTGTCCGAAAATGCAGATTCTTGCTAGAACTTGAGAGTGTTTAGGAGAGATTTGAGAGTGTTGAAAGTGTCCAAGTGCTTGGAGGACCTTGGGTACTTATAGGAGAGTGATTAGGGTTGTTTTGGGGGGATAATTAAGGCTAAAACTCGGTTTAAACAAAGAAATCCCGCTCAAAAACGAATCTGGTCGCGATCTGGACATGTTTCTGCAGACCTGAGGCCCATGCGGGCCGCGTAAGGGGACAGGGTAAGTCCACGCGGGCCGCGCGCCCTTAAGGTTCCGGATATAAGTTTCATTTATTACAATTTGGCCCCTAGAGTTGTGTATTTGATGTTTTTAGGGTATTTAAGGGCCATATTTGTCACAAAAGCATAGTTTAAGATATGATTAAGTATGAGGAGTATAAACCAAGTATAATCAAGCGTATAAGTATCGAATCAAGTGTCGTTCACGTTCAAAATACGTTTCGTGCACAAGTTTAGATTAATTACAAGTTTAGCACATAGTTTCCAAGAATAACAATTAAACACCAATTGATTCACCAATTCGAACATACGAGCATATATGAAGTGTGTATAACATATTTGTAACGAAATACGAGTTTCATTAATGATCCAAGTCTCGGTTTTACAATGATTACAAGGAAAGGACGATTACAAGAATACGAGGTTTCCAAAAATAGAAATACGAACAAAACTTTCTATAAATGGAAAATACAAAAGAGCCGGGCGTTACAGATATGATCGGGTGGTTCCGCTGGTGACACGATGATACTCCAGTGGTCCGTCAGTGATCCAAATTTGCCGTTCAATATATATATATATATATATATATATATATATATATATATATATATATATATATATATATATATATATATATATATATATATAGAGTGGGGATCCTACGAAAAGTGTGTTTTTCCTAAAAATGTAAAAAGTCATAAAACACAATAATTTCAGGCATAAAACACACCTAAAACTCACAAATAATAGAATGAATATTACTAAAACACCATATTCAAACTCTAATAGTACATAAAAACTTCAAACACGCTATCGTAGAACTATGAATATAAAACACACAATGCTAAACAACATAAAACACAATAATATTTGTCATTCCACAATCAGAGCCTTAACATCTAAAACACAACACAAAACCCACATACATGATGTTTTAGTAATCTTCATCATATTATTTGTGGGTTTTTGGTGTGTTTTATGGTTGACATTATGGTGTTTTATGACTTTTTACACTTTTTAGGAAATTTGGACTTTCTGGCCAACTCCTATCCTATATATATATATATATATATATAGGGAGGAGTTAATGCGAGAACCACCCTTATTACGAGAACCAATGTGAACACAACCTAAAATAGCTAAAAAAACCTAACCCCCCTCCCCCACCCCCCAAAAACCTAAACCCCCCCCCCCCCCCCCCCAAGCTAAAATGCTAAAAACTAAACCCCCAAAAAACCTAAAAAATATCTAAAAAAACCTAAAAAAAATCTAAAATTTTTTTTTAATATTTTTTATGCTCAAATCGCTACTTTTAGTGGCAAAAAAAAATTTAATTTTTTTTTTGCTTCGAAAAGTAGCGATTTTTATATAAAAAATATTAAAAAAATATTTTTTGTGTGATTTTTAGCTATTTTTAGGCATTTTTTGTTGTGTTCACATTGGTTCTCGCAATAAGAGGTGATTCTCGCATGATCTTCTCCCTATATATATATATATATATATATATATATATATATAGGTGACCGCTAAAATGAAAACCACCTCCAGTTGTAAGAACCACGAGAACCAGTTCCTAACCATTAGATCAAAAAGATGGATGGATGGATGAGATTAAAAGTAACTAAAATGAATATTAAATACATTTTGTCTTATTATGTCTTTAATATTTTATTCCAAAATGGTAGTTTAGTAAAATTACTCTATTTTGTCTTTTTATATTTATTATTTTTTATTACTTTTTTGTTTTATTATATTACTTTTTATTTTTTAAAAAGAATTTTTTTATTAAAAGAATTTTTAACAAAGACAAATTTTTTTGCGTGCCGCTTTTTGCACGCCGAGCTTTTTCATGCGTTGTTTTTTTAACGCGCCGTTTTTACGCCGGGATTTTTCAAGCGTCATTTTTTTAACGCGCCGTTTTTTCAAGCGTCGTTTTTTACACGTTTTTTTAACGCGCCCTTTTTGTACACTTTTTACGTTTTACGTTAAATTTTTTAAACTGTTTACGTTTTAAGTTTTACGTTAAACTAAAAAATTATGTTTTACGTTAAAATTTTTACGTTTTACGTTAAAAAGTTTACGGTTTAACTTTTTTTTTATACAAATTTTTTTTTACGCAAAAACGAACGCACCCAGAAATCGCAAACTCGGGAGGTGTCTCAGATATATTGTTATCATCATCGACTAGGGGGGAAAATAAAAAAACTAACAACATCAAAACAAAGTGTATATCGAAAAAAAAACGGGGTTTGGCTCAGATTATCCGATAATCAAAAGGCTGCAAAAGTCGGGGTTGCAGGTTCAAAAAACCTACCCTCTGTCGTCCTTGCCGCGCCATCGTCATCAAAATCTACGTTTTTTTTTTTGCATCATCGCCACCCAATCGATCGTATCAAAACCCACAGATTCAAAGAAACAAACCAACACAGAAATCAAACCCACACAAGATCCAGGGCTCAAACAAAGATTAAAAAAAATAAAAACATCTCACCGGAGATGGGGTTGCAGATCACCCACAGCCTCTCTCCCCGAGTCATCAGATCACCCACCCCCTTCTCCCCATCATTCGCCGCCACCATCGCCGACCAACCACCTCCCACCAACGTCTTCCGGCGCCGACCAACCACCTCCTAACGGCCGATCAAAATCCAGAAAAAAGAACCCCACTTCTTATATCACAAAATCCACAAAATACAGAAAAAAGAACCCCATTTATTATATCACAAAACCCTCATCGCCGTCACCGTGATTTTCAAATGGATCAAGAAAACAGTGTATGATACACACCTACCCTCTCCATGAATACCATTAAAGCTACCTAACAATCACTAAAGTCTCTGCTACCAAACAATCAAATTCTGTACACTATATCACAAATTCATAGAAAGAGAGAGATGACAAATGATTTAAAAAATAGAGATGACACATGATTTAAAAAATATATCACAAATTCATAGAAAGAGAGAAAGGGGATCCTTCACCAGAAACAAAAAACGTTGTAGCTTTCTTATCAATATATTTTCTTGATCCGCTAAAATGTTAACCAGGGGTGTGGGTGGCCGGTCGGAAAACTCAACCACCGGCATCACGCGCCGCCACCATAGACGGATGGGGGTGTTTGGCTGGTGGTTGTAATCGGAAAGAGGGGAACCGAGGGGTGTGGGTGGGACGCTGGTAACTATCGCCGGAAAGAGGGGAACCGGTGACCGTCTTCACTGAGGTTAGGCAGCAAGAGAGAGAGAGACAAACAGGTGAATGTAGAAGATGATGAATATGAAGGGGATAATAAGAGAGATGAGAGAGGAGAGAGATTATAAAGTCAGAGACTTTAAATGAAGAGAGAGGTAGATTTGATATTTGGTGTAAATGACCAAAATACCCTTTTCTCTGATTGGTTGAGAGTGGTTCTCGAGGTTTTTACAACTGGAGGTGGTTTCTATTTTAGCGGCTCCCTATATATATATATGTGTGTGTGTGTGTTAAACGGGTCAACGCGCCAACCCGACCAGGTTGACCCAAACCCGACCCGTTAACCTAAACGGGTTCAACCTGAAACTGACCCGAACCCGTTTAGACTAAACCTAAACCTGCGAATTTCGTGTTAGATTCGTGTCGTGTTTTCGGGTCGTGTCAGAAATTCACACCCCTAGTACCGGTACGTACTCTCGCTTGTTATAGCTTGCGCTACTAAAAAAAATACTATATTGTGGATATAACTCCCTTTTCAACGAATATTGAAACAATAAATAACCAACAAGGGATGGTATAGTCGTCTTCTAGGCCTAAAGGGTTCTACAATAACAATAAACTGTTAGTCTTAACGCATGAGAGGGTCTCCTGCGTCTGGACTCCGGCGTGAGAATTAGTTAGATGTTCATGGGGAGTAATTGGAATTGAGAGTGTAATGCGTGTGAGTGTAAGTGAGGGGAGTCTAGATGTTACCACTAAACTCAGCCAGCTTGGGCGACCAACTCAGAGGCTAAAAGGGGTAAGGGGAAATTCTCTTTTCCTAGTCGCAAATAAGAGTTTACCCTTTTAGACGAGTAAGGGTTTTACCTAATGGATATTAGGTTTCCTTTACTCAACCATATGCTGCAATGGGCATGGGGACTCGCATTCGGCGGAATAGGTTGTCACTTTAAACATCCCATCACAGTGGATGCTTTTAAGCCTTTAACCATTTGAGTTTGTGAGAGAAATATTAGGAGCTGGTAGGCTGAATATATTATCTTTTTTTCGTGGTAAGCCTACCTACATCATCAAATATTGTAGTTTTGCTGCATTAATCAATAACATAATTGATATAAAGTAGCAGGTATAACCAATCTCAGACTTATGCAGGAACGAGAAAAGCTATTTTGATACAATGAAAAATCGTGATAGTGCCATTTTGTTAACATGTGTTTAATCTTGGGTTGTTGATGCTTTTCCGAATCATAATATTACACTAAATAATTTATATACCATTAATTAGCAAGATTTTTGTGCATGAGAGTGTTATACTTCATGCTTTGGGGGTTTTTCAAATAATATTTGATTTTTTATTCTTAACTCAAAAGTTTTTCATCTTTTGCAATTTACCCCTATAAATTTTGTTCTAATTTTAACCCAAAACTTTTCATTATTTGCAATTTAACTTCACAACTTTTTTACTTTCAATGTTGGTCCCTTATATTTTTCATCTTTCCCAATTTTTCGTTTTATGTTTCGTTATAAATTTTGCTAGTTCACACGATGCAATGTACGTGTGTCAATGTACGTGTGTGCTCCATTGTCTTTACGTTTTGCTCAAAATTTTGCGAGTTAAGACGGCGCAATGTGCATATGTGGATCAATGTATTTACGTCTATTTTCCCCGTTTGTCAGGCTCGTCGCAACCCACAAGTCCTAGATCGACTCAGTGTTTGTGGTCATTGGCGGCGATGTGACATTGGTGCCATTTGGCACGGTTTTACACCCTCGCCGCAACACGGGGCTTAATTGTAGTTATCATATTAATTAGTAAATTAGTAAATGGAACCATAAAACATTCATAGTCATCAATAACCCAATAAAAAACACTCACCACTTGCTAATTGAGTGTATTACACATGGTGAGTGAGTTGATCCCTCTCACCACTCACCAAGTATACCTGCTCCCCTCACCAGGTATAACACATGCTCTAGTGAGTCTTCCTTCTATTCTTCCTGTTACTCTACTACAACGTGTTTGATCAACAGCTTCCACTCTTAGCTATTCAGCAGACAACAATTTTTGTCATCCTTTAACGACATTGTTGGCATTATTTTTCACTTCTGCCATCCTTCAGGTAACCTCATAATTCCACCACAAATGCAGTGCTCACAGACAAGCACATCACCAACAATCCAATGCTCACATGCATACATTGAAGGCCACATGTAGTGGTGGCAAAGTGGGCAAGTTGGATGGGTTTGGGTAATGGGTCAAGATGGGTTTGGGTTAGGATGGGTATAGGTCAGGATGGGTGTTTTAAAAAAAAGGGTTGGATGGGTAATGGGTCAAGATGGGTTTGGGTTAGGATGGGTATAAGTCAGGATGGGTATTTTAAAAAAAAAATTCTAAAAAATCAATAAAATCTAAAAAATCTAAAAATATTTATAAAAAATCAAAAAAATCTAAAAAAATTTATAAAAATCTAAAAACATTTATAAAAAATCAAAAAAATCTAAAAAATTATAAAAATAAAAAAAATTCTAAAAAATCAAAAAAATTCTAAAAAATAAAAAATTATAAAATATCAAAAAAATCTAAAAAATAAAAAAAAAGTTATAAAAATAAAAAAAAATCTAAAAAATAAAAAAATTCTAAAATAATAAAAAAAAAACCATAAAAATTCTAAAAAATCCAAAAATTCTAAAAAAACAAAAAAAAAAAACTCTAAAAATCAAAAACTGACACGAAGATTCTATCTCGTAGCTCTTCAAGATGATCAAATATGGTCATTTCTTTGTCTTCTGGAAGGAGTTCCTTATGAGGATACAGAAAGTTGTAAAGAGCATTTCCATTATCTGTTGAATTAGTGTTTGCTAGTGCATCTTTTTGGATGTCATCAACCAGTTCTATATGTACAATGTCAAAGATAAAGTTAGTATATTCCCATTATCTGTTGAAAAATAAAGTTTCTTAAATAGTATGTCATCACTACAGAGTTCAAAACTCACCGAAATCTGAATTCATTAGTTAGTCATCACTACAGAGTCCTTTGACCTTTTTCACTATGCTAGTTGTCTAGAAGCAATAAAATAGTTCTCTTAAATGCCTATGAATTTATCTTTATCTATCAACAAAGAAAGCTAAAGATCACATAACTTAGAATAAGTAGAAACCAAAGTATCCTCTATAACAGTTACAAACTAACTATAATAGTTGTGTTCTTAACGTGACCTTAAATTATCAACAACTGTCCTAATATCAATCTAATCAACTAAAATCAAGATAGCAAAGTGGGCAGTAATCCACCCTACAATTAATGCCAAACACAGAACTTAACAAAGGGATTTAATCTTTTATCACATATGGACAAGAAACCTCATAAAATGTACTATTAAATATCAAGTTGCTCCGCAATGCATTGGTGAGTCAAAATGAGTTCCATGGACCTATTTTCACATCTTGCAGATAATTAAAATGAAACATCATTGTGCCTACACTAACCAAACATGATTTTTTTTCTTTAAAATGCATACCTCAAAAGTTTACAGCAATGATCAACCAACATGCTTCATACATCAGCCCAAATGACCAAACTACTTAAACAAAATTTAAACACATGATCTAAGGGCAATAAACTACAAATCTGGAGTTCAACTATTGATTCACGAAAATAAACATCTCACATTGGCATATTATCAAACATGTGGCGTGCATGACTGAATTAGACAAAAAAATATAAACTAATTCATGTCGATAATCCCCAAATTCGCAACCAATAAACATGATTCAAAATGAAATTATCATATCATCATACTACTAATGAGAATCGAGCAAGAAGAATGAACTTAAAAGCTCTATTCAGAAACCTAATCAGCAAGAAGAACGAAAAGATGACGAATAAAATAGTCAAAATACCTTCTCATAAACCCTAATTGGCAAATGCAGACCACACAGAACGAAGAAAATGAATTACCTGTCCAGCGTATCGAACATCCAACTCTCATCCTGTTCCTCCTTTTAGTTAAGCCCAATCTGACTTACAGTGGGGAGTTGGGTTGTAGTTAGAGGTGGCAAAATGGATGGGTTGGATTGGATTGGTTGTTGGGTCAGGATGGGTTTGGGTTAGAATAAGTTTGGGTTAAGATGGGTAAAAGAAAAAAGAAGGTCAGAATGGGTTTGGGTCAGGATGAGTTCGGGTCAGGATGGGTTTGGGTCAGGATGGGTTGAGAATAAATCAATAATAATAAAAACTGAAAAAAAATCATAAAAAAATTAAAAAATTAAAAAAACGAAAAAAAAATTTTAAAAAACGAAAAAATTTAAAAAAAGTTAAAAAAAATTAAAAAAATTAAAAAAAAAATTAAAAAAATTTAAAAAATTAAAAAAACGAAAAAAAAATTTAAAAAATTTAAAAAATTAAAAAAAAAAGAAAAAACGATCTGCACTTTTCCTGCATAGCTTGATCGGACACATGTAGCATTCCGAGCTATATTCCGAGTTAAAGATGGTACCTATGCTGGTAACCTGTCAAAAATGCTTGGTTGGGTTTAGTCATTGGCCTAAAAATGCAACTTAACTCCATGTGCTTTTTTTTTGCTGGTAACCTGTCATAAAGTATGCTGGTAACCTGTTACCTACCAACTTAACTTTGTTTAGTTTATAGTATGGGAATGTCACCTTCATGCCAACCCTACTGTTATGCCACCATATAAAAATGCAACCATGCTGTTATGCCAATCCTATAAAAATGCAAAGGGTTACTTGCAGTCCAACTCCAAGTTACCAACAACCTAAACAGTCCTACTATCATAACAGCAGTTGTTTGAGAAAGTATCATAGATTAAAGTACATTCATCAACATACGAAAAAACAGCCATGAAAGCAATAAAATCATATGTCAAAGATTTAGATTCAAAGGCAATCCCAAATCTTTCTCGCTCAAGTTACCAACAACTTCATCAACTCCAAGTTACCAACAACCTAAACAGTCCTAAATGAACTAACTTCATCTTCGTGATCATCGTTACCCGACATATTTAATTTAATCTACAATAAATCAAAACACGGGTATTATGATCAAACAGCAATTACGGAAAGCAGAACATATGTATTGAGATAAAATTGACATAATCAATTAACCATCTTCATTGGGGCACTAGGTCGAACACTTGGTGGGCATTAAGCACATCACCATTAGTGATAGATTGGACACAAAGCCCACGAAAGATAGCTACTTGACATGGGTATTACGATAAAACAACAATTACAAAAAGCAGAACAAATATATTGAAATAAAAATGACATAATTAATGAACCATTTTCATTGGGGCAATAGGTCGAACACTTGGTGGGCAATGGGCATCAAGCAAAACACTCAATAATAATAAATTTTCAAACAACAACATCAGGATCCATTTAAGGAAGACTAAATTACTAAAATGGTGTCGAATTTCACATCAAAACTTAACAAAAGTGATTAGGGTTTTCATTAAAACACACAATACAAATTATATTCATAACGAGAATGGATTCTTGATAGAGAAAACCTGCTGAAACAATGGAACTACGGTAGTCACAGGTTCGCGTTCAAAGAACTCGCCGCGTGGAAGAGGAGGAGGAGGATGATGAGAGATTGAGAGAGATCGGTCTTGTAGTTACTCTTTCTGAGAAACCCTAACTGTGCGTGGAAGTAGTCTTACCCATCTTGACCTGCTAGGTGATAATGTCTTACCCATCCTGACCCGTCTTGTGATTATGTTTAATATACTTTGGCCCATCTTGACCTACTAACAATTTACTTATGGCCCAAGATAACCCAAACTGTTATTTTAAATGCCCATCTTGACCCAAAATTTAGTTATTGGGTTTATTTTGCCAGCCCTAATATGCACTGAAATATTGGTTTTAAGACAGAGATGCTACGAGGTGGTTGGGTCCTGAACCTCAGGCGTGCGATACATTTATATTTATAAAATACTTGCAAATTATTTATATGTAGCATTGTAATTTGGTACTGAACAACTTATAATTTTTTTTAATATTAACTTGTATCTATTTCTTGTTAATTGTGTCAAATTCAGATAACCTGTGTTGCATGGTGATTGGTATTGGGGGGATGGTTGGTAAGCCTGAAAGATTTTGAGCATTTATATGTGCTAGTAACCCTGTACACTTTGGACCATTTGGAACCACATCTTATCCCAACACCATTGTATAAAACTCCTTAAAACACAATTCAACGAATACACAAACAATTGTAGCACATTTGGCAAAAACAATACTTGGTGCAAAGTAACAATACCTCATTCAACACTAGTACTGCCTCTTGTTCGATATCTGCGACCACTTTTCTGTAAGCTGCTACTTTTATCAGTTGCTATTTCCAGCTCATCTTCATCCATCATGCAAACCTCATCACTATCTGCAATACTAATGGAAACCGCTTTTTTGTCTTCATGTCCATCTACCTTACTTTTCTTCATTGAAACATCGCCTGACTTCTTTCTTGGAGTAAAAACTACTGACGTTAGAGAATCAGCGGAAACACCATCTTCTATCTCCATGGCAGCAGAACCCTTCTTCATTAAATTAAAAAATTCCATATAAGCTTTTCGATTAGATTCTTCATCAACATTATCCTGTGAATCAAACGTATAATGTGTGTATTTTGACGGATTTCGTACATAATCTGGAACGCTAGAACTTGATCCAGGAGGTTCTTTCATCACTGTCTGTTGTTTGGATTCGGTAGCAATTTGATTTGATTCCTGAATGTTGTCCTCTGACACCTGCAAACCCAATTTTCTAGCGGATTCATCGTCTTCTTTGAGTCTGAGTTTTGCTGCTGTGTGATTTGCTCGGGGATCCCTGGTTACATCAAGTAATGAGCTGGGAAGCTCGTTGGTGGGATCTATATCAACTTCGTAATCATTAACATCTTTCATGTAAAATCGATCCGCTGATTCTTCCTTGCCTACAGCCACTTTGTCAAATACATCTTCTTCTTCCTGCAACAAATTTAATGGAACAAAATCAATCAAAAAGTAACAAAAACCTAAACTGAAGAGTATGTTATCATGTGAAGCTCTTCGTGCATCAAATTTATAGTTTATTGACTAAAAAATCAACAGAATCCCCAAAACTGAAGAGTATGTTATCATGTTAAGCTATTCTTGCATCAAACTTAATGGAATGAATCGATAAAATAATAACAGAATCCCTTAGCTAGAGAGTATGTTATCATGTTAAGCTCTTCCTGCATCAAATTAAATGGTATGAAATCAATAAAAAAAACTAACAGAAACTCTAAACTGAAGATTATGTTATCATGTTAACTTCCTCCTGCATAAATTTTTAATGAAATGAATTCGATCCAAAAAGTAACAGAAACCCTAAACTAAAGAGTATGTTATCATGTATTCACGTTAAGCTTTAATGGGGCGAGGTCGATCAAAAAGAAACAGAAACCCTAAGCTGAAGAGCATGTTATCATGTTCAGCTCTTCCTACATCAAATTTAATGGAATAAAATCAATCACAAAGCAACTAAAACCCTAAAGTCCTAAACTAAAAGAGCATATTATCATGTTAAACTCTTCCTGCATAAAAAATTAATGGTATGGAATCAATCAAAAGCTAACAAAAACCCTAAACTGAACAGTATGTTATTATGTTAAGCTCTTCCTGCAGCATAAAATCAATCAAAAGGTAACAGAAACCCTAACTGAAAATTATGTTATCATGTTAGCAATCAAACTGTAGCAGAAACCCTAAACCTAATCGATACCGAATTAACGTTATTTGTAAATTAGGTAATACCTCGTTATCGAGAGTGCAATCCATACCAACAGAAGTTCGAATATCCCACTCCTCATTGCTGTGATCTTCCGGTTTAGACAGTTGCGACTTCTGGTTCTCATCATCATCATCTTCTTCGTCGTCATCAAGCTCTTGAATATCAGACTCCAGGTCTGGATTGGAAGCGCGGGGTTGGGAAACAAGGCCTTGGAGAAAGGGGGAATAGGGTTTAGGGTTGTGGAGACGGTGAATGAGTTCATCGGTGTCTTTTTGGGGATCGATTTTGTCTTGTAGCCATTTGTTTCGTTCGATTTCTTCGTCGGTGAGGGACCAGAGAGAGTTCAGAGATGAAGGAGGTTGGGAAGAGGAAGAAGAAGAAGCTTGGAGAGATCCGAAAGTTTTGTCGACTCGAGCATTGAAGCTGTCCTCCATGGATGTTGTTTGGTTTCTACGGAGGGCAGATTTTGATTCAGGGTTTAGGGTTTGTGCTCATGATAGTCGGTGAGCGATTTTAATTTTTACAAGGTTTTAGATACAGGGGGTGTTTGGGTTAGCTTTTAAAAGTCACAAATTTTAACTTCACGTTTTCTTCTTCTTCTTTTTTTAAGAGAAATTGTCATTTTAGTCCCTCAGTTTTTTTCAAATTATCATTTTAGTCCAAATAGTTTTTTTTCTCCTATCTGTCCCTGACTTTTCCTTTTTCTTGTCATTTTGATCACATTGCCCAACTTAGTCTAAAAACTAGGTTATAATCAGGGGTATTTTTGGCATTAAATTATTATGAGGTTTATAAAATATGCTGTAAACTACCCCTGGTTATTACTACACAACAGTTATGCCAAAAATACCCCTGGTTAGGGGGGTAGGGGTGGTATAACTCACAAACAATTCCATCACTCACAACATCCAATCAGGTTCTGCCATGTCATCAACCATTATTTCCATCACTCACATCCTTTTTTGCTGGAAATGGTCATCACTTGTACAAATTCCATCACTCACAAATTTTTTAGTTTTTTATTTTTTTAAATTATAAATTAACACAAATAAATATTCATGGCCGTTCAAAAGAAAAAAAAATCACATACATAATCACCATGAACCCTAGTTCAAGTTAACACAAAATTGAAGGAGATAAGCTTATAATCTCCTAAATTGATATGGGGCTTTCGCTCACACAGTGAAATCGACCCACAATCACCTAAGAATACCTGCTATTGGGGACCGAATGACGAGAATAGGTTGTTGCCGAAGCTCCGACGCTGACGGTTTCTCCGGTGGACACGCAGAAGATCAGCAACAATGGAGCTTTTGTTGTTGTTGTTGTTGTTGTTGTTGCCGGAGCTGTTGTCTTGCTGCTGTTGTTGTTAGTCAAATGCAGCAACAATCATCCCCCAACGGTCAAAAAAACGGCTACTTCTTCATTCTTCAACGCGTCAAAAACTCAACGCGTTACAAACTCAACGCGTGAATTATCTGGGCGGCGGCGGTGTTTCGGAAACTTTCACGCGTGAACTTTGTGTATCACGCTTCCACCCCGGGTCACCTTATAACCTAGTTTTTAGACTGAGTTAGGCAATGTGATCAAAATGGCAAGAAAATGGAAAAGTCGGGGACCCAGAGAAGAAAAAAAACTATTTGGACTAAAATGACAATTTAGACCAAACCTCAGGGACTAAAATGGCAATTTACTCTTTTTTTAAATCAAAAAACTCGTTCTCAACCCTTATTCAAACACTATCAAAATAACTTATTAACTTTTTATAAAACAATAACTTAAAACTAGCTTCAAAATAAGCTAAACTAAACACCCACACAAATCGTATAACAATTAACAAGTAAAGAAAAGAGTAAATTACACAATGAGCATTGAAATTTCACCTTTTTGTTTTAACTAGTAAAATATCCCGCACGATGTGGCGATACATCACGTCATATATAAAATTCGAGTAAAGTCATAAAAATATAGATAAAAACACATATAATGGTATATTTACAAATCATAAAAAGTTACATCATAAACCAAACCCAAGTAAAACTGTGGCATATCCAAATTTATTACAATTAATAAAAAAATCTAAGAAAATGAATCAGATAAAACTATAATTATTCTAAAAGTATAAAAAAACATAACACGCAAATTGTTTGGCATATTACCTACATATACAAAGATGCTTTGCGGCAATAGTTTCACCCTCTAATTGGTGGAAAAGGGCGGTGGCCATTTTTTTTTTATTTTTAATATAAATAGATAATCTCCTTGGTCTAATTAATTTAGGAATAAAATAAATTTATGTTTTTGCCCCTAGCTCAAAGTTACGATTTTGCTCTTCGTTAAAAAATAATATGAATTTGCCCCTTTTTCAAAAATTACACTTTCGCCCTAAGTGCAAAATTACGATTTTGACCTAGCTAAAAAATACGAATTTGCCCCAAGTTTAAAATTATGAGTTTTCTCTCATTTAAAAAATTACGATTTTGCCTCAGCTAAAATTTGTAGTCTTGCCATCGTTTTAGTTTTTCCTCCCTAGCTAAAAATTACGATTTTCCCTCAGTTAAAAAATACGATTTTGCTCCCTTTTCAAAAATTACGATTGCTCCGTGAGTTCATAATTACGATTTTGCCCTTAGTTCAAAACTATTATTTTACTCTAGTTCAAAATAAAGTTATGGTTTTGCCCCCAGCTTAAAGTTACGAATTTACCCTCAGCTAAAAAATTACGATTTTGCCCCAAGTTAAAATTTGTAGTCTTGCCATTGCTTTAGGTGGTTTTTTTTTTTTTTGCAAAACTATAGTAGTTTTTAAATTATTTCGTTGACTCAATTTAACTTTTGTGTCAACCAGGTGTCTAACACTCGCTCATTGGTTCTGACAAATTACTATTTTGCCCCCAACTCAAAATTAAAGGTTTGCCATCGTTTTAGTTTTTTTTTTAGCAAAACTATGATAGTGTTTTGGTTTAATTGGTTGACTCGATTTTTTTTATAGATCGTGTTATAAGTAGTATGTATAAGTAACTAAAATACATGCGCGCATGTTATGAAACTAAGAAATTTTCGGCTTGACGCCCCGCAACGCGGGCGGGGCATCCAACTAGTTTAATACATAGAAGAAAGTATTTTAAGTATAAAATTATGAATTATACTTAAAATAAAATTATACTTAAAATACATAGAAAAAAAGTATTTTATATTTCCTATTTGATTTATAAAAACAAAATAAAAATGCTTAGGTTTCATGTAGCTAAAATAGAAAAGGGAAAAAAATTTGATGAATAATATAAAAAAATCAATTTTAGTGTAACTAATGCGATGTAATTCAATATATATTATAATATAATACTAAAAACTAAACATATGACACAACAATTCTTATAGCTTATAAATTCAAAGTACTTGTACAGTAATTTAATTATTTAGACCAATCATATTTTTAGCTTTTTTTCTTTGTTTTTTAATTATTTTTTAAAAAAAGAGTTGTAATGGAGTCCATCAAATAACATCGATACTGGCATTTGTTTCTATAGTTTTCTATCAACGTAAAACACGTGCCGATATCCTTTTGGGCGTATCTCTATTGGTAGTTATACTTAGTGCATGTATCATACCTATGCTTTAACGAACCGAGTCGATGGCGACCGAAAGCCCGCCGCGAAGCAAGGGAATCCAACTAGTTCCATTGAAATGATAATTAGATACTAAACCAATTACTAGTAACAACCACATTACCAAAAGCCAAAAGTAAACCCTATAGTGTTTTAGACGTCGCATTATAAACATGAGCAACTTGATGTAAAAAGATAATTGTGAACAGAACTAATACTTTAAAACCCCGTAAAAAAGGCAAGGTTAATACATTTTTTTTTATTTTCAACATCTTTTTGAGTGGAGGAGAGGGTGTTAACACAGGGCAGGCCCGATAATGAAATTGGGCTAGGCGACGGCTTAGGGCCTCCGAAAAAATAGGGCCTCCAAAATTAAAAAATAAAATCTGTATTTATAAAAAAAGAATACTATATTTACGGTGATATTTGTTAACATTAATATAAGTGTAGTCTGGTGGTAAGAACAAGATTTGGTTTTTGTAGAGGGCTGGGTTCGAATCCCACCTGCTACCCATTTTCAAAATTATTAATCACCTCACTCACTCTTTTAATAAAGGGTTATAAATGCATCTTTTTTAATCACATCTCTTAATTTAATATGCTAAAATATTTTGTCCACACAATTTTTAACATGATACGTCCATGTAACTCTTTTGACTAACATAGATTTGATTTATGTATTAGATCCCAACATTATTTGATTAGGGAAATCATCTAGTTTATATAATGGTTAAGTGTTTTGTAAGTTTCTTCCTAATATATTTCATGTCAGATATAAACCGAAATTACGAGCCTAAAAAAATTTAAAAGGGCCTCGAATTTTTAATTCGCTTTGGGCCTCCAAAATTCAAGTATCGGCCCTGTGTTCTGAGGATCCTGAATCCTGATCCTGCAATGTCTTCTGAGGATCCTTAATTCAAACATAATTGAGGATCCGTGATCCTGGCAGTGCTTGAGGATCCGTGATCCTTAGGATTGGAAAATCTTCCCCTAACAGGAAGGACCTTATGAGATTGAATCGGAATCAGGGAAAGGAGCATACCGACTCAAGAATATAGAGGGGGATATGCTACCAAGATCCTGGAATGCTATACACCTAAAGCTCTATTTCAAGTGAGTTTAGAATTTAATTTCTAACTCAGAATGGTATGAATTCTATCTCTTTTAATATATTTTATTTTTTGAACCCAATACTGACTTAAGCATCAGAGGGGTGTTAGCCAGGCTAACACCCACCTTAGTTTACAGTTGTTTTGCAGTATATGCTTCGGGATACAGCTCCAGGATACACACTCAGGATATTTCGAAAGATTAGAGGATTGGCCCCCTCTCTCACGTTTAAGGGATCCTGATCCCTTCACAGGTTTAAAGTTATTCACCTTTCTCACGAATTGGGTTTAAACACCCCGCCTGGAGCGCAAGTTATCCAGGGATAGTTCAAGGTGGCGGGACCAGTTCATGTAAAAGTGGCTGACAATTTCGTTACTGTTGGCTATATCCTGGATCCTAAAGGTATATGAGGATTGATCACCCTCTCTCGCGAAAGGGTATTTTCATACTCTCTAAGGTTTAAAGGTTTTCACCTTTCTAAGTCTTGGAGTTTATACACTCCCGCCTGTAGCGCATGAAAATTTGGGATTTTCCCCAGAATGCCTATGGGTTTATCCCTAGAATTTTAAGAATTTATCTCCAGGATATTTTAGGGTTTATCCCCTGTAATACGAAAGTTATACAAACAGTTGCAATTGATGTCTAGAAAATTCCCAAGTATTTAAAGACATTATACACAGGGGACATTCCCACTAAGGCATTGTGAGAAGTTCCAAGGATCAAGTTTGGGTATAATTCACTAAGTATCCCAGACTGGGGACATCTTCGGCGGAAAGGTTGCAAAAGGACTGAAACGAAGGGATTGAGATGTCTTCCATTTTGGGTATGATCTTTCCTATTTTGTTCTTTGAAAACCTTATCTAAATTGTCTAAGTTTTTAAAAATCTTATTCGACAAAAATCCGAATGGAATATTTATGAGTGTCCTGATCAAGATATGTTCTGAGGATATGTTTTCAGCATATTTGTTCAGAATGTTTGAAATATTACACTAAGGTTGGAAATTTGAAATAATATTCAAATCAAACAACAGTTATCAAAACAAGCTTTGCAAAAATAAATTGAACAACAATGGATAAGGCCAAAAGGCTAGTTTATTAACATTGCAAAAGGTTGTGCTTTTGGTTTCATCTCAAACCGAGACCCATCCACCAAAAGCACAATTAGTTTTTTTACCATATTTACTTAAACAGTTGAAGGTTTCATCTTGAAATTCAGAAATCCATCCACCTCCAACTATTATATTCAAAATAAAACATACTAATTGATGACCAAGGGCTTCATCCTGAAACTCAGGATCCCTCCACCTTTGGCCATCACAATTGTTCTAAGTGCAGGGCGACCATATGATTTAGACCCTACAAAATACAGGTATCATTAAAGACAAACTAATCAGGATACAAGTTCAGTATATGTGTACGGGATACATGATCTGGATATTTACCTTATTAGGGAAGGAGGTCATGGGCTCGATGGATTCCATGAAGCCAAGGTCATTATAAGAGAAACCTTCGGCAGCAGCAGCAGAAGGGCTTAGAGCTGGTGGCAACAGATGGCTCATTTTTTCATTAGGACAGGCTTGGGGTAGTTGTCAAGCTCCTCAAGGAATGTTCGAAACAGATATCCTTACCAGACATGTTGGAATGACTAAAAAATATATCCGTTTGAGTCAGGATATCCAACAGTTATATTTTTGGGGACAATTGTTATGGGTGAAATTCTGAGCCCATATCCTGACACTATATCTTGATTTTATGATAGCTGATTACGATCAGGATACCGGACCAGGATATTAGTAACATCTTGAGGCAGTATCCTGACTATTACTAACAATTTGCTTGTAAACGTTGGTTACAAGGGACTAACGTTCATGAGGACCAAGTCATCCTGAAGACCCGCTCAAATTGGTTAGGATAAGGACGTTGATGGCGGAAGAATAACTCTTGTAACGATCAGCATTGAAGAAAGACGTATTTTATGGGAGTTACGGATGCTGGTTAATGCTATAATGGTTATAGGAGCTTAAATCCCGAATTTATAGTTAATATGCACGTGGAGAACGAGTTGAAACAGCCCCCAACGTTCAGAAAGGAATATTCTTAGTATCCCGGAATAATAGGGGAATACTCCTAGTATCCCGGATTTTTAGCATAGTTAGTAATTTTCTCTTGCTATATATAAGATTGATCGGATCAGATAGAACACACACAATTTCTCGTACACTCTTGTTCTCTACTAGCTGCAACCACTCACCAGGGCCGATACTTGAATTTTGGAGGCCCAAAGCGAATTAAAAATTCGAGGCCCTTTTAAATTTTTTTAGGCTCGTAATTTCGGTTTATACCTGACATGAAATATATTAGGAAGAAACTTATAAAACACTTAACCATTATATAAACTAGATGATTTCCCTAATCAAATAATGTTGGGATCTAATACATAAATCAAATCTATGTTGGTCAAAAGAGTTACATGGACGTATCATGTTAAAAATTGTGTGGACAAAATATTTTAGCATATTAAATTAAGAGATGTGATTAAAAAAGATGCATTTATAACCCTTTATTAAAAGAGTGAGTGAGGTGATTAATAATTTTGAAAATGGGTAGCAGGTGGGATTCGAACCCAGCCCTCTACAAAAACCAAATCTTGTTCTTACCACCAGACTACACTTATATTAATGTTAACAAATATCACCGTAAATATAGTATTCTTTTTTTATAAATACAGATTTTATTTTTTAATTTTGGAGGCCCTATTTTTTCGGAGGCCCTAAGCCGTCGCCTAGCCCAATTTCATTATCGGGCCTGCCCTGCCACTCACAAAACACTTACACTTGTACTCGAATCGCATTGTAACACTTAGTTGATCCGTATCATATCCTGCACTGTATCCTGACATTTGAAGTAATAAGAAAAACAAGGCAGCTGCAATTGTCAGCTCCCGAGATTTTGTGCCGGCGGTCTAGATTGATCAAGGGCTTTCCTCGTACATCTCGTGTCACCCTTTACATTTTTGCTCATTGTTTGATCGTAGATACAGCTCGATATCCTGAGCCGTATCCTGATAACTGTTTTTTGTAAACAATTAAACCAGCATATTTTCAATACACATTCTTAGCACACTACCTCACTTAACTAATTTGATCACTTAATTGCTTCGGTAATTTTTGACCAAAACAGTCACTTCCGTGACTTAACGGGTTTTCCTCTTTGGCTAAATTCCAATACAATTAACTAGAATAAATAAATAACATAATGTAACGAAACTATAGGTTGCGTACATTTAAAGAACACCCTTTAAACGCGTATCACCTCCGGCTTGTCCGCTTGACGATCCGGATTCTTTACCTAAAGAGTTCCATTCACAATCAATTTAGAACTCTTTTATAATCAAATACGCACAATTCATTATGATATTCGAATCTGCGTTTTTGTCCGATCTTTATCATTTTAATCTGCACTTAGGCTTTTTAACAAACACCTAGCGGGTCAGATTTTTACATAATCAATACTAGGTTCATGACTTGTTATTTCCATCTATATCCACTTCAATTGAGCAATTTACACAAAGTTTTAACATCAACAATTCAGAATTTACCACATATATTCAGTTTTCACTAGAACAAGAATCATAATCCTAGTGTTTATCTAGCTTCTACAAATCCATTAAACACCTACAATGGTGATTACAACTCCATAAATATCATGCATGGTTTTTAACAAGAGATCATCTAGGGTTTATCCCTAGACATCATATTACTTCTAATTTGATCTATCAAACACATAATCAAGCTCAATTTTCGTTTTTCACAATTAACCTAAAATTCAAGATGCATCAAAATACCAAAATTTTGCATACCTTATGATCCCTTCGTCGAGGTGATCACTAATATGTATTCAGATTTCGATTTAGACTTGATTTAGGCTTCCAATTTGTGAGTTTTTGTGAATTTTAGGGTTTGAAAGAAACCCCCTGGTCGCCCTCTTCTTCTGTTCGATCCAAGCACACACACATGTGTGTGTTTGGTGAGTTATTTGTTATTTAATCATTAAAGTTTCAGTTTTTACTAATTTGGTCTCTCAATTTTTGTTTAACTTATAGTTTAGGTGTTTTAACCTTATTATAAGTCACTTAAAGGCTCGTAACTAACTGGGTTATAATTTCCTAGTTAGTTGATTCTCGTTTGATTAATAGTTTATAATGAAAATATAAAGTTTTATATTTTTGGGGTGTTACAAAAATGATAACCATAACCGACCCACTACATTCGGTTTTCAAAAAAATCATTAACCGACCCACCGGTTTTTTATTTGGTTCGGTTTTGATGGTTAATTCGGTTATGGTTCGGTTAATTCGGTTTTTTACACACCCCTACCCCCAAGCCACGTGTCAACCCATGCCCCAAACCCTCACCCCACCATACCCCACGGTCTTAGGTTGTAAAGTTTTTTTAGTTCTATCTAGTAGTATATGCAAAATCAAGATATATTATAACTAATATGTAAGTATATTTTATGACTATACATTTTAATTATGAAAAAGCTAGCTTTTATATGTGCATTACAAATATATTATGCTTGTTAACTATTATCTTTAACCATAATGCTACACTCGTGTGTAACCCCTTAATAATTTATAGCTTAATTAAACATTTACAGAAATTTGATCCCACATTTTTCATTTTTATATTTATACTTGCAAAACATATGTCATCCAAGGTTACATTCGTAACGATAAACTTTACACCTACATTAGTCGATTCAAAAAGTTTAGACTTAAATGCGTGGTTGGTCCCAATGGTTTAATAATTACACACTTGGTCTCAATAGTTGTAATTTTTACACTTGTGTGGTCCTTATCACGAGTAGTTGTTGGAATAACCCATAGTTGTCTAAACCCAAACATGATATCAAAGACTTGAATTCAAACAACACCACAAAAAGTATAAGCCCGTTTCTGTCACAATCAACATAAAGAAGGGCATAAACCCGAAACAATTAAACTATAAGGCAAATCTGTAAAACTAACATAGTCGGTAGGGCGGAGATGCCATCGTTATTCGGATCCAACCGAAGCCCCTCATACATAAATCCTCATCTCCAACACGATTTTTGGCACCCTAACAAAATCACAACCCTTTTTCGCTAAATTTCATGTCCATCTTGCCCTCCCAAAATCTTGGTTCATCGTCGTCTTCTTCTCACATTCACTCTCAAAACCCTAATCTTCTTAATCATGGATCCGATCTCCCTCAACCCGACCCATCACACACCCTCCAATCTCTTCATATCTCCGATCCTGCTGCTGATTCGCAGGATAATTTCACAGGTTTTTTGCATATAGTTTATGCCTTTTAGCTTCTGTTTTCTGCTTGTCTTCCTTGTAACCCTAGAAAACGTTATCTTTGACTCACCTTAGGTCAATTAAATTATCATTTGTACCGCGATGCTTACGACGTCGTTTTTGTATAAGTTATTATCTGTTTGATTTAGTTATGGTAAATTATTATGGTTAGAAGTTTTGCTTTGATATTTTTTAGTGTATACTAATGTGATGTTGTTATTACGTTTTGGATTAATTTGCAGAATCAGTGTCTCCAACACCTGAGCCTTCTAGTGGATCTTCCAAAAAGGTAAACTTTTGCGGGCTTCTGATTGTTGTAATTAGAGGGAAAGTTTATGAATTTAATGTAATCACATTGTCGTAGTAATATTTATATAACGACTGCTGTCATTAGTCGTTGGCTAGTTTGCTTTTACGTAATAATTTTGAATGTCGTATATTTTTGAAAGCGCACTAGGCGCAGAAGCGCAGGGAGAGCGCCTTTCTTTTAGGAGATCAGACGCGTTTTCTGGCCAAATTTTTGCCAAAAAATGTTCGAACCTGTTTGAACATGTCAAAAACCAGTAGACAATCCTCGGGTCAACCTAAAACAGTCTAAACTAGCCCTAAACAAGCCTAAGACATGTCTGAAACTCATAAAAATGAAATTTTTATGCTATGAGCCTCCTTTAAAAAGATCGTGTTTTTTGTGCGATGTGAGTAGGCTCAGGGCCTTGGTTTTAAAAAAAGCGCACCTGAGGTGCGAGGCGCACTAAGGCGCAGATTCTGGGGATTTTTCGCTCAGCGCCTTGTGTAATTACAAGAAGCGCCCAAAAGGCGCGGATTTTTGGGGGCTTTTTGGCTTGAGGCGTTTTTCTGCAGAAAAAAGTTGTACCTTGGGTTTTTTGACTTGTACATGCAAGTAAAATGGTATAAAAGCCTTATTTATAGCTATATATAGGTTAAAGGATGTTAAAACCTAAAGGATATGTATGGGATATATAAAAAAATTATATAAACATCTTGCGCCTCGGGTACGAAAAGCCACCGCTTTTGCGCTTTGTGCTTCGCGCCTCAATTTTAGACCTCGTCGCTTTTGAGCGCCTATCGCTTTTTAAAACCAAGCTCAGGGCAGGGCCTATGTGCCTTGAGTGCGGTTTGCCTCTTTGACAAGATATTTAATATTTTCTTTTGTTGAACCTATAACTTATAATAGTAATTGCCGCATTATTATAGGTGAAAGAACTACCCGGCAAGAAGATTCCAGCCCGCCAAAAATCTGGTGCACATTATCAACACAATGGCTCAGGCCAATCCAGTATGGGGTTTCCTGAACATAGAGGCTCACCTGGCAGCCATCAGAGACATCGGTCTAATCAAGGGGGGACCCCGTCATCAGCAGGAAGAAAATCACAGGGAGTTAACGCTAATCACTTGCTGAATTTTCACTATGATCCCATTTCTCGTCCTCAAGCCAGAACCAATCCTCCAAGAAGATTACCAAAACGAAAGCCTTACAATAAAGATTTGTTTCTTCAAGCAAATTATAAATTTGTCTTGTTAGATTCCGGCAACCGTGGTCCTGAGTCCATGGATCCGGATAAGATGTTGCAATGGGAAGATATTGTATGTTTGAAGTATTTCACTCCGCACCCTACAACATGTCCGATATGTTTGGAGGAGCTTTTGTGTCCACAGATGACGTCATGTGGTCATATCTTCTGTTTCCCGTGTATATTGCGATACTTTTTGATTGGTGAAGATGATGATAAACGCGAGTGTTGGAAGAAATGTCCGTTATGTTTCATGATGATATCGTCGAAAGACTTGTATACTATCTACATTGAGAATGTCAAGCAGCATTGTGTTGGAGATGTTATTGAGTTTATGCTCCTAACGCGTGATAAAGATTCGTTAACTCTTACGGCGAAACAGAAAGAAAGTGTTGATGCACATGAGGAAGTTTATGACGCGTTTTCGAAGTTCACTTTTACCGCAGATGCTGAGCTGGCGGTTAGGAAAGCCATATCGGAGCTAGATAGTTGGCTTGCTAGAGCGGAATCAGGGCTTGTTGATGACCTGGAAAGACTTCCGTACGTCTGTGCTGCAATGGAACAACTTGAAGAAAGAAATAAAAATTGGAAGGAAAGAAGGAATATTGATGGGGCCCACTCCCGTAACAATGGTTCTTTTCACACGGGTTCTCCATCAAAGTCAAATTTTGGTATTAGTATTAGTGATGAATCATTTATTGCGAGTGGCTCGAAATCAGTTGATGTTAATGAACCTTCGATGGATCAAACTGCTGCTGTGGATGAACTGATTGATGGGCAAGGTGAAATCTTGTCGTCTTCATATGAGGATAACAAGGGTATGCAAATGCCCTCTGATAGTTTTGCCGATAAGAAGATGAAAGGATCATATGACTTCTATCAGGTAACTTGGTTTTACAAGTTATCCCCTCTCACTAAAAGCATTTTTAGATGAAGAATTATTATTATTAATTTATTAATATAACAAAAGAGGGTGTCTCAGGAATAGTACCTATTACCTAAGACACCTCTATTTTTTAATATTTTTCTTTGTCAAATTTACATAAATGCTATCAACCCATGGTTTTTTTGTGTATTCAACCCTTCAACTTCTAGCATTGCCACTTACACCCTCTCAGCTTTCTAAACACATTGTTAAATGTCATTTTGACCCCCCTTTACGTGCTTATTTTTATGTACGTGGGTCAAATATAATACGTTTTCGTGCTTATTTTTTATGTACGATTTTTGTTGGTCTACGCTTTGTTCAGAAACGAGTCAGGTCAAATATAATACGTTTTCACTAGGCGGTACAAATTCGAGTTACATTACGTTTCGACTCCGTCGCAACGCGTGGCACCATTCTTTAACGTAAAAAAAAAACTATTTTCTTAAGTGCTTGTTTTTAAGTACGTTTCATTATAAATCCAAGTTGGTTTTGTTTCGACGTAAATTTTCTCGGTAATGAGTCAGGTCAAATATAATACGTTTTCGTGCTTATTTTCATGTGCGTTTTCAATTGGTCTATGTTTTGATGCAAATTTTGTTTGAAAACGAGTCGGGTCAAATATTTGACGGTATAAGTTCGAGTTATTACTTTAAGTTTCGACGCCGCCGCAACGCGCGGCGGGTTAAAATACTAGTGAATAATATTTTAAGGTGTTTGTAATTTATTAACTTACTTAAAATGTAGTAACGCTAATTTTCTACTCTGCTTCTTTGATTCGTTCAGGCAGCTGATGGTCAGCACCTTATACTCCATCCATTAAACATGAGGTGTCTTGTGCACCATTATGGAAGCTATGATAGGCTTCCTCAAAGGTAGGTATTTTCTTAAGTTTTTAGAAATCAAATTTTGCGTTGTTTATTCTTTTTCTTCTTTCAAAAAAGAACGAACTGCTCCCTTGACGTTATATTTGTAATCTGAAATACATATGTTTTGAAACTTAAGTTCATGAATTGCAGGATTAGCGGCAAGATTTTGCAATTGGAGACAATCACACAATCAGAAGCCATGAGGAGGCGATATCGCTACCTGAGTCATTTTTCTTTAACGACGACATTTCAGGTATGTTTCCAAACATTAATCAGAAAACAAACTGTTGTGAATAGGGCTGTAAACGAACCGAGCAGCCTTGTTCTTGTTCGTTCATTAAGGAATGAACATGTTAACAAACGGGTCACGAACGCTCCCTGAACGAGATTTCTTGTTCGTGTTCGTTCATTAAGGAAATGAACATGTTCATGAACTGTTCCTGAACACTTACCAAACGTAGACGAACAAAACGAACCTAAACAAATGTTATGAACATAAATGAACACAAACGAACGTTATTTATTTATTTAAACCCAAAAAATAAATAGATAAGATAATCATAGTTATTAATAGCGTCCATAGCGGACGCTATAGCGAATAGCGTTGTGTTGTGTTGCACTTGTATGCCGCCACAAGGTTAATATCGACCACATATCAACTAAATAGCGACCTCCGACGGTGAATTCCGGTGCCAGTGCTGCTTTTTGGCCAGGAACCAGTGAGATAAAATGAGAAGAAGATGCGAACCAGGAAGAGGAAAGAAGTAGCGGCCTGTTTAGGCTTTTAGGGTTAAATAAAGTATTTTAACATTTAACCCTTTTATCTTTCACTAGTTTAGATTTAGTCCCTAAAACTTATTAATATGTTACATAAAAAGTGTAAAATTAGTTTGTGTATTTAAACATTTAACCCCCTCTATCTTCACTAGTTTACATTTGGTCCTTAAACTTCTAAACTTATGCATAAAAAGTGCATATATAAATTATAAATATCTAACTTTTTTTGTTTTTAAAATTTCTACTAGCTTATCGCTATACACGAAATAGCGAACACTATTTCATCGCCATCACTACATAGCATATAGGTACCTTGTCGCTATTTGTATCGATAACTATGAACATAACTAATACAAAACTTAAGAATTTTGTCAAGCTATAACACAAATTAATATTGAAATGATCAAAATAGGGATCTTGGCGGAGGCATATAGTACAACTATGGTTTCAAATTTTAAAAACTAAAGCCAATAAAATAAAAATATAATTTGAAAAAACCTTTAAATAAACGAACACAAATGAAGAACACATTACCGAACGTTCACGAACATAAACGAACAAACGCAATCTCTGTTCATGTTACTTTATTTAACTTATCAAACAAAGTTTCTTGTTCGTGTTTGTTCATTTATTAAACAAACGAACATAAAGAGCTTCCCACTGAACGGTTCACAGACAATTCGCTAAACCTTCGGTTCGTTTACAGCTCTAGTTGTGAACAAAGGGTTGTTGAAGCATATACTATATATGACTACCGTTTTCTTCTGCAATGATTGTCTTATTGGTGGAAATATTTTCTAGCTTTGTGAAATCGATCTCTCGGGAATATTGCCTGCCAGTTCACTGTCTCCATTTGAGGATGAGTTGAAAAATAGGGAAAAACACCGGAAGCGTGTTGCCAGAAAGGTATGCACGTGCTACTACTTTAAATTCATAACAATATTCTGTTTACATATTGCTAACACTGATGCTGGTAAAGGTGGTAATTTTGACTTATTTGTATACAAATAGGTTGATTTAGGTTTTTACTTTATCTTAATTGGGCCAAACGTGTGCACGTAAAAAATCTTACTAAAAAGGGAAAATAGGTTGAAAATCCTCTGAAATGTTTTTAAATGCTTAAAACCTTCTAAATAGCTTTATTAGAAAGAAGTTTAGACTTTTAATTTAATAGTATGGTTTTGTTACTATATATATCCAACACATTACTATATAGATAAAAACCCTGTCAGTTTTTGTCTTTTTCTTATATATTTTTTTCTTTTTTGTTTTATCCGTTTTTATGCTTTTATTATTTTCAGTTGTCATTTTTTACGGTTTCTGTCTTTTTCTTTTATTTTTATTTTATCTTTTTTATTTATGCTTTTATTATTTTCTTATGCTTTTCTCATAAGTATTGCAATATTATATTAATTTTAACTGTATATTGTATTACACTTATAACGTTTAAAATACGATGATTTATTTAGTACCAGTATTCTTTTTTATGGTTTTGTTCGATGTAGATTGCTATACTGCAAGAGTGCCAGTATTGTATTAGTACTCCGAATTGATACCGACCAAAAGCCCGATGCGAAGCGCAGGAGAATCCCACTAGCTAGTTATTAATATCTAAAAAAAATATAAAAACTATTTTTGGTATCACTCAGCTTGACCCACCCATTTTGCCATCTTTACACATAGAACATGCAATTTTCTCTCTATGAATATGGGAAATGTGCCACTTGTGTAAATTTGTTTCATTAAAGGAAACAGTCGAAGTCATATACTTGTATGTTCAGTTAGCAGTTTCTTTAAATATTTTCGATTTAAACATTGAAGCACTTGCATAGCACTTATCATACATTTACTTGATTCAAGGAGCACGCGGAAAAAGTTAAAGCAGAAGCTGCTGCTGCAAAGCATGTGCCAGTAGTATACGATACACAAACTTCCTATGATTATTTACCTGCATTCTCCTTGGATGACTTTGAAGGTACTACCAATTTTACTCATATTCTTCTTCTTCTTCTTCTTCTTCTTCTTCTTCTTCTTCTTCTTTTAAGTATTATTCTTCATATCTACCTTTTCTAACTATGTTTTGATATGAAGCTTTGGGAAGTTCATCATCAAACCCTCCAACAATGGTGGATAGACCGCTGTTCTCAAATGTTACTAGGCTTGGTTTTGCCGCAGCGCATGATTCTCCTACTCTTAGAACAGAGGAAGTTAATGTTTCAAGTGGTTTTTCAACTGGTAATCATGCTGTGCTAAAAGTTTTAATAAGATTTGTGTATTAAGAAAAATATTGCGTATTAGATGGTGTTATCTGTTTTATATACAGGCTCGCAGACGACATCTTTTGCAAATGTTATATCGCGAGCAAAACCTGTTGAAGTTAGCAAGGCGAGTGAGATGGGGAAGAAAGGAAAGAAGGCTAGTAAAGTACTGTTATCAACCTCGGGTGGTCGTCGATATTAACATAATAGGGGACAAGAAGTAAATAAATAGATAATCAGGTTGATTTGTATTCATTTTGGTTCATGTGTTATGGACTTGAATCTCAGCAGGATAAAAAAAGACATGTTTGTTTACTGAACATTTATGAAGTTGTAATTGTTTGTGTTGTTTACTGAACATTTACTCACTAGCTACTATTGCCAACTATTTTGTTCTTGACATCATTCACAACTGTATTGTTGAATAGCTTCTTTTATATGAGTTCTTACGGAACAAAAAACATCTCTCCTTCCCCTCTCACAATCATGGCTTTCCTCTTCTACAGACTGATCAACTTCTCTTTCCCATCTCTACAACTTTGCTCAAAAACTCCGAATGTTGTGTTATATCCAGGCAAAGCCTGAGGTACCTATCTAGACAACAACTTGGGAAGATATTTTCACAATTTTGATTTTGATTCTAATAACATTTTTTTTCATTCAGATGTGTTACCGGCCACTACCAGTTATCATGACAATAGGTGATGAACTCCTGGTCTAATGGCATCATGTGTTTATTTCCGTTTAAGTGGTGCAGATTCAAATCTCACAAAATAGATATTAGGGGGATTTAAAAGGTGCACATGTTCTCCGTTAAAAAAAGATTATTGGGCTACAAGGTGTGTGCTAGTTAATGCTCTCAACATTGCCCCATGCTAGCCAAAGAGGGGCTCCGCTAAGCCCTTAACATGTTTTATCCATTCCAAATGCGGGGTCACGTTTGATTCAACCAAACATATGTTTTTTTTAACCTTTAATTAGATCACACCCGGTTAGTTAACGAGTGAGGCTAGTTAAAATTTCAATGCCTACGTGACATTAACGTAAACAGCAACATGACACATCAACTAACCTATCCTAGCACCACACCATATAGCCTCATCATAAGACTATGGGGTGTGGAGGGGCTTGGGTGGGGGCATTTGCTCGACACGTGGCGAGGGTGTGATCCACAAGGTAATACTAAAAAACTAGGGGTGTGGCGTGGCATGGCCAGCCATGTGGATTTTTGTTTTGGTTTGGCAACAGCTAGATAGAACCAGCCAACCATGTCACCCAGACCCCCCCCCCCCCCCCCAAAGGGGCAACGCCATGCCCAACGCTTGCCCGGGGTGGAGCAGCCGGCGTTGAACCCAAACTACCGCCCCAACCCACGCCCCACACCCCACAGTCTAAAAGGTTCTATCCCATTCATCACTCCACAATTTGTTTTCAAGACCTTATTTCTTTTGGAAGCACAAAACACAGTCAACCTCCCTTCGTCTTCTGCAACACGTGAGTCGCCCCTGCAACAATGGAGACAACAACACCAGCACCGGAGGGTTCCATCATAAAGTTTTTTTAAAATAGTCCTTGGATATTAGTTATTTATACAATAATCCCTAGAAAGATAAAATTACAAGAATGCCCTCATGTGCAAGGCACATGACTATACTTAACCAAAAAATCTAACTGGGTTTGACCAAAAGGACATCCGTGCAGGATTTTGGAACATTAAGTACATAACTTGTTAACTTTTGCGCTAAAGGACACTGTCACACCCCCGAACTACCACATGCGGGTTACCCCATGGCTGCAAATACACGGTTGCATAGTCACAAAATATCAACTATGCCATCTTAATATTGCCTCGCCAAGATACGGGTCGGATCTTTGATGTCCACCTTTAATACCTATCATCACAGCCTTTAAACAAATGTACAAACAAATACTGTTGCTACCACAACAACGAACACCACCACCATTGGTATTGTGAGCAAGCACGAAAACCAAATCGACTCAGGTATTAAACACCATCATCGTCACCAAAGCCCATAAAATCCAAATCGAATCAGGCATAAAACATGTAACCACATTGAAGGTGTGCCGGAGTGGCCATAGATGGCCGGAAATAGCTCAGAAAGCCGCCGGAAATGATCGGGCTACCCCCCTGTCGATCTGTCTCTACATAATCCGAAACACACCCTCCTTGTTACATCATCTTCCCCGCATCGGATCGCCACGACCGCCACTACAGAAAAAGAATCTTCACCACTCCCTCTGCTCTGTCCCACCGTCGCCAAACTCAAACCTCAAAAACCCTCTCTGCCTGACCGCCACCATCACCGAACACAACGAAAGTGCAGAGCGAGAAGAGATGGTGATGCAAATGTGGTGGTGGTGATTCTGGCGTTCATGGTCGGCTGGCGGTTTTCCGGCGTGTGGAGTGGCTGTGGTTGCAGCTCTCTCACCCTCACTTTCTCAAACCTCCAAAAGTTAAACATTTCCTGATTTAAAGAGAATACTCAGAGACATGGGACATATGATATATTTTATGAAAGAAAGTTTTTATGGTGGGGAAGATGGTGAGAGTGCTCACAGAGACAGGGGACAACATGTATGGCGGGGAGGGAGATGGTAGATGTGTAAAAGTGTGGATACATGTACGAAGGAGAAACCGTATAGTTTTTTTTTTGGAAAACACGCCAAGCTTAAGGTACAACCACCCAAAGCCAAAAGTAGTTGCTAATTTATATATGGAATACGAATGAGAAGCCGTATAGTTTTTTTTTTTTTTTTTTTTTTTTTTTTTTAACACGAAAAGCTTGAGGCACAACTACCCAAAACAAAAAGTAGTTGCTAATTTATACATGCCCAAATTTCATGTCCATCTTGCCCTCCCAAAATCTTGGTTCATCGTCATCTTCTTCTCACATTCACTCTCAAAACCCTAATCTTCTTAATCATGGATCCGATCTCTCTCAACCCGACCCATCACACACCTTCCAATCTCTTCATATCTCCGATCCTGCTGCTGATTCGCAGGATAATTTCACAGGTTATTTGCATATACTTTATGCCTTTTAGCTTCTGTTTGTCTTCCTTGTAACCCTAGAAAACCTTATCTTTGACTCACGTTAGGTCAATTAACTTATCATTTGTACCGTGATGCTTACGACGTGGTTTTTGTATAAGTTATTATCTGTTTGATTTAGTTATGGTAAATTATTATGGTTAGAAGGTGTTTGGGTTTTTTGCTTTGATATTTTAGTGTAAAATTTGGTGTATACTAATGTGATGTTGTTATTACGTTTTGGATTAATTTGCAGAATCAGTGTCTCCAACACCTGAGCCTTCTGGTGGATCTTCCAAAAAGGTAAAGTTTTGCGGGCTTCTGATTGTTGTAATTAGATGGAAACTTTATGAATTTAATGTAATCACATTGTCCAAGTAATATTTATATAACGACTGCTGTCATTAGCCGTTGGCTACGTTTACATAATAATTTTGAATGTCGTGTATTTTTGAAAGCGCACTAGGCGCAGGAAAAGCGCCTTGCTTTTAGGAGATCAGACGCGTTTTCTGGCCAAATTATTGCCAAAAAATGTTCGAACTTGTTTGAGCATGTCTAAAACCAGTAAACAATCATGGGGTCAACCTAAACTGTCTAAACTATCCCTAAACAAAGCCTAAAACATGTCTGAAACTCATAAAAATGATATTTTTATGCTATGGGCCTCCCTTAAAAAGATCGCGTTTTTTTGCGCGATGTGAGTAGGCTCGGGGCAGGGCCTATGCGCCTTGAATGTGGTTTGCCTCTTTGATAAGATATCTAATATTTTCTTTTGTTGAACCTATAACTTATAATAGTAATCACCGCATTATTATAGGTGAAAGAACCACCCGGCAAGAAGATTCCAGCCCGCCAAAAACCTGGTGCACATTTTCAACACAATGGCTCTGGTCAATCCAGTACGGGGTTTTTCTAACATAGAGGCCCACCCGGCAGCCATCAGAGACATCGGTCTAATCAAGGGAGGACTCCACCATCAGCAGGAAGAAAATAACAGGGAGTTAACGGTAATCACTTGCTGAATTTTCACTACGATCCCATTTCCCATCCTCAAGCAAGGCCTAATCCTCCAAGAAGATTACCGAAACGAAAGCCGTACAATAAAGATTTGTTTCTTCAAGCAAATTATAAATTTGTCGTGTTAGATTCCGGATAAGATGTTGCAATGAGAGGATATCATATGTTTGAAGTATTTCACTCCGCACTTGACGACGTGTCCGATATGTTTGGAGGAGCTTTTGTGTCTGCAGATGACATCAACTGTCATACACATTCCCACCGGCACCCGGTCCCCCCGGCGTCGTGGCTTGGTTAGATTAACCACTGCCAAGCCACCCGACTAGTCTTCTCGGTGGCTATTGGGCTCATTGTTTACTTTGCCATCCCAAAACCCACAGCAGTTTCCAAACAAGCATGGCGGTTGTTCGCCATCTTCCTCACCACCATTGTCGGGCTTATGCTGAGGCCTTTACTTGTTGGTGCATGGGCCTTCGTCTGTTTGATGATCACGGTGATGACCTAAACACTGATGGTCAAAGACGCTCTTTCAGGGTTTACCAACGATATGATATGGCTGATCGTTGTCTCGTTTTTCTTCAGTAAAGGGTTTGTGAAAACCGGTCTCGGTGATCGGTTGGGAATGTACGTTGTTAAATGGTTTGGCAAGAGCACTTTGGGTTTGGCGTATGGGTTGGCAATTGGAGAAGCTATAATTTCGCCAGCGATGCCAAGTGCCACCGCCAGAGCTCGTGGAATATTCGTGCCCATTATCAATTCCTTGGCCATCGCCAGTGGGAGTAGTCCTCACGACGGTTCTGTTCGTAAACTTGGCGCATATCTTATCCTGTCTCAGTTACAGGTGCGTGGTTTATTTCAGTTTGAACTTAATAATATAAGAATTAGGATGACCAATTGTTTGTTGAAAAAAATACACATTTCTTATATTGGTCGTCCTAATTCTTATATTATTAAATTCAAACTGAAATAAAGCACGCACCTTTAATTGAGACTGAATAAGATATGCGTCAAGTTTACGAGCAGAACCGTCGTGAGAACTACTCCCACTGGCGATGGCCAAGGAATTGATAATGGGCAAGAATATTCCACCAGCTCTGGCGATGGCACTTGACATCGACGGCCAAATTATAGCTTCTCCAATTGCCAACCCATACGCCAAACCCAAAGTGCTCTTGACAAACGATTTAACAAAGTACATTGTAAACCGATCACCGAGACCGGTTTTCACAAACCCTCTACTGAAGAAAAACGAGACAACGATCAGCCATATAATATCGTTGGTAACCCTGAAAGAGCGTCTTTGACCGTCAGTGTTTTGGTCATCACGGTGATCATCAAACAGACGAAGGCCCATGCACCAACAGGTAAAGGCCTCAGCATAAGCCTGACAATGGTGGTGAGGAAGATGGCGAACAACAGCCATGCTTGTTTCGAAACCGCTGTGGGTTCTGGGATGGCAAAGTAAACAATGAGCCCAATGGCCACCGAGAAGGCTAGTCGGGTTGACTTGGCAGCGGTTAATCTAACCAAGCGACGGCGCCGGTGGGAATGTGTATGACAGGTAAATGTCCTTTATGTTTCATGTGATATCGTCGAAAGACTTGTATACTGTCTACATTGAGGATTCCTTAACTCTTATGGCGAAACAGAAAGAAAGTGTTGATGCAATGAGGAAGTTTATGACGCGTTTTCGAAGTTCACTTTTACTGCAGATGCTGAGCTGGCGGTTAGGAAAGCCATGTCGGAGCTAGATAGTTGGCTTGCTAGAGCGGAATTAGGGCTTGTTGATGACCTGGAAAGGCTTCCGTACTTCTGTGCTGCAATGGAACAACTTGAAGAAAGAAACATTGGAAGGAAAAAGGGAATATTGATGGGGCCAACTCCCGTAACAGTGGTTCTTTTCACACAGGTTCTCCATCAAAGTCAAATTTTGGTATTAGTATTAGTGATGAATCATTTATTGTGAGTGGCTCAAAATCGGTTCATGTTGTGGAAGAACCGATTGATGGGCAAGGTGAAATTTTGTCGTCTTCATACGAGGATAACAAGGGTATGCAGATGCCATCTGATAGTTTTGCCGATAAGAAGGTGAAAGGATCATATGACTTCTATCAGGTAACTTGGTTTTACAAGTTATCCCCTCTCACTAAGAGCATTTTTAGATGAAGAGTTATTATTATTGATGCTGCGGCTGCGGCGGCCGCCGTCGCCGCCTAAGACACACCTCTATTTTATTTATTATTCTTTTTTGTCAAATTTACATAAATGCCATCAACCCTTCTGTTTAAATAGCTGGCCAAGTTCTGTTCAGATTCCGGCCAAATTCTATTTAAATAGCTGGAATTTTGGGTGGAGGAGAAGAGATGGAGTAGAAGAGACATGAAAAGGGTGCTCTTCCCGTGAGCATCCGACCAAAAACGACTTTCCGGCAAGTATTCCGGTCAGATTCCGACGAACTTTTGCATAATAATGCCAACTTTCGTCTGGACAGTTCTGTGGTTTTGGTTGCATCACAGAGAGCAGAAATTTGAAGAGAGAGAGAGAGAAGAAAGATGTGAAAATGAAAAGTTGAAAACTGTAGACCTAGAACTTGGTTTAAAATAGTGACACCACATAGTTTTGGTCACTGTTTTGCAGAAAGGGTGAGAAAAGACAAGAGTGACACTACATAAGGTTCAAAATATTTTTAGACATTATAGTTATACCGACTATTTTACAAGGTTTTAACTTTTTGTAATGTTAGTTAGATGATTTTAAAGTCGAATTATATTAGTTTTATAAAAAAATATCTAGAGAGTAATGGAGTAATAGCATTATTCTCTACATATATTAATAAAACTAATATAAATATCTAAACATATTTTATTTTTTTTATTTAAGTGCGCTTTATTTTTCTCAGGCCCTCGCTTTTTTTGCGCTTTGCGCCTAGGCCCCAGGCGAGGCCTATGCGCCTTGAGTACGCCTAGCGCCTTTGATAACTATGGTTACATTACGTTTCGACTCCGTCGCAATGCGTGGTACCATTCTTTAACGTAAAAAAAATACTATTTTCTTACGTGCTTATTTTTAAGTACGTTTTGTTATAAATCCAAGTTGGTTTATGTTTCGACGTAAATTTTCTCGGTAATTAGTCAGGTCAAATATAATACATTTTTGTGTTTATTTTCACAGTTGGTCTACGTTTTGACGTAAATTTTGTTTGAAAACGAGTCGGGTCCAATATGTGATAGCATAAGTTCGAGTTACTTTAAGTTTCGACGCGGCCGGTTAAAATACTAGTTAATAATATTTTAAGGTGATTGTAATTTATTAACTTACTTAAAATGTATTCCTACTCTGCTTCTTTGATTCGTTCAGGCAGCTGATGGTCAGCACCTTATACTCCATCCATTAAACATGAGGTGTCTTGTGCACCATTATGGAAGTTATGATAGGCTTCCTCAATGGTAGGTATTTTCTTAAGTTTTTAGAAATCAAATTTTGCGTTGTTTGTTCTTTTTCTTCTTTCAAAAAAGAACGATCTGTTCCCTTGACGTTATATTTGTAATCTGAAATACATATGTTTTGAAACTTAAGTTCATGAATTGCAGGATTAGTGGCAAGATTTTGCAATTGGAGACAATCACACAATCAGAAGCCATGAGGAGGCGATATCGCTACCTGAGTCACTTTTCTTTAACAACGACATTTCAGGTATGTTGCCAAACATTAATCAGAAAACAAATTGTTGTGAATAAGGCTGTAAACGAACCGAACGAACACGAACAAGGCCTTGTTCGTGTTCGTTCATTGAGGAATGAACATGTTCATGAACGGTTCACGAACGCTTACCGAATGAGGGATTTCTTGTTCGTGTTCGTTCATTAAGGAAATGAACATGTTCATGAACACTTACCAAACGTAGACGGACGTAAACGAACCCAAACAAATGTTTACGAACATAAATGAACACAAACGAACGTTCTATATTCATTAAAACACAAAAAAATAGTAGATAACATAATTAACACAAAACTTAAGAATTTTGTCAAGCTTTAACACAAATTAAAATTGAAATGATTAAAATAGGGATCTTGGCGGAAGCATTTAGTATAACTATGGTTTCAATTTTAAAAACTAAAGCCAACAAAACAAAAAATAAAAATATGACATAAAAAAAACCTTCAAATAAACGAACACAATGAACATATTGAGCGAACGCAAAAGAACACATTACCGAACGTTCACAAACATAAACGAATAAACGCAACCTCTGTTCATGTTTGTTTGTTACTTTGTTTAACTTATCGAACAAAGTTTCTTGTTTGTTCATTTATTAAACGGACAAACATAAACGAACTTCCCGCCGAACGGTTCACGGATTGTTCGCTGAACGTTCGGTTCGTTTACAGCCCTAGTTGTGAACAAAGGGTTGTTGAAGCATTTGCTATATATGACTACTGTTTTCTTCTGCAATGATTGCCTTATTGATGGAAATATTTTCCAGCTTTGTGAAATCGAACTCTCGGGAATATTGCCTGCCAGTTCACTTTCTCCATTTGAGGATGAGTTGAAAAATAGGGAAAAACACAGGAAGCGTGTTGCCAGAAAGGTATTCACGTGCTACTACTTTAAATTCATAACAATATTCTGTTTACATATTGCTAGCACTGATGCTGGTAATAAGGTGGTAATTTTGACTTATTTGTATACAAATAGGTTGATTTAGGTTTAAACTTTATCTTAATTGGGCCAAACGTGTGCACGTAAAAGATCTTACTAAAAGGGACAATAGGTTGAAAATCCTCTGAAATGTTTTTAAATGCTTAAAACCTTCTAAATAGCTTTATTAGAAAGAAGTTTAGACTTTTAATTTAATAGTATGGTTTTGTTACTATATATATATGATATATCCAACAAATTACTATATAGATAAAAACCCTATGTCAGTTTTTGTCTTTTTCTTTTATTTTTTTTATTCTTTTTTGTTTTATCTGTTTTTATGCTTTTATTATTTTCTGTTTTCATTTCTTACGGTTTTATATTTTTAGTTTTATCTTTTATGTATGCTTTTATTATTTTCTGTTTGATCTTTTTGTATGCTTTTATTATTTTAGTATTGTAATATTATATTACTTTTAACCGTATATTGTATTTCACTTATAACTTTAAAATACGATTATATAGTACCAGTATTCTTTTTTATGGTTTTGTTCGATGTAGATTGCTATTCTGCATGAGTGCCGGTATTGTATCAGTACTGTAAATCCGTAATAAATCGAATTGATACCATTACCGACCAAAATCCCGCCGCGAAGCGCGGGAGAATCCCACATGCTAGTTATTAATATTCAAAAAAAGGTATAAATACCGTTTCTGGTATCACTCAGCTTGACCCACCCATTTTGCCATCTTTACACATAGAATATGCAATTTTTTCTGTCTCTATGAACATGGGAAATGTGCCACTTGTGTAAGTTTGTTTCATTAAAGGAAACAATCGAAGTCATATACTTGTATGTTCAGTTAGCATTTTCTTTTAATATTTTCGATTTAAACATTGAAGCACTTGCATAACACTTATCATACATTTACTTGATTCAAGGAGCACGCGGAAAAAGTTAAAGCAGAAGCAGCTGCTGCAAAGCATGTGCCAGTAGTATACGATACACAAACTTCCTATGATTATTTACCTGCATTGTCCTTGGATGACTTTGAAGGTAATACCAATTTTACTCATATTCTTCTTATTTTAAGTATTATTCTTCATATTTACCTTTTCCAGCTATGTTTTGATATGAAGCTCTGGGAAGTTGATCATCAAACCCTCCAACAATGGTGGATAGACCGCTGTTCTCAAATGTTACTAGGCTTGGTTTTGCCGCAGCGCATGATTCTCTTACTCTTAGAACAGAGGAAGCTAATGTTTCAAGTGGTTTTTCAACTGGGAATCATGCTGTGCTAAAAGTTTTAATAAGATTCGTGCGTTAAGAAAAATATTGCGTATTAGATTAGATGGTGTTATCTGTTTTTATATACAGGCTCGCAGACGACATCTTTTGCAAATGTTATATCGCGAGCAAAACCTGTTGAAGTTAGCAAGGCGAGCGAGACAGGGAAGAAAGGAAAGAAGGCTAGTAAAGTACTGTTATCAACCTCGGGTGGTCGTCGATATTAATATGATAGGGGACAAGAAGTAGATAAATAGATGATCAGGTTGATTTTGTATTCATTTTGGTTCATGTGTTATGGACTTAAATCTCAGCAGGATAAAAGAAGACATGTTTGTCTACTGAACATTTATGAAGTTGTAATTGTTTGTGTTGTTTAGTAAGATACTATAATGCCTGATGCCATGCTTAATGAGCATCTTTTTTTTTTCTTCTGGAATTCCATTGTTAGAGCATTCACAACCACTCCACCATATTTTTACCCTATATTACACTAAAAAACAATACATTTTCTTTCTCCTTTTCAATTAAATAATATTTTTTATACCTTTGTCACTATCTTTTCTCACTTCTACACTCACAACCACTTTCAAAAAAATATTAAAAAATCATAGGGGTGAACAGTGTCCCCTCATATATACAGATGAACAATAACATTCTCTCTTCTCTACTTACAACCTCTTTTTATGCTCTTTACATTATAAAAACTCCACTCACACAATTTGATGGAATGGATGTGAATGCTCTTAGGCCAGAGGGTATGGTGCCCATCCTCCCTTTGAGGATGATCCGTCACGTAGGCGCCACATCATAGTCCTCCCAAGGATGGTCCGTCCCACAAAACTAGAGGGTATGGGAGGATGGTCCTAGATGATCCTACCTCACTAATTATGGCAATTAAAATATTATTATTTTTTTTTTGAAAAGGAAAAACACAGTGAAAAGGGAATGGTTTTGTCTTCTTCTGGATCGTTCCAAACGTCTGAGAGCCGACGGACTCGACGCCGACGGAGGGGGGCGGCGCGGTGTGTGGTTCGTCGCCGGTCCTCGACGGGTGGGGGACGGACCCCATACCCACCAGCCTTATTGACTCACTAGCTACTATATAGTTCTCATGACGAAAGTCGATGACCTCCTGGTCTAATGGTCTCATGTGTTTATCTCTATTAAGATGGCGCAGACATTAGGTGGATTTAAGAGGTGTACGGGTTCTTTGTTAAAAAAAGATTACTAGATTACAAGGTATGTACTAGCGCCTCTTTCCACCTCAGTCCTCAGCCCTTTAACGCCCCCAATATTGCCCCAAGCTAGCCAAAGGGGGGCTTCACCAATCCCTTAACATGCGTTATCCATTTCAAACGTGGGGTCACCTTTGATTCAACCAATCATATGTTTTTTTAACCTTTAGTTAAATCACACCCGGTTAATTAACGAGTAAGCCTAGTTAAAATTTCAGTGCCTACATGACAGCAACAGACACATTAACTAACCTATCCTATCGTAATTTTTTTTTAATGGCAATCCTATCATAATTAAACCACACCATAGGGATTCGGTACCGAAAAACGGAAAAAAATAGGTACTGGTATTTACTGGTGTGTTACTGTACGAGTATCGAATATCCCCGGTACCAAATGCTCATCCTACCGCACCATGTAGCCTCATCATAAAAGGTTCAGTTCCAAAACATCACTCTTGTTCTCAGGACCTTATTTCTTTTGGAATCACAGTAGAACAATGGAGACAACACCACCGGCACCGGAGGGTTCAATCATAAACGAATCGGAAATAGAATACTTGAGCTACAGCGGTGAACACCACTTACCCCTTATCATGCGCCTTGTTGACGAAGAACTCAGCGAACCCTACTCCATCTTCACCTACCGCTATTTCGTCTACCTCTGGCCCAATCTCTCCTTCCTCGTACGTACCTTCCTTCAATCTCATCTCTTTTCTTCTTCTTAATCACCATCAAATCAACTGTTCCATCTTTTTTCGTGCAGGCTTTTCATAACGGCAAATGCATTGGAACCGTGATTTCTAAGATGGGAGAACACCGTAACACTTTTAGAGGATATATTGCTATGCTTGTTGTTCTCAAACCCTACCGTCACAAAGGCATTGGTAACGTTTTACATTTTTTTTATGATTTTTTTTTTTTTTTTTTGTGTCTAGGGTTAGAAGAGGTTTTAAATGTGTTGGTGACATATGGAGTTGTGGTGCAGCTACAGAGCTTGTTACCAGATCTATTAAAGTTATGATGGAATCGGGTTGTGAAGAGGTATAATTTTATATCTGTTGCTTATGTCTTTATGATTTGAAGCATGATGATGATACTGATATAATAGGGAACATATACAGTAGATGCAAAACAGGGTTTCGTTATCGGAAAACCAGAAATTTGAAGTTTTTTGAGTATTCGAAACGCATCTTTATTCTAACCGAGTTCTGGATTTGGTTTTCGAATTGAATTCAAATGTATGAATTTTGAACCAAATAAGCTTTTGAAAATGTGTATGAATCGTAGATTTTTTTTTTAATCTTTTATACAACAACCGTAGCAAGTAAATCCCACAAATAACAAAGCTATTGTTAGGGTTTGGAGAGGATAGGATAGGATGTAGACAAAGTGACAAACCTTACCATCCTATCTCCGGGGTTAGAGAGGTTGCTTCTAGGGTTGCAAAAGAACCAAACGGTCAGGGAACAGTTCGTGAACTGTTTGGCGGGAAGTTCGTTTGTGTTCGTTTGTTTGTAAAACAAACGAACACGAATAAGAAATTTTGTTCGTTTAGTTAAATGAACGAACATGAACAGAGGCCGCGTTCGTTCATTTATGTTCGTGAACGTTCCGTAACGTGTTCGTTTATGTTCGATTGTGTTCGATAGTTCATTAGTGTTTCTAGTTTTTATATTTTAATTAAATACTTCAAAATTCGAACAAATAAGATATTTAATAAGTGTCAGTGTATTATATATTGTGTTCATGAATGCTTGTTTGTATTCATTCGTTTCCATTTGTGTTCATGAACATTAGTTTGTGTTCATTTGTGTTTATCAACACGTATTGCCTAAAGTTAACAAACGAACACGAACATAAAATATCGTTCGATAAGTGTTCATGAACTGTTCGTGAACAAATATATTTCTTAACAAACGAACACGAACAATTCGTTTGGTTCATTTGCAGCCCTAGTTGCTTCCCTGGAGACCCCGGCTCCAAAACAAACAACAGACAAATAAACCGAACTAAAATATAGAAATAAAAAGCTAGCTACCAATACGAAAGATTATATTATTATTTTTTTTTTTGGTAAAAATATGTTGTTATTTATTTTAATTATTTTACATATATAAATATTATTTATCTATTCTCATAGCTCTGGTTATTTGATTAACCCGAGTTTGAATAGGTTCTTCGAATTCAGTGCTGATAGGAAAAACCACTGGCCTGATGAACACCCCCTCTATGCAAAAGACATCATGTTATGCACCATGATCACATAAATGTTTGTAGTTTTAATTTACAACTTTTATTGGTGTATTTGAAGGTGACATTGGAGGCAGAAGTTACTAATAAAGGAGCTCTTGCGTTATACGGCCGACTAGGATTTATAAGAGCAAAAAGATTATTTAGATACTACTTGAACGGCGTTGATGCGTTTAGATTGAAGTTGCTATTTCCGCACCCAGAATTACCTTCTGGGATATCATCAGTTCTTGAGAGTTATGAAGCAAATGAAGCCAAAAAAGATAGGTCCTTAACTCAAGTTTAGAGTCAGTTTTATACATATATTTGAACCCTTTATTGGTGTAAGAAAACGCTTATTTGATTTTGATAATCTGTTGTTATTGGCTGCGGCTTTCTGTCTGTGATAGGTTAAGGAACTGAATATAAGTTAAAATTTGACTAAAAAGTCAAAACTGTTTTGTTTTCAATACTTTGGTCCTAGATTTAAAGTTTAAACAATGTCATATGGTACAAAGCTTGTTCTTGAATTGTACATGCTTCCCTGAATTCAGTTGTAAAATTGATCACCATTTGTGTTTTTTTGGTCAAAATCCTATCTTTGAACAGAGTTTTGATTTTATGTAAGCAAACCATTTGCCTTTGTTTTGTTTCAATCCTTCAACATATTTACGACACCCAGCATTATACTTTTGGTTACTTTGACATATAATAGAGGAGTGATGCATGTGTATGTGTAATTTATTTTTATTGAGGACACTGTTGAGCCTTACAAACGACACTAAGGAAAGAAACTTTTTAAGGACACTCATGAAGGCGAACCTTTTTATTAAGGACGCTCACAAAATTAAACCTTTTTTAATTAACGACGCTAACAAGGTCGATATTAAGGACACTTGCCATTTTACTAAGGACACTCAGAAAGTGGAACCTTTTAGTAAGGACACTCACAAAGTCAAGTCATCTAAAAGGGCACTCACAAAGTCGAGTGAAATCATAGTAACGATACTCACAAAGGCGAACGTTTTTATTAATAACACTAACTGAACTTTTTTTTTTTGTATCAAGGACACTTCATTTGTCGAATTGTTTTACTATAAACACTTAGAGAGCGGATTCTTTTAGTGAGGACACTCACAACACCAAATCTTTTAGTAAGGGTGCTCACAAAGTCAAAACTTTTTTTTATAAAAGACAAACTTTTCAATAAGAACACTCAACGTCAATATTTTTTTAATTAAGAACACTTGGTTACACCTATGGTCACTTTATTGGTTTGTTTATATCTAAAAAGCATGGGTAATGACAAAAATATCTGTCTAAAAAGATGGAATGTCATTTTACAATATTATGATTTGTGTTTTGGTCAATTTTTTTTATATAAAGAAAGCTGAAAATATAGATGTAAAATTGTAACTTGATACTTGTCACACTCACTGAACTTTTTCGTCATAACATTAACCTAGGAAAATAATCCCAAAAAATAACTTGCATACCAAATGTTCCTAATGCATCAATAGTTATTCTAACAAGTTTAAAACAAGAGGTTTAAATCTAAGCAAGCATCAAACTGCATTGCAAATTTAATGCTATAAATCAATCGATGTCGGACATATCACTTTCAAAGAATGCCGAATGCAGAGCTCTCACACATCTTTCCGCTTCATCATCATTTACTATGAGTGATATATTCACCTTTGATGCTCCTTGCGATATCATCTGAACATTCACTCCGTTCTCACGAAGAACATGGAACGCCTAAATTAACATAAAAAAAACTCAGTTTCAAAAACCGCAACACAATTAAAGACTCAAAACAAAGCATACCTTCTCTAATACAAGCGACGACCTCTGAACATTTCCGATCAGCGAAATAATCGATCTGTGTTGAAGAAGATTCACTTTAGCGATTTTTTCAAGCTCTTCTACAACATGATCAAGTTCCTGGACAAACAGTTGAACGTTTACATATAGAGATGGTATGCATATATCAGCTTAACTTCCAACTTAAACTCAGATTATTATTTTTATCGTAATAAAACTGAGAATGATATCATACGCTTGCCTGCTGAATCAACTCCCTGCTCCAAAGCTTCGAAGGATCTAAAGTTAACGAAATGCTAACTTCACTCGTAGCGACAACATCCACCGATATACCCAGATCCTCGAATATTGAAAAAACCTGAATGATGTACCAATTGCAGATTTGAAAACTGTCGGGGCACCACACAAAAAGAGTAGACATTAAGTCGTTAACTATGAAGTCGTTTTACCTTGGCAAGAAATCCAAATTGACCGAGCATGCGAGTGCTAACAATGTCTAACATGGTTACATTACGTTTCAAAACAATGCTGGTTAGTACTGCCTGAAAATGAGATAAACGGACATTATATCAGTCTTATGAAGATCTAATTACTACTTAGCATTTAGCAGCTAGATTTTAATTTTTTTTTCTGAAGTATAGTGTTACTAACCTTACTCATATCTCTTGATTTGGTTATTAAGGTACCAGGAGCATTAGGGTTATACGAATTTTTAACCCTAACAGGTATATCACCTTCTCTTGCAGGCCTCATAGACTGTGGATGTAGGACCTAATGAAAAAGACAAGAAAATAAAAACAGTTTATGACATCATAATGTGTTAGTTTCCGTAATATTTGTCATATAGAGGTGGCAGAATGAACTTTTTGGGCGATTTTTGACCCGTTTAAAAGTAAATGGATCGTGATAGTCAATTTGACACCTCTAACTATGCAAGTTGAACTACCTGGGCACCAAAATATGCAAGTTCAGCTGCCTCATCGAACGTCAGATATGGGACAGGTTCAGCGTGCGAATAAATATTAGGGTCACATGTCAAGACACCATCCACGTCTTTCCATACCTGTAACGAATAAATACGTGGAATCTTTAACTTTTTGGCCAAATTATATGGAATACTAACGGGGTGTTTGGACGTACGGTTTGAAAGCGATTATGTGATTTTTGATTGATTAAAATGGCTGTATGAGAGGGTTTTTGACTTTTGAAGTTTCAATAATCAGATAGTAAGATATTTTGAGTGTTTGAAAAATTCTGATTATATGAAAAATAAATATAATCCCCAATTAGGTTAAAGAAGCGGTAACTAGAATTTTATTTTACTCTTCTATAGCCAATTTATTGCAGCTAGGGGTGCAAACGAGCCGAGCTGCTCGGGATTGGCTCGAGAAAAAGCTCGATACGAGTCGAGCCTTATCGAGCCTGAGCCGAGCCTGAGCCTAAACTAAAGCTTGTTTATCTGTCAAGCCCGAGCTCGAGCCTAGCATGTGAAGCTCGTCAAGCCTTAGTGTAATATTAGTTTTTATTAATATTTAATAACAGTTAGCCCTTATTTAAAGTTGTCTACTAAATGAGCCAAGCCGAGTTTATTTAAACTTGTTTACGAGCCGAGCATGAACCTAAAAATAAACTGTTTAGTAACGAGCCCGAGCTTCACTTATCGAGCTTGTGAGCCTAAACGGATGTATTAATTTTTATTTTTATTTAATATATTAATTAATAGATAATAAATGAGCCAAGCTCGCGCTTGAGAAACTACCAACGAGCGGAGCTCGGGCTTGGCTCATTTGCACCCCTAATATTTGCAGCTAGCCAGCTAGTACAAAACTAAATATTTGACCCTTTGGTAATCAAATAATCATAAATCATGTACATAACCTCTTCATTCAAACATTAGAAGCTAAATAGCAATACTTAGATAATCAGTTCAAGACACAAATCCAAACAAAACTTGATTAAAAAGTGTGACAATTCTATATAGAACTTCTAGAGGGTAATTACAAGATAAAGGATAACTAAAGATCCAATGCATGCAACTTAACATATGAACTTCTTTTTGCATTATTATTTAATTTTTTGGTTCTTCACTAACCTGAATTTCCCTCAACCCAAGTGCTTTACCAATGGTGGTCGCAGTCAAATCGCTGCCACCTCTGCCCAGTGTAGTCACAGCACAAGTTCTCCAACCCTAACAAAAATTTATAAAATTAGCCACGGTAACAAAAAAAAAGAAAAAAAATATTTCCAGATTTTCATGACGAAAACAGATTTAGAGTATATAAATAGAAGACCTTTCCAAGGAAGCCAGTGACAATAGGAATTGCAGGATCCTTAATCCAGTCACCATTTAGTGTCTTTGCTACAGCTGGATAAGTTGCTTCCAGAATATCCGCATTAGTAAAGTCATCTGTTGTTATGAAACCAATTTCGAATGCATCATACTGCCAGAAATAAAAGAAAAAAAATAACAAAGTCAAATTCAAAATACTTTGATTGAGTCAAAGTTCCACCTTTGATAACTAAGTATCAACCCAGTTGCTTGTTCAACAATAATATTATATATTAAAGATATTCCAGAAGGTATTTTAGAATATAAAATAACGCAAAGAGACCACCACATACTTGGCGTGCTTTGACACCGATTTTATTCAAATATGCAGCAAAAATCCTTGTGGACATGCACTCCCCAAACGAGACTAGGTAATCTCTTGTGCGTGGTGTGAATTCCTTTAGTACAGAAATCCCGTTAAGAAGCCGCTCTAGTTCTTCTAAATGGTCTGCAAGAAAGACCAATGTAAGATAAAAAGTTGATATTAACACAATAGTAATTAAGTTAGCAGTTTGAACCATAACACATCCATATGATTTAGATAGTTATATAAGAAAGAATATGACATTAACATCTTCTTGCAAATTTACCTGTAACAAGTGTCCTTTCTAATCCAAGCTCGTCCACTGTCCTGAGAATGTAAAATTATTACCCAATCAGTAAACTAAAGTTCATAAACTTTAATAGTAACTAGGGTTAAGACCCGCCCGCGTTGTGGCGCGGGTACATCGTAAACATTGAATGGATTAGTCCAAACGTTATATTGTGCATTAACCATATGAAAACACACATTTCGACGTATCCAGTTGAACTCAATGTAACCTGTATAAGCATTGTGATTGGATCAAACGTAAAGTAAATCAAATTCATATCGAACAATCATAACGTATTATTATATGTGACCCAACTCATACATAGAAAACGTAACAGGTATGAAGGAAAATATGCACATGTAATCGAAAAGGATTAATTAGAGCTTTCGAAAAAAGGGGAGAAAAAGAAACCATAATTTGACTCCACTCGGTTCGAAACAAACTTTACGAAACATACATAAAATAAACACGAAAACATATTATATTTGACCTGAATCATTTCCCAAAAAAGTTTACGTCGAAACGTAGAACAACTTGAATTTATACCAAAATGTACATAAAAATATGCACGTAAAAATGGTTACTTTAAACGAAAACATATTATATTTGACCTGACTCGTCTATAAAAAAAGTTTATGTCGGAATGTAGAACAAATCATATTTATACATACCCGTACATAAAATATGCACGTAAAAAATAGTTTTTAAGTAAAGGAAGTATAGGGGTAAACCGAAACAAAATATTAGTAAAAAATTTAATAGGTTAAAAACGTACGTAAAACTGTGCCAAGTAGCACCAATGCCACAACGACATCGACTCTCAACATCGTAAAAATAAAATAGATAAAATGGTAAAAATTACACTGAACGAAAAGCAGACTAAAATCGTTGGACCACGCACACCCGTTACAGTGTGTTAATGCGAAGAAATTAACCAGAAACGTAAAACGTAGAAAATAATAATTTAGTCAATCTAGGACCCGCCCGTTTCGGCGAACTTTTCAAAAGGGAAAAAATGGACACGTTGCGACGGGTCTGTCAAATATGAAAAAATAGAGCAAAAAACGTTGAACCTCACATGCACGCTATGACATGTTAACTCGCAAAATGTAGAACGAAATGTAAAACGAAAAACTTGCGAAAGATAAAAAGTATGGGGGACCATTGCAAATAATAAAGTGTAGTGTTAAATTACAAAAGATGAAAAACTTTGAGTTAAAAGTAAAAATTTCAAATGAGTTAAAATGTAAAAGATAAAACTTTTACGTTGAAAGTGAAATATCAAAGTTTTTTTTTGAAAAAACTCCCCAAGCTTGGGGTACAACTCCTAATGCACAAAAAAGTTGCTAATTTATATATGGAATAATTTAAACTTATAATCAAGATTTTTACCTATAATGGAGTTCTTTCACAAAGCTCAATTCTTCAATTTCAGACACAACTGAAGCACAACTTGCAGACTTTTCTCCAGCCTGCAACACACAACTCAAATTTAATTTAATTATATATAATAAAGTTAAAACAAATTGAACTTTAATAATCCCAACTATGACTCATTGGTTGATAATAATCCATACCGACAATCTAACTAATAACACCCCTAACTTTCACTTTCGTTGCCAAAGGCAATCCCACTTTGCATAATCATCATATATTTCCACTCCACTTCGCTTACATGGATTATTATAAGCAAAATCAAGTGTAAACCATTGACGAATATACGAGCGAAATTGCCTTTTGGCAACGAAAATCATCATCATCATCATCATCATCATCATACTCAGTATATCCCACCAATAGCAAAGCTAAGGTAGGGTCTGAGGAGGGTGAGATGTAGACAGCCTTACCTCTACCCTGTAGGAATAGAGAGGCTGCTTCCAATGAGACCCCCGGCTCAATTGTGGTTTTGCATCAAGCCTTGGACATAAGGCACATAACACTCAGCAATTGAGACAAACGCCGATTAGTGCATGCACCCCCTTGTCTTTTGGCTATCAACGCCACCACATGATGCATGATTAACCGTCCCCCTCTTTTAACGTTATTTTCACGAAATTAGTAAAATAACGTTAAAATTAGTGCACTTTCACTTTTGCCCCCCGAGCGCCCACGCATATATACATTATATGAGCATACCGCAAGCGGGGCGTAAAATTTAAAATTAACCGTCCCCCTCTTTTGGCAACGAAAATGAAAGTTAAAAGTGCCATCAGTAAAATTGCCAGTATGGACTATTATCAACCAATAGATCATAGTTTCGATTATTAAAAATCCGATTCGCCTAAAACTAAACAAATATGTAAGTAATACAAAATAACAAACCACTAAAAGCTTGTTGGTGGTCTTGCCCATAGCAGACAACACAATAACCGGACTCTCTTCCGGAAAACTAAGAATCAAATCAGCCACTTCTTTCATTCTGTCAGCAGACGCCACAGATGATCCACCAAACTTCATAACACACGACAACTTTTTACTTACTTCATCAGAAACCAAACTATTGGATTCATTTCTTGTAAGCACATCCACCTTCTGTGCATTACAAAAAACCCTAAACCCTCCCCCCTTTCTCAAAACCTGACCCCTAACCGCTCCACGAAACGAAACAACCGATGATGAACCACCACCGACATTTAGCTGGTTATATGACCACAAGGATCTGGTTTTGGAGAAATGATAGGGTGTCTTAACTCCAGATAGGTATGTCGGTGCCGCCATTGTTGCGATATTGTCGACGAATGGATGACGGTTGTTGTTACCGGATAACTTATAAACAGAGAGAGCTGATCGAATAACAAATCTAGCTCTCCCTGCTGCTATAAATAATATGCTAAAGTATTTGATTTAACCTGAAAAATGAGGATTTGTTGGTTGAATTAGTGCAAAATGACGATGATATTAACAATATATGCGTGTGAAAATGAAGAATTACGAAAAATAACAATAATAAGCGTGTGAAAATGAAAGAAGAATTTATAGCAATGCAAAATTAGTTCTAACGAATTTGATCTAAGTCTGACAACCTGAAAATTGAAGATTTGTTGTGTAAAATGATAACAAATTATAAGAAAAATAATAATGATATGCGTGTGAAAAACAAATGAACAATTATGGAAATGTAAAATTTGATCTGAAGCTGACTACCTGAAAACTAAAGATTTGTGGTAAAATGATAAAAACTAAAAGAAAAATAAAATAAAAATGATTTGCGTGTTGAGTTTGAAAATGAATGAATGAATTTATAGCAATGCGAGAAATATATTGATTGAGGAATGAAGCAAATGGTATAGAAAGTACCGGGTGCGTTAGGGTTTAAGGGAGTCGGAGAATAACGGCGGCGGCGGCGGCTGAAGCTGAAGCTAAGAAGAAGCTGGGGTATGGTTTTGTTTTGGTGGAATAGGAGGAATAGTTTGTTTTTTATTTTATTTTAATTAATTTAAGAAAGAAAGATTCATTTTCCGTGTTCGTTACTGACTGACTCCGGGTTTTCGCAAATAATTCAACCTCATGTTTTATAACCACCGATTTACAATAAAATTTTGTCTCTCTTTTTTTTTTTTTCATTCGAACGTGCAAAGTGGGTGGCTAAAGTTGACTTGACTGGTATAAAATATATTTTTTTAGTTTTTTTTTTTTTTACGCCCCGCTTGCGGCGCATATAATGTATATATGTGTGGGCCATCGGGGGGCAAAAGTGAAAGTGCACGAATTTTAACGTTATTTTACTAACTTCGTGAAAATAACGTTAAAAGCTGAGGACGGTTAATTTTGCATCATGTGGTGGCGTTGATAGCTGAGAGACAAAAGGGTACATTCACTAATCGGTCTTTGTCCCGAGTGCTGAGTGTTATGTGCCTTATGTCCAAGGCTTGATGCAAAACTACTATCGAGTCGGGGGTCTCACTGGAAGCAGCCTCTCTATTCCTACCGGGTAGAGGTAAGGCTGTCTACATCTTACCCTCCTCAGACCCTACCTTTGCTTTGCTATTGGTGGGATTAACTGAGTATGATGATGATGATGATGATGATGAGTTTTTGTTTTAGGTTTTTGTTCTTTTGTTACGACTGGTAGCATATAATATATAGAGTAAACTTTCGTTTCTGTTTTGCTTCCTTTGTTTTGGTCGTTTTAACGGTTTTGATTCATCCCTTTAAAAATAGTTATTTTACTCCCTGATGTTTCAGTTTTGTCGCCAGTTTGCTCCACGGGCTTAACTCCATCCATATTGTATGCTAACTGAAAGGGGATTTTGGTATTTACAAATACAAAATAAAGGTAATTACATATATATATATATATATATATAGGGGAATGATGTATAGAAAACCCACTTTTGGTTAGAAAACCCGGGAAACTCAAAGCTCCCGATGTTTTTTTTTTTTTTTTGAAAAAATTTACACATGTTATATACATGTTTTTAAGGGTTTTGGGCAAAAAAAAAAAATCAAAAAAGCGCCGAGTAGATATTTAAAAAAAATAAACAAGTTTTGGTGTAACATATGTTACATTCATCTGACATATTACATTCATCTGACATATATGTAACATATGTTACACCAAAACTTGTTTATTTTTTTTAAATATCTACTTGGCGCTTTTTTGATTTTTTTTTTTTGCCCAAAACCCTTAAAAACATGTATATAACATATGTAATTTTTTTTTTAAATTCGGGAGGTTAGAGTTTCCCAAGTTTTCTAAATTATAAGGGTTTTCTATAGATACTTCCATTATATATATATATAGGGGAGCGCTAAAATATAAACCACCTCCAGTTGTAAGAACCGCGAGAACCACTCTCAACCAATCAGAAAAATAGGTAGTTTGGTCATTTACCCCAAATGTCAAATCCTACCCTCTCTCTTCATTTATATCTTCTCTCTCCTCTCTCTTCATTTATATCTTCCTTCTTCTCATTTTGTCTCCATTCATTTCTCTTCTACGCACACAACCAAACCCACTCTCTTCTCTCTCTCTAACTTCGGTCGCCGGATTTCTCACCGGCGACGTCACCCCGACCGGCCGTTCTCCACTATTAACTCACAACACAACACCCTGACCCCCAGTTCATCTCTCACCCTCACTTACCAGCGGAGCCGACGACTGTCGGCATTCCAATGACTCTCCGGCGCCCCCTTTTCACGCCGAAAAACGGTCACGCACACCCACAACCCCTCGTTCTGACAACCCTCGTTCTCTCTCTCAAAACCTGACCAGACTCCGGCTGGTGAAACCGGCAGAGCCGGTGAAGATGTTGACGACTGATAATGATGTTACTGTTGAAGATGATCGATGATGATTGTGTTGCAATTGTTGACGGTAATCAGCGATGGCGGTGGGGTTTTTGCAGCGGCGGAGCTGCCACACACGACGGCCAGTGACGATTTAAGGCCCCAACAAACCCCCGACAGGCCCCGATAAGTGTCGATTCTCTTCAAGTTTTGAGTTGTTCGTTTGATTTACATATCACTTATTTGTTTTGGTTTTCCTAGGAGACGAAGCTGATGATGATGATGCTGAAAAATGACGACGATTGGACTGTTTTTGTCACACCCCGATATTTCCATGTTTTACTGGTGGGCCCGGTGGGGAGTATCGTGACGTAGTTGATATCATCATAGTCAAACAACACAATATATAAATGCACAGCGGAAGCAAAAGATAAATATATTACAATCCGAATATAAAGTAATATCAAAGTATTACAACGGAAAGTAAAGGATCCACAGGCGGATCTTAAAACATAAACATTGTTCAACAGACTTTAGACGCCTAGAACTTGCAAGATTCCTTATTTACGCCCTGAGCTTCCAGCCAATTACGTTCAGTACCTGTCACTTAACCTTTTTGGAAAATACGTCAGTTTACACTGGTAAATACAATTAACCGACTCATTTGAAAAGGTTTAATAAAATTGATTTGAATGCACAAGGCACAACATATCTTTTATAACTTGGGACAATTATATAAAAATCTTGTATACAGATTTACATGTTCGTTGTACGTTCAGGGCCCGATGTAGAAACCGAGTCAAAATTAACAGACACACCACAAGTATAAGCCCACAAGAGAGTGAGATACTGTTTCCCTTAAGCGACGATCAGGTGTATGCCTACACCCCGCGCTTAAGACGTGGCCATTTTATAATACAATGATGTCAAGGATATCCGGGACATGGTCATTAACCCCTAAAGGCTTTTATTTCAAACAATACAGATTAAAGCGGGTTGCCTCAATAATTTAATCACAATACGATTAAACATTCAATACCCGACCAAGCGGTATTTTTATAATACCGTATCCCAAGCCCGTATAGGGAAAATAAGTTAAAAGTATTTACCTGAGCTAGCAAATGCAATTTATACTCAGCCGTATATTCTAATCAGCAAGCACAAGTACTTCTACTGGGGCTCTCAATCTGGAACGAAGGTTTTATTAATCTATTAGATTCCTAACGGGTCTTATTTACGTCGTAACTTAGACCGGTTAGTTTTAAGGAAGGTTTACGGTTCAAAACGCATGATTAAGCGAAGACCGGAATAGAATGTGATTTAGACCCGACAAGTTTGGAGACTTGTATAATATGGGTACACTAAACACATTCTGGATTTTGAGATAAAAATGATAACGTTTGACCCGTTTCGGCTAATTTATGCAAACTAGTTACATAAACCGAACCGAACGCGCAAGAAGCGTAATGGGTAACCATAAGGGTCCTAAACAAGTTTTCTAAGTTAATATTCCTTAAATATGTTGTGATATCAGTAGGATATCTTCCATTATGCCCAAAACGAGTTTAATCTCAAAATAAGCCCCGTAGGGGTATTTTGGTCATTTTAAGATTATAAAAGAGGTTAATTAAAATTCTAAGATTCGGGTCCGAATACATGAGTAGAATAAATTATTTTATTAGGTCATATCAGTTGGTAATAGGTCTTATATGCCAAAATGGTTTCAAACCCAAACTATGCGTTTAATATGCTTAAAAAGCCATTTTAAGCGATTTCCGGGTTATACAGGAAATCTGATTTTTCTGATCAGGTTTTAAAGTTCAAAATACTTTATTTATTATATAAAATTAGTAGCAATTAAATTGGTTTCAAAATACTATGTAAAACTCATTTTATACACAAAAAGGGTATAATCGGTATTTACCGAATTAAGGCGATAGCCTTAGGTTATGATCAGTTTAAAAATAATTAAAAGTCTTTAAAAATCTCAAAATATTATATTACATCAGTGGGTAAAAGGTTTTGTGTCAAAAATTGGGTTTAGATAGGCTTTATGCTAATTGCGCCGTTTAATTATTAAAAGGCGTTATAATTACGCTAATGAGCATAACTCCTAATCTAGACCTCCAACTGAAGTGAAAATTCAGGGACAACTTTATAAATCAGTAATAACGATTATTGTCCTTTCACATTTCCAAAATTCTCGTTTTATGGTCAAAAGGGCATATTGGTCAACATTAGGCAATTAACGGAAACGCGTAAACGAATGGGGCAATCAACGAACCAAGCACAGAGGGTTATACCAACATGTAACCTGGTCCTAAGGAAGCCCTAAGGCATTTCTAAACCTATCTAATTCGGGTCAGAACTGAAGTCAAAGCAAAAGTCAAAGTTTTGCGACTTCCGGTTCCGAACCGGGTCTAAACAGAAAATTGTCGGGTCGAACATGTTTAGACATGTTCTTACATTTATTACTAAGTTATATGAATGATAAAATAGGTTACATGCCTTCTACATTGTTAATTAGGCGTTAAATCGCAAATTAAGGTTCTGTTGACTTTTTCTAAACAACTTTGACCCGACATTTGATCTAGTTAGAGTGGGAATCAGAGGGGGCCCTTTTAAGGGTTTAATGCCCACATAATTACCAACTTATAACTACCTTCAATTCAACTAATCACTGGACCATTAATGATTAATTGCTAAGTCAACCGTTAATTACGACGGTTTGACTTTTAAGCTAAAACTAAGTAAAAAACTCAACTAAGAAAGGTTAAGCATACTTACAGAAGTCCTATGCATGATTAGGGATGCTTAGGGTCTGCTCTTATGCTCCAGGAAGCTCCAAGAAAGCAGATGGAATGAATGATCACAAGGTTGCAACCAAAGGGCCTTTTATAGTGATTTTAATCCATTAAGATCATGACAAATCATGCTACCAATGATCCTTGATGATTAACAAGTGTCCCTAAGGCCTAAGGATTAGTTTAGGCGACCCCTGGTGGTGTTAAAGGGCAGTAGATGACGAATACATGGGCTGAACAGCCATCAGAACGATTTTACGCATCTGGGAGTGGCTTACAGACCATAAGGCTCCCAGCTTACGGTCCGTAAGGACCAGGCCAGCAATCAGGAACTTTCACTTTTTGACTGATTTAGCCCCTGCACTTCTAAATGCCATTTCCGACACATCCAAGGCCCGTTAAACCATTTTTAAGGCTCTACAATGATGCCTAAGTATGGGGAACATGAAACATGCTAAAAAATATGCCGGATGTCGGTTCGTTTGGTCGTACGGTCACGTTGTTTGGTTAATTACGACGAAACACGGACGGACGCGAAAAACGAACCAATTGACGCGACGAATGGAATTTTATCAAGCCAAACACTAAAATAACATATTTTAGTGTTTACATAAATTTTTGGGTGTCCGGGGATATTCAGAATGTGAGATATGCGCGTAAACGCAAACTTGTGCGCTTTTTGACACTTTTAGTCCCTGCATGACTTAAAAGCTTATTTTTGCGCACCAAACACCTCTAAGCCTATATCTAAGCTATATTAGGGATAATTATGGTATGTTTATCTCATGGTCATATTCCGGAAGGTCCGATAACATACGCATCGGTATACTTTAGCAGTTTGACGCTTTAGGTCCCTCAAATGCGCAAACTTGCGTAACTCATCATTTAATAGCATTGAAGCCTCATCTAATTCATATTAGGCATTCTTGAAAGTATTATTAAACATCATAATTCTTCGGGCTCGATAAAAGGTCATTCAGAGGTATAATTAAACATATTGACACTTTTAGTCCCTTATACTTGCAAAGTTGCGCGTAACTTCACTTTTGGGCATAAAAGCCTTGGGTGGCCAATGATTGGCAATCCCGAGAGTATAATAAAATATCATGAGGCTCTCGGTTTGTTAAAAGGTCACTCAGAGGTAAGAATTAACATGTTGACGCTTTTAACCCTTTTCTGCGCAAACTTTCAATTAATTACATAAACGGCTACACTTGATTAACAAGTGGCTCATTTGTGAATATAAAACCGTAAAAGGTTATTTAGAAACTTATTTTAGGTATGATAATACTTCCAGTTCTTTCATAATCAATGTTTTCGATTTTTCGAAAAATTAGTCCCTTAAATTCAACGTTTGACTTCATTAGGGTTTATTACACGTGTCAATACTTCATTGGACGTGATTTTTCGAGGTGTTACATCCTCACCCCCTTAAAAGAAATATCGACCTCAAGATTTGCTTAAAGTAAAGGAAGTACTTTCTGTCGTATCATGGATTTAACTTCCATAGTATATTTTGGCCTCCAAGGGTATCCCAGTTGACCTATACAATAGGTGCATACTTTCTTTTGGAGCTCCTTAACCTGTCGATTCTCAATCGACATAGGTTGCTCATACTATCATAGATCTGCATATGTGATAGTGCTTTTCGACTTATTGGTGACACGTCGCTAAATCATTAGTGTGGGTCACATTGCGCGTTCCACCAAGCTCCTAAATTAGGTCTTAGCTCGTAAGCTATTTAGTCTTGATACATTCGAATCCTTCGAATGAATTTATATATTCCGAGCTTAACTAACCTGAAAATAACAACTCGGCACACCCTTCTAGGGTGTTATCTTTTGTTGAACCTTATCTTTTAACTAGAACTTAGGAGGGTTGCTATTTTCATAAATCCTTGATTTCCTGCCGTATACTGGCAACTTACAATCGATTATGGATTTGTATGATCTTATTTGTTGTTTCCTAGGCAACTTTCAGATCCTGATAATTGGACTTACCAATTCTCTATCTAACAATAGATGTTTAACATTCCATCTATACAAGGTCTCCAAAGGAGCAGCCTTAATACTTACATATCAATTATTATAGAAAAGCTTATCTTAAGGTGGGATGGTTATCCCAACCATTACTTAAAACTAATCTTAAGGAGTAGCTAATCCTTATAGCTAGTTGAATAACTCAACGATCCTGGGTAGTTGATGGCGATTCTTAATCGTTGTTAAAATAGGGTTGCGGTAATGAGTGCATAAGCAAAATGAACCGTCTTTCTTATCTAACAATATCAAACTCTCGGAATATCGAGTTAGGCTATATGAATCTCCTATCTTAAAGTTTACTTAATCAGGGTTTCGATTATTCCATGATCAACACGGAGTTCTTACAACACTCCAACCCAAAGCGGGATGTTAATCTTAACTCTACTTGTCTCTCGGGAGGTAAACAGGGTAGTCTTAGGAGAAGATAATCAAGATACAAGGAGGTTACAGAGATTTTCCAAATCTCAGGCTCCAGTTCATCCATCCTTGCTTGTGCCAAATGAGTGACACATTTATGCTATGAGTTCACAGATTTCTTTACCAGGAACCATTTATTTGGGAAAATTCTATTTTCTAGATATCTTCTTTGAATACCATTAGCTGACTTTAATACCGTATGACCATTGGAATATCTTTGTGGTTCCATGCATTAAACCTCCATACTAATCAGGCATGGAAGCAATCTATGGAACTTATTAAGATACATTAATTCTCATACGGCGGTTTTGTCATACCATTTGGTATTCGTAATCAATAGGGATTAAAGAGATACCAATTACATGCAAATGTACTTTATCTGGAGAGAGGGTACATTAGAATTTTATGACTGAAGATTTCTGACAGGAACAGAAGAAATGGTTCCTATGATTTCGCCTGTAAGTTTTACCCTTCACTTAATAACTATGGTTCTTATGAAAGATTTTAAAAGTTTGCTATACTTATAGTTTATGAAGGATTTGGAGCAAGTAGCATTCGGCTCTTTGAACTTTTTCACGATCTCCTTCACAGCTTTTCCAACAGTTGCGTCTTATCATAGTTTGAAGAACATCCTTGGAAATTCTAAGGTTTACAATTGCAGCATCACTAGCATGCGTCGCATCATCAATGGCGTGATTGACTGATGTCTTATCCGAGTTTGTCATACTCAAGATTGGGTTCCTATTACTAAATGAATCAATTTCCTGGTTGCGATCTGAAAACTGCTATTCATCATCCTCATGGCCTTATATACTAACCATGGTTTCATTAAACCATACAGGCCAATATAGCATTAACATTCTTAACGAACGTTATTTAATATATATTAATTATACTTAGCCTAGGGCACAACAGACCATTAATGGCATTTAAAGTTTGGTCCTAATCCATCATCTTTTTGACAAGGGATCAAAATGTCACATCTGTCTTTATTATAGTGATGAATTTGGATAGCTTGAAAGCTTGCCATAAGGATATCAGAAAAGAGTGATTCCTAATAGATATAAAATATCAATCTAAGATTTGTTGGAGCATTTTCTATAGTGTCATCGGCCAATTTCTACCTCGCATTTAATGACCGGAGTCCTAATCAGGCGGAGACAACAGTTCGCAACATTTATCGTTCATTATAGAATCATATGTGCCAGCATCAAATAAATTTTTGCATAAACTGTTTGATAAGGAAAGGTACCTGCTATGTAATTATCATTCTGCACCATCTCCTGGCCGTTCATCATGCGTTTGTTTTCTTGGCCTCTTCGGGCTTCTTCTGATTCCTAGGGCAGTTGGTCTTGATATGCCCCTTCTCGTTGCAACCATAACAGGTTGCGTCTTTCAATTTCTTGCAATCCAAGGTTTTATGTTCCTTAGACTTGCAAATCCCACAAGGTAGAGGCTGAGATTCAAATATGCATTTCCCGAGGTGGTATTTCTGACAGGTTTCGCACCTGGTCTTCCCACCCGACTGCTGGCTGTCTTTCTTAAACCCGGAACTCTTCTTATCCTCAGAGTTCCTCTTCCTATCGGAGCGATGAGAATTCTCATCCTCCCTTTTATGCTTTCCATCTTCAGAGGCTTTGGCAGCCTGGTTTCTGACCACGTCGAGTGTGAGAGATAGCGACAGATCTGCCGCTGACCTGAATGTAGTAGGTCTCGAGGCTTTCACACTTGCCTTTATTTCTGGGGCTAGACCCCCAATAAAGTGAGCTATTCGCTTTGGTTCCGGTGTGATCAAGTAAGGAACCAATCGAGACATGGTATTGAAACTTGTAAGGTATGCTTGACAATCTAAGTTCTCCATGACTAATGTCAAGAACTCAGTCTCAATTTTCTCAACTTCATGTTGAGGACAATAATTTTCCTTGATAAGAGTGATGAACTGATCCCAAGTCATGTTGTACAATGGGATCTTCCCCGTAGCTTGGATCAGTGACCTCCACCAAGCTAGAGCTTCTCCTTTAAAAGATTGTGAAACAAATTTCACAATGTCTTGCTCTGCACATCCACTGATGTCAACAATGGTGTCCATCTCATCGAGCCATGTCATGCAATCGATGGCCCCTTTTTCTCCTGTAAAGTCTCTGGGCTTGCAGGAGACAAAATATTTATATGAGCAGGTCTTAACTGGTGCCCCTTGATGAAGCACCACCTGTCTAGACGGAACACTCCTTTGATTTGACGAGTTACGAACATCGTCTTCCCTTGACTCATCTGATTTAGAAGGGGGCTTACTACGAGCCACAGATAGAGTCTTGGAGTATGTATCACTTGATTCATTATATTGTCTGTCGAGGGCTCGAGTGACAGCATTATCTATTAATACCTGTAGTTCTGCACCAGTTATATTAACTCTGGTAGCATCATCATTCTCCCTCGGGTGGCTGTTGACCTCATCCGATCCAGCCATGTAGCTTGATTGCTACATAAATATTGATAATGATTTATTCAGAGGTTATTATGGAATCATCATTTTTGACGACTCATCAACCATGGTAATATAAACAATATTGGTTAATTTGTTAGTTATATTTAATTAGTATTTTCATTATAATTTATCCTAGTTATAAAACATTAAGGATATTAAAGTGGCGCAAAAGGCCTAGTCACAAGGACTGTTTTAAATTTATAAGCCATGATTTCAGAGAATCGAGGCATTAAGGTTTGAACATATTTCATTACCTTTTCTTGACAGAGAGTTAAAGACTTCAACTGTCTTTTGTCCCTTAGGACAATAAGTATGGCCCGTAGGCATTTCATCACTTATGGATGTTTATAATATGATCATCTTCATTTGATGATATTAGTCAAGATCGCATTGATCATACAGACTATTATGCTTGGACGTAGTCCAACATCTTTAGACGGGGTCAAAGACCACCGCTGACGTCGTCTTATCGGACAACAAGTTTGGCCCGTAGGCACTTCATCACTAATGGATGTTTATAATATAATCATCTTCTGGGATGATATAAGCCATGATTTCTAGATCATAAGGCAAATTAGGAAAATTTAAAAATTTTCAATATAGGATGACTATTGTGATTTTCTCGAATTGTTTTAGTCAAGGATGCTAACACGTTCTTAGGTGTTAACAAGTATTTGAATCTTTTGAATAGGTTTCACCATCTTGGCCATGTCTGTAACGACATTTAGGCTAGGTTTTTACCTTTAAGATTCTTTTTAATATTTAACGCAGAGCAATCCTAATTTGAGATGTTAATATGGATCTGAATCTAATTATGGAACTACCATCTTGGCCCGGTCTTAAAATGACACGTGGCTAGGTCTTGTCCTTTTTAGATTTTGCCATTTTATTATAATGGTAGATCTTATAAAAGGAATGTTATTTTTCATTTATTTCATATTTAGGATGAAAATTTAGTCATTCCACTATAAAATTAAAAAGTTCAGGTTTGCCCTAAAAGGGACTCGAAGGAATAATGTTGTCCTCGAAGGGACGGAAAAATAAATATGTCCCTATAAGGACTATTAAAGAAACGATCTTCAGCAAAAGGAGTTTCTTCTTCATTTTATTTCTGAATGTTCTCTCCCTGGATGCTCGTTTCATTCTGGCCGCGGTACGAAACTCAGCATTTCAAGGCTCCGGATGTGGAGAATTTCTAATACAGCCTCTTCGCTTGGCGACATATCCAAAAAAAAATTTGGAAGCAAAATTTACAGATTAGGATTGAGAATATTCCTATGTTAAGTCTAGACTCAGAAGGTCTAGGAATGTGCTACTGTGTCATTGAGATTAAACACAAAAAGCTAGTGTTTAATTCACTCAATGTTGGCTCTGATACCAACCTGTCACACCCCGATATTTCCATGTTTTACCGGTGGGCCCGGTGGGGAGTATCGTGACGTAGTTGATATCATCATAGTCAAACAACACAATATATAAATGCACAGCGGAAGCAAAAGATAACTATATTACAATCCGAATATAAAGTAATATCAAAGTATTACAACGGAAAGTAAAGGATCCACACGCGGATCTTAAAACATAAACATTGTTCAACAGACTTTAGACGCCTAGAACTTGCAAGATTCCTTATTTACGCCCTGAGCTTCCAGCCAATTACGTCCAGTACCTGTCACTTAACCTTTTTGGAAAATACGTCAGTTTACACTGGTAAATACAATTAACCGACTCATTTGAAAAGGTTTAATAAAATTGATTTGAATGCACAAGGCACAACATATCTTTTATAACTTGGGACCATTATATAAAAATCTTGTACACAAATTTACATGTTCGTTGTACGTTCAGGGCCCGATGTAGAAACCGAGTCAAAATTAACAGACACACCACAAGTATAAGCCCACAAGAGAGTGAGATACTGTTTCCCTTAAGCGACGATCAGGTGTATGCCTACACCCCGCACTTAAGACGTGGCCATTTTATAATACAATGATGTCAAGGATATCCGGGACATGGTCATTAACCCCTAAAGGCTTTTATTTCAAACAATACAGATTAAAGCGGGTTGCCTCAATAATTTAATCACAATATGATTAAACATTCAATACCCGACCAAGCGGTATTTTTATAATACCGTATCCCAAGCCCCTATAGGGAAAATAAGTTAAAAGTATTTACCTGAGCTAGCAAATGCAATTTATACTCAGCCGTATATTCTAATAAGCAAGCACAAGTACTTCTACTGGGGCTCTCAATCTGGAACGAAGGTTTTATTAACCTATTAGATTCCTAACGGGTCTTATTTAAGTCGTAACTTAGACCGGTTAGTTTTAAGGAAGGTTTACGGTTCAAAACGCATGATTAAGCGAAGACCGGAATAGAATGTGATTTAGACCCGACAAGTTTGGAGACTTGTATAATATGGGTACACTAAACACATTCTGTATTTTGAGATAAAAATGATAACGTTCGACCCGTTTCGGCTAATTTATGCAAACTAGTTACATAAACCGAACCGAACGCGCAAGAAGCGTAATGGGTAACCATAAGGGTCCTCAACAGGTTTCCTAAGTTAATATGCCTTAAATATATTGTGATATCAGTAGGATATCTTCCATTATGCCCAAAACGAGTTTAATCTCAAAATAAGCCTCGTAGGGGTATTTTGGTCATTTTAAGATTATAAAAGAGGTTAATTAAAATTCTGAGATTCGGGTCCGAATACATCAGCACAATAACTTATTTTATTAGGTCATATCAGTTGGTAATAGGTCTTATATGCCAGAATGGTTTCAAACCCAAACTATGCGTTTAAAAAGCCATTTTAAGCGATTTCCGGGTTATACAGGAAATCTGATTTTTCTGATCAGGTTATAAATTTCAAAATACTTTATTTATTATATAAAATCAGTAGCAATTGAATTGGTGTCAAAATACTATGTAAAACTCATTTTATACACAAAAAGGGTATAATCGGTATTTACCGAATTAAGGCGATAGCCTTAGGTTATGATCAGTTTAAAAATAATTAAAAATCTTTAAAAATCTCAAAATATTATATTACATCAGTGGGTAAAAGGTTTTGTGTCAAAAATTGGGTTTAGATAGGCTTTATGCTAATTGCGCCGTTTAATTACTAAAAGGCGTTATAATTACGCTAATGAGCATAACTCCTAATCTAGACCTCCAACTGATGTGAAAATTCAGGGACAACTTTATAAATCAGTAATAAGGATTATTGTCCTTTCACATTTCAAAAATTCTTGTTTTATGGTCAAAAGGGCATATTGGTCAACATTAGGCAATTAACGGAAACGCGTAAACGAATGGGGCAATCAACGAACCAAGCACAGAGGGTTATACCAACATGTAACCTGGTCCTAAGGAAGCCCTAAGGCATTTCTAAACCTATCTAATTCGGGTCAGAACTGAAGTCAAAGCAAAAGTCAAAGTTTTGCGACTTCCGGTTCCGAACCGGGTCTAAACAGAAAATTGTCGGGTCGAACATGTTTAGACATGTTCTTACATTTATTACTAAGTTATATGAATGATAAAATAGGTTACATGCCTTCTACATTGTTAATTAGGCGTTAAATCGCAAATTAAGGTTCTGTTGACTTTTTCTAATCAACTTTGACCCGACATTTGATCTAGTTAGAGTGGGAATCAGAGGGAGCCCTTTTAAGGGTTTAATGCCCACATAATTACCAACTTATAACTACCTTCAATTCGACTAATCACTGGACCATTAATGATTAATCGCTAAGTCAACCGTTAATTACGACGGTTTGACTTTTAAGCTAAAACTAAGTAAAAACTCAACTAAGAAAGGTTAAGCATACTTACAGAAGTCCTATGCACGATTAGGGATGCTTAGGGTCTGCTCTTATGCTCCAGGAAGCTCCAAGAAAGCAGATGGAATGAATGATCACAAGGTTGCAACCAAAGGGCCTTTTATAGTGAGTTTAATCCATTAAGATCATGACAAATCATGCTACCAATGATCCTTGATGATTAACAAGTGTCCCTAAGGCCTAAGGATTAGTTTAGGCGACCCCTGGTGGTGTTAAAGGGCAGTAGATGACGAATACCTGGGCTGAACAGCCATCAGAATGATTTTCCGCATCTGGGAGTGGCTTACCAACCATAAGGCTCCCAGCTTACGGTCCGTAAGGACCACGCCAGCAATCAGGAACTTTCACTTTTTGACAGATTTAGCCCCTGCACTTCTAAATGCCATTTCTGACACATCCAAGGCCCGTTAAACCATTTTAAGGCTCTACAATGATGCCTAAGTATGGGGAACATGAAACATGCTCAAAAATATGCCGGATGTGGGTTCGTTTGGTCGTACGGTCACGTTGTTTGGTTAATTACGACGAAACACGGACGGACGCGAAAAACGAACCAATTGACGCGACGAATGGAATTTTATCAAGCCAAACACTAAAATAACATATTTTAGTGTTTACATAAATTTTTGGGTGTCCGGGGATATTCAGAATGTGAGATATGCGCGTAAACGCAAACTTGTGCCCTTTTTGACACTTTTAGTCACTGCATGACTTAAAAGCTTATTTTTGCGCACCAAACACCTCTAAGCCTATATCTAAGCTATATTAGGGATAATTATGGTATGTTTATCTCATGTTCATATTCCGGAAGGTCCGATAACATACAAATCGGTATACTTTAGCAGTTTGACGCTTTAGGTCCCTCAAATGCGCAAACTTGCGTAACTCATCATTTAATAGCATTGAAGCCTCATCTAATTCATATTAGGCATTCTTGAAAGTATTATTAAACATCATAATGCTTCGGGCTCGATAAAAGGTCATTCAGAGGTATAATTAAACATATTGACACTTTTAGTCCCTTATACTTGCAAAGTTGCGCGTAACTTCACTTTTGGGCATAAAAGCCTTGGGTGGCCAATGATTGGAAATCTCGAGAGTATAATCAAATATCATGAGGCTCTCGGTTTGTTAAAAGGTCACCCAGAGGTAAGAATTAATATGTTGACGCTTTTAACCCTTTTCTGCGCAAACTTTCAATTAATTACATAAACGGCTACACTTGATTAACAAGTGGCTCATTTGTGAATATAAAACCATAAAAGGTTATTTAGAAACTTATTTTAGGTATGATAATACTTCCAGTTCTTTCATAATCAAAGTTTTCGATTTTTCGAAAATGTAGTCCCTTAAATTCAACGTTTGACTTCATTAGGGTTTATTACACGTGTCAATACTTCATTGGACGTGATTTTTCGAGGTGTTACAGTTTTGGTGGAGTCCGGTGAGGGCGGAGAGTCGCCGGCGGAGCCGTAGGAGTCGGCCGGCGGCAGCGGCTGCGGCTGCGGTGTTGGTTCTGTTGTTAACTTTTCCTCTTGGTTCAGTCCGTTTGGAACTAAACACAGGTGCCATGTTCGAGTTCAAGTCCATTTTGGGTGAGCTCACGAGAAACAAGGTTTCGGGTTTGAGTCAAGGTAGTCAACGAGTCAACTCAGCTTCCGTTGCGGTCAACTGGCGGGTCAAAATCAGTCAACAGAAGACCCGGTAATGAATTTAATCGAAGAGAGTTATTATACGTTAGTTGAACGAGTTAGTCAACTCAGGCAATACGGGCCAACTCAGTGGTGCGGGTTAACTCTGTTCAAGTCCCGGTTGACTCGTTTTGCGTAAAAAAGTTTCTGTAAAAAAAAAAAGTTAAAACCGTAAACTTTTTAACGTAAAACGTAAAAAAGTTTAACGTAAACCGTAAAACGTAAAAAGTTTAACATAAAACATAAGTAGTTTAACGTAAAACGTAAAAAGTTTTACGTAAAACGTAAAAAGTTTAACGTAAAACGTAAAAAGTATAACGTAAAACGTAAAAACGTAAAACGTAAAAAGTTTAACGTAAAACGTAAAAACGTAAAACGTAAAAACGTAAAACGTAGAAACGTAAAAGTATTAAAAAAATTTGTAAAAAAATCTGAAAATTAAAAACTTTTAATAAAAAAAATTCTTTAAAAAATAAAAACTAATATAATACAAAAATAGTAATAAAAAACAAACAGACAAAATTGAGTAAATTTACTAAACTAACCTTTTGGATTAAAATATTAAAGACATAATAAGACAAAAAAATATTTAATAATACTTTTTTATTACATTTAATCTCATCCATGATCTTAAAGAATTCACGTAAATTTAAACGTATAAATGAAATGTATAACATTGTATTCGAATAATAATGATAAGTGTAAAAAGAAATTTTGAATTTGAATTGTTTTTGATAAAGTTCTCGCGGTTTTTTGATTCGTTCTCACGGTTCTCGTGATATTTAGTGGGAAGGTTTAAATGAGAACGTTAAATATTGTGAGAACCGTTAGAACAAATGAAAAAAACACGAGAAATTTGTCACACCCCAACCGATGGCGGAAACATCGGGGTGCGAGCACTAGGCGTTCAGGTTACTCATGAGATTCCATAACACTAGATATTTCAATAAAATTTAAGTAGCTTTCATAACAGTTGTCTAAAATCAAACATCAACCACAGATAGCAAGTGCCAACATAACAGACGTTATTTCAATTATTCCAAATGTCTAAATTAACTAGGCGACGTTTCTAAGCATCTCCTAGCTTGTTTCCCATGCATTCCAAAGCAATCTATTAGCCTGCAACATGTATTAAAATATCAATACAAAAGTATTGGTGAGTATTTTAACACCCCAAAAATGCAAATTATTTATTTTAAATATTATGTTGGTAAACTAACTAGGATTAAAATAACCTAGTTAGGTAAAAATCTTGTAGTGACTTATAAAAGGGTTAAAGACACTAAAAATAATAACTTAATGATAGTTGAGGGACCAAAAGTGATTAAAATGGAATTAGTAATAATAAAATAAATTAAAACTCAAGACACTCGCATTGGTGTGTGTCTGAGTTCGACCAGAGGCAAGGGGGCGACCAGGAGAAGAACTCCAACCCTAGTTCTTGTCTAAATTCACAAAATTGAAGGTCAAGATCAGCCCTAAAACGAAATTCGAGCTAAGATTAGTGATCTCCATTACGAGGGGGTCATAAGGTATGTAAAATTTGATAAGAAATCTCTACTTGAAATTCTCATGATTCTAGGGAGATTGAAATCTGTTTATGCATGTTGGTTAAATGAATAGATTGAGGATGATATAGTGTCTAGGAGTAAACCCTAGACAACTATAAGTGAAATCATGTCTAATCTCTGAAAATCTCATGAACACATTGAAGGTGATTCATGGGTTTTGTGAGAATTTGATGAACACTAGGGTTTAGAAGGTTATTCTAGTGTAGATTGATTCATAGAAACTGATTTCTGTAAAGATTTGATGTCAAATTCTAAATGTGATAGCTAGATTTATGATAATTTAGGCTAAGCGACAAGCCATGAACTTGAATATAAAAGATATAAAATCCTGCCCTTTAAGTGTTTGTAAAAATGCCTCAAAGAAGGCTCGAAACTGAAATTTTGAAGTTAAAACGCATAATTGCGACGTTTTGGCAAATTATGTGATATATGATTTAAAAGAGTTCTAAACGCGTCATGATTGAACTCTATAGGAAAAGATAGCGTCGAGTGGACAAGTCGGTGGCGATTTGCGTTTGAAGGGCGTACACTAAAGGTATGTAACTTGATTTGTTACATTGAGTACTTTGATACTAGAATATGTATGGTTGTATTGATTGATGCGGCAATGTTCGTTATTTGGATTAGTAGGTTAAAAGTCGTTTGGTAGTCATTAAAATGGTGGATTCCATAGATGAGCCAAAAGGGTCGAATAATCAATTAGTACGTGGCTAAACGCTTCGTTAATATGGTTATTTGGTCCTTGTTATTGTTAATGATAAGTATATTAGAATACGAGATTTTGGTAGTTTGGTTTGCTTGAATTATTAACTTCCTAAGGGCAACTAACGGGTCATTAAGAGAAGGTACAAACCGAGTAACGGTAGTACCTTACTCGTAGATTCAAACCTTAGTGATGGGTAGTGAAATACTAAATACGCAAACCGATGATGGGAGCGTGGGTGTTGAAAATAAAGAACCCATGATTGGGATCTTCTTATTTAGAAGTGATATCCCGTTCATGGAAGTTTGGGTGAATTGAATAAACGGGTCAAACAACAAAATTTCAGAATCTACCGCAAGTTACGGTCTCTACCGTAACTTACGGTAGAGATCAAAGTGTTACGGTGGTTCACTACTGTTTTACGGCAGATTAGTGTCACACAGCGACTACCGTAACTTACGGTATATACCGTAAGTTACGGTAGAGTCCAGTAATTTTTGTTAAAATTCTGCAAATCTTAGTTAATCGAATCCGTTTCTGAGCGTAGTTTCGATTATGCAAATCTTCTAAGTAATTGTCTAGAATGTAATCACTCTTAAACTTGAATTTTGTACATCTTTTGAAGTAAGGTACCGTCTTATGTAAATTCATGTGTATTTACATTAAATTCCTATAAAATTTAGACGGGTGTTACAAGTATACAAGTTTGATAATAGAATAATAGGTTAAAACACTCATATCCACGATGTATATAAATAGTTTCAGCCGTGCTAGTGTCGCTGTCCACGCAGAGATAGCCCAAGTATCCCAATGCTTTAGTGTTTACCCAAGACTCAAGGTAAGCTAGAATCCTCCTAACAATACCCCCTGAGAATAATAGGAGAGGTGCACCCCCTATAGCGCTACTATTGTTAAGGCGGAACTACACACCCTGGATTAAACGTCACATAGCACAAATAGAATACTAGAATGCACAAGTTTTCACATACACATAGGATAGAGTTTAGATTGCAAAAGATTCAAGTTTATATAGAATACATGTTACACCCCAAAGTTTAAAAGTGAAAAGGGGATCGAGTATACTCACAGTGATTACTTTAACAGTCGCAACTGTTATTGGATCAAAGGGAGCTCTTTTTAGAACTAGCCTGATTAGATTACAATAGGATAAGAGTCGGACAGAGTAACGAGATTACAATAAAATTTTGTCTCTCTTTTTTTTTCATTCGAACGTGCAAAGTGGGTGGCTAAAGTTGATTTGACTGGTATAAAACAATTTTTTTTTAGTTTTTGTTTTAGGTTTTTAGTCTTTTGTTATGACTGGTAGTATATAATATATAGAGCAAACTTTCGTTTCTGTTTTGCTTCATGTGGTTTGGTCGTTTTAACGGTTTTGCTTCAACCCTTTAAAAATAGTTATTTTACTCCCTGATGTTTCAGTTTTGTCGCCAGTTTGCTTCACGGACTTAACTCCATCCATATTGTATGCTAACTAAAAGGGTATTTTGGTATTTACAAATGTAAAATTAGGGTACTTTGGTAAATCCTGGTCATGTGCCCCTCACATGAGGGGAAATTTCAGTCATTTCTCATCATCTCTATTATTATTTAGCATTTAATATATAAAAAACAACTCTCTTTCATGATTAATAACATCAAACATCACCAGAATCACATTTAATCTGTTCAAAAAAGGGACAATCAACCACCACCTCCCACCATCTCCACCCGACAACCACCGCCACCTTACACCAGCTCCACCTGACAACCACCACCTTACACCAGTCCCACCCGACCACCAACATCAACCAACGACATTAGAGATCTATGAATACCACCACCCGAAGCTTCCAATGGACTCTATTGTCACCATCATAATATGTTAAAATGTCGCTGGAGCTAAAGCTCTTGCTCGAAACCCTAGGTCTGTGTTCCTCTCTCTGTCACCCTCTGAACTCAGATCCACCATCGTCATCTCTGTGGTTACCGACACCCTAGATTTCTTGGCTCGAAACCCTAGATCTGTGTTCCTCTCTCTCTCGCTTATTCGACTCTTTCTCTTTCTATATAAACATCACTTTGTAACTCTTGATTATTTTGAAATTTGGGGTTTTTGATGATACAAGTTAGGGTTTAATTCTAGGGTTTTGTTTTGAAAGGGGTTTGGGATGATGTCGGATCTTGTTGGAGTTAAGGTTGGATTTGGATTCAAAACGACAGTTATAAGGGTTTTTATCGAGATTTGGGTGGCTTGTTCGAAGGAGACGAGGGTTTCAAACCCGACTGTTCAACAGCGGGTGGTTGTGGCTGGTGGTAGTCGGCGAAAAATGGTGTTCGGGTGGTGGTGATGTGTCACACCCCGATATTTCCACGTATGACCGGTGGGCCCGGTGGGGGTATCGTGACGTGGTTGGCAACATTACAGTCAAACAACACAATATTTAAATGCACAGCGGAAGCAAATGAAAGATATATTTCAACCGAATAAAATTGTAATATCATGTATCACAACAGTTGTAACATAATCAACAGAAGGACCAAAAATAAATGGGAAACATTGTTCAACAGTTTGACGTCCAAGCTTGTGAGACTTATTATGGACGCTAGGAGAAAGCCAGCCTAGTTCACATAGTACCTGCACTTAACCTTTTTAGGAAAATACGTCAGTTTACACTGGTAAATACAATTAACCGACTCATTTTAAAAATATTTAAAAATTGATTTGGATGCACGTGGCACAAACATTTCATAACTTGGGATAATTATTTAAATATATAAACTTGTAAAAGGATTACATGTTCCTTATGCGTTCAGTAGCCCGGTTCATGCCGGGTTAAAGATCAATAGACACATCACATTACATATTTATGCACTGACGGGTGTACGCCTACATCCCGCGCTTAGGTCGTGGCCATTTCGTAAAATGATGCCAAGGATATCCGAGACATGGTCATCAACCCCCCAAAGGCGTTAAGCAAACAAAACATATTTAAACGGGTCATCTCGATAATACTTAACCACCAATCAATTAAGGTCGAATGCCCGACCAAGCGGTATTTTATATACCGTACCCCAAGCCCGTATAAGGGAAAATAAGTTAAAAGTATTTACCTTTGCAAGTATAATTCACAAATAGCAAATGCGGGTAGCTTTTACCGGGTCTCCTATTCTGGAACAAAGGTTTATAATAATCTATTAGAATCCTAACGGTCTTTAGTTAAGCTTAAGCTTAGACCGGTTAGTTTTAAAGAAATATACGGTTCGTACGCACGATTAAGCGAAGACCGGAATAGAATGTGATTTAGACCCGACAAGTTTAAAGACTTGTCTTATATGGGTAATTCTAAACACATTCTGGATTTTGAGATAAAAACAATAAGGTTTGACCCGTTTTGACCAATTTATGTAAACTAGTTACATAAACCGAACCGAACGCGTAAGAAGCGTAACGGGTAACTGTCACGGCCCCCGACCCACCCTGGACAGAATCGGGAACCGCGAACAGCCCAGTGGTACCGGTGATTATTTTAAAAATGTTGCAGCGGAAATTTCATCAGGACCGTGAGTTAGGAAAAATATCAGAGTTTAGAAAACACCGGATTTTATTTATTAAATAGATGGGATAAACCCATGTTTTACAAAGGTAGCTTTAATAAGGGATAAATCCAATTACATAAAACAATATTTATTAATTTGATTTAATTAATAAAATAAGCCACTTCTTGATGCCTTTCAGTGTCGTATCCATCTCTTATTCCAATCTATTGTAATTACCTGAAACATGTTTGAAAAAGGTTTTGTCAGCGGGAAATACTGAGTGAATCATTCTTTTATAAAAACGACTCATGTATTATAATTCACAGTATTAAGAGAGATTACAATGTTTATTTCAACCAAATACCCACAGTACTTGTCATCGACTCGTTTCGGTGACTGTGGTCATATTACTATTGAGTCCGTTCACCCAATAGTAACGAGTATCATTAATTAGGTTCGCCCACCTAAAGTGATAAAAACAGTAATGTGCACAATACCCCACATACCGGCTGTAATTTGGTGACTACATAAACTTAATCACTGTAATTATAATCTTGAAAATAAACATACTTTTTGTAAACAGATTTGATAAAAAGAGAATGACTCACATTATAATCACGCAGATTCATACGGGCAGAGTTTAATCTACAGATAAGCCTTGAGATTGCAGATTTATACAAACAGAGCTTAGCCTACTGATTAGCCTTTTAACCTAAACTAATAATAGGCACACAATTCGATTAATAACTTAATACAGCATTTACGATAACTCACGAGATCAAACCCTCACATTAAATGACAAAGTGCGATACTTAAACATCCATCGAATTAACGACGAATGACAAAGCATAAACCCTAACGTGGGCAGCACTTAAACATCCATTGGATAGTTTAATCGATCGGACATTGAATCGTAGCAGCGATCGAGTTATTACCCTGTATTGCGACGTCGATTAGTGATCCGTGTGTGTTAATTGTGATAAACAGAAGATATCTCGGAGCGTATTACAAATTGGTTCGTCGCTCAAATTCCAGAAATCAAGTCCCAGACTCTGCTATTTATACATGATTTTGACTTGGCTTACGGACCGTAAGACTAAAACCTTACGGTCCGTAAGGGACACGTATTTTCCATAGGCTTGCCGTGTGTGTTTCTAGCCTAGCTGAGTCGACGGAATCGAGAAATTAAATTTTGACAATGTTTTATAAGGATAATCGTTAAGTAGGAAATACCCCCCTGAGTTTTAGGGGCCCTGATCCTGATTCTGATTCTTCTGAAAATTTTAGGGTTTGTGCAGAATTACTTGGGTGTCTCAATTAGGGTTTCTTATTGGGTAAAATAATAAAATAAATAGGACTTTTAATGAGGGTTGTTACATTCTCCCAACCTTAATAAAAATCTCGTCCTCGAGATTTACTGGAATAAGTAGGAATACTTTTTCTTCATCTCAGATTCCAGCTCCCAAGTGTATTTGGGTTATGATATTTCTTTTAGACTTATGTCACATTTTTGTTAATAAAAATAATATTAGGGTAGATGACACAGAATTAAAATATCGAATTTTGTGAATACGAGTTGTATCATAAGTAGGATTCAATGGTTCAACTGAATTAGTTGAAGAAATCGATGATAAACGAATGAGATGAAATGATATATCTTCCAAAGTGACTAGATTCAAGCCAAAAGATATATGATCAATATATATTTATAATGAATGTGAAGAAACTTTAGAATTAATAAAATTCTTTGTCAAAAGAAAACTTACTTTGATTGGCAACTGAGGAAGACTTAGAATCAACAGGTTCAAAATAAAATAAAAGTATGAAAAATGATTTGTCAGATATTTATGATATGAGAAAATCAAAGTGTTGAGATGAGTGAATTGCAAAGATACATCAAAAGACAATAAAATTAGTGTATCATTGTTTAGAGTTCCAAGTTGTTTTAATTGTGAAACAATGTGATAGTACACTATTAGTGACCATATTTTTCACACTATATCCTAGAGATCGAAATATAATAAGAACAAGTTGTTTTGGTATGACCAATTTATATTATATTTGTAAAGCAAATGTAATATATATTATTTGTATACTTGTCTGAATTGTATCTTGTATATCAAATATTATTTATTACACATTTTTTATTATATGTAAATGGTCACTACTTTTAAATAAATGTTATTTTAGTATTTTACTATACTATGTATAATAACTTATATTTACTATGTAATATATATTACAAAACACCGCAATGAAGTTATTACATTACAAAATATTTTAGTATTATTATTTTGTAAAAGAAATCACTTTTATTTATAACGTTAAATGAAAGTTGTAAATAAAAGTGTAAAAATATTTATTGTACAAAAATATTTATAAAATATTTTGTAAATATATAATACTTAATGAGTCGATTCTATGTGATTACTTATTTTCATTTTGAAACCATATAACGTTGTGAATGTATTTATAAATGTTGTAAATAAGTTAAAACAGGGACTATTCTTATATATTACAATGTTCCCCTAACCCAACTTAGTTTGATGACTACCATATTATTCTTATATGGTTATTTTCTTGCCAGAGCGTTATGGTACATAGTTATCCTAAAATATGTGATATATAATTATTTATATAATTTTATTTGTCCTTCTAATTCTTATATTATTTTATGAAAATATGTCTTCTCCTTACAGTACAAAGTATATATATTTTCATATATAATTAAAATTTACAAAATAAGTATGATGACTTAATTTATATATATTAACTAGTCATTATCATGGTGGATATTGGTTAGTGCTGCCTTGTTTAAGCATATGTGGCCAGTCCATGCCTAACTAAGGCTAGGTTACCCAATATATGCCCTTGACAATAACCCTAGTATTTTAAAATAATACTAACACTATTACTATTAATATTTTCTTACAAATAATAAAACTAATATTAGTAATAAATAACTAAACATATACTTAAATGAGAGTATAATTTAAACATCATTTTTTTTATACATATATATATAAAAATATAAATTCTTCACCTCAATGGTTTAATAAGAATATAGTAATACTATTTTGTAAATTAGGTAATCACTTATGTAAGTTTCCATATATAATAAATTTTATATAATGTTTTTCGATTGAATATTGTTAAATCAATAATTATCACGAAAGTCTCGATTGATGTTGTATGAATCATTAAGAGATATACGAAAATAGGACATGAATTTGTGTATCATTATCTTAGTACACGATTTGTGTTAAGATGGCTTTTATAAATATAAATAATTAATTCGTATATGATATATATAAACGAGATTAGTGAAATTTTTAAATTTTGTGAAAATGTTAGTACAAGGTAATCATGATCAAAGAAATGATTTAATGAAGTCGAAGACTAAACAAGCCTATTATTGTTCAAAACAAATGAAGTGCTTGTTGGGACTATTTTGAATATGATAGCTTCCATCCATCATATGGAATCTTGAAATGAATATGTAATGTGAGAAAGTTCAAATAGTTTATTTTGTTTTGAACAAAACAAGTTCATGTATTAATAAAAAAATTCGGGCATGGTCACAACAAAAACCATGTATGCCAAAGGAAAGTGAGTTTCTTAAGAAATTTATTGACTCGATATCAAAGGGTCATCGTTTTGTAATAATGCGGTTCACAGTGCAAAACGCGGAATGATATTTGAGTTTTAAATAAAACAACAAATTAAAATCAAACGAATCACATGTGCAACAAACAGTGCATGTGTAACGTGTGAATTTACCAGGAAATGAAATAGATCAATATTCGTTACTATGAAAGAAATCCTCATGGTATGATGACCATTAGAGGAAATAGAAACACGAAAGTCAATTTATTATATGCAGAAGTCAGAATTTCAATGAAAGAAATATAAGAACTTTTATCTGGAATTTTAAGTGACATTACCAGGGAATGTAAATAAAATAAAATAGGGAATATGCAAAGGTATGTGACTCCTTTTGTAGTGATAATAATTATGACTCTGATTAGACTGTGCACCGATAGTTGTGAAATTTTGTTACAACGTACCTCAGCGAGATTCATGTCATTTGTAGGATCACGTGGCAAAGTGTTTCTTTTTTTTTTTGACAGAATTAGCATTGGTGTCATTGTGCCTAATTTATATTTTCCAAAGGTCTTGCCTTGGAAGTCGTGTGTGACATACTTCGATGTCTGTGGATGTATAATTTAAATTTTATGTGTTTTCTTGTGCACTAGCAAAATTTTACACGCTTCTTACTTGCGTTAATAGTATTCTTATACTTTTGATAGCGTCCCAACTGAGTTTTCATTGCACGAGTTACGAGGTAGATAATCAAACGAAATAATGTTTGATATCAGAAAAGAGATTCCTAATAAAGAAATCTAGACACAGATGCTTGTGCTTTATTTCAAATTGTCAGTCCTTATGGTTTTTGGATTTCCTTATAGATATACCTATCTATATAATCACATATTTCACATGCTGAAATAAACATACCCTTCATAAGGTCAATGTATTTAACAGATTCATATTTCCAAAAACGAGTCAGATATCAGATCATGATACTATTTAGGGAAATCTTGTCACTTTTTTGACATATTATATACCCCGTCTTATCCGATTCGCGCCGGAGAGGTAATCTCAGAATATCCGGACAAACTGGAGAGTCTTGCTACACCATACCCAGTCTTGCCGGAGAAAATTTTATATTTCCCATAAATAGTATCTTTTTAAAAGTGCCTCTTTTATTAGGGCTTTTATCCAGAACCAAGGAAACTTGTATTTCCCGTAACATATCTTATTCTAGCCCAAGTAATATCAATAAGCAAGATTTAAGTGTTATTGCTTATTTATCATATCTTGCAATATTCTAACTACCATTCTTATGGCATACCAAACTCATCATACTTTATTCACATAAGTACTTAGCTTATCTTGAGGTTTTATACTAAGGCATCTTTTCTTAAGTTCAAGGCTAAATACTATCCTGTGTGCTACCAGTTAACAGCAATCTCCTAACTCTATTATTATCACAACACCTATTGGCTTTAAGCTGTGGCTCGGATACCACCTTCTGTCACGGCCCCCGACCCACCCTGGACGGAATCGGGAACCGCGAACAGCCCAGTGGTACCGGTGATTATTTTAAAAATGTTGCAGCGGAAATTTCATCAGGACCGTGAGTTAGGAAAAATATCAGAGTTTAGAAAACACCGGATTTTATTTATTAAATAGATGGGATAAACCCATGTTTTACAAAGGTAGCTTTAATAAGAGATAAATCCAATTGCATGAAACAATATTTATTAATTTGATTTAATTAATAAAATAAGCCACTTCTTGATGCCTTTCAGTGTCGTATCCATCTCTTATTCCAATCTATTGTAATTACCTGAAACATGTTTGAAAAAGGTTTTGTCAGCGGGAAATACTGAGTGAATCATTCTTTTATAAAAACGACTCATGTATTATAATTCACAGTATTAAGAGAGATTACAATGTTTATTTCAACCAAATACCCACAGTACTTGTCATCGACTCGTTTCGGTGACTGTGGTCATATTACTATTGAGTCCGTTCACCCAATAGTAACGAGTATCATTAATTAGGTTCGCCCACCTAAAGTGATAAAAACAGTAATGTGCACAATACCCCACATACCGGCTGTAATTTGGTGACTACATAAACTTAATCACTGTAATTATAATCTTGAAAATAAACATACTTTTTGTAAACAGATTTGATAAAAAGAGAATGACTCACATTATAATCACGCAGATTCATACGGGCAGAGTTTAATCTACAGATAAGCCTTGAGATTGCAGATTTATACAAACAGAGCTTAGCCTACTGATTAGCCTTTTAACCTAAACTAATAATAGGCACACAATTCGATTAATAACTTAATACAGCATTTACGATAACTCACGAGATCAAACCCTCACATTGAATGACAAAGTGCGATACTTAAACATCAATTGAATTAACGACGAATGACAAAGCATAAACCCTAACATGGGCAGCACTTAAACATCCATTGGATAGTTTAATCGATCGGACATTGAATCGTAGCAGCGATCGAGTTATTACCCTGTATTGCGGCGTCGATTAGTGATCCGTGTGTGTTAATTGTGATAAACAGAAGATATCTCGGAGCGTATTACGAATTGGTTCGTCGCTCAAATTCCAGAAATCAAGTCCCAGACTCTGCTATTTATACATGATTTTGACTTAGCTTACGGGCCGTAAGACTAAAACCTTACGGTCCGTAAGGGACACGTATTTTCCATAGGCTTGCCGCGTGTGTTTCTAGCCTAGCTGAGTCGACGGAATCGAGAAATTAAATTTTGACAATGTTTTATAAGGATAATCGTTAAGTAGGAAATACCCCCCTGAGTTTTAGGGGCCCTGATCCTGATTCTGATTCTTCTGAAAATTTTAGGGTTTGTGCAGAATTACTTGGGTGTCTCAATTAGGGTTTCTTATTGGGTAAAATAATAAAATAAATAGGACTTTAATGAGGGTTGTTACAGTAACCATAGGGGTCCTAAACAGGTTTCCTAAGTTAATATGCCTCAAATATGTTGTGACATCAGTAAGATATCCTTTATTATGCCCGAAACGAATTTAAACACAAACTAGGCCCCGTAGAGGCATTTTGGTCATTTACAAGGTTATAAAAGAGTTCAAGTATTAACCTGAGTTACAGGTCTGATATAATCAGAAAAAATACTTAATTTACTAAGTTATAACAGTAGGGTATTGCATATATGTGAAATTTATCAATTATAACCAAACTATGCACCGTATGGGCATTTTGGTAATTTCACATAAGCCGAAAAGCTCAAAACTGAAGTCTGAGTTAAACAACTTTTGCTTACTGTTAAAATATTATAATTTACCTAAAATATCAGTAGGTATCAACCCTTGTATGTTTAAAATAGTTTTAGTACATACTATGCGTTAAAAACGCTTAAAAAGGCGATTAGAAGCCGTTTCCGGGTTCTATATAGAAAGCTGATATTTTTATTATCGCAGAAGGTTTAAAATAATTCATTTATCATATGAAATCAGTAGCAAAAGATTTGGGGTCAAAAAGATATGTAAAACTCATTTTATAGCCCAAAAGGGCAAAACCGACAATTACCGAATTAAGCTTATAACTCTAAGTTATGCTCAGCCTAAAATTAATTAAAAATCTTAAAAAATCCAAAAATAATATATTACATCAGTGGGTAAAGAGTTTGATTTCAAAAAGTGGGTTTAAATAGGCTATATGCTAATTATGCCGTTTAATCGCTAAAGAAGCTTTCTAATTACGCTAATGAGCATAACTCTCAATCTACACCTCAAACTGATGTCAAATTTTGGGTGCAAGTTTATAATTCATTAAATAAGGTTTCTACTCTTTTACATTTTTAAAAATCACGTTTTATGGTGAAAAGGGCATAATGGTCAACATATAGGCAATTAACGGAATCATGCATATTAATTGGATAACTAATGAACTAAGGTGTATAATCACAGAGGGTTATACTAGCATGTAACCTGGTCCTAAGGAAGCTCTAAGGCATTTCCAAATCATACTAAATCGGGTCAGAACTGAAGTCAAAGCAAAAGTCAAAGTTTTGCGACTTTCGGTTCCGAACCGGGTCTAAACAGAAAATTGTCGGATCAAACAAGCTTAGACCAGTTATTATACTTATTACCAAGTTATATGAGTGATAAAATAGGTTACACGCCTTCTGCATTGTTAATTATGCGTTAATTCGAATATTAGCATTCTGTTGACTTTTTCTAATCAACTTTGACCCGACAAATGGTCTAGATAGAGTGGGAATCAGAGGGTGCCCTTTTAAAGGTTTAATGCCCACATAATTACCAACTTATAACTACCTTCAATTCGACTAATCACTGGACCATTAATGATTAATCGCGAAGTCAACCGTTAATTACGACGGTTTGACTTTTAAGCTAAAACTAAGTAAAAACTCAACTAAGAAAGGTTAAGCATACTTACAGAAGTCCTATGCACGATTAGGAAGGATTAGGGTCTGCTCTTAAGCTCCAGGAAGCTCCAGAAATGCAGAAGGAATGAGTGATCAAAATGGTTGCAACAAGAGGCCTTTTATAGTGCTTTTGATCTCATAGATCATTGACACACAAGCCTAGCAATGGCCATGGATCATCCACAGATGTCCCCTAGGTCTAAAAAGCATGTAGGGGTCGTCCAAAGATGTGGAAAATCGATTTTAAGTCGGTTAAAGTGTTTAAACAGGTTGCTGCCCGAATCACTGTCGCTGGGCTCCCATTACGGACCGTAAGGGGGTGGCTTACGGTCCGTAAGCCTTTTGCAGAGGGCAAAAATTTTTGGCCTTTTCAAGCATTCGAAGGGGAAACCATGTATAACGAATTTGGGACATGAATTATCAGTTTGGGGCCTCAACAACATGCTTGAACAGTTATGTACCCTACCATTTTGCAATGTTTTATTGAATCCTTTTGAAAGTGCCGTAAATGAAGGTTTATCGTGCATTTCTTCGTAGGATTCCACTCTTGAAATTATGAATCCATTATTGCTAGAATTCACCGTATTTGAATATATACCAGATGTTTATTAGTCTTGGGATTCATAATGAGGTCGTTCAGAGGTGTAAATTTAACATGACGACACTTTTAAATCCTGTCATACATCTTTAATTGGATCCGGGTTTAATAATATTTTTGTCTTACATGACACGTGTCGTTATTCTATTGAACACGAATTTTCGAGGTGTTACATCCTCACCCCCTTAAAAGAAATCACGACCTCGAGATTTACTGAAATAAACGAGGGTACTTTTCTTTCATTGTGGACTCAACCTCCCACGTGTACTCGGGGCCTCTACGGGCATCCCATTTAACCTTTACTATTGGCACATGCTTCCTTCGAAGCTTCTTAACCTATCAATCCTCGATCGACACAGGTTTTTCGACAAACTTCAAGATCTCTTCTATGTGCACATCTGTATGTGGTATGATTAGTGATTCGTCAGCGAAACACTTCTTCAGATTGCAGATGTGGAATACATTGTGAATACTACTGAGCTCTTCAGGTAGGTTTAACTTATAGGTAACTGATCCGACACGTTCGGTGACTTCGAATGGTCCTATGTATCTCAGGCTTAACTTGCCTTTCTTACCAAATCGCATCACTCCCTTCCAGGGTGATACTTTAAGCAACACTTTGTCACCTACCTCGAAGTTAAAAGGTTTACGCTTTAAATCTGCGTAGCTTTTCTGCCTATCTCAGGCAGCTTTGAGACGGTCACGAATCTGGACAATCTTGTCCGTCGTTTCAAAGACTATTTCCGGTCCTGACAATTGGACATCTCCAACTTCCGCCCAACAAACGGGCGTTCTGCACTTCCAACCGTATAAGGCCTCAAAGGACGCAGCCTTAATGCTGGTATGGTAGCTATTGTTGTAGGAGAATTCGATTAACGGCAGGGGGTTATCCCAACTACCACCTAAGTCAATCACACATGCTCGAAGCATGTCTTCCAAAGTTTGGATAGTACGCTCACTCTGGCCGTCCGTCTGAGGATGGTAAGCCGTACTAAAATTTAAACGCGTACCCAAAGATTGTTGAAAACTCTTCCAAAAATGTGACGTGTATCTAGTATCTCGGTCAGAAATAATAGACACAGGCACGCCATGTAAAGCTACAATCTTATCTACGTACAGTTGGGCTAACATGTCGGAGCTGTAGGTCTCCTTAATGGGTAGGAAATGTGCTGACTTAGTCAGTCTGTCTATGATCACCCATATGGTATCATTTCCTTTCCTTGTTTTAGGTAACTTGGTGATAAAATCCATAGTTACCATTTCCCACTTCCAAGTGGGAAGTTCAGGCTGTTGTAGCAAACCTGACGGTTTCTGATGTTCTGCTTTGACTTGCGCACACGTCAAGCATTTAGCTACAGAGGTAGCTACAGACTTCTTCAAGCCTATCCACCAATAATTTGCCTTCAGATCCTGATACATTTTATCAGCTCCAGGATGAACGGAATATTTGGAACTGTGGGCTTCCTGGAGAATAATATCTCGAAGTCCTCCATAAACTGGAACCCATATTCGTCCATTCAATCTCAGAATTCCGTCCTTGCCCTGAGATAACTGTTCTTCGGTTACTCCTAGCTTTTCATTAGGATAGTTAGCTTCCAACACAGCTTCCTTCTGTGCAGCTAACAACCTTTCGTTCAAACTGTTCTTTATCTCAATGCTCTTGGCATTGATTCTTATAGGTTTAACTCTTTCTTTGCGACTCAAGGCATCGGCGACTACATTCACCTTGCCAGGATGGTATCTGATTTCACAATCATAATCATTCAACGTCTCCATCCATCGTCGTTGCCTCATGTTTAAATCATTTTGGTTAAACAGGTGCTGGAGGCTCTTGTGATCAGAATAGATCACACACTTGACACCATATAAATAGTGCCTCCATAGCTTCAGTGCAAATACAACGGCACCCAACTCCAGGTCATGGGTGGTGTAATTCTTTTCATGCACATTTAACTGTCTTGAAGCATAGGCAATAACCTTGCCTTTCTGCATAAGCACACACCCCATGCCAGTGTGTGATGCATCGCAGTAAACTACGAATTCTTCGGTACCTTCAGGCAATGTCAGTACAGGCGCGTTGCTCAAATTCTGCTTAAGGATATCAAAGGATTCTTGTTGCTTCAGTCCCCAGTCGAACTTAATCTTCTTCCTAGTCAAAGAAGTTAGGGGTGCAGCAATCCTTGAAAAATTTTCGATAAAGCGCCTGTAGTATCCTGCCAATCCCAAGAAACTGTGAATTTCTGTGGGCGTCTTCGGCTCTTGCCAGTTCATAACTGCTTCCACCTTAGCGGGGTCCACTTGGATACCACGCTCACTAACCACATGTCCAAGGAATTGGACCTCTCGAAGCCAAAATTCACACTTGGAAAATTTGGCGTAGAGTTTCTCATGATGTAGAAGTTTAAGAATACAGCGAAGGTGTTTCTCATGGTCAGCTTGGTTCTTCGAGTAGATGAGAATGTCGTCGATGAAACGATGACGAATTTATCTAAGTAAGGCTTGCAGACGCGATTCATGAGATCCATGAATGCGGCATGTGCATTAGTGAGCCCAAAAGGCATCACTAGGAACTCGTAATGACCATAACGAGTCCTAAATGCAGTTTTGTGTACGTCTTCATCTCTAACCTTCAGTTGGTGATAGCCTGACCTCAAGTCAATCTTCGAGAAATAACTTGCCCCTTGCAATTGATCGAACAGATAGTAGATCCTGGGCAAAGGATACCTATTCTTTATAGTGACCTTATTAAGCTCACGGTAATCGATGCACAGACGCATCGATCCATCCTTCTTTTTGACAAACAAGACTGGCGCTCCCCAAGGAGACGAACTAGGTCTAATGAAACCCTTGGCTAGCAATTCATCTAGTTGTGTTCTCATTCCTTCATCTCTGTTGGTGCCAATCTATAAGGTGCTCTAGCAACAGGTGCTGCTCCAAGGATGATGTCAATTCTGAATTCCACTTGCCTATCTGGTGGTAAGCCAGGTAGTTCTTCAGGAAACACTTCAGGGTATTCAGAAATGACGGGGATATCCTCAATCTTGGGTTTCGGCTCATCAATGGTCACTTGTGCCATGTAGATGACACAGCCCTTCTTCAAACACTTAGAGGCCTTGAGCACAGTCACTTGCTCAGGCAGTCCATACCGGGTATCTCCCTGAATGGTAAGTGATTCACCAGACGGAGTCTTGATCACCACTTGCTTCTTATTGCAGACAATCTGGGCCTGGTTATGAGATAACCAGTCCATACCCAAAACTATGTCAAAACCGGCTAACTTCAAAGGAAGTAGGGACAAAGGAAAAGAGTGGTTCTTAATGGATATGAAACATCCATCTAATATGGTTGAGGCGGTTTCTAAGGTGCCATCTGCTAACTCCACCTCATATTTCACACTTAAGGTTTTAACAGGTAAATTCAGCAATTTGCAAAACTTATTATCTACAAATGATTTATCAGCGCCTGAATCAAAAAGTACTCTTGCATAGACATCATTTATGAGAAAGGTACATGTGATCACGTTATCGTCCTGCACAGCTTCCTTCGCATCCATCCTAAAGACCCTAGCATTGGTCTTCTTTCCTTCATCAGCTTTCTTTGCGAGTTTTGGGCAGTTGGACTTGATATGCCCTTTTTCGTTGCAACTATAGCACGTTGCGTCCTTCAACTTTTTGCAATCCAAGGTCTTGTGTTCCTTGGACTTGCATATACCACAAGCAAAAGTTCTTGACTGAGTCTGCGAGTTCGATTCATATCTCCACTTGCCGAAGTGCTGTTTCTTGCAGATCTTACACTTGGGCTTATCTCCGGATTGATGCCCATCCTTCTTAGACTCAGACCCTTTCTTGTGGTCATTGCTCCCTCGGTGCTTCTTGTTTGACCTTCGTGAATTGTCATCTTCACGTTTCCTTTTCTCGGCATCTGTGTTCCTCAGCGATCTCTGTCTGACCGCATCTAGTGTGAGGGACAATGATATATCAGTTACAGATCTGAAAGTAGTTGGCCGAGAGGCCTTCACGCTTGCCTTTATTTATGGGGCTAAACCCCCAATGAAACGAGCTATTCTTTTGGGTTCCGGGGTCACCAGATACGGAACCAATCGGGACATTGTGTTGAAGCTCGTGAGGTAAGCTTGGCAGTCAAGGTTCTTCATAACCAACGATAGGAAATCAGACTCAATCTTTTCAACCTCATGCTGAGGGCAGTAGTTTTCCCTGATGAGGGCAACAAATTGCTCCCATGTCATGTTGTACAATGGGATCTTCCCAGTGGCTTGAATCAACGATCTCCACCAGGCTAAGGCCTCACCTTTGAATGATTGGGACACAAACTTTACCACATCTTTCTCAGCGCATCCACTGATATCAACAACTGTGTCCATCTCGTCCAACCACGTCATACAATCTATAGCTCCTTTCTCCCCAGTGAAATCCCTGGGTTTGCATGAAACAAAATATTTGTAGGAGCAACCCTTGTCCTGGGTCCCTTGTTTCGGTACGATCTTCAGAGATGGAACACTTTGCTGATTCGAGGACTGACGATCGTCATCAACTTTCTTTGGTTCTTCCTTCTTGGAGGGTGGCTTGCTGTGAGCCTCAGATTGAGTCTTAGGCTTTGAATGAGGTACTGATTGGGCTCTGCTCCTAGTACCGCTTGCTTCACTATACTGCCTATCCAAGGCTTTTATGACAGCATTGTCGATTAATGCTCGGAGTTCAGCACCAGACACATTGAACCTGGTGGTGTCATTATTCTCCCTTGGCTGACTATTGATTTCATCTGAGTCCGCCATTGTATCTTGAACTGTTACATAAAAGATTGACAATAATTTATTTGGGAGTTTATTATGGAATTGCCTTTTAGGGCAATTCATTAACCATGGTAAACATAGACCACATTTGGTTAATTTGTTACTCACACTTATTTAGGATTTTATTATAACTTATCCTAACTATAAAACAATAACGGTATTATTAGTAGCACAAAAGGCCTAGTCACGAGGACATGTTTAAATTATAAGCCATGATTTCAGAGAATCAAGGCATGAAGGTTTGAACATAGTTCTTTACCTTTTTCAGAGAGGGTCGTAGACTATTACTGTCTTTTGTCTCATACGAGGATGAGCAGGGCCCGTAGGCATTATATTACAAATGGATGGTCAACATATAATCATCTTAATTGATGATTTAAACCCATGATTTATATATCATTAGTTTAAGTTAGGAATCTTTTGAAGAATCCTATTAAGAATGACGTGTGTGATTTTAACGAATCACGTCTGCCAGGAGCGTTAACATATTTTCAGATGTTAACAGGGATTTGAATCTTTTTAAACAGGCCTTACCATCTTGGCCAGGTCTTATAATGACATGCAGGCTAGGTTATACCTTTAAGATTCTTAGTTAATATTTAAATAGGCAGATTATTTTTTAAAAGGAATGATTTTGATTTATTTATTTCACGTTTAATATATTTATGCATATAATGACAGAATGAAATTTATAAACTTATCATTCCATTAATCATAAAAAGTACACACTGCCCTAAACGGGTCTTTCAACATAACAACTTGCCCACGCAGGGGTCAAACTAAAATACTAGTCCACGCAGGGACTTAAACAAACAACATACCCTCGTAGGGGTTAACAGAAAGATAGGCCCACGCAGGGGCTCAAAAGATAACCATACCCACGCAGGGTCAAAACAGCATGACAGACCCACGCAGGGGCTCAACTGAAAACAAGGAAAATACAATCAATAATTGAAGGATTCAATGGTCCTTCTTGCTCTTCCCTTTTATTAAACTTGTCAATCTCTGGAAGAAACTTTGTCGCTCCCTGCGATCTCTGTGAAAATCTCGCTCGACTTGGTCCAATCTTTGAAGAATTTCTTCCCGTTCGGTGGGGAAAACCGTGGCGGCTGCGATTGTTGCTGAATTATAGGTCTAGCAGGTATTTGGTACCCATGAGTTGGGTACCCTACTCCCCGAGGAGCTCCATACGGTCCTTCAGGATGAAGGGCGTTATAGTTGGCCGCTACCAAGTATGGGTCGGCTTCAGCGTAATTATAGTTGGTGTGAGCCGGCTGCTCAAACGGGTTGTACGCCATTGAACCAGTGTATACAGGAATCAGGTTATCAAAACCCATCGGTGGTGGCTGCGGTGCAACTGGGTTTGAAGGCCCACCCATTTGCGGGTCTTCATGTAGTGGCGGATAGTGATTGCCACTTGAGTGATGAGGGGTGCTGAAGTGAAAATCCCCTCCACGCGCGGATATTCGCGCGCCTGTCCTCCTACGCCTCGGCGGTTCTGGAGGTGCTTGATGAACGGGCGGTGGCGTGACTGCCACAAAACGTGAATCCCCAGAGGGATCTTGCTGCTGCTGTTGCTGCTGGTGGGGCGATGAATGGTGAGAAGGTGTGAAGTACCATTCATGCTGGTTGAACCTTGCCTGAAAACTGTCTGGACCACCGTAGGGTGATCCGTGAAAAGATGAGCCATCCGAGACCTCGATAGGATGGTTGGGGGTCCCGGTTGCAGGCTCCATAGGGTCGGTGTCCTCATCCATATCCATGGCGTTATCGCCGGAAAAGTGATCCTCTGGTCCCAATGGGTTAAAACCCACTGGTTCTTGAATATAATTTGCCGGGTTGGACCGGCCCTGAAAAACAGGAGTGGGGTTGCCAAAGGAGTTGTGCGAAAGAGATCTCTGGAGAGGTATATATGAAGGCTGTGGGTTATCGGGCTCGTTTTCCGAATGTGGCCCGAAGGAATGGCGGTAAGGAGGTGTTGAGCTGTGTGAAACAGACCGTCTAGCGGGCTCCACATTGGTCCTCCAGTTCTCTAGAGGATCGGCACTCGCAGTGGTAGAAGGAGCTCGCCTGTGCGAAGGCCCGGCTTCGTGATCATTGGGGGCGGTGATTGGCCCCTTGCCTCGTCCTCTTCGTCTGAAAAATCTTGGCGGCATATTTAGACCTGTCAATATAACATAAGATAACAACAAAATATAAAGGACAAAGTTAAGATAAAAACAAAAACATTTTGGATTATTCCTATGTTCTTTGTCTAGACTCGAAAATTTAGGAATGTGCAATTGTGTCATTGAGATTAAACACAAAAGGCTAGTGTTTAATTGACTCAATGTTGGCTCTGATACCAACCTCTCACACCCCGATATTTCCACGTATGACCGGTGGGCCCGGTGGGGGTATCGTGACGTGGTTGGCAACATTACAGTCAAACAGCACAATATTTAAATGCACAGCGGAAGCAAATGAAAGATATATTTCAACCAAATAAAATTGTAATATCATGTATCACAACAGTTGAAACATAATCCACAGAAGGACCAAAAATAAATGGGAAACATTGTTCAACAGTTTGACGTCCAAGCTTGCGAGATTTATTATGGACGCTAGGAGAAAGCCAGCCTAGTTCGCATAGTACCTGCATTGAACCTTTTTAGGAAAATACGTCAGTTTACACTGGTAAATACAATTAACCGACTCATTTTAAAAATGTTTAAAAATTGATTTGGATGCACGTGGCACAAACATTTCATAACTTGGGATAATTATTTAAATATATAAACTTGTAAAAGGATTACATGTTCCTTATGCGTTCAGTAGCCCGGTTCGTGCCGGGTTAAAGATCAATAGACACACCACATTACATATTTATGCACTGACGGGTGTACGCCTACACCCCGCGCTTAGGTCGTGGTCATTTCATAAAATGATGCCAAGGATATCCGGGACATGGTCTTTAACCCCCCAAAGGCGTTAAGCAAACAAAACATATTTAAACGGGTCATCTCGATAATACTTAACCACCAATCGATTAAGGTCGAATGCCCGACCAAGCGGTATTTTATATACCGTACCCCAAGCCCGTATAAGGGAAAATAAGTTAAAAGTATTTACATTTGCAAGTATAATTCACAAATAGCAAATGCGGGTAGCTTTTACCGGGTCTCCTATTCTGGAACAAAGAATCCTAACGGTCTTTAGTTAAGCTTAAGCTTAGACCGGTTAGTTTTAAAGAAAGATACGGTTCGTACGCACGATTAAGCGAAGACCGGAATAGAATGAGATTTAGACCCGAAAAGTTTAAATACTTGTCTTATATGGGTAATTCTAAACACATTCTGGATTTTGAGATAAAAACGATAAGGTTTGACCCGTTTTGACCATTTTATGTAAACTAGTTACATAAACCGAACCGAACGCGTAAGAAGCGTAACGGGTAACCATAGGGGTCCTAAACAGGTTTCCTAAGTTAATATGCCTCAAATATGTTGTGACATCAGTAAGATATCCTTTATTATGCCCGAAACGAATTTAAACACAAACTAGGCCCCGTAGGGGCATTTTGGTCATTTACAAGGTTATAAAAGAGTTCAAGTATTAACCTGAGTTACAGGTCTGATATAATCAGAAAAAATACTTCATTTACTAAGTTATAACAGTAGGGTATTGCATATATGTGAAATTTATCAATTATAACCAAACTATGCACTGTAGGGGCATTTTGGTAATTTCACATAAGCCGAAAAGCTCAAAGCTGAAGTCTGAGTTAAACAACTTTTGCTTACTATTAAAATATTATAATTTACCTAAATTATCAGTAGGTATCAACCCTTGTATGTTTAAAATAGTTTTAGTACATACTATGCGTTAAAAACGCTTAAAAAGGCGATTAGAAGCTGTTTCCGGGTTCTATATAGAAAGCTGATATTTTTATTATCCCAGAAGGTTTAAAATAATTTATTTATCATATGAAATCAATAGCAAAAGGTTTGGGGTCAAAAAGATATGTAAAACTCATTTTATAGCCCAAAAGGGCAAAACCGACAATTACCGAATTAAGCTTATAACTCTAAGTTATGCTCATCCTAAAATTAATTAAAAATCTTCAAAAATCCCAAAATAATATATTACATCAGTGGGTAAAGAGTTTGATATAAAAAAGTGGGTTTAAATAGGCTATATGCTAATTATGCCGTTTAATCGCTAAAGAAGCTTTCTAATTACGCTAATGAGCATAACTCTCAATCTACACCTCAAACTGATGTCAAATTTTGGGTGCAATTTTATAATTCAGTAACTAAGGTTTCTACTCTTTTACAGAGGGTCAACATATAGGCAATTAACGGAATCATGCATATTAATTGGATAACTAATGAACCAAGGTGTATAATCACAGAGGGTTATACTAGCATGTAACCTGGTCCTAAGGAAGCTCTAAGGCATTTCCAAATCATACTAAATCGGGTCAGAACTGAAGTCAAAGCAAAAGTCAAAGTTTTGCGACTTTCGGTTCCAAACCGGGTCTAAACAGAAAATTGTCGGATCAAACAAGCTTAGACCAGTTATTATACTTATTACCAAGTTATATGAGTGATAAAATAGGTTACACGCCTTCTGCATTGTTAATTATGCGTTAATTCGAAGATTAGCATTCTGTTGACTTTTTCTAATCAACTTTGACCCGACAAATGGTCTAGATAGAGTGGGAATCAGAGGGTGCCCTTTTAAGGGTTTAATGCCCACATAATTACCAACTTATAACTACCTTCAATTCGACTAATCACTGGACCATTAATGATTAATCGCGAAGTCAACCGTTAATTACGACGGTTTGACTTTTAAGCTAAAACTAAGTAAAAACTCAACTAAGAAAGGTTAAGCATACTTACAGAAGTCGTATGCACGATTAGGAAGGCTTAGGGTCTGCTCTTAAACTCCAGGAAGCTCCAGAAATGCAGAAGGAATGAGTGATCAAAATGGTTGCAACAAGAGGCCTTTTATAGTGCTTTTGATCTCATAGATCATTGACACACAAGCCTAGCAATGGCCATGGATCATCCACAGATGTCCCCTAGGTCTAAAAATCATGTAGGGGTCGTCCAAAGATGTGGAAAATCGATTTTAAGTCGGTTAAAGTGTTTAAACAGGCTGCTGCCCGAATCACTGTCGCTGGGCACCGCTTATGGACCGTAAGGGGGTGGCTTACGGTCCGTAAGCCTTTTGCAGAGGGCAAAAATTTTTGGCCTTTCAAGCATTCGAAGGGGCAACCATGTATAACGAATTTGGGACATGAATTATCAGTTTGGGGCCTCAACAACATGCTTGAACAGTTATGTACCCTACCATTTTGCAATGTTTTATTGAATCCTTTTGAAAGTGCCGTAAATGAAGGTTTATCGTTCATTTCTTCGTAGGATTCCACTCTTGAAATTATGAATCCATTATTGCTAGAATTCACCGGATTTGAATATATACCAGATGTTTATTAGTCTTGGGATTCATAATGAGGTCGTTCAGAGGTGTAAATTTAACATGACGACACTTTTAAATCCTGCCATACATCTTTAATTGGATCCGGGTTTAATAATATTTTTGTCTTACATGACACGTGTCATTATTCTATTGAACACGAATTTCGAGGTGTTACATGATGGGGGTAGGTGGTGGCACCGGGGTGGTGGGTGGCGGGCGATGCCGGTGATGTCAGGTGGTGGGTGGTGAGTGTAGAAGAGAGAGAGATCTTGTAGAGAGAGAGTGTGTGAGTAGAGATTGTGTATTTGTTGTGTGTATATTTTACATTTAAATACAAATTACCAAAGTACCCTTATTTTATATTTGTAATTACCAAAATACCCTTTCAGTTGATGTAGGATCGTGAAACGACCTAACGAGTCGATCAGAAGAGTTCTCAGACAGAATCAGAGGCAGAATTCATTGATTCTGTCTTTGTTTAGCTTGAATTCACTATTAATTGTCTTGTTTATTGATCTAGAAGCAATTTACAGCACGTAGACACTTCGACAACACCTCGGTGTCGGAATCAAGAAGGTTACAAATGAAATCGCATCTAGGGAATTTATAGGGGTTGCTATTCCGTTTGAAAGTGGCATGACATGCTTCAAACGGAATGGCACTCCTCAAACGGAATTAGCTCAATCACGTCTAAAACCTACCCTATTTCTCGTATAATGTGCCCTAAACCTTTTTAATACAAACAAGACTCGAACGAAGATGACGTCGACAGACAACTGCACCAACAGACTCCCCCTTGAATGTTGACGGAATCTTCAGTGAGAGTCTTCAACATGACGATTCTTCAATCTTGATCGGTCTTCTTTCTTTCTTAGCATGTACCAGGATCTTCTCTTTGGCTCTAACCTCGTCAGACTCCCCCTCTCATCATGATGGGATCGCCGTCTGGAATTAGTTATCACCTTGAGATCACATCCTGGCTTTAATTCTATTCAGTTCATCTCCTGCACAAATTTTCTCACCACCACATAAGTTTTCACTTAAATCAATAAGAAAAACTTACTAGTAATAGTTACTTCAAGTTCAAATTAATGACCCTGATTAACTAATCTCAACTTCTTTCTTAAAATAAATTCCTTCATTTAAGCACTCACTCCCAACCCTGTTTATCATGTTCAGCATTTGAAATTTTGAATATCAGCTCTCCAACATCCGTTGTCTAAAATCTTTTTGGATTTTTCAAAATTAAAGCTAAACTAATTGTAAAACAGAAATGAAATGCAATAAAGAAATATATACAGACAATATTTTTGAGAGTTTGCGTAAGAGGATCATATCAGTTTTTGACCATTCACTAGCACCGTTAAGCTTTAAACATTTTAAGTTCTAAACGATTCACGTTGATTGGCGATATTGTTGTCCACTTAAACTCAATCTAAAAACTTTCGAAATGCTTATCGATACGTTAAGGTATATTAATTTTGCACTAAATTCTTATGGACCCCACGATCTCAGCATATCCCCTCATCATGCAATACACTGACTCAAGTAATGCCTTTAGACTTTTATCGACTGTAAATGGTGCGAAAACAAAGCAGAATGTTTAAACATTAACAACCAGGTCGATACTTCCGTATACGCAGAGAAAGTCCAATGTTTAAACAAAATAAGAAAAATAAAACAAGTTGAAGTTTTTTAGGCTTTAACCACCAGGTCGATACTCCCGTATACGCAGAGGTGATCCAAAGCTTAAACGAAACACCAAAGAAAATAAAGCAGAACGTTTAGGCAATAACATCCAGGTCGATACTCACGTATACGCAGAGAATGTCCAATGCTTAAACAAAATAAAGAAATAAAACAAGTTTAAATCTTGCAAAATGAAATACACAAAATCACAGTGATTTTTCAGCAAAGTTGTGAAAGTTCACAGACTTAACCAGTTTTATGTCTTTCGACAATCAGCGATTACTGAGTAGGCACACAATCAAGAAGGACAAAACTAAGTACTATGCTTTCAACCGTGTTTCCCACTAGAACTAGGCATTTTCATTTAGGTTTGTATCGTTATCGTAAATCTACTAGTCTAGTTGAGCCTATCGTCACATCTTTAGTGAGACCGTTTATCACATTTTTTCTTTCCATATCTTTAGCATGCTGTGATGTCCACTGATGTACTATCATTTCCTCTTTTATACACCAAACCTCATTTTGAATTTTATCATGTTTTCGGATTTTTCAAATTTTCTAATGTTTTTGGATTTTCTGAAAAATTTCTTACTCCCCCTAAAATTCAAACACAATTAAAGGAAATTTGAAAACTAACTGTACCACATGTAGGATCGTGAAACGACCTAACGAGTCGATCAGAAGAGTGCTCAGACAGAATCAGAGGCGGAATTCATTGATTCTGTCTTTGTTTAGCTTGAATTCACTATTAATTGTCTTGTTTATTGATCTAGAAGCAATTTACAGCACGTAGACACTTCGACAGCACCTCGGTGTCGGAATCAAGAAGGTTACAAATGAAATCGCATCAAGGGAATTTATAGGGGTTGCTATTCCGTATGAAAGTGGCATGACATGCTTCAAACGGAATGGCACTCCTCAAACGGAATGGCACTCCTCAAACGGAATGGCACTCCTCAAACGGAATTAGCTCAATCACGTCTAAAACCTACCCTATTTCTCGTATAATGTGCCCTAAACCTTCTGAATACAAACAAGACTCGAACGAAGATGAAGTCGACAGACAACTGCACCAACAGTTGACATACAATATGGATAATATGGATGGAGTTAAGCCCGTGGAGCAAACTGGCGACAAGACCGAAACATCAGGGAGTAAAATGGCTATTTTTAAAGGATTGGGGCAAAACCGTTAAAACGATCAAACCACAGGGAGCAAAACAGAAGTTTACTCATATATATATATATATATATATATATATAGGATAAGGATCCGTTAGGAACCACCCTTTATTGCGAGAACCAGTGTGAACACATGGCAAAATTGTAATTATGTGATATTTATTACAAAACACGCTCCCCTCTTCTCATCACTCTGTTCACGATCTACAGCTTTTAATTAGGGTTTCATTCATCAGATCAGATTGTTGTATACATTGCAGATCAGATTGTTGTATACATTGACGAAGACGGCCGACGGCGTTCACGTAACTCACCGGAGTTCACGGCGGCGACATCCAGGCATGGTGTTTCCGGCGGCATTCACAACGAACAACCCACCATTTCCACGCTCTACATGGCATCCTCTGATTCATCACGTGTCGAACCTCACACATATGATGTTCCTCCTCATACAGTCTCTGATAATCCTCCTCATACATCTGATGTTCCTCCTCATACAGTCTCTATACAGTCTCTGATGTTCCTCCTCATACATGGCATCCTCTGTTGGTCCATCTTCTGATAATACAGTTCATAGTCACAAGATACCTACAAATACAGAACATCAAGAGTTGCAATTCATTCAATTTGTGACTAAAGGTATTATGTTGAGTGTAAATGATGTATATACTTTGCAAATCATTATATTTACTGTAAATGATGTTGTATTAATTATATGCACATGTGCATTATGTTTACTGTAAATTATATTGTATTAAATTAAATGCACATGTGCATTATGTTGAAAACTAAACTATATCGTTGATGTATGTATTCTAAACAAGTGCCTTATGGATAACTATCCAATTATGTACATAATGGCAGCAAACAAAGGGTCTTGGGTGGCAGACAACTACAAAAAAATAGGGGAGGTGACTGTATGAGATTGGCAATGGAAGAACAAGCCGACAATCGGGGAGGCATGGGTGGAGTATATGCAGCTTTTGGCACTGCTGAAAGATGAAAGACACCCGGATGAAGATGGGTCAATATGGGTGGGGTTGGCACTCGGAAAAATAAGTCGACTTTCAATGTTAAACCCTTTAGATAGGATTTATGTGTCATAAGCGGGGACCCTCGAGTGGCTTTGTAATGACCTGGAACGGTTGGGCTACACCTAAAGCCAATATGTTAGCATGGAAAGGCGTCGAAGGCAGGTTATCGACAAAGACAAAACTGTAAAAAAAAGGGGAATTCATATCAGCAACACATTATGCCCCGGTTGTGGATACGAGCAAGAAACTGTTGAACACATCCTCATTTCGTGTTTGATGTCGAAAACGCTATGGTGGATGGTTGGAGCATGGCTGGGAGTAAAAGATTTACATTCTTACTGAACAGTGGCAGATATTCTCTCTTTTTCCTGGAAGTTGGATATTTCTAAGAAGAAGAAAAAGGCAGTCAACTGCATAGTGATAGTTACATTATGGATCATATAGTCGAGAAGAAATGAGAAGGTATTCAAAGTCGTGCAGTGTTCAAATGCTATAAGGCTGGAATAAGTCAGTGAGTGTACTCTGTTGTGGATGAAAGTCATAATCAATACGGAGAATTTAGTGATTGAAGAGTGGTACACCAGTGGTGTGAATGTAATAGAAAAATAGGATTTTATATGTTTATTGTAAGCGTACTTCTCTAGTTCATGTCTAAAGTTATGGTTTGACAATTACATTATGTATACATTTGAAAAATATAGGATGATAAGGGTGATGCAGACGAGAGAAGATTTCAAAAACTATTCCAGAGACATACGAGAGACATACGTCTATTTATCGGTGAACCTGATTCAGACATTATATTACATACAATGAAACCCCAATTTGCCAACCTCAAAGACTTTTATTTTGATTACGTTATAGTTGATAACGAGCTACAATCGTTCTTAGATGTTCAACCAGACGTCGTAAATCGACCAACCAAATTTATGAATCTTGAATTAACTATTTATGACGATAAACAAATTCCAATCAGTATTCATTTTGATTCTGTTTTTTTAGTTGTCATGATTTGGATTATCGAATTTACGTTTTGATTATATTTTTTAGTTGTTTTCATATGCATTACCAAACTTAATGTATTGACAGAAAGATGCACATGTGCATACATGTTTTTCTGTTTAACTTAACATGGGTATTTGATACGGAAAAAAAAGATGCACATGCGCAATATACGTGTTCTAATAATGCTCATGTGCACCCATACATATTTTTTAACAACATACAAGCACCGCTTTGATACGTATATACATCGCTTTAATATACATAATACATCCTTTGATATACATAATACATCGACATATGATTATTATTTTGAATAATGCACATGTGCATCCATACATAATTTATCCTATACAACTACTGTCAACCAAATATACCCACACCACATCAGTTAGCCACTTACTACTTCCCAAACAAAAAAAAAAAAAAACAAAAAAAAAAGAAAAAAACAAACACTACGAGTTTCATGTCCTGGAATCACCCACATATAACATCCATAACATCATATTGTCTGTTCCTTTTTCCAGTTGTTGAGCACACCCCAACATTCCTATTGCTTCAACGCCTCTTCGTTTAACATCTGCTTAACTCTTTCATCTGTTAATCCATGTATTTTTTTTCCATCGATGATCTACAATGAGGATGTGTATCAACATTAATTTATGATCAACTTATAAAATATCCACACATGCATCATTATAGACATGTGCGTAAACATTAAATACCTTAAGAACCTATGTTGACAAATTATGCACACGTGCATATTAACATATTCTGTCAATCTATGCACATGTGCATAACTATATATCACACAATTATACCTTATTAACATATTCCTAGATGAAATACATGTTAGCATAACTGTGCATAACTATATAGATCAAATTCATATGCATCAACATTATCTACCTTGTTAAACTATTATTGCAAACTATGCACACGTGCATATTAACCTATTATAACAATTTATGCACATGTGCATAACTATATAGATCACAAATGTAGTTTATTATCCTGTTATGTGTAATCATATTCTGTCAAGCTATGCACATGTGCATAACTATATATCACAACCTAATCAACATGTTCTGTGTAAGCATGTTCTGTCAGAAAATATGCACATGTGCATATCTATATAGATCACAACACTACCTTATTATCCTGTTCCGTGTAAGCATATCCTGTCAAAATATGCACATGTGCATAACTATAGCTACGCACATGTGCATTAACATGACATAACTTATCAACACTTATAATTCAGTAAAAAAAAACCCTAACACTTACCAAATCAAATTTCGTGTTGCCCGTTGATGTGTTCAAAATGCAACATATAAAATTCATCAACTGTGGCATAAAACTAACCCTTTTTTAGTACTAATGTTGGAAAAAGTGTGCTTTTGTCTTCCTTTTGTATTTTCAGGATTAAATGAGCTCAAATTAACAAAAGAAGCAAAAAGACATCAAAATCTAACATAAATATAACAAAAGGAACAAACGTGGCATGCCCGACCCCCATCGACAACAACTCCCAAAGCAAAAACAAGAAGAAAGCTGAGCATGGGGCTGTGCCCAGCTGAGCATGGGGCTGTGCCCAGCCCGACACGGGGCGTGCCCAGCTCGACACAGGGCGTGCCCAGCTCAGCACGGGGCCGTGTCCAGAATGGTCAGCCCTGGCACAAAAGACAAACCTTTAGAAGCTTCTATTGCCCACCACGGGGCCGTGCCCAGCGGACACGGGGGCGTGGCGAAAGTACAGCAGGCGCATTAATTGTAATTGCGAATTACAATTAATGAAGAGAGAGAGTGTCAGACGGACACGGGGGCGTGCCCAGCGGACACGGGGGCGTGTGGAGCTAATAAAGACAAACTGTATTAATGAAGAAAGAGAAAAGGGTGGACACGGGGCCGTGTCCAGCGGACACGGGGCCGTGTCCAGGCTTCTGTACAGGCTATAAATAGGAGTGCTTGGCTCAAGCTCAAACCATCCCTTGGCACACCACCTCTCTCACACTTCATCCACCACCCACCACCATCATCCACCACCATCATCCATTGTCCATCGTAGAGTGTGTGAGTCGTCTCGGGATCCAAGATTGATCGTAAGAGTTCTTGACAATCAAGGCCATGTTTGCCTAAGTCTCTTACATCACTTGGTGAAGACAAAGTGTCTAGTATAATACTTTTTATTTCTAATCTTTTGCACTTTTTATTTGGTTTTGTATTAATGACTTTAATAACTAGTTACTTATGTTGAAGGTGATCTTTCCTTATCGTTTGTCCGTGGTGTCTTGGCATTATTTTACTGTCTATATAAAATAAAAGATTTTCACCATTCATATCTCCACGGTCTATATGGAGGTATGTTGGCTACCTGGTCGGGGGTTAAGGGAACGGTTTGGTAAAGGTCTTGCCATTGTTCAGCGTTTAGAGGTCCTGCAATGGACCTGGGTCAAATTTAGTAGGACCTCCTTCAATACTTCACGGTATTGGATGGCGGGGGTCCAAACTCTTTGACCCCCTCATAAGTTAACTACTATTAATACTATAACCCGGCTATTTAGGACTGTATCCCTGCTGACTCAGACTACTTAGTCGAGGGTAACGTCACCGCCAAAAGCGGGGCCTACCACAATACTGCATTAATAACTTAATTCATTATCTTCCAATAATCCACCCCTTTAGGATTGTATCCTTGCTGACTCAAACTACTGGGGTGAGGGTAACGTCACCTTCAAAAGAGGGGCCTACTACAATAACTAAGATAATCTCTTAATTATGTGCAAAAGTGCGGAAATAATCAAAGGTTATACTAGATACGAGTCGGAACCAAGTGATTCATCTTGTCTATCTGTTTTTCTTTTATTTTTATTTTCAGCATTTTAGTTAGTTTTTATTTTTTTTTTTAGCTTAAAACATTTTTCTAAACTTTTATTTTGATTAGACGTTGAGGATAAACCGGTACTAAAAGCTCTTGTGTCCTTGGACGACCTCGGTATCTTACCAACGCTATACTACACTCAACGATGGGTGCACTTGCCCATATGTGTGTTTAGTGTTAGTGAAATATCGTGTTTTATAAATTTAAAACTTGGTTAAAATAAGTGTTAAAAAGGGCTTAAAATATACACCTAATATATATAACACTTCGCACGCATCACCCGTCATATCTAGCATTATTCACATAACATTATTCATCAAGAAAAACTACATGAACAAACACATAACTACCACAATACATATAGTTCTATCACAACATTCGCCCCTGTTCACTCAAAAAATCATATATATAACACAATTTTCAATAATGCAGATATGAAACAGATATAAAACGGCTGCTTAAGTGTCATAATCACATAATAACATATCTGAATCGATGATTAAGAGTTGTATTGTCATATACGACTACAAAACAAAGTGTATGAACTTACAAATTCACAGAACGGCGCAACAACGAATCGTGATTCCGTTAGACGACATATGTTCTTCAAATTATCCCTATAACCTTGATGATTATGATCGTTTTGCCCTAATTTCGAATCGAAGAGGAATGTGCGATCGATGATTATGTTCTTATTGCACTAATATTAAACATACGACGAATTTTGATGACGAACTGCTGATATTGTGGAGCGTCGAACTTGATTTTTTGTGAATCGCTATGATGAATCGCAGATTGATGATGCTTGTGGGATTGTCGGACGTGATTACTTGATAGATTGTGATTTATTTTTTGTTTGAAGTCCAGTAGTACAGGATGCAGGGAGATGAGCGACTAATTTACAAGTTTTATGTATTTTCAAAATTGCCCCCTGTTCACATTGGTTCTCGCAATAAGGGTGGTTCTCACATGAACCTTACCCTATATATATATATATATATATATATATATAGGGGACTGCTAAAATGAGAACCACCTCTAGTTGTAAGAACCGTGAGAACTACACCGTACGGGGCGAGGTGGACCAAATTTTTTTTCTTAAACGTAGATACATGTATTATAAACACATTTGCAAAAAAAATTCAAAAAAAATGTCAGGTGTGTAGTTTTGAGCACCCAAAGTTTGCGTTTACGGGACCCGTAAATTTTATTTAAAATTTACGGTACCCGTAAACACAAACTTGTGGTGTTCAAAACTACACACACGACATTTTTTGGTTCTCGCAATAAGGGTGGTTCTCACATGAACCTTACCCTATATATATATATATATATATAGGGGACTGCTAAAATGAGAACCACCTCTAGTTGTAAGAACCGTGAGAACTACACCGTACGGGGCGAGGTGGACCAAATTTTTTTTCTTAAACGTAGATACATGTATTATAAACACATTTGCAAAAAAAATTCAAAAAAAATGTCAGGTGTGTAGTTTTGAGCACCCAAAGTTTGCGTTTACGGGACCCGTAAATTTTATTTAAAATTTACGGTACCCGTAAACACAAACTTGTGGTGTTCAAAACTACACACACGACATTTTTTTTTACAAATGTGTTTATAATACAAGCATCTACGTTTATGAAAAAAAAATTTGGTCCAACTCGCACCGGATAGAAAAGTTCTCACGGTTCGTACAACTGGAGGTGGTTCTCATTTTAGCGGTCTCCTATATATATATATATAGGATAAGGATTATGTGAGAAGTAGTAGGCTATTTGAGAAACTTGAGAAGCATTCTGGACCACACATTTTACTTAAGCAAAAAAATGTAAAAAAAATGCAATTTTTTTTTTTTTGGAAAAATCGCAGCTTTTTCTTTAAGGATCTAATTTTTTACTTTTTTTTTAATTTTTTTTTTGGATTTATACATATGTGTATATTGTTAATCTTCTAACTATACATATATGTATATTTTCAATTATACATATATGTATATACATGTTTAAAATTGAAAAATAAGTGTTATTTAGGGTTTAGCATTAGTATTTAGTGTTTAGCATTAGGGTTTAGGGTTTAGCTTTATGGTTTAGGGTTTAGCTTTAGGGTTTAGTATTAGGGTTTAGCATTAGCGTTTAGTAATAGTATTTAGGGTTTAGCATTAGGGTTTAGCTTTTGGGTTTAGCATTAGGGTTTAGCTTTAACTTTTGGGTTTAGCTTTATCTTTAGGGTTTGCATTAGGGTTTAGCATTAAGGGTTTAGCTTTAGGGTTTAGTTTTAGCTTTAGGGTTTAGCATTAGAGTTTAGCTTTAGGGTTTAGAATTAGGGTTTAGCATTAGGGTTTAGAATTAGGGTTTAGCTTTAGGGTTTAGCATTAAGGTTTAGCTTTAGTGTTTATGGTATAAGGTTTAGGATTTATAACACATATTTTTTCAATTTTAAACATGTATATACATATATGTATAATTGACAATATACATATATGTATAGTTAAAAGATTAACAATATACACATGTGTATAAATCCAAAAAAAAATTTAAAAAAAAATAAAAAATTTAATCCTTAAAGAAAAAGCTGCGATTTTTCCAAAAAAAAAAAATTGCATTTTTTTCACATTTTTTGCTTAGGGAAAATGTGTGGTCCAGATTGCTTCTCAAGTTTCTCAAATAGGGTGGACTTCTCTTAGGATCCCTACCATATATATATATATCATCATCATCATCATCATACTCAGTATATCCCACCAATAGCAAAGCTAAGGTAGGGTCTGAGGAGGGTGAGATGTAGACAGCCTTACCTCTACCCCATAGGAATAGAGAGGCTGCTTCCAATGAGACCCCCGGCTCGATTGTAGTTTTGTATCAAGCCTTGGACATAAGGCACATAACACTCGGCAATTGAGACAAACACCGATTAGTGCATGTACCCCCTTGTCTTTTGGCTATCAACGCCACCACATGATGCATGATTAACCATCCCCCTCTTTTAACGTTATTTTCACAAAATTAGTAAAATAACGTTAAAATTAGTGCACTTTCACTTTTGCCCCCCGAGCGCCCACACACATATATATATATATATATATATATATATATATATATATAGAGAGAGAGAGAGCGGCTAACATACATTATGAGTAATCGTACTTCACGTACGGGACAATCGTGACCGTCAGATCCATGCGTGATTATTTTCAGTTTCAGATCCATGCGTGATTATTTTTCAGTGTTTGATACATGAGTCATTTGCGTGATTATTTAACACAAGCGTAATTACTTCAGTGGCTTATTATATACATGCGTGATTATTTGATCCATGCATGATAATCACAAAAAACTGATCCATGCGTGATAATCTGCTCCATGCGTGATAATGACACAAAATCTGACGGTCAGGATAGTCGCGTACGTGAAGTATGATTAGGGCTTTTGTACATTATACTTTCTCTCTCTCTCTCTCTCTCTATATATATATATATATCTTGAGAATGCTAAATATTGCGAGAACCGTGAGAACATAAAAAAACCAATCAAAACCAATTTTTTTAATACAAACCTCATTGTAATTAAAATACAACATCAAAAAAAGAATTTACAACATCAAATAATTCATTTCTTCTCTCAAAATCACTTTTATTAGAATTTTTACACATGTGTAAATATAACAAATTTACACATGTGTAAATGGCAAATTTACACATGTGTAAATTTTCTTTATTTACGAATTCACGTAAATTTAAACGTATAAATGAAATTTATAACATTAAATTCGAATAATATAAAATGGAAAAACCATAGCAAATTATTGGAGGAAAATGGCTATTTTTAAAGGTTTGTGGAAAAATTGTTAAAGTGACCAAACCACGGGGAGCAAAACGGAAGTTTAAGCAGAATTAATTTTCTGTGTTCTTTAAATGCTCCTTGGGACCCTGTTCCTGGTCTCCACACGCTGATATTTTTACATGTCTTGTCAAGAGGTATACATGTGACTTATCATATTTTTTTTAATTTATTGTAGATGTTAAAATATGGGTGATACTATACACACCCCCCTATTTACTAATTACACCCCCTATAAAAACATCACATCCATCAATCCATCCATCAATCATTTCCTTTTTGTTTTTAGTCTTTTTTGTCTTTTTGTTGTCTTTTTATTATATTTTAGTGTCTTTTTGTTATTATTATTATTTACTATTAGTTTTTTTTTTTGAACGGCAAATTTGGATCACTGGAGTATCATCGTGCCCCCTTGTGGGAATCGAACCCAGGACCTATTAGTCCCAAAGTCTTATCCCACCACCAAAATGCCACTAATTATTATTATTATTATTATTATTATTATTATTATTAAAATTGAAAAAAAAAACCGTGTAAAGTTGATATGTTATCCTCAGATTATTGGTGCATTTTATTTTATTTATTATTTTTTTTTTGAACGGCAATTATTGGTGCATTTTTTTTTTGAACGGCAATTATTGGTGCCTCAAATAACCGTGTAGTTGATATGCATTCTTATTCACTTACTTCTTATTCACTTACTTCTTATTTCACTTACTTCTTATTAGTTTCTTCTTAAAAGAGGAGCTTCGGTAGTAGCCTTCGCTCTCTACAGTTAAAGAGATGTCTGGATTTTCAACAGATCAGGTATAGTTTTTAATTCCCATGTTTCAAGTTTCAACTTAGTTATATAATCTAGCTAGGTTAAGGGTCTTGTTTTAGTTTAAATGAGTTTGTTTGGATAATATATATTTTGTAACTACTCAAGCTTGTTCACCTAATATTTTGTAACTAATATTAGTTCACTTTTAGGTGTTCAAGTCTCGTGAAGAGTTGATGGAATGGGTTAGAAACACCGGACGTAGTCTTGGTTACGCTATTGTGACTAAAAGATCGATAGCTAAAAATGGCTACGTGTCTAAAGTTGTACTTATGTGTGATCGTGGTGGTGTGTATAAATCAGATAAAGATTCAAGTAGAGAGACCGGCACTAGAAAGATAAATTGCCCGTTTGAAATGGTAGGGAAATTTTCAAAAAAGAATGGTTCTTGGACGTTAAAAGTAAAACCTGGTGAGCATAATCATCCACCCGGAGAATATATGGAGGGACACCCAATCCTCAAACGATTGACACCTAATGAACACCAAAAGTTAAAAGAAAAGTTTACTACAAAAGTTAAAAGCATTAACCAATCCAAGTATACCTTTTGTTGAAGAACCTGATGTTAAAAAAAATACTCGTGGACGACCAACTACAAAATCCAAACAACAAACAATACCGAACCCTGCAATTGCTAAACCGCCCCCTCAACGAAGCTACTCTCAGAAGCCTCCAAGGCACAGTTCATTTACGAACTATCAAGAGCAGGATTACACTCAAGAACCTGGAAGGCATAGTTCATTTACGAACTATCAAGAGCAGGATTACACTCAAGAACCTGCAAGGCATAGTTCATTTGTGAACTCCCAAGATCATGATTACACTCAAGAGCCTTGGAGACATAGTTCATTCGGGTATCTAGAGACTGCTGATTATGTTGGTTACATCAGTCCAGACGTGAACTATCAAGTGCCTGGTGAAACAAGTTCATTCATAAATCAAGATATTTACGGAAAAAAACCATTCAAGGACGATCCTGGTGAACCAAGTCCGTTCATGACACAAGATACAGACGGACAAGGTTTTTTTACCAACCTTTTAAACACACCGGGATATGATTTCATGGGGTTGACCCAAGATATTGTCGGACAAAGTTCTTTCGCCAACTCTACAAGTGCGCCAGGCTATGACTTCATGGGGTTGAACCAAGATCAAGCATCACAGGTGATACACAACTATATTCATCTAATTCCAAAAATCTTCCATGCGTATGTTACACGCATACATAACGTGTTAGGTGATGGAAATTGTGGGTTTCGGGCGACAGCTTCTGCTCTCGGGTACGGTGAAGATGAATGGTTATTTATCCGGAGATCACTGTTGGAAGAGCTACTCGAGTTTAGAAATAAGTACACTAAGGCTTTCTTAGGCTCATTCAAAGATGTGTTCACGTCCTTGGCTTGGTCAGGATCGGGGTTTGCACCTGAAAAACACTGGATGATTATGCCAGAGGCAGGATTCTTGATTGCGAACAAGTTTAATGTGATCGTTCATTTTTTATCTCAAGAAAAAAGAAACAGTTCTACTTGTTTTTCGCTTTGGAGAGGCCCTCACGAGTTCCCAGAAAAGAAAATAATTACAATTACACACGTGAATGGTAACCATTTTATAATGGTAGAATTGCAAGGAGAGTATCCAATTGCCAGCACAAACAACCTATGGAAATAAATGAGAGAAAATGATGCAGCTGGCTGGGAGAATATATTTGAATCACGTCAAAATATGTATAAGTCTTGGATAGCACAACCTGCTACATTTGGGGGGTGTATCGATTAAACCTCTGTATGTAAATTATTAAATGATAATAATTTTGTAAAAAAGTACTTATTTTTATATAGCTTTTGTTACAGCTACAAATATAATTTGATAAATTATAACAATAAAAACTAATAATAAATACTATATCATTACTACTACTAATAATAATAAATATAATAATAATAAATATAATAATAATAATACTAACTAATTAAATAATAAACAAATACTAATTAATAATAATAATAATACTAACTAATTAAATAAATGAATAATAATAATAATAATAATACTAACTAATTAAATAAATGAATAAAAAAAGACAACAAAAAGACAAAACAGGCTAAAAACAAAAACCAAATGATTGATGGATGTGATATTTTTAATAGGGGGGGTGTAATTAGTAATTAGGGGGGTGGGAATAGAATGAGCCTAAAATATATATATCTATATAAAACTATGAATGATATATATATATATATATATATATATATATATATATATATATATATAGGATAAAGATAGATAAAAAACCCTCAAATTCTTAGAAAACTCTGGAAACCCAAATGGGAACCCATTTTTACCCCACTTCCCGACATTTTTTTTTTTTGAAAAAAATTACACATGTAATATACATGTTTTAGAGTGTTTTGGTCCAAAAAAAACAAAAAAGCGCCGAAGGGATTTTTTTAAAAAAAATAAACAAATTTCAGCCATGTCCGGTCGACTAACATGTGTTAGCCAAAAATGACAGAATTTGCTGAAATTTTTTTTTTTTTTTTTTTTAAAAAGATCCCCTCGGCGCTTTTTTGATTTTTTTGGCCCAAAACTCTTAAAAACATGTATATTACATGTGTTAATTTTTTCAAAAAAAAAAATGTCGGGAGGTTGGGTTTTCTAAGGTTTTTCATATATATAGGGTTTTCTACCTAGCCTTGCCCTATATATATATATATATATATATATATATATATATATATATAGGGTGAGGTTCTAGCGTGAACAACCTCCTCTGCGTGAACTGCGTGAACATATCTGAACCGTTGATTAATATGATCTTGATAATTAATTTAGTGGCATAATTGTAATTAATATGTTAATTTTTATTGTTTTATTAAAATCAAAAGGGTAAAATTGTAATTAGGTTAATTAATATATTTAAAAAAATTTCAAGATTCTTTCCATAAACAAGTTGAAATCCCGTGATATTTTTCACTTCCTAAAATAATGTCATCCTCCCTTTACATTGAAATATCCACCGCTATGTGTCTCTATTCACAATCGGCGACGGGAGAAAGGCTATCATCGGCGGCGGTAGATTGTTATTGGCCGGAAAAATTTCATCTTCATCAATCAAAGGTACAGAATGAAAAAACCTCTTCTTTAATTGTTTCAAACACTAGTTGCATGTTCCGTTGCTTTACTGAATGAAGTTATAACACCAATCGGAAGTAGTGATTGAATGTTTTTGTTATGAAAGTGGTTTACTTATTGGAATTATTGTACAATGTTATGGTTATAAGTAGGATTTAATGGATTCTGAGTATGATTACGTTGAATCTGTGAGAATCGAATTAGGGCTTGAATGTTTGAAGATTTTATTTGCAATTAGGGCTTGAGTGTTTTGATGTTGTTATTGTTTGTAAAATGTTGTAGGTAGGTTGGTTTGTTTTATTAAATTTGTAAACAATCAGTACACCTGTGTATGTTGTTTAGTTCGAGATGTACACTGGTGTACATAGGGATACTTTTATTATATTTGTTCTGTGTGTTGATTTTGTGTACTTAAAAGTTTTGTTAATCACAAGTAGGGGTTTATGCCATGGTTTTAACTGATCTAGAAGTAGTTTTCCAAAGTAGTACACATGTGTATGTTGTTTAGTTCGAGATGTACACTGGTGTACATAGGGATACTTTATTTATTTCTGTTTTGTGTGTTGATTTTGTTTACTTAAAAGTTTTGTTAATCACAAATAGGGGTTTATGCCATGGTTTTAACTGATCTAGAAGTAGTTTCCAAAGTACACATGTGTACATGTGTACCCAAAATTGTGTGATCATATGAATATGAATGGCATGAAAAATGTGTACACCTGTGTATCTGTATGAAACTGTGTAATCATATTGACAAGTGATATGTTATGCCTACTATGTAGTTGGCTGCCTTTGTAAGTGTTATTTTTTGGGTTGAATAATGATGTTACATTTGTGTACCATATCGTGATGTCACTGCAACGGTGAAAGTTTTACGTATTAGTAATTTCATTTGTGTTTACATTTTGTAGGTTCGAAACGTAACAATGAGAAGTGGGATAGTGGGTTCCCACTAACCCATAGGGAGAAGAAGGCGTGCTTGACGAATTTGAGGAAAAAGTACGCAATAAAGCTAGTTACTTCAGAGGCTAACAAGCACCGTAGTCGCGTGTTGGATGAAGCAGCCGAACATGAAAAGACGCACGGAATAGGTTGCTTTTAGCACGTCTATATTGGTTAACAATAGTTAACGTTATTTTGGTTTGAATTTTTCGTATTCTGTCTTTAGCACTTGTGGTGATTGCTATAGTAGAACCGTTTGATGGTTTGGTAGTTTGTTACTTTTATGAAACATTGTAATAATATTTTATCACACATTAGTAAAGTTATTTGGGCTGTCAAAGTATTTGAAAGGTTGGTTATGTACGTATAGTGTGGGTAATTTTCTTGAATGTAGTTAAAGGGTTTCTTATAGTAAAAAAATGAGCAGAGTTGTAACATGTGTAAACCAGTTACACATGTGTACTTATGATGTAAACATACAATACACATGTGTACGAACATAATATCATACCAGTACACAAGTGTACAGTTTTCATGTTATGATTTTTCCAACAAAATGGAATGGTGATTAAGTCTTTGTGGACGTTTTTTTTTCTAACAAACAGGAATGTTATTGTAAGTGATTACAGGTTGTATAAGTACACAAGTGTATGCTTTTCATGTTATGATTTTTCCAACAAACATGAATGTTGATCAGGTCTTTGTGGAGGTTTTTTTCTAAGAAAAAGGATGAATGTTCAGCAATGTAGTCAAAACGACATCAATTTAATTACATAAAATAAACATTCAAGTTCTCAGTCAATATTCAAGACGTAATTGGAACATATTCGCCGGAAATTTATTCCGGCATAATTTTCGATTTCCGGCGTCTGAAGGCGAATTAAGCAAAAAAGATGAATGTTACTGCTGATATCCCGCGATTAGAGAAGACTTACTCAGCAAAAATAAAAAAACGGCGATATTTTCAGGTCCAAGTAAAGGTTGATGTCCAGCACGATTTCAGGTTTTTGAAAGAAGACGATGTCCGGCGATCTAATGGTTAAAAAACGTGAACTGTGCATGATATTTATCATCTAGAATCGTGAATCATGAAGATATCCTTTACGGAAGAAATTGTAACTGAAGATTATGATATGAAAAGATTATGAAATATATTTTTGATAAATATAAAATATGTTAAGATAATCTTTACTAAAAAAATTGAAATTTAAGATTCTATAATTCTCCATGTTTACGGAATTGTAACTGAAATTATGATATGAATTTGAAATTAATAAGATAATAATTAAAAATCAATATTTATATGAAGTTACAATCTTACCCCTATCAACTGGATATGAAATCAATGGTTCAAAAGAGTTCACGCAGTTCACGCTGGAGAAAATGTTCACGTTTGAACCTAATCCTATATATATATATATATATATATATATAATTGAAAATCCCAAGTAGTATCTTAAAAAAAAACTAATAAGTATACCCGATACCCACATGTATGCTTGATACCGAATTTCAAATTACCAAACAGTTACGCGACGGATAATGAACTGAGTATGGGGCTTGGTTAATCATAGCCGGCGAACTAGAATCCTGCTAGAGAGCAATAATACGAATACCAAAAAAGCATCAAAACGTACATGATTTGATTGCCTTATGGAGTTTTATTAGTTTTTATTACTATTATTTTTGAACTGTGATATATTTTTATTAGAGGAGTGGGGGTGCGCTGTGATGAAGCGTGATGAGTGGGTGACCATGTGTGGAACATCGTCGCCGGTCGTTGTGACCACACGTGCTGGTGACCATGTGTGAAAGTTGAAACGTTACCGCTGAGAAGTTACCATTGGGGGTGTTGATTGGGTGTGGTGAGTGATGGACACCCCCACTAAAATCCATCACTAGTGATGGAACCAAGTTTGATGATGTGGCGGAACATGATTGGGTGTGATGAGTGATGGAAAGTGAAGCACCCCCACCCCTTAAGGAGAAAGCTTTTACACTCTGTTCCCGAGACTCATTTAACAGAGGGTGGGGAGGGAAAAGAGATGAAAATATTAAAAACCATGTTCCCGAGTTTCATTTAACAGGGGGAGGGAAAAGGGAAGAAAATATGACCAAATATGACCATATATTCATCCTCCCAAATTGGAGAGATTATGAGAGAAAATTTTCCTTCCCCTCTCCTCCCCCTGTTAAATGACTCGGGAACATAAGCAAGATGCCAGAGAACAAAATATGCAAACTCCAAAATGTACATGTCGCTTGTATTCTTACCTAAATGTGCATATTTACATTTGAGATATTGGGGAGCATGGCATGAAGACTTGAATGTTACAAACTTTTGGAAATTGGAAAAGTGACCAAATTTTAGAGGTGACTCTGCATAAATTATCAAATCATTAAAACCGAACCATGAACCAGACCATACATGTTTTAACCTGACCGGCTTTCTTTAGTTTTGACAGCTTATAAACACCCCTACAAGATTGCACATTTATTCCCTGACAATCTATTTTGCAAATGGAAATTATCTTTGATATTTGGTTGATTAATCTTTCACTTATTTTTTTATATAATAACTTGATATTTCATGTTGCATTGAATTACAAACAATTGTTTCTTTGGCTGCGAAGAGAAAGTGAGGTATGGTTGGTGAAATAGCAATAATTTTAAATTAATTTTTTTTTTCTTGTTATTTAGATGGTCCTGAGGACGGTGGTCCCTAGTGTCCACAAATAATTGAATCTGATAGTTTTACCGCATGTGATGTCTCACCAAGAACAGTTATGTCATTTGTTTTCTTTTACCGAAAACGTGCTTATTAAAATTTGATTTGATTAGCTTACGATTTATTTATTTATTTTTTTTTGAACTTTTTTAACACGGGAATAATTTATTAAAGATAAAGCTTTTAGCAAGATGCTAGAGAGCCAAAAATATAAACAACAAATGAACAAAACGTGCATGGATCTACGACATGATATCTAGATTAAAATTATATAAATAAGTCATTGTCTTGATGTCCCTCAAAATCTTGGAAATCTAGGTGCTTTTGTTGTTACGGACTTTCTCGTTTCGGGCTCTACGTAAACACTAACATAAAATTATAATTAGCAAGAATGATAGCATACACCACCTTTTTTTGGATTTATTAGGTTTTTTAAAAGGAAAATTTCATTAAAACAAACCGATTCACCTCAAATCGAGGGGCCCGAACCACAAACAACACGCTACATAATTACAAATTTATATCAATCCTGCCAATCGATATACTAAATCAATACTATTCATTAATTGCCATTCAAAAAAATACTATTAATTAGTTATTTTTTTACCAATGGGGCGGTGGTCCATTGGCAAAAACAAAGCCTTTAAACACCTTGGGAAAGAGAGGTCTTGGGTTCAAGTCCCACAGACGATAGGAATAAAAAGAAATTCGCCGTTCAAAAAAAATTAATTAGTTATTTTTTTAACGACAAAGAATCTCACGTGTAAACTCACCTTGCTAGGGGCTATGTCCAAGGTAGACTACTCGATCGCCATGAGACCGTACCCCCCTGATGCGCGGGAAACGGATGGAACCCGTAAACCCTCGCCTCCCATCAGGTTCGAACCCGACATTAAAGCCACGATTCGTCATTTCACCCAAATGTTTGTCGAAATGGCCTAATCGGGAATCAAACCTACGTCTCCACTAGGGAAGGCGAGACTCTTACCACTGATCCAAATTCTCAAGACCATTAATTAATTAATTGTTGTGGTTTTCTTTATATTGTGTACATGTAAATTAAAAAAAAAATGTGATATCGAAATTCTAATAAAATAAGAGTGTGACAATTATTTAGATACTACTAGTATTTATGGTAGTACCTTTCATTCTTATTTATTTGAAGATTGCATATTTTGTTAGAATAATCTAATTAGAAGCTCCAAAGGATTTGCATTTTTTTCTTCAAAAACATTATCAATATCCCAAACCTTTGGATTATATAGTTCATAAATCCTAAAAGGTTGGTTATGGTTGCAAAAATCCATAATGAGGCAACCTCAAAAAGGCGTAAGAGTATTCATATTGAATTCTTTATCTTTATCCATATAATTATACTAAAATTACTATTTGTTTTCTCTATTTTTTAATTAAATAATATTTTTATACATTTATCATTATATTTTCTCTCTCCTTCACTCACAATCACTTTAAAAAATATTTACAAATTTATAAGAGGTGATCAGTGTTCCCGTATACTCATTCACACAAATATAAGAAATCCATTGTGAATGCTCTAACAAGACCACGAAGATGCACAATGGGTTGGATGGTACATTGGTACATACTTTTGACACAACTAAGCAAGCTTTTGTTAATGGTCTAAACAAGCAGGTACACATATACACTTCATTACAGCTAGGCAAGTTGTTATCACGTTTAAGCAACTTTTATTAATTTTTTGAACAAGTATAATATTTTCATTAAAAAGAGGCACACTAGCAAGTTGCTAGCACCCACCAACTCCAGACACCATCAATACAAAAACTACTGTCACTTTGAATCTACATCAATTATCCCAAGTCATGGATTCGAACTTAGGCCATGTGGTATGGGGCTTGGGTTGGGGCTTGGGTTTGGGCGTGGCCCCTTTGGCGTGGGTTTGAAGCCGGGCGTGGGGCGGGCTAGCAAGGTGACATGGCGGGCTCTCAATGGCCATGTGTCAACTCATGCCCCCAACCCAACCCAAGCCCCACCATACCCCATGGGCGTGGGTCTTTTTTCCCATTCCACGTGTCAACCAATGCCCAACCCAAGCCCCACCATACCCCACGGTCTTACCCTCTGGTGTGGACCCCCTCATATCCCAAGGGAGTAGCCAACAACCTAAAAGCATACAAGTTTTATACAAACTAGTAAATAGTGTCCGCGCTTCGCTGCGGATAAAGGTACCCAGAGAATTTACTGAAATCAATCCCTAAATCTTGCAAATTCAGTTTTAAACTCATGGCTGCAACATCTAAACTGCACAAAAGCAGCCAACCTACACAACTATTTCTAATTCTTCCTTACCAATGAGTGCCAATTGCATGTTTTAAACTCAACACAATCTTAGTAGTCGTCACCAACAGCGCTGATGTACCTGTGTATCTTCCTGTACATAAACCATTAACTTTGTGTAAGCTCCAGACTAAATACATAAACACCTTTTCAATACATATACTTTTCTTTGTTCCTCATATTCATATCAACCTTCATGCACATTTACTATCACTTCAAGCACTATAATGTCTTTTCATTCTTCGGGTAAAAGTTATCCACTAATATAAGTTTATTAATCAAAAGCTCAAATGAAGACGCCTTAAACTGGGAATCAAAAACCCATAATACGCCTAACTTAAGAAGCAAAAAGTCCAAAAGTATAAGTAATATTCTTCTTAGCCTTATGTGATCATTCTTAGATCTAACTTCCAATAACCTAAGAACACCAAAATATAGCTACTGAATCAGAAGTTCAAATTAAACAGATGTTTCCCAAAATATCAATTATTCTTGCAAGTAGGTTCATTGGTCAACGAAGTTTGATTCCCAAAAACCATTCCTAGCCTTATTTGAGCTAAACATACAATCCACCAATTCATACTCAAAAACAGGCCACATTAAAAACCCCTAGAAGTAAACAAATTCATAGATCACATCATCTCATCCATAACAACGACATCCATATTCAAAGGAAAAATCTCCACGGGAGAGTTTACAAAAATAATAATAATAATAATAATAATAATAATAATAATAAGACCACCGTAGTGGTGAGTAATTTAGGCGTGTTTTGGCCCCATAATGCCCCCCAACCAACCCCACCCCACACACACTTGTTCATGTTAAGAAAAGTACAACTCAATCGAATTTAACAGAAATTCGGGTTCTGTGGAACATAAAATCAAAACCTTAAGTGCAATGTACAACAAACTTAAAACTCAACTTCAATCAGGAAATTTTCAAGTTCATAGTTTACAGGCAGACGCATCACGTTATAGATTGCTACTATCTTTGCTATATAAATGATTGAAGTTTACATCAAAGGTCATAAATTTAATCAAATTGAAAGTGAGACTATTACCTTAGCGAGAAGCCGAGAACCTCCTACGAGCCCTAATACCTCCACCTTTGTCAACAGGAACACTTATCGCACCATGCACACTGTCACAGACCCCCTGAACCCTAATAATCCATCATCATTTAAGTCATTGATCAGTACCATCATGAAATCCCTCTTTCTCCTTTTGATTCTATGCTCAAAATAATACAAGTTTTTGGATAGCAAAAGAAAAGCAGTGATGGAAGAAGTATAAAAAAACAGTGGAGCCATAGGCAGAACTGAAGAAGTATCCGACAGCGGAAGTTGGGGGCTGGTTAGGGCGATTGATTTATAGGTTTGCATAGTGTGGAAATCGAATTAGGGTTATAATTGTAAGAAAGAAAGTGCAAGCATCGGCTAGAAAGAAGAAAGTATGAGTGTCGATTAGAAAGAAAGAATGAAATCGACAACCGAAGAAAGAAAGAAAACTGAAAGTTAGCAAGACCGAACCATGTGTGGTTCGTAGCAAGAGTTGCAAGTGTGGGTGGACTTGATTCGGGTTGAACCGAGAAGATATTGGACGTGTCCGAGTGATGGTTCGAGAAAGCGATCCGGCGCTGCGGTGAACGAGGGCTATGAACAAACCGAATAACCCAACAATCACCCCCTTAATCGGTTTGTTCACACCACTCGTTTTCGATACTCAAAACAAACATGCAACGTTCACTTTGACTACTTAAACTAACCATGACTTGCTAAAAACACTAAAAACATGTGCCTAATATCAAGACTTTTGCTGACCCGTATCTAACTCCTGAACCGTAACCGACTTGACCCGTATCCGACCCGAATCCATCAAGATTATCCAACATTTTAATAGGGATTATAAAAACCGGTGAAAGGAAGACCGTTGACTCGCCGGAAGAAAGAAAGCATCGGCGATTGCAAGACCCCCGTCGCTGGAGAAGAGGAACCAGTGATAAGAAGACCGCCGTTGGAAAGCTTGTTCCAACGGGAGACATAGAAGACCGAAGACCGTGACCACTGCCGGAAAGAAAGTTCCGGTGGGAAACAGAGAAGGCTGCTATAGACCGACAAGCCGCAAAAGACCGAAAGTGTGAACCAAAAACCGAGACCGAAGGGCTTCACAGCAGACCGAAAGAAAGAAAGAGGCCGGCGTCGCTTAGCAAGAAAGAAAGAAGGCCTTGCAATAAAGTAAGAAAGATACCGGTGCGGTAAGAAAGAAAGTGCAAGCATCGGCTAGAAAGAAGAAAGTATGAGTGTCGATTAGAAAGAAAGAATGAAATCGACAACCGAAGAAAGAAAGAAAACTGAAAGTTAGCAAGACCGAACCATGTGTGGTTCGTAGCAAGAGTTGCAAGTGTGGGTGGACTTGATTCAGGTTGAACCGAGAAGATATTGGACGTGTCCGAGTGATGGTTCGAGAAAGCGATCCAGCGCTGCGGTGAACGAGGGCTATGAACAAACCGAATAACCCAACAATCACCCCCTTAATCGGTTTGTTCACACCACTCGTTTTCGATACTCGAATCACAATCTCCTCTCGAACCATCTCGACTTCTACCGGACTCCCGACCTCAACCACGGTCACGCCCAAAGGCTTCGGTTAACTCGACCTATCCTGGACACCCCGGTTTTCACCTCGACCACGTCCAAAGTCGTCTTCTACTCGTGATTTCACTATTCTGTCAAACCCTTCCTTGATAAGCGCCACTTGCGTATCAACCACCAACTAGACACCAGCCACCCGCTGCACTGTCTTCGAGTCGCTAAACGAATATCTCAGCCACCCCGCTGTTTCGTTTCTACCGCGCTACACCCGTTGGTTTTTCTGCCGTAAGAATTCGACACCTCCTTGCGATTCTTCTCCTCAGCGAGAAAGAGTATCCGACAAATAAAAGACACGATCCCTTCTTCGTTCTTCGATCAACAAACTGGGTTAACAAGCCCGCTGATTTGGCCTTAATCACGACTCGTCTCCGCTACCCTCTTGATCCCCTAAAACATAAACACTTGAACCCGCTGACCTGCGATCACCTAGTTCTCTCCGATCACTGCTGATCTGTCGCCTCCGATCACTGCACACCGGTAACTTCTGATCGCTGCAGCCTTTTCAACGCCTTTAATCATGACTAACAGCTACAAGACACACCGGTGTTCACCCGTCACCCCCGTCATCCAAACCGGTACTCTCCGCACGACAACGATTGACACGAACACCACAACGTCTCCGTATTCCGCTGTTAAACGATCCCGAACCCTTTTTTTCGCCTGCCCTCCACCGACCGACACACCCGCCGGTGGCGGAGGCTTCCTTCGATCTTCAAACCCGCTTCCCGAGCCCTAGGCTCTGATACCAAATGTTGGTTCAGGTCCCTCACTAAATACACACTCAAACTCACTCTCGTATGTATGTAGTATTAATGTATAAAAGAAAAGTGAACAAGAAACAGTTATTCGATAATCACAGAAAAGGAGTACATATATCAATAGAGCACCTGGCTATATATAGCCTTACAAACACACACGTGAGAAAACAAATAACAATAAGTCCAACTAAATAGGAACAAGGCCCACTACCTAACTGAACTATCAACGTAAACCTGCATGCAATTCGTTCAACCACAATACCAGGTCAATCACAACCAGTCCACTATAAAGAAAACGTGCAGCTACACATGGGTATAATCCCTATTAAAATGCAGCCTATTGTTGACTGTTTCATGACCCTTAAATGAACCCGTGACCTGATAACACGTCGACTCGTGTGACCCGCAAACAAACCGAATAACCCAACAATAATTAGGTGGAAGATTTCATGGTCTATGTCGACTGGGAGTTGCCGTCAACACGATGCTCAAAAATCAAAGAAAGCATCAGAAAACCAAAGAGAACAACCTTCTTGTCGGCGGTGGGAGACATCGCTTGCTTACCTCTGATGAAGGAGAATAGAGGTATCGGTGGTAGTCATGACCGGCAGATGTAGGCCAGGATAACCTGGAAACCGGAACTAATTCACGCCGTTACCGTTAAATCACTGTTGTTCGGTTATGTTTCAAATTGATACATATATATGAATGTGAAATTCCCGAGCGCCCCCCCCCCCCCCCCCCCCCTAAAATTTTGCACCCCCCTCTAATATTGGCGGAGTCAGGGAAGAAGAGAAAGTTGAAGTTCAAGTGGCCGGGGTTTGTTTGCTCCACGCAACTCCAATGATGGCAGGCTTGCAACGGCTTACGTATGAAAGAAGAAATAATAATAATAATAATAAAACTAATATTCTAATGTGATAATGGGCCTCTTTAAAATTTAAAAGCCCAACATCTAATTCAAATCTGTCTCTTTCATTTGAGTTATTTTTTGTGAAAGAAAAGAAAAGGAAAATCAGTAAACTAAAGTTTTCTCTTTGTTGAGCTGACGGGGTGGCGCTAAGCCACACCGTGTGGCCTAACTACTATACTGTCACATTTTGTTTATAACACCATCCTTGCATTCTCGAAAACCTATTTTCATCCACCACCAAACACCTTCGGTATGATGGGGCTTCTAAGCTAACCCAAGGCTTGATGGGTCATTTTCCTTCCTGGTTCCAAAATTAACTATCACGTATCATGCTCATGCACACCTTAACAAAATGAGGCTAGTGAATGGAAGAATCGTCATCTCTTTGAGATTGCCTAAGCATTGCTTTTTTCATGCGCATATACCATATGGATATTGGTATAAATTCGATGCCACATTCGTTTTTCTTATTAATTATTTACATTCCCAAACACTAGCCCACTCTTCTCCATATGTGCTGATCTATTATATTTAGAACTTAACTAACTATAAACTATTACGTGCCTTTGGGTTTTATGGTTATTTGTAGAGTGGGATATATGACCATATACTCTATTTCTTCTTCTTTTCTTGAATATGCTCAGTGGCGGAGCTTGACTAAAAGTTCCGGAGGAGGGGGGGGGGGGGGGGGGGGGGAGGAGGAGTCATAGGACCCAATTTATATATTATATAAATATTTAGGCAAAATAATTGGGGGGCGATCCTTTATAATTTTAAAATTTTCGGATAAAAAATAAAAAATTTTACGCTTCTAACCGAAACATTTGGGAGAGGGGGGGGGGGGGGTGCACCCCCGGGTTTCCACTAAGCTCCTCCCTTACTATGATCCCACACATGCGGTGCATAAAGTTTTCGCAATGTCACGTTACATGAGACTATTTTCTATATCCATCTACAAATAGTGGTCTTGAGTCAACTAAAGGTGCACAAAACTAATTCCGAGTTGGAATTGGTTTCAATTCTAGTCAACGAGTCAATAAATGAGTAATGGTGAAACCAGGTCTCGTATGAAAACGGTTTTTGGAGAAGGAAGTGATTGGTTTATGTTTTTTTTTTCGGTTTTTGTAATCTGTTCAGGTCGGGTCAGTATAACCAAGTTGAACAAGTTTTAAATCATAGGGTTCATGGGTGGAGCTAATTTGTTAGCAGGGATAACATGAGCTACAATTCAACTCTGTCTTCGTAGTGTAAAAATACCTCTCAACTCCGTCTTCATTATACAAAGGATACCACTGATCCCAATTTTTTTTTGGGATACCTCTAAAATTTTGGGCTAGTTCCGCCATTGTGTTAATACCTGATATATAACATGCTTGTAGGGTTCGCTATGGAACGAGTTTCTCAAATCTCAATACCCGGTTTTATATCCGAAACCTATCTTTTATGCACTTCTAGAGTCGGCTACTACTTCCACAACCTACTTTTTGGTTATTCCACCATAACTTCAAGAATGAATGAAGCTTTTTTTTTTTGAAAGGTAAACTTCATTAGAACAAAATGGCACACCTCCAATCGAGGGGCCCAACCGACTACAAACCAACTCTACATAAAAACAAATTTACACCACTCATCCCACTCTATATTTTTACATTTGCTCCTATTCTTAAACCATAAAAAACCTATAGCTTTCACCTCATTGACAATCTCCTCGATTCTGGCTTCCTTGTTTTCAAACCTTACTTTATTCCTAGCTTTCCAGATACACCACACCGCGATCCTAACTATACCTTTGAAAGCCTCCTTTTTGTTCCCACTTAAGCCCACGAACTCGTGAATCTTAGAGACATTCTTGAAGTCGAAGAAGAATAAATGCTGCACTTTGCACCACCTGCTGATTTGGTGCCACACTACTGACGCAATATAGCATGACGAAAAGATGTGTGATACCGAGTCCACTCCCTCTCTGCATAAAACACACTCTTCTTCCTGCACCTCGATGTGCCTGCTTCTCAGCGCTTCAACCGTAGCTATCTTATTTAAGCTGGCTCTCCACATAAATATATTTACTTTATCCGGAATCCACTTGCACTCCTTGTAACACCCCGTGTTTTCAAAGTCAAAGTCCAAGTCAAGGTCAAAGTCAACGACCGATTTCGTGCGACTTGACTTGTAGTAAATTTCTTTTATATGTTTATTTTAAGTTGTATTATGTGGAGTAAGTGTCAATAATTACAGCAACCGACGTGTGTTATTCGCGATCCAATCGACTTACGATTGTGAACTATAGGAAGTAACAATGCGATAAAGTTGACTAAACGATAATCGAACTATGCTAATCAAATCGACATCGAATCGAACTCGCAACTCGAATTACACATTTTGATTATTGTTATACGTGTGTGTGTGCCTTACGTGTTACTTGTGCATGTTTAGTTTTTGTATGAGTGGGAATCAATCGAAACGCAATCGAACTCAATCGAAATCGAACTATGATAGTTAGTGGAGAAGGGATAGTGCAAGATATGAGTGGTTGGGATTAAAAGTAATTTGAATAGGAAAATCTATCGCATTCGCATCGCTCGCAATCGAAATCGAAACAGCAAAAATCGTCGCGCCAAACACACGAACCAAGTGCCATCCGGCCGGATTGCCATCCGACCGGGCTGCCACTTGATAGTGGTGTCAGGTCGCCATCCGACCGAGATGTCATCCGACCGGACAGTTACCCGGGCGAGATGTCATCCGACCGACCTGCCCCTTTCCTCTTTGGGTAACCCTATAAATACCCCATGTCACTTTCATTCTTTCTACTTTTGGAAACTCTCTGTCCGAACAGCTCGTGCTCCCCACCTTTTCTTCGATTTCTCTCGATTCCGGTAAGATCTCGTCCTAAATCTTGTACTTTCTTGATCTACACGCACTCCTACACCTTTCTATCTTTTGAATCTTAACTTTTAACCGTGAAATCACTAGATTTGAGCTGTTCTAGGATGACGTCATCATGGTGTTCTTATGAACTTCATGTTTTGGCTTCAACCCACCAAGAACAACTTAGATCTAATCGATTTCCACACAAATACACAAAGATCTTGCATAGATCTAAACACATTCATGGTGAAAAAGGATTGAAAGATGGTTTCTAACTTTCTTTCAACTCTATTACACTCAATGTGCTCAAAACCGATAGAATCGGACCTTGTTCTACTCTTCTACTCATTCGCGGTGTTGTGCTAGCTCAAGATCCGGATTCTACTCATGAGACCACCGATTTCGGGTTAACCAAGAACAACCGTCCTGAACCGGTTAACTGGTCGAACTAGGGTGATTCCTGGATGATCGGGTTACTTGGGTCAAGATGGAGTTCTGTTGGTTAACACGTTGTCAAAACGTCTCGATAAGGCAACAAACAATCAAAACGGCCAAGTGAAAGACGAACGGAACGGCCAGCACGGAGTGCTATCCGACCGGACTACTGTCCGACCGGATAAGCCATCCGAGCGACTAGGCCATCCGAACGGCTTACACCTTGGGTCCCACGCTTGACCAACTTTATCTGAAGTTTGAGTATTGAACAAATTGCTATCCGATCGGACTACCAATCCGACCGGATTACTCTTCGTATCATGAGATACATGGACTTAAACAATTTTCAACGTGTTCAATGCACTGAGGATGCCACCCGACCGGACAATCTGTCCGACCGAGTGACAACCTGCTGTGGATTTGTTCTTACTAAGTAACCTCGCCAATCGAGTCGCCGTCCGACCGGATAACTCATCAGAGCGGATTGTCGCCCGCACGACTGACCGTCCGATCGACCGACTTGAAAGGTAGAGATACTTCAATGTTTTCAAAATGCTACAACGAAAACTTCAAAGGACAAGCCATCATACACAAACACATCCTTCTCAAAGGAAGAAACAATCCACTCGAATAGTCATCCGACCGGACAACCTGTCCGACCGGATGACCATCCGAACGGGTTGTCATCCACACGACTGGACCATCCGGTCGGATTACCATCCGACCGAGCTGCTGTCTGAGCCACTTACACTTTGCACCGTTCTACGAGACACTTATCGTTATGTTATCGATTTGTTCAGGCTAACCCTACTCCCTAGCGCTCCCTTCAATCCATCATCGCTGTGAGTATACTCGATCCCTTTTTGCTTTACACACTTTTGGGTGTTACATACGTTACGAATATTCAAATCACAATAAACACACTACTCAATACTATTTAAACGCTAACCGTTAATGCATGTTATACGTGGCTTATGAATGCTTGTTTGTTAGGTTTACACATGGAATGCTGTCTACCTGCCTTAGCAACGATAGTACTATAGTTTGGACTCAGCACCTGTTCGCAGGGGTTGTTAAGGACAATTACTTGCATGGATTACGGTGGTAATCCTGTATTGCGAACTGCCTCAGGCAGTCAACCCGCAGTCATTGGTATCGATGGATCTATGTCGATAACTAACGTGCTTCATTTCACTATGTGTACGTGCTGGTTATGCATAAACGAATTTCGAACTCTATATGCTATTATCAAACTTGTATGCTCACTTTTACATTATATGTATTAACTTTATTTTAATGTATGTAACAGGTGCTTAGGATGCACATCTGCTAGGAAATTGAGGCTATAATAAGGCACTAGAGGCCAACAAATACTTGTCTGTACAAACTTAATCAAGGGTCTCTAGAAGCAGATAAACAATTGCTCTATTTAAAAATCTGAGTTGTCGGAATAGAACTATTTGCCTGGATTTTGTCTGTAATAATTTGTTTACCTTTTGAGACATGGTATGGGACATGTTAATTTAAATTGATTGGTAATGATAATTGTTATGGAAACTTCTGGACAATCTGTTTCGCTCAGTGCCATGCCCCGATGTTTCTGCCATCGGTTGGGGTGTGACAGATTGGTATCAGAGCCATAACTATAGGGAATTAGGCAAGACACGACCTAGTCAGGGTCGATGTCTTAGGGACCTAGTCTATAGTTAGGAACCAACATACCGACTTGTGCATATCCGTTAGGGGTTATGTATGAGCTTGCTATTTCTCGCTACTCCCGCACACGATACACTACCACTTCACTCGAATTTTCAATTATGAATAGGCGATAAAGTCGAGATTAGGTGTGAAAACCGCAAACTCTCGACCAAAGCTGCTTAATCAACCCGCATTTAATCTACAAAAGGGGAGAATTATGCCAAATCAGGAGTGAAATCCGTATTTTGATGAATAATCTCCTCTATTTTATCAAAAACAGGAATGAAGTTGTTAAGCCAGGGGTGAAACCCTAACCTTGATGACTTATTCCGCCCATTTTACAAAGCTCTCACCAAAGTTTTGATGGATTCCAAGGACTCGAGTGCCTAAACGACCGAACGGACGAGTGCCATTCACCGCATGACAGTGATAGAGCACAGTCTATTAGGTCAACAAGGACTTGTTGTGCATCCTAGTGAATAGTCGAATCACTTTGGTTAGTCAATGTCTAATAGCTGCAGACAATCTATTTCTCGATTTTTACGTATTTCGATTCTGAGCCCGCAACTGCTGACTCTGATAATTCGTCGATTTTATGTGCTTATATGTGTGTTTACCTGTTTATGTGTCTAAATTTTGGAGATTTACTCGATTTTTGCTTTCACTTCGATCGACACACACGACTCGCACTGCATTCTATCTCAACACGCTAACACATCGCTAGGTTATGGACGACCTTACGCTATGATATATGCTTATACTACGCTATTCGATATACTAAACGCGACCGCTATATTCGAGAAATCGCAGACTGTGAATGGTAGCTTTCTGTATTCTGACTGCCTCTTGCAATTAAATGATTATGTGCTTTGGTGGATTATGTGCTCTACGTGCTTATGTGCTTATGTGCTTCTGTGCTTATGTGAATCTGTGATTATGTGCCAATGAATCTATGCGATACATGTTACATTGCGTGTTCCTAAGCTTTAGTAGGCAGTAGACATGTGAGGTGAGATTCGAATACAATGTGTTGAGTCCTGTGACGATGTCTGTTGCAGATAATGTCATCTGGATCCCGCCACCTATCACTTTCTCGTCAAGAATAGAGAGACAAACGTCTTGCTGCTATCATCGCTAAACAAGTAGCAAAAGCCGTGAGTGATGTCTATGAGAACATCAACAAATCATCTGAGGAGTCGAGAACCGAAGCTCCTAAAGCTACTACCAAAGCTCCCTTCAGTTTCAAGCAATTCAAGTCTTGTGGGCCAAAGGAATTCACTGGCGAGGAAGGCCCTACAGCGTTGTTCCAATGGTTTGATTCCATTGAGGTCACTCTACGACAGAGTGGTTGCCCAGACGAGCTCCGCACTCTGAATGCTACCGACGTCTTCCAGTCCCGCGCATTAGACTGGTGGACGGCTGAGAGAAACAAGCGGGGAAACGATGCAGCCTACGGTTTGTCGTGGGATGAACTTAAGTGCCAAAAGTTAGAAGACGAATTCTGGCACATAAAGCAAAAGGAAGGTGAAAACGCTGCTCTCACTGCTCGCTTCAAGCAGTGATGGAGAGTGTGAAACCCGTGCCTTAGAGTGTATTTTATTACGTGCTTTATTATATTTTAAGTGATAATGCGCTTTGAATGTGTTAACTACGAAGGTTTGTGATTTTGCAGGTTAAACGGGTAATGCGGCGAAGTTAGAGAGCTTGGTGATGAAACGGAACTACCACGGATGATTATCAAGGTATATTGTATTAACCGGGACTTGTTTCGAGTCAAAAGTTAGTTCGGAAGATCAAGAAGCACCAATGAATGAAGTTAAGGGGCTTGCGAATAAATAAAAGGTTTCAGCGTATTTGACCGTAAGTTACTGTACATTCCCGTAAGCTACGCTTGGAGAATCTGTTTACATCAGAAGATATGGACTGTAGCCTACGGTATTAATCCGTAGGTTACGCTGGATCTTGGCAGCCAACATAAAAATATACGCACATATTTTTGGGCGGCATTAAGGAAATAATAATATCATACATCTTTGAAACAATATACACATATTGAACGGCTGAGACATTGCACATGGTGGACATCATTCACTTGCCTACTTGAAAAAGGGAGTAGGCACGAAAAGTCAAAGGAGGACATCATCATCACATGCAGCCGCCATATTCACAAGGAGTTGGATTGAACTTAGTCGCACATGTGAGCAGCCATATTCACGTGAATACACAACATAGGACTTTGGAGGAGACTTTGTGGGCTTGATTTGGACAGCACGTGCAACAACATTAAAACTCATCATCATACAACACGTATATATACAAAAAGAAATCAATTGGGCCATCATTATGGAGGTGGACTTTTGTTGGGCCGCCACACAAAGGAAAGTTATCATTCACGTGGGCTTTTGACGGAGGGAGAGGAAAATATGAAGGGTTTTATATTGGATTCGATCGATCATGAGGGGGCGGCACACATCGAACAGATCAGGAGATGCTTTCAACCGTGGTTCAAGCACGTGAAGATCATCCCACCATCATGAGCGGCTAAATCTCTCGTGGACACTTCGGGTGAATGATTGTGTAAGACACTATTGATTTGGTTTATTGTTTTATGTATTGAGTTCGGATTGTAACCGTGTGACAGACGGTCTTTACTAGCGTTTTTATAATTCGTTTGACAAACGAATCATGTGTGATAGACAGAGACATAAATACATTTAAATCCGATTATACTTTGTTGGTTGAATAATTATTCATTGCATGAATAGTTGATAATTATATCGTTTAACCAATAGTATCCAATATGACAATCAGCTAAGTTATTAGTTAATCACACAATCTGAATCCCGGAGTGATCACCTTTCATTATCATTGTTTATTACAACTCAATCTTTTTCTCAATTTTATTTGTTAATTTAGATAATTCTTATAATCAATCACACCGATTTTCCAATTCAGTAGTAATTAATTAATACTTTTCATTCGACACTTTCCACAATCCTCCTCTGGTTCGATATCCGACTTATCCTATCTACATAGTTTAGTTGGTTTTTGCATGTCCTTAACGACAGACATCAAAATGGCGCCGTTGCCGGGGAGGCGTGCGCAAAGTGTTTAGTGTTAAGTTTTAGTTAAAAAAAATTTCCAAAAATAGTGTCAGTTTTGTTTTGTTTTGTTTTGTTCAGATTTATGCTTGGTGCTTGTGTTTTTTTGTATGTGTAGGATGATAGATCTTACAATATTATGCACCTCTCTTACGTGCATTTTGTGCAAGGAACCACTTCACCCGTGTATCGGTTGCCACGAGGCCCGATTTAGACGGGAAAGAGCGAAATTGGAAGAACCACTGATGCCTTGCTATGATAATCCTTCCCCTCCACCATATTTCTATGATTCTGATACAATGGTGGAGGATGATTATTACTCTAACGGATGGGATCGGGATGAGGATACTTATTATGAACCAAGGACGGATGGACAATGTTTCTGTTGCGGTCGTAATCATACTTCTGTTTATGATGATGTGTGCGCGGTGTATTTGGAAAATCCAGAGTATTGGAATAAAAAAATGATGGATGCGTACATCTCAACACCGTATCAGGGATACCGACAGTATCATCCCGAGGAATATCCTGAGTCCGAGGGTGTCTATACTTATCAGACCGAGGAGGAGAAAAAGCTTGCTATGTTGGAAGTGACTTTGTCCAAACTCGAGCAGTATTTATTAGCACCCAACCTTTCCGATGAAGATCAAATCAATTGTTTAGTTTCTAAGTGTCAGAATTTAAAATTGAAGATAGAAATAGAACAACGCCTCTCACCATTAACTGATGATATTAAAGATTATTCTCACATAAAGGAGGAGGTTGTGGAGGATAATACCACACCAATGAGTCCTTTATCTGATGAAGAGTCACTGTTGGATCAGATGGTGTGTGCAAATGATGAGGCGGAACAGTCCGACGAGATGAATATGTATACCGAACCTCTTCCCATATCAGGCATTCAAAATCACAAGTGTGGGGAAGAGAGTTCGAGGAAGAAGATGAGAAGGGTGAAACTACAAGACATCAGTGTACATATCGTGAAGTGGATCAGCGAAACCCGCAAGTGCTTTCTAAACATGCCAATTATACCGACGAGCTTATGGAGATGGCATGTAAAATTCCGGGCATTCATTGGAAATACAATGGGTAAGTGTGCATTGAGACCACCGTAGCGCATATCAGGTACGGTCTGGCTGAAGACCTTTAAACTTAGCGCTCTCGGGAGGCAGCCCGAGGATGTAGAGTATTGTACTTTGGTTTGTTCTTGTTTTGGTGTGTTTGTGTTTTGACAGGTTTCTACGTTCCATCTTCACGGATCCAATGAATCAAGTGTGGGGATGTTTGGCAACATTCCCGGTGAGATCTCAAAGAATCTATGAGGGGCGTATGTTCCAGTTAGATCACAACAGTTACACCACCACAGACACTCACTTGTTTTCTGATCAGGTGCATGTGTTTATCTATCTTGTGTTTTATTTGTTTTTGTGTATTTGGTGGTGTGAAATTTTTGTGTTGGGATTGGTTTTATGTGTCGAGTCGTCTAGATGTTAGCCGTTCATGGTTTGCGGGTGGTATTTGTCGAGTTTAGATTATAAACTGCAGCATACATTGGGGACAATGTATCCCAAGTGTGGGGATGCGGTAACTCGAGAAAAGGGTTGGTAAGACTGTGATCTTAAACGCTTAAAGGGTTGTGAAAAATTGAAAAATTTTGAAAATTTTTGTTTCTCAAGTATGCTTGAACTACATGAAAACCAACATTTTCAATTGCTAAAGGGTTCCTATTGATATTAAACTAGCTTAGATCCCTAGTCATGGTTGTCCCTTTTAAGTTTCATGAGAGTTTTTCTGACAAGTTTTTAGAAAATAGTTGAGAAGAGATGCCTAACTAGGGGTAACATGCTTTAGGAATTACACATGCTATATGTCGACAACCTATATTCCTTCTATTCGGAGAGATACTTGAGCCTACTAGATTGTTAGTTGAATTTCAATAATTGTTCAATTGTTGAGTGTAGGCCATATGTTGCTTTGTGTTAGAACTTGTGTAATTTGATACGTGCCGAGACTGTGATTTAGCGTATGCATATAAATGATAAAGGCATTAGGATCCCTTCCATTGTGTTATTTGTTGATTGTTTATCCACCCACCATAGTTAACCATGTCGAGCCTTATACCTTTCGTTTGTTACACCTTTGTTGACCTGTTTGATTACCAACCATGAATGACAATTATGTGTTAGATTTGTTGAAAAAAAAAGAGAAAAAAAAAAGAAAAGAATGAAAAAAAAATCATTGTTATGTTCGTGTTAAATAAGTGGGTTGAAAATAACCCAAAGTGTTAGTATCATTGTGAATAAGTGTTATGGTTTCGTATGTTCTTTTGTGTTAGCCACATAAATATAAAAAGCCAAAAATATTTCCCTACCTTTACCCTTAACCCAAAACCCGAAAAGTCCTTTTGATATGTGGTATGTTATTTGATACAGTGGAGGTGTGATTGCTATACAAGCTTATGATTGCAAAGTAGCATATTTGGTTTTGAGTGAATTACATACTAGCACATTACACGCTAGTCTTGATAAAACCGAGAGGAGTGACTATTGTGAGGGGCGTGTGGCATGTGTGTAGTAATATAAGAATGTTAGTTTTAGTTAGGCAAGTCTTAAATTGTTTTAAATGCATATTACTTATTTGTCAGATTGTCAATCTCGATTGTGTCAGTCTATGGGACGCGTATGACTTGGGATCTTAAATTGTTAATTCGGTAAGGGATGCAATGGTGATTTGTTAATAAGGTGAGTAATGTTTGTAATGGTTGATTGAGGACAATCAAAGATAAGTGTGGGGATGTGATGGAGAGTGTGAAACCCGTGCCTTAGAGTGTATTTTATTACGTGTTTTATTATATTTTAAGTGATAATGCGCTTTGAATGTGTTAACTACGAAGGTTTGTGATTTTGCAGGTTAAACGGGTAATGCGGCGAAGTTAGAGAGCTTGGTGATGAAACGGAACTACCACGGATGATTATCAAGGCATATTGTATTAACCGAGACTTGTTTCGAGTCAAAAGTTAGTTCGGAAGATCAAGAAGCACCAATGAATGAAGTTAAGGGGCTTGCGAATAAATAAAAGGTTTCAGCGTATTTGACCGTAAGTTACTGTACATTCCCGTAAGCTACGCTTGGAGAATCTGTTTACATCAGAAGATATGGACTGTAGCCTACGGTATTAATCCGTAGGTTACGCTGGATCTTGGCAGCCAACATAAAAATATACGCACATATTTTTGGGCGGCATTAAGGAAATAATAATATCATACATCTTTGAAACAATATACACATATTGAACGGCTGAGACATTGCACATGGTGGACATCATTCACTTGCCTACTTGAAAAAGGGAGTAGGCACGAAAAGTCAAAGGAGGACATCATCATCACATGCAGCCGCCATATTCACAAGGAGTTGGATTGAACTTAGTCGCACATGTGAGCAGCCATATTCACGTGAATACACAACATAGGACTTTGGAGGAGACTTTGTGGGCTTGATTTGGACAGCACATGCAACAACATTAAAACTCATCATCATACAACACGTATATATACAAAAAGAAATCAATTGGGCCATCATTATGGAGGTGGACTTTTGTTGGGCCGCCACACAAAGGAAAGTTATCACTCACGTGGGCTTTTGACGGAGGGAGAGGAAAATAAGAAGGGTTTTATATTGGATTCGATCGATCATGAGGGGGGCGGCACACATCGAACAGATCAGGAGATGCTTTCAACTGTGGTTTAAGCACGCGAAGATCATCCCACCATCATGAGCGGCTAAATCTCTCGTGGACACTTCGGGTGAATGATTGTGTAAGACCCTATTTATTTGGTTTATTGTTTTATGTATTGAGTTCGGATTGTAACCGTGTGACAGACGGTCTTTACTTGCGTTTTTATAATTCGTTTGACAAACGAATCATGTGTGATAGACAGAGACATAAATACATTTAAATCCGATTATACTTTGTTGGTTGAATAATTATTCATTGCATGAATAGTTGATAATTATATCGTTTAACCAATAGTATCCAATATGACAATCAGCTAAGTTATTAGTTAATCACACAATCTGAATCCCGGAGTGATCACCTTTCCTTATCATTGTTTATTACAACTCAATCTTTTTCTCAATTTTATTTGTTAATTTAGATAATTCTTATAATCAATCACACCGATTTTCCAATTCAGTAGTAATTAATTAATACTTTTCATTCGACACTTTCCACAATCCTCCTCTGGTTCGATATCTGACTTATCCTATCTACATAGTTTAGTTGGTTTTTGCATGTCCTTAACGACAGACATCAAGCAGCTCAGCATTATTTGTCCTGATCAGGTCAAGACTCCAGACATGGCGATCAAGAAGTATATCCGAGCCCTGCCTAACTGTGTTGCCGATTTCGTGCAAGCGGCTAAGACTAAGACGATCGAAGAGACTTACCTACTGGCCGCTGAAATCAATGACAAGCGGGTCAAGGCTGGTGTCTGGGATAAAACTTCAAAGCACCTGCATCAAGCTACCACCGCCGCACCAACTGCTGAAACCGCCACCACATCGAACAACAAGAGGAAGAACAAGAGAAAGAACAGATCCAGCAACAAGAACTATGCGATCATTGCTGCACCGATACAAGCTGTACCAGCCCAACAGCGTCAAGTAGCGGCGCCTGTGGCAAATGCACCGCTTGCTAAGCGTGCATACACTGGGCCACACCCGCTTTGCCCTACTTGTACCTACCACCACCCGACTGCCATTGCTTGCCTTTTTGTGCTCATTGCAATATGTACGGCCATTTCACTACCAACTGCCGTGCTCGACAAGCTCCTGCTCATCAAGCTCTACTCACCGCCCCTCAGGGTCAACAAGCTCCTCCGGCACCCCCGGTCAACGCCAGAGCCTGCTTCGCATGTGACGATCCTAACCATTTCGCCAACATGTGCCCAAACAGGGTTGTGAAACAAGAGCCCCAGCAGTAGCAGCCTCAGCAGCAGCAACACCAGCAGCAACAACAACAAGCAGCACACGCCAGAACCTTCAACATCAATGTGCGCCAAGCCCAGGCCGACAACAACTTGGTCAATGGTACGTTCCTTGTGAATGGTATTTATGCTTCGTGATTATTTGATACTAGAGCCGATAATTGCTTTGTGTTGTTCGAATTCGAGAAGCTCCTTAGTCGTAAGCGCTCCCAACTCTCCTCGACGTTCGATGTTGAAGTTGCTACCGGAAGAACTGTCGCCGTTAATTCTGTTCTCCATGATTGTACTCTTGAGCTCAACAATCACATCTTCCCAATCGACCTTATTCCGATGCAACTCGAAAGTTTTGATGTCATAGTAGGCATGGATTTTCTTCGCGAAAACCATGCTGAAGTTGTGTGCTTCGACAAGATGATCCGATTCTCGCTCGCGAATGGTGATTTATTGTGTGTTTATGGTGAAACTGCTTCGAAAGGTCTCAAGCTCATGTCATGTGTCCAAGCTAGCAAGTATGTCCGCAAGGAATACAGAGCTTTCTTGGCTAACATTGTAGTAGCGGAGAAGGAAAAGAAAGGAAAGACAAAAGTGGAAGACGTTCCTTTGGTTCGTGAATTTCCTAATGTTTTCCCCGACGACCTTCCCGGCTTACCACCAAGTCGTGATATCGACTTTCGTATCGACCTCATTCCTGGAGCCAACCCTATTGCCAAAGCTCCTTACCGACTCGCACCATCCGAAATGCGTAAACTCTCGAACCAACTCCAGGAATTACTTGAGAAAGGCTTCATTCACCCGAGCACCTCTCCTTGGGGCGCGCCGGTCCTTTTCGTCAAAAAGAAGGATGGGTCGTTCCGGATGTGCATCGACTATCGGGAATTGAATAAGTTGACTATCAAGAACCGCTATCCTCTACCTCGCATCGACGATTTGTTTGATCAGCTACAAGGTGCTACGTGTTTCTCGAAGATCGATCTACGCTCAGGTTATCACCAACTACGCATTCAAGAGGAAGATATACCCAAAACCGCGTTTCGCACTCGCTACAGCCACTACGAATTCGTTGTTATGCCTTTTGGTCTAACCAACGCACCCGCGGTTTTCATGGATCTGATGAATCGCGTGTGCAAACCATATCTCGACCGTTTCGTGATCGTATTCATCGACGATGTCTTGATCTATTCCAAATCGAAAGCCGAACACGCGCAACATCTACGTTTGGTTCTCGAGCTACTCCAGGGGAACCCACTCTATGCCAAGTTCTCCAAGTGTGAGTTATGGTTGGAGGAAGTTCAGTTTCTGGGTCACATTGTTAATAGTCAAGGTATTCACGTCGACCCCGCGAAGATTGAAGCTGTTAAGAGTTGGATTACACCTAAGAACCCGTCTGAGGTCCGTTCTTTTCTTGGGCTAGCAGGCTATTATCGACGATTTATCGAAGGATTCTCAAAGATCGCAGTACCGCTTACCACTCTCACGCATAAAGACAAGCCTTTTGTTTGGGGAACTGAACAAGAGTCTACTTTCCAAACCCTCAAGCACATGCTTTGCAATGCTCCTATCCTCACATTGCCCGACGGAAACGACGACTTCATTGTCTATTGTGATGCTTCCAACCTTGGTCTTGGTTGTATCCTTATGCAGCGGGACAAGGTTATAGCTTGCGGATCTCATCAGCTCAAAATCCACGAGAAGAACTATACAACCCATGATCTCGAGCTAGGCGCAGTTGTTTTTGCGTTAAAGATTTGGCGACACTACATATATGGTACCAAGTGTACGATCTTCACCGATCATAGGAGCCTACAACATATCTTTAATCAGAAGGAACTTAATATGCGTCAATGCCGATGGGTAGAACTTCTCAATGATTACGACTGTGAGATTCGCTATCACCCAGGCAAAGCAAATGTTGTTGCCGACGCACTCAGCAGACGGGGCTATCTGCTTAGCACTCATAATGTCCAAGCCCAATACGACCTCGAAACCCTCATCCGTGAAGCTCAGCATGCATGTTTTAATGAACGCACTCTGAAGAAGGAAAGAATCTACCACGATGAAGCCCAGCTTGTGAGCAAGTCGAATGGGATATTCCACTTTCTGGACCGAATTTGGATCCCTAAACGGACCGATTTGCGACAAATTTTGATGGACGAAGCCCACAAATCCCGGTATTCTATTCATCCCGGTGCCGACAAAATGTACCAGGACCTTCGCTACAAATACTGGTGGCCCGGCATGAAGAGGGATATTGCTCTCTACGTCAGAAAGTGTCTGACTTGTGCAAGGGTTAAGGCCGAACACCAAAGACCCTTTGGCTAACTCTAGCAACCACCGATCCCTATGTGGAAGTGGGAGAGTATAGCCATGGACTTCATAACAAAACTTCCGCACACGTCATCAGGTCACGACAGCATTTGGGTTGTTATTGACCGTTTGACCAAATCAGCTCACTTTTTGCCAATACGGGAGGACTACAAGGTAGAACGATTAGCCCGAATCTACACCGACGAGATCATTTGTAATCATGGGATGCCTCGCGACATCATCTCTGACCGTGATGCTCGGTTTACCTCGCGACTGTGGGAAACATTTCAAACGGCTCTTGGTACATCGCTTAATCTAAGTACCGCTTTCCACCCTCAAACCGACGGACAGACTGAAAGAACGATCCGTACTCTTGAAGACATGCTCCGTTCGTGTGTCATAGACTTCGGTGGTAATTGGGATAAATACCTGCCGTTAGTCGAATTCTCGTATAACAACAGTTATCATTCCAGTATTCAAATGGCACCATTCGAGGCTCTATACGGAAGAAGATATCGATCGCCTATTGTGTGGCACGAGATAGGTCACTCGCAATTAACCGGTCCTGAGCTATTGCAAGAAACGACTGACAAAGTCCTCCAAATTCGAGATAACTTGTTGAAAGCTCGAAGTCGACAGAAAAGTTACGCCGATAGACGACGCAAGCCCCTTGAATTTGACGTTGGCGACTACGTACTCCTAAAGGTATCACCTTGGAAGGGTGTGGTCAGATTCGGCAAGAAAGGGAAACTAGCGCCTCGATATGTTGGACCTTTTAAGATTCTGGAAAGGATCGGAAAAGTCGCCTACAGACTCGAGCTACCGGAGGAACTTAGTAACGTCCACCCGACTTTCCATGTGCCAAACCACCGAAAGTGCCTGGCTGAGCATGATTTAATTGTCCCTCTCGATGACTTGCAAGTACACGAAACACTACACTTCATGGAAAAGCCTGTCGAAATCATGGATCGCCAAACCAAACAACTCAGACGCTCGTGCATTCCTATTGTGAAAGTCCAATGGGAAGGCAAACGAGGCACAGAGTTCACTTGGGAACTCGAAAGCGACATGAAGGCGAAGTACCCGCTGTTGTTTGGAGGAGCTTGTTCTAGAGAGTGAAAGTCTAGAGATAGAAAGTTCTCCAAAGTGATTCACATAATTGTACATCTTTCAGCCTAATTTCGGGACGAAATTCCCTAAACAAGGGGAGGCTATAACACCCCGTGTTTTCAAAGTCAAAGTCCAAGTCAAGGTCAAAGTCAACGACCGATTTCGCGCGACTTGACTTGTAGTAAATTTCTTTTATATGTTTATTTTAAGTTGTATTATGTGGAGTAAGTGTCAATAATTACAGCAACCGACGTGTGTTATTCGCGATCCAATCGACTTACGACTGTGAACTACAGGAAGTAACAATGCGATAAAGTTAACTAAACGATAATCGAACTATGCTAATCAAATCGACATCGAATCAAACTCGCAACTCGAATTACACATTTTGGTTATTGTTATACGTGTGTGTGTGCCTTACGTGTTACTTGTGCATGTTTAGTTTTTGTATGTGTGGGAATCAATCGAAACGCAATCGAACTCAATTGAAATTGAACTATGATAGTTAGTGGAGAAGGGATAGTGCAAGATATGAGTGGCTGGGATTAAAAGTAATTGAATAGGAAAATCTATCGCATTCGCATCGCTCGCAATCGAAATCGAAACAGCAAAAATCGTCACGCCAAACACCCGAACCAAGTGCCATCCGGCCAGATTGCCATCCGACCGGGCTGCCACTTGATAGTGGTGTCAGGTCGCCATTCGAACGAGATGTCATCCGACCGGACAGTCATCCGGGCGAGATGTCATCCGACCGACCAACCCTTTCCTCCTTGGGTAACCCTATAAATACCCCATGTCACTTTCATTCTTTCTACTTGTGGAAACTCTCTGTCCGAACAGCTCGTGCTCCCCACCTTTTCTTCGATTTCTCTCGATTCCGGTAAGATCTCGTCCTAAATCTTGTACTTTCTTGATCTACATGCACTCCTACACCTTTCTATCTTTTGAATCTTAACTTTTAACCGTGAAATCACTAGATTTGAGGTGTTCTAGGATGACGTCATCATGGTGTTCTTATGAACTTCATGTTTTGGCTTCAATCCACCAAGAACAACTTAGATCTAATCGATTTCCACACAAATACACAAAGATCTTGCATAGATTTAAACCCATTCATGGTGAAAAAGGATTGGAAGATGGTTTCTAACTTTCTTTCAACTCTTTTACACTCAATGTGCTCAAAACCGATAGAATCGGACCTTGTTCTAGTCTTCTACTCATTCGCGGTGTTGTGATAGCTCAAGATCCGGATTCTACTCACGAGACTACCGATTTCGGGTTAACCAAGAACAACCGTCCCGAACCGGTTAACTGGTCGAACTAGGGTGATTCCTAGACGATCGGGTTACTTGGGTCAAGATGGAGTTCTGTTGGTTAGCACGTTGTCAAAACGTCTCGATAAGGCAACAAACAATCAAAACGGCCAAGTGAAAGACGAACGAAACGGCCAGCACGGAGTGCTATCCGACCGGACTACTGTCCGATCGGATAAGCCATCCGAGCGACTAGGCCATCCGAACGGCTTACACCTTGGGTCCCACGCTTGACCAACTTTATCTGAAGTTTAAGTATTGAACAAATTGATATCCGATCGGACTACCAATCCGACCGGATTACTCTTCGTATCATGAGATACTTGGACTTAAACAATTTTCAACGTGTTCAATGCACTGAAGATGCCACCCGACCAGACAATCTGTCTGACCGAGTGACAACCTGCTGTGGATTTGTTCTCACTAAGTAACCTCGCCACTTGAGTCGCCATCCGACCGGATAGCTCATCCGAGCGGATTGTCGTCCGCACGACTGACCGTCCGATCGACCGACTTGAAAGGTAGAGATACTTCAATGTTTTCAAAATGCTACAACGAAAACTTCAAAGGACAAGCCATCATACACAAACACATCCTTCTCAAAGGAAGAAACAATCCACTCAAATAGTCATCCGACCGGACAACCTGTCCGACCGGATGACCATCCGAACGGGTTGTCATCCACACGACTGGACCATCCGGTCGGATTACCATCCGACCGAGCTGCTGTCCGAGCCACTTACACGTTGCACCGTTCTACACGACACTTATCGTTATGTTATCGATCTGTTCAGGCTAACCCTACTCCCTAGCGCTCCCTTCAATCCATCATCGCTGTGAGTATACTCGATCCCCTTTTGATTTACGCACTTTTGGGTGTTACATACGTTACGAATATTTAAATCATAATAAACACACTACTCAATACTATTTGAACGCTAACCGTTAATGCATGTTATACGTGGCTTATGAATGCTTGTTTGTTATGTTTACACATGGAATGTTGTCTACCTGCCTTAGCAACGATAGTACTATAGTTTGGACTCAGCACCTGTTCGCAGTGGTTGTTAAGGACAATTACTTGCATGGATTACGGTGGTAATCCTGTATTGCGAACTGCCTCAGGCAGTCAACCCGCAATCATTGGTATCGATGGATCTATGTCGATAACTAACATGCTTCATTTCACTATGTGTACGTGCTGGTTATGCGTAAACGAATTTCAAACTCTATATGCTATTATCAAACTTGTATGCTCACCTTTACATTATATGTATTGACTTTATTTTAATGTATGTAACAGGTGCTTAGGATGCACATCTGCTAGGAAATTGAGGCTAGAATAAGGCACTAGAGGCCAACAAATAGTTGTCTGTACAAACTTAATCAATGGTCTCTAGAAGCAGATAAACAATTGCTCTATTTGAAAATCTGAGTTGTCGGAATAGAACTATTTACCTGGATTTTGTCTGTAATAATTTGTTTACCTTTTGAGACATGGTATGGGACATGTTAATTTAAATTGATTGGTAATGATAATTGTTATGGAAACTTCTGGACAATCTGTTTCACTCAGTGCCATGCCCCGATGTTTCCGCCATCGGTTGGGGTGTGACACTCCTAGATCGAATCCTGCAAACTGTCGTTTTGATGGTCATTGCTGATAAGCAATTTTTTAACAGCCCCGACACTGAAGACTTTGTCTTCAGCACCAATCCATTCCCACCTATCCGTACTTTCGACAAGCGAAACATGAAACAACCTACCGCAAAGATCAATCAGCTCGTTCACTTCAACCTGCTCCGAAACATTTCTTCTCCAAACCCAGCCATATTATGAAACTAAACCGCCAGCTACCTCCCTCGGCTTTAGCATGTCTACTACCTTACACCCCTTCTCCTTTTCCAGCTTAAATAATTCCGGATATATGGACTTAAGTGGCTCGTCACATAGCCACTGGTCCAACCAAAATGCCGTATTTTCACTGTTTCCTATCTTGCTTCTGAAAAAAGATCTTAGCGGTATCCCCTCAACTGAAGTTTTGGAAAGAGTCTTTGCTATGTTAACCCACACCCCACCCATTGAAGATCTAAACGGGATAAAATTCCAATTGAACTTAGTTTTATGAATGGCTTCCACAACCTTAACCCACAGTTTGTTTCTTTCCACCTTGAGTCTCCACCCCCATTTAGAAAGTAACGACACATTAATCTTTCTAAGATTATTTAAACCCAAACCGCCTTTGTTTTTCGGACGCGTCACCGTCTTCCACGCCACCCAATGCATTTTCTTATTAATTTTGTCCCCTCCCCATAAAAACCTTCTAATCTTGGCCTCCAAATCCGAAATGACCTTGCAAGGAGCTTTAAACAACGAAAAGTAGTAATTAGGGAGACTTTCAAGCACGGATTTGATGAGCACCACTCTCCCCCTATAGAAAGTAACGACGCCTTCCACCTATATAAACGGGCTTCAAAAATATTATACACCGGCCTCCAATTAACCACTCGGTTCATGTTGGCACCGACCTTGATCCCGAGGTAACTAAACGGGAATGAACCCGAATTGGAACCTATAGACGAAGCCAATCCCCCAATATCCTCGAAACTCACCCCCAACCCAAATAAACTCGACTTATCCAAATTAATTTTTAGACCTGAACACAAATGGAAAATCCGGAGAATTCGCACCACATTAATAATATTCTCTGAAGACCACTCCCCTAATAAGATGGCATCGTCCGCGTAGAAGAGGTGAGAAATGGAGGGCCCATCATTCGGTAACTTTAAACCTTTAACAAGGCCTTCCTCTTTAGCTCTATCAATCAAACTAGAAAGAACATCCATCACCAAAATAAAAAGAAAAGGGGAAAGGGGATCACCCTGTCTTAATCCTTTGAAACATTGAAATTCAAACGTCGGAGAGCCGTTAACGAGCACCGAAGAACGCGCCAACATAAGAATGCCTTTGATCCATTGACACCAACGATCGGAGAATCCCTTTTTAGACATTGTGTCAATAAGGAAATTCCAGTTCACGTTGTCATATGCTTTCTCAAAGTCGATTTTAAAGAAAAAGCCTTTTTTTCTTACACTTCTCTCCCCATCTATGAATCTCGTTGACCATAAGAGGACCATCCAATATGAAATTCCCTTCTAAAAAACGGACTGTGATTCAGAAACAACCGACCCAATCACCTTTTTTAGCCTATTAGCCAGAACCTTCGAAACCACCTTACTAATGATGCCAATGAGGTTTATCGGCCTATAATTCTTAAGTTCCACCAGATCTTTTAACTTAGGAATTAAAGCGATAAAAGACGACCCACTCCCCACGCTGAACTCACCGTTAACATAAAAAGAATTCAACACCTCCATGAAATCGTTCTCGAAAAGATACCATAATTTTTTAATGAATTTCATGTTAAGCCCATCCGGTCCAGGCGACTTGTCGCTACCACATTCCGAAACCGCAACTTTAATCTCATCCAAAGAGAAGGTTTGAACCAAAAATTGCTTATCTTCCTCCCCCAGAGTCTTATATCCTACACTCGAAATCGACGGCCTATCCACCCATTCTTCTTTAAACAGGGATCTAAAATAAGACATAATCTCGTTTTTTACTTTAGCCGGATCCGATTCCCATCTCCCATTGATATTCAAACCCGGAATATCGTTGGATGCCTTCCTTTGATTAACCAGAGAATGAAAATACTTGGAATTAGCGTCTCCATCGGCGGCCCATTTGACTCTAGCCCTTTGTTTCGCCTCCGAACACTTCTTGAGGTCCCGTTCCAGAATAACTTTCTTATTTTTCACGAAAACCCATTGTTCTTCTTCATTAAGCTCCCTAACCTCCATCATACTTTCCAAAGATTCGAGCTCCTCCAATGCACTATCATATTCTTCTCCTTTTTTGAGATAGTCGTCTCTCCAAACTTTTAACGCCTTTCTAAGGTGAGCAAACTTAGCCGTAAGGCTGAGATCCGGGGAGCCATTCGGGAAAAAAGAACTAACCGCTCGTTCCACTGCTTCCTTAAACCCCTATTTTTCCAACCAAATATCGAAAGCCCTGAAAGGCTTTGGCCCAAAAATTTTTCCCCAACCTCCAGAATAATAGGACAGTGATCCGAGTAAAGGAACGGTAATGCCCTGAGAGTAGCTGACGGCCATTTGTTAAAAAAATCCGGGCTCACCAGAATTCTATCGAGTTTGCTCAATTTTTTTTCCGTTCTCTCTAGAGCAAGTGAACTTGAAACCTTTCATATCATATTCCAACAGGTTAGCTTGAGCAATAAATTCATTAAAATTATTCGCACAAGTAACTCTGAAGCAGGAGTTCTTTCTTTCCGACTCGTTCCTTACCACATTGAAATCTCCTGCCACAACCCAAAGGCCATTCCACCCTCCCAAGATAACCAAAATTTCGTTCCAAAGAGCTAACTTCGCCGATGTGCTTTGCGGAGCGTAAACGTTTAAAAAGTTCAACCACTCTCCGCTACCTTTAAGCTTACCCCTAACAGCCAACAGGAACCTTTGCTTAATCGAAACCTCCAGTTCAAATGTCCCTATATCCCAAAGACTGATGAGACCCCCCGATCTACCTTCAGAACCCACGAATTCCATCCCGTAATTCTTGTTTCCCCATATATTCTCGAACCTGATGCCACTAACATCCTCATTCTGAGATTCTTGCAGAGCCATAAAATCAATTTTGTGTCTAAGCTTCAAGCCTTTTATCCATCTTTCCTTAATCGGACCCCCAATACCTCTCACATTTAAACTTAAGAAATTCATTTATAAACAACATTCTTACCTTCATTGAGCACAACCTCTTTAATTCTGATGGAATGATCACCAAGCGGAGCTCCCAGCTTGATTCCTAATTCAATAGTAGCATCAATCTCCTTTTGGAGTCCCTCCTTTTCTACCAGTCTCACCGGATCCGGGACCTGGGTTTCCGGGATGACCAAAACCTCCGGATCTCCTTCCATCCTTGTCGACTGACCAACTGCAGTTGCCCCTTGAGAAGTCGGTTCTAAATCTTCCTTTTCCACATCGGCATTAGCGACCTCCGAGTAATCATCCCTATTAAAACCTGACCATTCTCCCTGATTGATAAAATTATTTAACCCAACTGGCCAAGAAAAGAAATTGGGCTCCTCTGCTTCCATCCTAGATCTTTTTTTGGGCCTGGGCTCACTAGCGGTGCTTAGGATAATGGGCTTCCTCATATGAGAATCTTTTAAAAGATTAAAAGGATTTTTACCTTTAGCTTTAACAACATTCCTATTAACCGAAACCGCTGGGGCCCCACCAGATTCTATTTCACAACCATAATCAGCCGCCTTATCCTCGGGATTACCTCCCACTTTCGTCTGCTCCTCGAGACCTGCATTATTCTCTAACCGACCTCCACCTTCCCCATGCAACTCGTAAACAACGTTCACGTCTCCCAAACCATCCTTAATGCAGTTACCTGACCTCTGAGGTTCTTCTACCATCCTTTCGTCTTCCTCGTCATCGAAGCGAAACTCCGATGACCTTTTTTCCGACGAATAGTCATCCTCCGATCCCGACCCATCCTCATCCAGACCTTCCGGCGTCCATTCCTCCGCCACCTCTTCCACCCAAACCTTGTACCTTTGATCCTTCCATACCAAAGAAACCGCCTCCTCGATTCGGACCCCGTCCCCTCTTAATACCCCAATACAATTAACCGAGAGGTCCAGATCTTCCACAGACCTTTGGGATGCATGAACTATTTTTCCGAAGTGACGGGCAATCGAATCATAGACTTCGTCTGCCGCTAAGTGAATGGGAACCCCCACCATTCTAAGCCAAGCAATCCTTTCAAACGGCATGGATTGTCCGCTCCAATGGTCCAGGGATGAAAACCACTAGTTCCACAATTCGTGTTTGCCAACAAAACAGTTACAATGATCCACCGACAGAAATTTAACCAAAACGAACAAACCTCCCAGATAACTAATAGAAAATTCCTTTTCTCCTGCCTTAGACATTAACGAGAAGAGATTGTTAAGGATCGACAAACTCTTACAGCTTCCCACCGCTGCCAAACCAACCAATTCTTTAAAAGCGAAGATGTTATCAAAAGCTTCAACCACTACACCACCCTCAAAAGCTTGATTCGATGAAACTTCTACCTTAGCCCCTTTGTCTTTAACGAAAAGATCTCTGAATAACCTACCTCCACCATTGTTATTAAAAGCTTGAAGATTAGGTTGCTGATTTACCTGATTCCCCCCTCTCGGCTCCTCCGGAATAAAACTCTTCTTGTCTTTCGAACCGTTGAAAAAGCTCATATTTTCCGACGTAAATCTAGCTAGATTCACTTTGAGTTTCGAACTCCCCATTTTGGTTCCGTTCAACGCTCGTTCCATATCCTTCACATCCCTAACGTCTCTGAAGCTAATAAAGTCGAACCTGTTTCCGACCTTGTCCTTCTTTTTAGCGATATAGACTCCAGCCACCTCTCCAAAAACCTTAACAAATTCCGAGAATTCCCATGGCGTACAACCCTGTGGGAGGTTTGTGACAAAGAATTTGGTGACAGCACCTTTATCCATCTTTCCTCCAGACCCTCTGTTATTTGCTTTGCGTTTAGAGTGAGGGTCCAACCAAGGGCCATCTTCCTCCATAACGAATACCCCCAAGACAGAGACAAACCCGGATAGCGAATGAAAGCAACCGGGAAGAAAGATAGAAACAATGGTAATGTTAGTTCGGCAAACAGTATGCTGATCAAGTCGCACCACAACCGCTATCCTTCCACCTTCGCTTTGTCGAGCCGCCGACGAACTGTCTCCACCGCCACAGACCAAACGAAAACCTCTCCCGATGGCGAATGGAAGGGACGAGACACAAGTTAGGATGAAAGGTACAGTCAACCGCAGCGACAACCTCGCACTCTAACCCGGGAAACCCCCCGACGTCGAGCCACCGGCGAAAGGGAACGAGAGAAGAAGAAGAAGAAGCGTCAGAGAGGGTGAGTGTTAGAATGAATGAAGCATTGTATACTATTAATAGATGGAGGGGTTGTTTGTTTACCTCTTAATAATGGTTCAAACCTCTTACTGATTCAGCACTTAATGATTCAGACTGTTTGTTTCACGAGCAGATGTCTGAATGGTTCAGACATTTGCCTCTGAATGGTTAAGCATTATACAGAGTCTGAATGGTTAAGACCTCTAATCTGAATTGGTCATACATTTGTCTCTGAACGGTTAAGCATTATATAGGCTCTTAATGGTTCAGACCTCTTACTGGTTCAGCACTTAATGGTTCAGACCTCTTACTGGTTCAGCACTTAACCATTCAGATGATGCCAAACAACCCCGAAGTGATTGAACAGTAACTATATTTGTTTTAAAAGTTTTTTATATGTGTTGTTTAGTGGTTTTTTATATGTGTTATATGGTTCTTTTTATATATCTTATGTAACTTGCGTTTGTTTTTAATCGATGTAATTCACGTGTCAGTATTTTTTGACCATATCAACATATTTTTTTCTCTATGGGTTGCTGTAATGAGTGTAGGTGGCGTAACAAAACAAACCGATACCGATCAAATTCCCGCCGTGTTGGTATATTTTTAGTCATATCATGATTTTTTTCTATTGGTTGCTATAACAAGTGTCAGTACCGTAGTTAAACGAACTGATATCCATCCACCGCGCGCAACGCGCGGATTTAATAATCCTAGTTTCAATTTATAAATGAAAAAGGTGATGGTAAGCTAGTTAATTTACATAAATCTCTTTGAAAATCGAATATTCTACTGGATAATTGAAGGATAGTTAAATTTCTATATTTGTTGGAATTCGTGACGAATTTTTATTTCTAATTTATCCTTTAAACAAAGAAACACAACTTTTTTTTTTGGTGGAATAAACGAAACTTTAGTATTACTTGGTTGACACAATGTTGACATTAAACATACGATGCTATTAACATATGTGAAGGGACACCATACATGTTTCTTTTTATTTATTATTCACTAAAACCCCTAATGGTCAACTGTTTTAATCTTAAGACCGAAACCTATCTAATCGTGAAATAAAATAATCAATGCTTAGCATTTTATATCAAAATAATTGTTGTATAAAACATTAAAGAATTCATACATATATACAACTATGTGTGAAGTTGATCTTTTTGTTTTCCTGGGTGATAATTGAGGAGTCTAACTAAATTTTATAAAGGAGTGACCAAAATATTTGCCCAAAAATAACATTAATTTTTTTAAGGAGGGTGACTACCCCCAACACCCCCCCCCCCCCCCCCCCCCCCTCTTTCGTCAGCCATGAATAATTATTAAAGTGAATGGTATTATTATGGGTGAACACAATTTAATCCGGTTTGGTTATGAATTTTCATCGAAATTGACATGTTCGATTATTACAGTTTTTCTTAATCGATCAGTTACGGTTATAAATGGGAGTTTAACCATAACCAAACTGAAAATTTTGGTTATGAGCAACTCACAAAACCGAACCTTCAGTTTTATTCAGTTTGATTCGATTATATCAGTTAATCAGTTTTTCATGTACACCCATACGAATATTGTTGAGAATCTATAATCTTATTTTACATATACAACTTGCAAGTGGAGGCATGGAGTTAAAGGCCCCATAATTGACATATTGTAGTCGACTATTGGATGGTGCGTAGGGCTGGACCGGATTCAGTCATCTCACAAATATAGAGCACACGAATATCACGTGCCCTTCGCCCTAAACAACCGGAATATAATCATTTCATATATACCATATACACACACTAGAGACGTTCACAGAGGATATCGGACTCCCAACTTTTCCCCCAAATCCGATCTCTCTCTGTACCTAATTATGGCGTTTTCCGACGAATCTCGACACTCTCTGATCCCTAATTTCCTCTATACGTCGTCGTTTTCAACCACCAACCGCCTCATGGAAAAATTCAACAACAATTCTAACCCTAACTTGTATCGATCTGCTTCAATTCCAAAAGATGACCAAAACTTGGTGATTCCTGCTCCTAGTGAGCCGTTTGGAAAGATCGAGATGTACTCGCCTCAATTTTACGCTGCTTGTACTGCTGGTGGTATCCTCAGCTGTGGTCTCACTCATACGACTGTTACTCCTCTTGATCTTGTGAAATGTAACATGCAGGTATATGCGATTCATTTCAGTTTTCTCTCAACCGGTGTTTTTTTCTTAATTTTAGTTGTATATTTGTTTATCTGTGTGATTCTGTGTTATTAGATCTGTTTCGTTTCAGTGATGTTGTTGTAGATGTGTGTTAGTTAGATCTAGGTTCTTTGCTTGTATCGATGCTTGTGGAATTATCTATCTAGAGTAGTTTTAAAATTCGAGTAATTCGTCCGGAAAGTAATGAACTAGGTATTGATTGTGAATCTTCTTAAGATTGTTTGGATGCAATACAGCTGGCTGATGGATTTTTAATACGTAGAGTTACGTAGGCTATGTGTGTGTGCAATTTGTATTTGCGAAATTCGATCATATAAGAGATGTCAATGGGTACATGTATCCTTGTAGTAGAGAATGTCTTAATTTGAGTTATTTTGTTTAAATTTACTAGTACATTGATTGATTGAATCCATGGGGTGGCCAAGTTGACATAACAACTTGGGAAGTGGGAGACATGGAATTAGCATCTTGACGCTATTATATCATGTTGTGGGACGCACCAATTTCCAACAAACGAGTATTGCCCTTCACATAGTTTGGGAAACCTATAGGCCTTTTGGATTCCATCTAGTGGTTCACATTTGTACAACAAAATAATGTCATTGTTTGCTTTGATGTATACCTGGATGTTGACTCTTGAGGTAGACATCCAGGAAATTGCTTGCTTTACTGTAGACTGTAGTGTTAAGGAACATGATCAACTAAGTTTCAATTCATAAGTTGTGACAAGTTAGGCCTGCCACATATCAGTTGTAAACTTTGTTATTTTTTTCGCATAAACACTCACTTATTTTCTATTTTGGCCTCAATGAGTCTATCCGAGTCAATGTATTTTTGAGCATTGATGGTAACAAGCATGATCTGTAAAACGCAGAATGTTTTGGCTAACCGATTCATGTGCATTTAAAAGAAGTGTACAAACCATTTGTGATTAATATTCTAAACATATCTGATCTCCCACACTAACAATTATTTAGATGTAAGTTAATTGTGAATTACAATGTTTTGGCTAACTGATTCATGTACATTCAAAAGATGTTTTCAGAATCTTTGTGATTAATATTTTTATTGCTTCTGATGCCTTTGTTAAAGACATGTTTTTGACATGCCTTGTCGTAGATGACTTGGATATGATCATGTGAGTATGAATCTATTGATCATGTTCAATTCCTATGGGGTCTAGGTTTACAATTGTTGCACATCAAATGGCATGGGATTGCCTTGTTTAAATTGTTGTTTGTGTGTTTGTTATTTATAATTCATTGCAACTGATTCTTTTCATAATATTTTATTTAAACATTTCCTTTTTGGTTAATCAGATCGATCCAGTCAAGTACAAGAGTATTTCATCAGGTTTTGGGGTATTGCTAAAGGAGCAGGGTGTGAGGGGGTTCTTCAGGGGATGGGTCCCTACTTTGCTTGGTTACAGTGCTCAGGGTGCTTGTAAATTCGGATTCTATGAGTTTTTCAAGAAATACTACTCTGACATTGCTGGCCCAGAGTATGCTACCAAGTACAAGACTTTGATCTACTTGGCTGGTTCTGCATCTGCTGAGTTTATTGCTGATGTCGCTCTTTGTCCCATGGAGGCGGTGAAGGTTCGTGTCCAAACACAACCTGGTTTTGCTAGGGGCCTAGGTGATGGACTTCCAAAGTTCGTTAGATCTGAAGGCGCACTTGGGTATTCATTTTTATTATTTGTTTCGTTTATTTTTTTAAACTTATACATATTTAGTGTTGAATGCGTAGTTAAAAATATAGTGTCTGGAAGTCCTGTTATTGAGTTTTGTCACATTATATAGGCTATACAAGGGATTGGTGCCACTTTGGGGACGACAGATACCATGTAAGTTCATGCATCTTAGATGCGTACCCTTGTTTATTAATATTGTGCCGAAACATTTTATCTTCCCTTTGTATGCAAATGTATATTGGTTCCTCTCATGGTTTTAAAAAACGGCTGAGGCGTGCCTCAAGGTGAAACGCCGAAAAAACGATTCTGAGGCGCGCCTCAAGGGGATTCTAGTGTATGTGCACCTCAGAGAGGCTGAGGCGCTAAAACGGTTGAGCCTCAGGTGCGCCTCAGGGGTTTCTAATAGACTAATATTTGTTTTTGACTTTTTGTGTCAGTTTCAAGCAATTTATGTTTTTTTTCATGTGTGTTTTTGATGATTTTGATGAATTTGATGATGAATTTAGTTGGTATTATTATTTTTATAGAATATATAATTTTTATATTTATTTTTTAATTTCACCTCGGGCTTACGCCTCGTGAGGCGAAGGGATCACGCCTCGAAACTCGTTTTCCTTTTTTTAAACCTGGTTCCTCTTAGATCTTTTATTGTTGATATGCAGACACGATGATGAAGTTTGCTTCATTTGAGACAATTGTGGAGATGTTTTACAAATACGCCATCCCGACACCCAAAAATGAATGCAGCAAGTCGTTTCAGCTTGGTGTCAGTTTTGCTGGTGGATATGTTGCCGGTGTTCTCTGTGCTATTGTATCTCATCCTGCTGATAATCTTGTCTCGTTTCTTAACAATGCTAAGGGAGCAAGTGTTGGAGACGTGAGTACTTTTGTTTAACCGTTAGATTCAAATGCTCAATTTATCTTAATACCACTATCATTCATTCATTAAAAAAAAACTATTTTCCAGGCTGTGAAGAAGCTTGGAGTTTGGGGTCTTTTCACCAGAGGGCTTCCATTAAGAATTGTCATGATTGGTACTCTCACTGGGGCTCAATGGGGAATTTATGATGCTTTCAAAGTGTTTGTCGGACTGTAAGTTGCCACATTTATTTAACAATTTCATCTTTTTTTCCGCTGAACTTTCTTAGCCAATTGAGTTATCTACAGGCCAACCACGGGCGGTGCTGCACCTCCTGCAGCTATTGAACCTGCAAAAGCCTAGAACATGTGAAGTTTGTGACGGCAGTTGTGAGGACTAAAGCAATCCCCTTTTAAAAGCGATTAATAAACTACGCGTATTTGTTACTACTTTCATTATTTTGGACATCTGAAATAGGTGACAGTTTAATCTGTTATTTTTGGCATCAGAGAATATTATGCTCTCATATGGAAAGTTTTGGTTAGATTTATGTATCATGAAAATAGGATTATAAGCTATTTTCAGGTTAAAAAGGAAATAATGGCCTATGTGATGGCCAAGATCCTTAAAACAATAGTTTGTGAAGACATGAATTATAATGATTTCGTTTTATTTGATAAGTTCTTTTCAGTTGTAAGTTTTTAGTCTCATGCTAATACCGACTTGTTCACAAACAACATGAATTCGATGGACTTGAAAAGGAACACAATATTGTATTGAACACAAGACTGCTTTAATTATAATACACATTGATGCCGGATTGAGCAAAGCCAAACGATGCATATTTTTTAAGCTCAATGAAACAAGAGGCAGACTTTAGTGCTTAGTCACAGTGCTTGTTATTACATAATTAGGATCTCACTATATAAGTTTTTGACACAACCAGTTTATATCTAAACCCTATCCACGTTATAACCCGTTTAAGTTTTTGACATGACCATGTTATAACCCACTTTATCACTATACAAGTTCTTGAAGATTTGTGTTGCGGAGTTTGGAAAAAAGCAACGAATTTTTTTTTTTTATTTTGTCCCATTGGCCTCTCAAGTTAGGGCTGTTCATGAGCCGAGCCGAGCCGAGCCAGGCCAAGCTCGGGCTCGGCTCGTTTATAAACCGAGCTGGCTCGGCTCGGCTCGGATTTGAAACCGAGCTGAAAATCTAAGCTCGGGCTCGGCTTGGTTTTAAACCGAGCTAGCTCGGCTCGGCTTGGTTTGGCTCGATTTTATAAAAAAAAACTAATATATACCTCTTAAAATTTAATAGCCTAAAATATTATTCAATAATTTAAAAGAATATATTCAAAATAAGTTCAACATAATACAATTCAAACCAAAATCAAGCTTAACAACGTAAAATAAGTTTTAATTTCAATAAAATACAATATTAGTTCATTAGTATGGTAATCAATCTTCAAATATGCCATAAATATTAAATTACAAACCTATATACATGTAAATAATAATCAGTTTTTTTGTAATATATTATAATGTATATAAAATTAAAACTTATTATAAGTAAAATAATTCGAGCTAAACCGAGCCGAGCTACAAAGCGAGCCGAACCGAGCCAGCTCGGCTCGTTACGAGCCGAGCCGAGCTAGGCTCACTTTCTAACCGAGCCGAGCCGGCTCGGCTCACTTTTAAACCGAGCCAAATCGAGCGAGCTTTTTCCGAGCTAAATCCGAGCGAGCTTCGAGCGAGCTCCGAGCCGCGAGCTTTTTGAACAGCCCTATCTCAAGTAAATATGGGAAGTAAGGTAAAATAATCTTTAACACCAGATTTTCTCTTCTAATAAGAATATAAAAAAATTTCGCATCAATAGCATTCGTATTTTTTTTATTACATAGTTTATAACAAGGTTGGAGAACTCGCTAGTCGGCCGGTGAGGTGGGGACTAGCGACTACTCGGGATTACTCAGGATTAATCGGATCGGAAATTTTATATGGAAATTTTATTATTTTTATAAATATGTATATATGTACTCACACGTCCATGTCAATATAATACTTAAAAAGGTAAAAGTAATTCAAAATACAAACTAAACTAACATATAAGTCATAACATAACAAGTCTCAGTACTTAAAATTCAAACGTTAACAAATAGCTCAAATGTAATCGTCATCCCCGCTGTGTTCAATGATTTCGACACCATCCGACTCGTATTCAATCTCCTCGTCTACTTCATCCTCTTTCTCCGACTCAAATTCTTCGTCATATTAGGGTAAGGGATAAGGAAAATGGGCTAAAGTTCTAATCTTGGGCCTGTTTTTTAAGGATTTCAAATGGGCTGACTACGGCGACTTGGTCGACTAGGGCGGCTTGGACCGGCTTTGACCGACTAGCGATTTTTTGACTGATTAGTGAAAAATTACTCAGTAGGAGACCGACTAGTGACTAGTCGGCGATTAATCGCCGAGTAATCGCGATTTTTGCAACACTAGTTTATAATACAAGGGGTATAAATTTAAATTAATTAAAATGAAGAAATCATCAATAAGATTTTCAATTGAGTTCAGTTTACTAATAAAATTGTAAAGATTTTGCCATCTGTTTCTTTTTAATAAAAAAGATAAATGTCATACCGTATACAAGTACCATCTGGTAATACACTAAAACTTGTTTCTTTTTAATAAGATTGTTTTTTTTTTAATTTGTTTATCATTAATAAATACTAATTCTCACTTTTTAATTCTTTTTGAATAAATAGTTCGAATATTTGACATCAAGTATGAAGATGGTTATATGTAATAATATGTCTTTTCCTTAAATTTTTTCATATTTTGTTCAATACATTCTATTCATAGTGTTGTTAATTATACATATATGTACTTTTTAATTTACATGTGTACATACGTGTATAAAAAGATATACATATGTGTATAAAACAGTTTGGCTGAATAGAAACTGTGTATAAAATATACACAAACATAACTAATAAATGGTTTATACACATATGTACTTGTATTGGATACTCAAAGTACACATATGTATGCATGTGTATAAAACGGATATACGTATGTGTATAAAACAGGTTGGCTGAATAGTAATTGTGTTTATTTTTAAATTAATAAATTGAGTTAATTACATAGTTAGTCCCTGTGGTTTGCACAAAATAACATACTTAGGTACTAATAGTTTAAAATCACCTTCTAGGGTATTAACTTTTCATTTTGTAACGTTTGGAGGTATTAACTTCTAAGGTATTAACATAGTTAGTCCCTGTGGTTTGCACAAAATAATATACTTAGGTACTAATAGAATGTGATTTTAAACCTAGAAATAACGTTAATACCTCCAAACGTTACAAAATGAAAAGTTAATACCCTAGAATGTGATTTTAAACTATTAGTACCTAAGTATGTTACTTTGGGCAAACCACATGGACTAACTATGTAATTAACTCTTAATAAATTAGTTAATTAGTGAGAGAAATGAAGAGAGAGAATGTAATTAAATATTTAATTGGAAGGAGAACTAGTTAACAATTTACCCTTATACCCTTTTTATTTATTTTCTACACATAAATAATTAGAAAATTGTCATTATTATAACTCTCAAGATCTCCTAAATCAATGGACAAGATTTGTTCATTTTGTTCATAAAAATAATATGGTTCACTCTTGAACCCTACCCTATATATATATAGGGAAAGTGTAAAATACAATATCGCTTAACGTACATTACGTACGATATAGGGAAATCGCATGTTATAAAATAGCATTGATGAAACCGCATGTGATAATTTTGATGAAATCGCATCTTGGTTTTTGTAACAATTTCGCATGTGTTATTTTTGATGAAATCGCATATTAAAAAAACATGTGAAATTGTTAAAAAAACATGCGATTTTAACATGGGATGAAGATCTGACGGCTGAGATTAGCGCGTACATATTGTACGATAAGGGCATTTGTACGTTAACCTAACTCTCTCTCTCTCTCTCTCTATATATATATATATATATATATATATATATATATATGGTTGGGCTATATAGAAAACCCTTATGTTTTTAAAAAACCCTAGAAAACTCAACCTCCCGACATTTAAAAAAAAAAATAACACATGTAATATACATGTTTTTAAGAGTTTTGGGCTAAAAAAAACAAAAAAGCGCCGAATGGATGTTTTTAAAAAAAATAAACAAGTTTCAGCATTTTTTGCCTAACACATGTTAGTCACGAAAGTTGCTGAAATTTGTTTATTTTTTTTTTAAATAATCCTTTGGCGCTTTTTTGTTTTTTTTTTTTTGGCCCAAAACTCTTAAAAACATGTATATTACATGTGTTATTTTTTTCAAAAAAAAAAATGTCGGGAGGTTGGGTTTTCTAGGGTTTTTTAAAAACATAAGGGTTTCTTGTCTAGCCTTAGCCTATATATATATATATATATATATATATATATAGGGAGAAGATCATGCGAGAACCACCTCTTATTGTGAGAACCGCGAGAACCAATGTGAACACACCAAAAATGCCTAAAAATAGCTAAAAATCACACAATTTTTTTTTTTTTGATTTTTTAAATATTTTTTAGGTTAAAATCGCTACTTTTCGAAGCCAAAAAAAAAATAAAAAAATTTTTAAATTTTTTTTTTTTTAAATTTTTTTTTTTGGCTTCGAAAAGTAGCGATTTTAACCTAAAAAATATTAAAAAAATAAAAAAAAAAATTTAGATTTTTTTTTTATTTTTTTAGATTTTTTTAGGTTTTTTGGGGGTTTAGTTTTTAGCATTTTAGCTTGGGGGGTGGGGGGGTTTAGGTTTTTTTTTGGGGGGGGGGGGGGGGGGTTAGTTTTTTTTAGGTTTTTTAAAGGTTTTTTTAGCTATTTTAGGTTGTGTTCACATTGGTTCTCAAGGTTCTCACAATAAGGGTGGTTCTCGCATGAGCCCCTCCCTATATATATATATATATATATAGGGTTAGGTTCATTTGTGAACCTCACCCTTGTTTGTGAACTTAATGAACACACCTTGGCCCTTGATCTACTTTAAAAATTATAAAGGTAGGATTGTCATTAGTCATTTAAACTTAATTTGTTATTTAATTTTAATCTAAATTTGATTTTGATTTATCATCAGTTTCCAAATTTGATGTAACTGCCATGCGATCCAAAGATTTATTTCTTAATTATCTCTCAATCTTCTTCAATCTCTCTCTACAAATTAATATTCTAGAAATTCCCTGTCCTTTTTTCTTACTTTCTTCCCTCACAAATATAGAACAATCACTTAACAATTAGTGATGAAGAACACCGACCCAATTCATAAAACAAAGAATTGGTCAAAACACATGTACAATCTTATATTAAATTGTATCATATTTTATTTGATTTTTAAGTACCCTAATTTAAGTCCACTACATCACGTCTTCTACATCAAAAAAACTTTTGTAGTTAATGTGGGGAAGAAAGAAAGAAATCATTATTTTGATTTCTAGTTTTGGGAAATAAAAGTGTCGTGGGTCGAATCATAACTACCCCTATAATTATGGCATCCACATATATGTGCTTAAGTTTGAATTCAGATTTCACCCAATAAAAACCGCATTGATATGTATTGCATTCGTTGTTCATCATATTCAACCAATTCGAACATCTTATTGTTTTCATTCGGTCCACTTTTTTCCATCATCCTTGGAGTTATTTCGATAAAAAGTAATATTATGCCTGACACACACGATCATCCTATTGTTTCATAAACTTTAGCGATTCCTCCGGTAAATGAACAGCCAGAAGAAGATCATGTGTATATACAATCTGTATATTATGTATATTTCACAATTCAAGATTACACATATGTATTCTTATATCAAAGAAGTGAAATGGGAGACAATACACATGTGTATACTCCGATTAATACTGACCATAAAAAACATGAACATTGCTAGTTACACGACATAACATTCCAGCTTCAATGCATGTACACATATTTCCAGTTTGTATATTTCACAGTTGACGATTACACATGTCTTCTTATATCAACAACTGAAATGGGAAACAATACACATGTGTATACTACCATTAGTATTGGGTGAAAAGAAGATACGAGAGAGAGGATCGTTGAAGATATGCACTTGATTTTTTTTATTGAAGTATAAATGATTTCTTGATTATAGTGTCTATATTGGAAACTGATAGAGAGATTTATGGGATTACAGTTTTCAAACAGAATACATTTATACGAAATTTCCAACTTAAATACACATGTGTATTTCTTGAAAATATGGAGGCGTTTTTTTTCAATGATGAATTAAAATTGAATTACTAACTGAACATGATGGGGCGGTTATTTTTTCTTGTAACTGAATATAATTTTTAAGAACAAATAATTACGATACTGCCCTTCAGTAGTTATTTTAAATCAGGTTTTAGATTTTTATTAATTAAAAAAATCCTTTAAATCCTAGATCATGGTCTCCTCATCCAACGGCTAGGATCTGTTCGTTTTTGTTCACAAAATAAAAATGTTCACTCTTGATCCCCACCCTATATATATATATATATATATATATATATATATATATATATATATATATATATATATATATATATATATATATGGGTCAGGATTTAGAGAAAACGCTCAAAAGTGTGAGAATGGTGAGAACGCTTATGTATCGTCCGATCAAAACAATCCATGGACTAGATTGCGCGGTGGCGTTTTCGTAAATAACATCAATTTTATTATGTGGGACGCGCTTCATTAAGGGTAAAAGGGTCCTTTACCGCTCATTTTCAAAACGCCATCAAATGATAAAATGCCATTCAAAAAAATAAAACGCCATTAAAAAACAAAACGCCAAAAATTAGTAATAAAACGCGTTGGATATTACAGGAAGATGAAACAACACAGTAACTGTATTTCAGTTATTAACATTTATTAGAAGAAATTCCCTCCAAAATTACGCGCCAAAAACATCATTATATAAACAAGGTAAAACATAGCTTCCATAATCACTTCAATCTATCCATTTCTGCAAAAAAACACATTTAACCAAAAACGTCAACTTAACCAAAACGCCAAAAATAGCAACAATCGTTTCGTGGAGATACACTCTGGGAATCAAGCGATACGTCCTCCATTTTGACTACAGAATGAGAGTGTATGTTAAGACGGTCAGGGCAATTCTGAAGATGGAAGAAGAGATACAGAGGCAAATCTTATCAATTGGCATCACTCTAGATAACGAATGACATGAAACACATATGCTTATGAAAGCATTAACCAGCAAATTTGGACCAATAAAAGCAGATGTGAAGCCGGACCCTGTCATGACATCATGGCGTTTTGATGATGAAACAGACATGGTGACGGTTACATACGACAGCGGAGAGCAGGAAGTCTACTAGCTAGAGAACATCATGACAAAGCAACGTCTGGGTTTCATGGAAGAATTGCATAACGCCACTTGTACAAACACAGAAATAGACTCAAAATTGGATTTAATGCAAGACATGTTCAGGTGGAGGCTTCAAAATCTTCAGGAACAAGAAGCTGATGAAGGTGGAGGTGATGACATGGATGAAGTTCCAGATGAAGACTCCAAGGAGGAAGAAGATGACGCAAGTGATTGATACTATTCGGATAAAGTACCTTCTGACGAAGGCTTTTAATTTTTTTTCCTCTTTTTTTTTTCTTCTGTGTAATCTTCTTTTTGTTTTCTTAAGATAATTAAATGATATATTTATCCCTTTATTAGCAAAACGCCAAAAAATTACTAAAAATAGTTATTCCTTACAAAACGCCAAAAATAACAAAAAAAAAATCCTGCTTAATATTTTATTTACTCAGTTATTGTATTTTGTCATCTTGGTCTGCATAACGCCATAAAAAAAGCCAAACTTAGAAGATGGGACGTCTATCACCTGTAAAACTGATAAAAAACTGATCAACACAGTAAATACAAAAACAGTAACTGAAAAGACAGTTACTTTATTACTATCATTTATTAAAATAAAAAAAAGTCCTGCCTAAACTACGCGCCAAAAAACTCCTATAAGAGAGGGGTCTATACACAATGAAATTGATCACACCTAGAAAACACAAACGCCATATCCTCTAGAAACCACTCTTAAAAACGCAAAAAAAATGTTAGTTAAAAAAACCACAGATGTCAAAGTTTTCACTGAAATGGATTCTTCTTCTAATGGGGTTATCTCAATAATATTTTGCTGAATGAGAAGGACAAATATTCAAGAATAAGAGACTGATGACAGTGATATGTCATCATGTGAGCTTTGATCTTGATAAATATCGGCATGGAATAAAGGGATCAACACAAGTGTAAAATGCTATTTTAGACTCCATTATTATAAATAGCATCAAGCAAGAGTTAATCTTCAATGACATGCCACCAAACAAGAATATCACACCAAAACACAGGATGCCACTATGCAGCTTCATCTGAAAAAGACAGGGTTTATGTAGGAAAGTTGACATCTAGCTAAAGTATTCAAAAAAGGTTCAAAACGTCAAAACAAAATCAAGAAGATAGAGGCTGATGACAGTGAAGATTCGGAAGAGAAATTAGATTACCATTTTTTATTTTTTTAATTTTCATTTTATATTTTTTTAATATCAAGTTATATTTTGTTTTGTTATCTAATTCTCTATAAATAAAATACATTTATAACAACCCTCCAAAATTATTTCCGACACCCCTAATATATTTAGAATGCCCATATACTTCTTAAAATACACCCCGTATATGAGATTTGACCCTATATACCTTTATATAATTAAAAATAAAATAAAATCAAAATTCAGTCATCGCTCGCGGGCCGCGAAGACTTATTCTTCGGGCTACGTGGGGCGCGACAACCAAACCTCCAAACGAAACCCTAGCATGCCACGTGTCAACATCGTGTCAAGTCTATACCGACGAATCAGCGCAGCTAGGCCCTACTATGCCTACGTCGCGGGCCGCGAAGGACTTACATTCGGCTTACGCGGGCCGCGAGGAAGTCATGATCAGACCCTGTAAATAGGATCGATCGGCTTCAGTTTCCGTCTCTCAAAACTTTTCTTTCTCTCTCAATTTTTGCATAGTATAAGCTATACTTGGGCATTATACCCCCCTAAATAACGAAGTTATGCCTCGTTGTGAGTATCATAACCCCCGGTTACGTATTAGATACGCTGCCCGATTGATCTAGGGTTCCGTAACGGCTGTCGAGGTTCTGCCCGACGTCGTCGATGGAATTTTGTCTCGGGTAGGGTATTACTAATGTAAATATTGGGTTATTCTACTAACACGTGTGCATTGTGTAATTAATAGATAATCACCAGGAAAATCACAGGAAAAACCCTAAAGTTGCAATGTGAGTAATCTCCTTTTTGTAAACTGTTTTTACAAAACCTTAATTATTTTAAATTATAATTAGCAGTGATTGAGTCTTTGTAATTCTTCAATTACTGCCGGTATGTTGGGGTTTTGTATACAAAATGTGGAACACGTTACCATTGGACAACGAGTTAGCCAATGTGTAATATGACCCACCAGTCAGGATTGACAGTATTGAATGAGTAATTGTGTAGATATAAACATTGTAATCGCTCTCAATACTGTGAAACGATAAAACTCTTCTTAAACTGGGATTCACTCTCCAGTATTTCCCACTGACAAAATGTTTTTAAACGCGTTTCAGGTAACAAAATGTGAGAGCCAAATAGAAGCCAGCTGGACAGCACTGAAGGCTTGGAAAAGTGGCTATAAAAGTTACCTAAATAAATAAGTTGCTTTATTTTCAATAAAATTGGGGTTCTCCCTACAAATCAGTTTGTAATGAAAACTTGGGTTTTATCCCAATATATTTATTAATATAAAATGTGATGTTTTACTCTGATAAAATATTTCATAACTACGGTCCTGATGTAATTTCTGCTGCAAAAAATGATAAACACCGATACCACTGAATCTGATCTCGCGGCCGCCCGTTCCCGGGACAGATAGGGGACGGGGGTTGCGACAACATTATTATATAAAACGCCAAAAACTTCAAACAACAAAACGCTAGTAGTATGAAAACTGGGAGAACGGGTGCTGGCAAGACACCTTGTAAAAATGTATTAAACGCCAAAAAATTCACTAAACGCCAAAAAATTCACTAAACGCCAAAAAAATGGTCTTATTGCAAACTTATGCAAATATTAATGACTCGTAGTGAATTATGATACAAAACAACACAAAACGCCAAAAAATTGACCAGAAAACTCTATAACGCCAAAAAATTATCTATGTGACACAGAAAATTAATTCAACGCCAAAAAGTTTAATAAATACAATTAACGCCAAAAAAAACTTAGACGCCAGAAAATAATATACCGCGTTGGGAAAATAAAAGAAGATTGAAAAGACAAAAAAACCTCTGGGACCCTGATCATGTCCCGCGCCACGTGTTGGGTCAGGATGCGTTCTCACCGTTCTCACACTTTTGAGCGTTTTCTCCTGATCCCGTTTATATATATATATATAGGAGAATGATCTTTTAAGCAGAAAGTCAATGTAACGAAAATAATAAATTAATTTAGCAAAAACAACTTATCCTATATATATATATACTCTTCCATTAATTATTCCCTCTCTTTTAATTAGTCAAAAATAATTTATCTTGTACATATCGAAATTTATCTTATGCATATTATTGTTTATCCTATGCTTATAGTATACTTTATCCTATACATACTGAAATTTTTACTACATATCAATATTTATCCTTCGTGTAAAAACAAGATTTTTGCTTATTAAAATAAAATAACAAAAAGAATGGAAAAAAATCCACACATTTTTAGTTACAAGTTACAAATAAATTAAAAAGTTAAAAACTCAACTATATTGAAAGATTTATTACTCTTTTCTAATAAAAACTCAAGTAAATTAGAAGAGTTATTATTCTGTTGTAAATATAATTATGTTAATTGTTGAAAAATAAAATAAGTAAAAGAATTAGAAAAGTTGTTCAGCCACGTGCTTCTTTCCTGTTGCGCTTGTTTTTTTATTGGATATGTCAAATTCCAAAAATGCCCCTACTAAGACTAAAAACCCATCATCATCAGTTTCATACGGAGCTGGTCGGAACTCCGAACAAAGTTTCCGATGAATAACATTTTCAGTTTTCTCTCTTTAACTTCAACCCATAAAATTTCTATGAATATTTTTTCAGTCTTCTTCCACCGTGGTTTTCAGGATTTATGGGGTGCGATAACAAAATTTCATGGGGGGCGATCTGGATTTTAACGGGTATAATACACTAATTATTTTTTTTCAAGGGTTGCGCCCTCCCACCCACGTCAAGCCTTGGGTCCGCCCCTGACCACACCACCTGCTCCCATCGAAACCACCCACTACCATCACTGCAACCTGGTAACAGCCGCAACCTATTGACCAGATCGGAGTTGTTTCAGGTCCAGGGAGAAGGGGCAATGATGGTGTGGTCGACGAGGTGTTTCAGGTGACAACTATGGAACAACGGCGGTGTAATTCGAGGTGTTTCATGTAAAATTGTTAATTCTCACAAGGTTTAGGGTTTACAAAACCAGATCTACAAACTAGCGGCGACACTAAGGTTGTAATGGTGGTTTCGAGGTGGTACGTTACTGTTTTGATGGGATGGGATGGGTGTGGCAGGTGGTGGTACGTTCTGGTGGCTGCGGTGGTGGTATGTTATGGTGTTTGTGGTGGCTATTGTCGATGGTGGATGGCGGTGACAGGAGGTGGCTGGTGGGGTGGTAGAGAGAGGGAGAGGGGTAAGAATTATGTGCGTTTATGGGATAGGGGTGGCAGGTGATGGTACATTCTGGTGGTTGCGGTGGCTATTAATGGCGGGGGAAGGTGATGGAGGGTGGTGGCTGGTGGAGGCGGTAGAGTTTTGTGTGTGTATATAATTATAAATATGTATATTTGTTTTATGTGTTAAACTATTTTTAATGATTGGTTAAATGACTAAACTACCCTTGTATGATTGATTTAACAGAAAAATCTAACTTGGTTAGGGCTAAAGGACATGACATGCATGATTTTAAAACATTAAGTACAAAACTCGTCAATTTTAAAGATAAAGGACATCGCTTGAAAATGTGTATAAAGAGAAAGGACAAAACTTGAAATTCACTCTATTTTAAATATTTCATTTACTTGCAGCTATTACATTTTTACATCTGAAAAGGTTGATATTTTTACTCACGCTACTCACATGCATGGGTTGAACGTTGAAGTAAGCTTTAGGGGGGTCGGAGTGGATGGGGGGAGTTTGTTTGCCGCTGGGGGAATGATCGTCGGCCTCTTATCGGTGAGTGGGGAGTTGGGTTTTCGGTGTATAGTCACCGCAGCGGGGAAGAGGAGGGAAGAAGGAGAGAGGGGGTTTAATGGTGGGTCCCAACCCCTTTCAACCAATCATATTTTTTTTTAATTTTTTACCACTCTCTAGGTGTTTGAATCATTGTCATGATTGAGTATAAAATGGAGAGTGGAATGGGGACTTGACATGGCATGATATCATTGGGTAGAGAATGACTCAAACACCTAAAGTGTTTGAATCATACCCTCCACCCTTATGACACACGCCTGTGTTGAGATCTTGAAATAAATTGAACATATAGATGCACATCTTGCTAACCTGAAAAAAAAACTGTGTAATTCATTGGGAGATTAAGGAATATATAGGGCTATAATTACACAACCTTGTGCGTCGAGGATCCCAAATGTAAAACTGAAGGTACACAACCAGCTGATTCTAAAACATATAGATATAGATATAGTCGTGTATGATGCAGCAACAACTATAAGAACTTGGGTCAAATAACATAAAATGGTATCTGATTACACAAGCGACAGTTGGAAGTTGAGGAGAAGACGAATGTTTGTTTTTTACTATTTTTAGGTTGCTTTGAATCCTTTGATTCAAGTTGAGATACATACAAGTTTTCATATTTGAGATTTGGTCTTTCATCCTATTCTTTACATTCTGAATTTTAATTTCTTTTGCATGTCCAAGTTAAATGCTCTTTAGTTTAGTTTTTCTTTCAATTGCTATTATGTAGTCATGAATGACTGATTTTACGATTTCTATTGATTGATTTAGTCACAATTTAAGTTTATATTATTACCATGTATATAAATTTGATGATGCTTATAACTTGTTTAGCTGTACTAGGTTAATGTAAAGATTATAAGAAATTGATCAACCATGCTTTGTCTATTACAATAAGACATATAAATACAAGAAGAGAAAGCTAATTCTAAGGAATACATTTAATTACAAATATACGCAAGACTATAATGTGGGAGACAATCACTCAAACAGTTTTGACTGATTAATGTGATGAACTTGATTTTCTTTTTGATCATCTTGAGTTAGTCATTTTCCTTAATATGCTCCCACAAGATGGACGACCGTAGGATAAGTCCAATATTGGTTAACAGTGGATGAGTGTGGTATTTAAGAAAGAGAAGAAGTTGATGAAGTTGAAGATGTAAACGGAGATGAAGTAGATGAAGCAAAAGAAGATATATTTTGTGGTTTTTTATAGGGTGAATGCAATAAAAGATAGAAGGTCAAAGGCGGCTTTCATCCGAATAATGATGGTTGCGGCAGTGATAGGATTATAGGTTTTGCAAAACCTAACTGATATTGACGGAGAAGTTGTGTTTGAAGATGTAACAATGTGTAATGGTGATGTAGGTCGATGGTTTTTTTTAGCTTTTTTTTGTTTTTTTTTTTTTTTTGGAGAAACATATGGATGGAAAATGGATTGTAGGTGACAGAGGGTGGTGGAGTTTGAGGAGAACAGACAGTTATGGCAATAACGAGAGTGAAGGTAGCGTTAGGTATTCTATTCTGATGGTTATGGTCGTGTGTGGTGGAGAGGAGTAATATTGTGATTGTAAGAGATATTACTTGAATATAGAAAGAAGAAAGGAGATTTTGAAATCTACGGAAGAAGAGAAGGGTCGAGATGTTGAAGTGGGAATAGAGGAGAAGTCATTGCTAATGGTAGACTTGTTTAGGAGTATTGGCTAAAGAAATGATGGTTGCAGGATCAAGAGCTTCTCAGTGGAGATAAGTGCTCTGATACCATATAAGAAATTGCTTAACCATGTTTTGTCTATTACAATAAGACATATAAATACAAGAAGAGAAAGCTAATTCTAAGGAATACATTTAATTACAAATATATGCAAGGCTATAATGTGGGAGACAATCACTCAAACGGTTTTGACTGATTAATGTGATGGACTTGATTTTCTTTTGGATCATCTTGAGTTAGTCATTTTCCTTAATAAAGATTTCACAACTAACTAATTATATATGAGTAATTATTTGGTAGATGGTTTATTCATTCAGTCTTTGGGGATTAGTTAGGGGGTGTTTGTTTTTTCTTCAAACATTTTCAAGAGAGCTGATGTCTGCAGGCGCGCAGACGTTACCCTTGAAGACTGTTTTTTTTAAACAGATCTGAAAATGGGTTTTTTCAGCTTAAAAAAAAGCTATGACACTCTTTCTTCAAACATCTTAACAAAAAACCCTCCTCTCTCATCTTCACAAAAAACCCTCCTCCCTCAAAACCGAACCACCACTACTGCTGTAAGGTCACCGGCGCCGACCGTCGCCTTAGTCGGCCACCACCACCGTCACGGCTTGTGTCTGCAAAAACAAACAGTCTTATATTTTCAGCTTGAAAAGCTTCAGACCACATCTTCAGTTGCAGACATGAAAACAGATGAAATCAGCTTGCAGACAGTTTATGTCTGCAAAAACAAACAGTCTTCAAGGGTAACGTCTGCACGCCTACAGACATCAGCTCCTTTGAAGATGTTTGAAGAAAAAACAAACACCCCCTAAGAGTTGACTGAGTTTTGGACTATCTCCAACCCTCCTACGTGGAGGAGAATCCGTTAGAAAAGTTGATGATGTGGAGGGGAGAGAGGAGAGATGATCTTGTATGGAAGGACAGTGAACGGTAGAGATAGAAGAGTTGATTCACACCCCTCCAACCACGTTGGAACCACATCGACAAAGCCTGCCACGTCCCCTTACCCCCATCCCCATCTGCCTCTTCGAATGTGACCAGGCTAATCCGCAACCCCTCATGCGTAGTGTTTCACGCCCCTCTACAAAAGTGTTGCTGACTCGGACGGTAGGGGTGATTCCACTACACTTGGCCTAAGTGTATCATTGATTGATTCAATTACTTTTTGATTTTGTTTTGCTATAGTTTGCTTTAAATTAAGTATTCTTTCTAAAAACTGGAGTTCAATTAGATTGAAAGTAGTTTAGTATAAACTATACCAAATACCGGTACTGTACGAATTCTGATATGGGTCATCGACGCTAAACCCACCTCACGACTGGTGAATCTGACCCGGCATCACCAACGTTATAGTTAATTAGTTAGCATGCATATGTTTTTCGGTTTCAATTACCCACGTTTACATGCTGTCATTAGCAAATTGGTTAGCTTGCATGTTAGACCATTTTATGCACTCCACGTTCCCGTGTTTTAGCATATCTCCATGTTTATATGTTCCCGTTTGCATCTTGTATTTAAGACTCATTTTTGAGTTTATGAAATAAGAAGATTTTTGATTCAAAGTCTTGTATTTCTTATCTTTGTTTTTTAGAGCCTAACCCACTCAACAGGTTTATTTTGAGATAGACATCTTTGTTGGATCGAGTCTTTGAATAACGGTCACTTTGACCAAGCTAATTACTGTTCACGATTTTTTTATTTAGTTGTGTCAGTTCCTACTTTTGTGGCTGTCACACCCCCAAAATCCACCATGCGGAGTATCACCGCTTGGAGGCGTGACGTGACCAGGATCGAGCCACCAATCATATTGAACAACTCAATTAAGTAAATAAAACCAAACATAATACGATTGGTGACCAAAGCTAGTTAACCTTGTTTGGTTTAAACAGCGGAAGCATAAACGTGAGTTCAAAAGCATAAGTCCATAGTTCATAAGTTAAAGTTTCAAAACGCAAGTTTGGTAAGTTCATAAGGATTTAAACGTTAAGCACGGAACATAACAGTCCGTACACCACAACGACTCCTTCCCCGTGCAAGCTCCAAGCATTTAGCGACCTGTAAGGCATGTAACAACGAGTCAACAACAAAGTTGAGTGAGTTCACGTTTGGTTGTTTAGTTTTAAGTTGTTTCTGAAAACGTGGTTTGACTTTCGTTGGCTTATTTGCCGTGGGGGTCACCCCATAGTTGAAAGTATGTTTAACCAGTTCTTTTTCTTTACCCAAACCATATCCATAATCAGTGGGGGCTTTCCCCGTTTGAACTACTAGACCATACATATCGACTGCTACGCAAATAAGTTGTGCCCTATATCAGTGTCTATCATCACTGACAATCTGCCATAGTCCATTAGTACACGCCCGTCCGACTGGCACGGTGTGAGGTTTGTTAAACCTAATAGCGCTATTAACTAATGACCCGCTCGCCATTGGCCTCGGCGATTAAGTCGATATAAATTGAGGGACTTCATGATAGAGTTTTGTCTAGCTAGTTTTAAGGTTGTTGTCCTGCACCAGGAGGACGAACGTACGTATTCTGCACCAGGAGAATTCGTAGGATTTAATAATGGCATCCACTCTATGGAGGATGGCCGTACATATCCTACCCAAGGAGGATATGTAGATTTAGTTTTGAATTCTTTAACCCATTCCCAAACCACCGGGAATCCCATGCCTTAGAAAGTGTGTGAACTCACCTCGGTTTGCTCGGTTAGATTCTCAATATAGCTAACAGTCAAGGTCGGTCAATCATGTCCTAGTATGATTTACCAGTTAGTCATTTAGTGGCTTTCAAATAGAACACAAAGTTCCCACACGTATCTATCACACAACATGCATCATTTTAACGGTTTATGCCCATCTAAGTTTCCCATCCATTCCCCACTCAAAATCAAACATACGATAATGCACATAACATATATAACATGTTAGATCATTCACAGATAACATACTCGACATTTAGACACGCAAGTCACAACTTATGTCAATTCAGCATTAATACTCAAAACCGGCTGTTTTCGGACATTTAAATAAAATAGTTAGATTATTCCAAAAATTCCCAAATTTTTATAGAATGTCATAAACATTCCATATTTTATTGTGTAAAAATATCGGGGTCCGGTTCATTACCCACATTTTATAAAAATTCATATTCGGGACTGAACTCAGATTTATGTATTTCTGACCTCAGTCCACGAAACAATTTATTAAAAATTCATCGTAAGTCCGATTTGCGAAATTCCAGTGGGGTATTTACAAATACTTCAGTTTTCATCTACAGTAAAATTTTCATGGTCCGATTGATCACAAAACTCAGGTTATGACTGAAAGTACGACACCCATTTATTGCTGTCAAAATTCAGCTTAAGTTGCTGTTACAAATTAACACATTAAAAATAGTAAACGAAGTCCAAAAATTACGATTCCGGTGCCATTAGAACCGTATTTCATAACAAAATATTTTAGATTCAAAATATCGGTTTTTTGTTAAGTTTAAGACCTGTTTACAGCCAACTGAAGTTGGCTGTAAAACTTGGTCAGATTCTGATTTTTAGTGTTTAACCTTCTAAATCGTGTTCGATCGATTCCGTTAACAAGTTTAGTGACCACAACAACATGACACATTAATATTAATCAGCAAATCATCAAATAATCAACCAATAATCATAATCACACAAGATCTACATGATTTACACTAATATTCATCCATTAACCACCTTGTACATCACTTTAGTAAACTTTTAGACTTTGATCTTATATGTTCGTAATTTTTAACCGACGGAACTCTTATTAACCACTCTAGACAAGATCAAGAAGGCGTTTAGAGCAACTTACTACTAGCTCGAGGCTAGGGAAGATTCTAGTCGAAAATCGAGTGGATAAAAGCAATAGGGTGAGGTCCTTCGCGTTCCGAATGCGCCGAGCTCCTTTGTATGAGATCCTTAACACTTGTATGAACTTGGAATTGCAAGATCAAGGCTCGAAAGGTGGCGGTGGGGGTGCTTGGTCTTCGGCCGAGAGTGAAAGAGAGGGGAGAGAGAGTGATGTGTTGAGTTTGTGTGATGAAATGAATGATGGATCAAGCTTAGTTACTTATAGGCAAAGTTCACCACCATTAACCAAAGGATTTAGTGCTAGCTAGATATAAGACAAAGTTGATTAAAATAATCATGGAAGGACAATGGGTGTCCCCCTAGGGGACGAGTTCGGTTTGGGGGGGGGGGGTTCTTAGTCCAATTCCAACTAATAGTTAGGATAAAGTTAAGTGTTGTTAAGTTAGTTTAGGGATTAACCCGGTTACTAGTGTGTTGTAAGTTGTGATGGGTGTTAGGGTATTCGGGGACCCTAACTGGCTCAGAAAAAGATAAACAATGTTATTGGCAATATTTTTATATTCCGGGTAAAGTCCGGTTGTTCGGTTTGACACTGCTCCGTTAAAGCGCTTAATTAATCCGTAAAGTGTCCTATTTATATATTTTGTAACGTTTTTACTTTCTAACACTTAGGAAAATATAACGGACTATTTAGTGACCTATCTGTACACTATTGGTATATTAACAAATACGTGTAAGCATAACACAGATATCAGAAAGCAGTTAAGTAATTCCACGCAGTCGTCAGACACTTTAATTATCATTAATAATTTGTACGGAATACATGGGATTTTGAGGGTTGTCACATTCTCCCCTTGTTAAGAGAATTTCGTCCCGAAATTTAGCGCGTGGTTACTGAGGAAGCTAGTTAAGTTGCGTTGTTTTCCAGATTTTTCCTGGGGTGTCACATCATCCCCCCGTTGATTTGGAATTTCGTCCCGAAATTCTGCGGTAGCTTCAGCCTCAGTAGTGGTTGCGTTTTTCTTAAACAGTTGGGGATACTTGAGTTTCATCTGGTCTTCTCGTTCCCAGGTATACTCTGGGCCACGACGAGCATTCCACGAACTCGGACCAGAGGTATCCTGGTATGCTTGAGGATCTTAACATCTCGATCAGTAATCTCTACAGGTTCCTCGACGAATCGGAGCTGGTCGTCGATAGTGAATTCCTTCAGAGGAACTACGAGGGTCTCATCTGACAGACACTTCTTCAGATTCGACACATGGAAAACATTGTGAACTCCGCTGAGTTCTTCAGGTAGATCCAACTTGTAGGCGACTTGGCCAATTTTCTCAATGACTTTGAATGGTCCGACATAACGCGAATTGAGTTTGCCTCGTTTGCCAAAGCGGACTACACCTTTCCAAGGTGAGACTTTGAGTAGCACTCGATCCCCAACCTGGAGTTCGAGTGGTTTTCTTCCCTTATCAGCATAGCTTTTCTGACGGTCACGAGCTGCCGCCATTCGCTGTCGTATCTGAGCAATTTTCTATGTGGTATCTACCACATGTTCTGGTCCAGTGATTTGGCTGTCACCAACTTCTGCCCAACAGAGAGGTGATCGGCATTTGCGTCCGTATAATGCCTCGAACGGAGCGGCTTGGATGCTGGTGTGGTAGCTGTTGTTGTACGAAAACTCCACTAGCGGGAGGTGCCTTTCCCAGCCATTACCAAAATCGATTACACATGCCCTAAGCATGTCTTCAAGGGTTTGGATGGTGCGTTCAGGTTGCCCATCCGTCTGCGGGTGATAAGCGGTGCTCATATCTAAACGTGAGCCAAAGGACTTGTGCATTGCTTACCACAGTTCTGAAGTAAAGCGCGCGTCACGATCAGAAATGATGGAGGTTGGCACTCCGTGCCTGGATACCACTTCCTTTAGGTAAATGTCTGCAAGAGTATAAAACTTATCTGTTTCTTTGATAGCCAGACAATGTGCAGACTTGGTCAGTCGATCTACGATCACCCAAATGGTATCGTTTCCGCGTTGAGATCTGGGCAGGCCGGTAACGAAATCCATGGAAATTTGCTCCCATTTCCATTTCGGGATCTCCGGTTGTTGAAGTGGGCCTGATGGTTTCTGATATTCAGACTTGACTCTAGCACAAGTCAAGCACTTACTGACGTAGGTTGCTATGTGAGCTTTCATGCCAGGCCACCAATACGTAGTCTTGAGGTCGTGGTACATTTTATCCGAACCAGGATGCACCGAATAACGAGACTTGTGCGCTTCGTCCATCACAAGCTCGCGTATGTTTCCATAAAGTGGAACCCAGATGCGCCCTGTTACATAGTAAGCGTCGTCTTCCTTTTGTTCTAGCCGCTGCCTCGATCCTCGTAAGGATTCAGCCCTGATGTTCTCTGCTTTCAATGCTTCGACCTGAGCATCACGAATCTGAGAGGGGAGGTTGGATTGGATGGTAAGCTGTAAAGCACGCACACGCCTAGGTATGGTATCCTTTCGGCTAAGGGCGTCGGCCACAACATTGGGTTTGCCCGGGTGATACTTGATTGCGCATTCATAGTTATTCAAGAGCTCAACCCATCGGCGTTGATGCATGTTTAACTCCTTTTGCTTGAAGATATGCTCGAGACTCCTGTGATCGGTGTAAATGGTGCACTTGGTACCGTACAGGTAATGTCTCCATATCTTAAGTGCGAATACAACTGCTCCCAGTTCCAAGTCGTGTGTAGTGTAGTTCCTTTCGTGAACTTTAAGTTGGCATGATGCGTAGGCAATGACCTTGTCACGTTGCATCAACACGCAACCAAGTCCTTGGATGGAAGCGTCGCAGTAGACTACAAAATCGTCTGTGCCCTCAGGCAATGAGAGGATAGGCGCGCTACAAAGTCTATCTTTTAGGTGTTGAAATGCGGACTCCTGTGCATCACCCCAACGATAGATGACACCCTTCTGAGTCAGTGAAGTGAGAGGTTGCGCAATCTTAGAGAAATCTTTTATAAACCTTCTGTAATATCCGGCCAAACCCAAGAATTGGCGGATTTCTGTTGGTGTGCGGGGTGCAGGCTAGTTCTTGATCGATTCAACCTTAGATGGATCCACATGAATTCCATCCTTGTTTACCACATGGCCTAGAAAGTGGACTTCGCGAAGCCAGAAGTCACATTTTGAAAACTTGGCATACAACTGCTCTTTCTGAAGAAGTTCCAGCATAAGTCGTAGATGCTGCTCGTGTTCCTCCTGACTCTTAGAATAGATCAGGATATCGTCGATGAACACAATAACGAACTTATCCAGGTAAGGCTTGCACACTCGGTTCATGAGATCCATGAAGACCGCAGGTGCATTCGTCAGCCCGAATGATATAACCAGAAACTCGTAATGGCCGTAACGAGTTCTGAATGCTGTTTTGGAGACGTCCTCATCTCGGACTCTCAGCTGATGGTATCCCGATCTTAAATCAATCTTGGAGTAATAGCTCGACCCTTGCAGTTGGTCGAATAGGTCGTCTATACGTGGAAGAGGATAACGATTCTTCACCTTCACCTTGTTAAGTTCGCGATAGTCAATACACATCCTGAAGGTACCGTCTTTCTTTTTCACAAACAAGACTGGAGCTCCCCAGGGCGAAGAGCTAGGACGTATAAAACCCTTTTCCAAGAGTTCTTATAGTTGTGTGGACAGTTATTCGAGTTCTGATGGAGCTAGACGATATGGTGCTCGAGCTACTGGCGCTGCTCCAGGGGCTAGCTCGATTTGAATCTCAACTTGGCGATGAGGCGGAAGACCAGGTAATTCCTCCGGAAATACCTCGGGAAAATCGCGCACAATAGGGATGTTTTCAATTCTCTTCTCTTCCGTGGATGTGTCAGTAACGAGTGCTAGAATGGCAGTGTGGCCCTTTCGCAAACACTTCTGGGCCTTAAGGAAAGAGATGATGCCTTCGACAGCACCACTCTTGTCGACGCGAATCATGAGAGGTTCTTCACCAGAACGAGGAATGCGGACGATTTTCTCCTTGCAAACAATCTCCGCTTGATGATGAGATAGCCAATCCATCCCAATAACAACGTCGAAACTACCCAGTGTGGTAGGAATAAGATCGATAGAGAAAGTCTGACCAGCTAAGACGAGGTTACAACCTTTAACTATGTGTGTGGCTTCAAGACTTTTACCGTTAGCTAGTTCTACCGTGTGTTTGGTGTTCAAAAGTGTTGGAGTGCGCTTAAGCATTTGGCTAACTTTTAAGGACACGTAACTAGTATCGGCACTCGAATAAAATAAAACAGTAACAAGGAAATCATCCAGAAGGAAACTTACCCATCACAACGTTAGGATCGTTCCTTGCATCATCCTGCCCACTCACAAACGCACGTTCCCTGGCTCCATTGCCATTATTGTTTCCCCCATTATTGTTTTCGTCTCCCTGGTTGTTGTTGTTGTTCCGTTTCCGGTTCAACTGGGGACAGTTTCTCTTGAAGTGACCTTCATCACCACACTGATAGCATTCCTTGTTACCCTGCTGTTGTTGTTGGTTCTGTGGGACTTGTGGCTGCCGTTGCCGATTCTGATTCGCAGGACGTGAGCTCCTGCAATCTCTGGCTTTATGTCCAAGCTTGTTACATTTCTGAAAACGATCCTTGTTGCACGGCCAGCTGTGGTGCAAACTACATCGTTTGCACTTAGGGTGATTTCCCCTGTATCCACCCTGACCTTGTTTTCCAGAAAACTGCTGACTGGGGCTCAGGTGTTCATTTGCCTTTCGTCGCTGGGGCTGGGACTGAACTGGAGTGGAACCCCTGCCCGAATTTCCATCCCACTTGCGCTTGTCACTGCTGGGAGCACCAGTAGCAGTAGTGCTAACACGCTTGGGCAGCTTGCCCTCTTCCACCGCCTGATCGGTGAGTCGGTGCGCCAAAAGAATGACTTGCTGGATTGTGGAAAGGTTGGCCTCCACTACAGACCCTTGGATTTCCGGAACTAAGCCCCTGAGGTATAGCTTGATCCGTCTAGATATGGGTCGTGACAAGTTAGGTCATAAGTCAGCCAAGTTATTGGACCTCTTTGTGTACGCCTCAATTTCTGATCCTTCCATCTTCAAACCATAATACTCTGTTTCAAGTTCCAGGATGTCGTCCAGGTGGCAGAAGTCTTCCTTAATCAAATCCTTGAAGTCGATCCAAAGGGTGGCATTCGCGTCTGCCAATCCGAGCATCTGGACTTGCGTGTCCCACCAAGAATACGCTTTCCCTTGCAACATGCTGGTAGCGTACTCTACTCGTTTGCTGGCAGGGCTTTCACTCTCTTCGAATGCGTATTCGATTCTTCGGATCCAGTGCAGAAGGCCGATTGCCCCTTCAGTGCCGTCGAAAGTGGGAGGTTTGCATTCCAGGAACGCCCTGAAGGTGCCCATGCGTATTGGAGAGTGCATGGGTTGACTCCTTGATTGGGTTGCTAAGGCTTCAGCAATCCGTCCGTTAATCAAGGTCGTCAGCTGACCCTGGGTCATGTCGAGACGTCCACTCATGATCTTCACGTCGAAGGAACTTACGTAAGAAAGGTGTCGCAAAGTGCGTAGGTGTGGAGTGACAGAAGAGAGTAAGCACACAAGGTTCAAATAACAAATATCACATTATCTAATGCACAGTGAGAACTATCTAACCGACAATATAACATAAATCATACCACTTATGGTGTCGAGTCTTGCACGTGGAGCGAAGCGTCGTTGTGGATCGTTGAGCACTGTACTGGTTATAGTCTGGTTTTATCAAAAACTTTTCCCTTTTAAAACCAAGTTCACTATAACCAATGGCTCTGATACCAATCTGTCACACCCCCAAAATCCACCATGCGGAGTATCACCGCTTGGAGGCGTGACGTGACCAGGATCGAGCCACCAATCATATTGAACAACTCAATTAAGTAAATAAAACCAAACATAATACGATTGGTGACCAAAGCTAGTTAACCTTGTTTGGTTTAAACAGCGGAAGCATAAACGTGAGTTCAAAAGCATAAGTCCATAGTTCATAAGTTAAAGTTTCAAAACGCAAGTTTGGTAAGTTCATAAGGATTTAAACGTTAAGCACGGAACATAACAGTCCGTACACCACAACGACTCCTTCCCCGTGCAAGCTCCAAGCATTTAGCGACCTGTAAGGCATGTAACAACGAGTCAACAACAAAGTTGAGTGAGTTCACGTTTGGTTGTTTAGTTTTAAGTTGTTTCTGAAAACGTGGTTTGACTTTCGTTGGCTTATTTGCCGTGGGGGTCACCCCATAGTTGAAAGTATGTTTAACCAGTTCTTTTTCTTTACCCAAACCATATCCATAATCAGTGGGGGCTTTCCCCGTTTGAACTACTAGACCATACATATCGACTGCTACGCAAATAAGTTGTGCCCTATATCAGTGTCTATCATCACTGACAATCTGCCATAGTCCATTAGTACACGCCCGTCCGACTGGCACGGTGTGAGGTTTGTTAAACCTAATAGCGCTATTAACTAATGACCCGCTCGCCATTGGCCTCGGCGATTAAGTCGATATAAATTGAGGGACTTCATGATAGAGTTTTGTCTAGCTAGTTTTAAGGTTGTTGTCCTGCACCAGGAGGACGAACGTACGTATTCTGCACCAGGAGAATTCGTAGGATTTAATAATGGCATCCACTCTATGGAGGATGGCCGTACATATCCTACACAAGGAGGATATGTAGATTTAGTTTTGAATTCTTTAACCCATTCCCAAACCACCGGGAATCCCATGCCTTAGAAAGTGTGTGAACTCACCTCGGTTTGCTCGGTTAGATTCTCAATATAGCTAACAGTCAAGGTCGGTCAATCATGTCCTAGTATGATTTACCAGTTAGTCATTTAGTGGCTTTCAAATAGAACACAAAGTTCCCACACGTATCTATCACACAACATGCATCATTTTAACGGTTTATGCCCATCTAAGTTTCCCATCCATTCCCCACTCAAAATCAAACATACGATAATGCACATAACATATATAACATGTTAGATCATTCACAGATAACATACTCGACATTTAGACACGCAAGTCACAACTTATGTCAATTCAGCATTAATACTCAAAACCGGCTGTTTTCGGACATTTAAATAAAATAGTTAGATTATTCCAAAAATTCCCAAATTTTTATAGAATGTCATAAACATTCCATATTTTATTGTGTAAAAATATCGGGGTCCGGTTCATTACCCACATTTTATAAAAATTCATATTCGGGACTGAACTCAGATTTATGTATTTCTGACCTCAGTCCACGAAACAATTTATTAAAAATTCATCGTAAGTCCGATTTGCGAAATTCCAGTGGGGTATTTACAAATACTTCAGTTTTCATCTACAGTAAAATTTTCATGGTCCGATTGATCACAAAACTCAGGTTATGACTGAAAGTACGACACCCATTTATTGCTGTCAAAATTCAGCTTAAGTTGCTGTTACAAATTAACACATTAAAAATAGTAAACGAAGTCCAAAAATTACGATTCTGGTGCCATTAGAACCGTATTTCATAACAAAATATTTTAGATTCAAAATATCGGTTTTTCGTTAAGTTTAAGACCTGTTTACAGCCAACTGAAGTTGGCTGTAAAACTTGGTCAGATTCTGATTTTTAGTGTTTAACCTTCTAAATCGTGTTCGATCGATTCCGTTAACAAGTTTAGTGACCACAACAACATGACACATTAATATTAATCAGCAAATCATCAAATAATCAACCAATAATCATAATCACACAAGATCTACATGATTTACACTAATATTCATCCATTAACCACCTTGTACATCACTTTAGTAAACTTTTAGACTTTGATCTTATATGTTCGTAATTTTTAACCGACGGAACTCTTATTAACCACTCTAGACAAGATCAAGAAGGCGTTTAGAGCAACTTACTACTAGCTCGAGGCTAGGGAAGATTCTAGTCGAAAATCGAGTGGATAAAAGCAATAGGGTGAGGTCCTTCGCGTTCCGAATGCGCCGAGCTCCTTTGTATGAGATCCTTAACACTTGTATGAACTTGGAATTGCAAGATCAAGGCTCGAAAGGTGGCGGTGGGGGTGCTTGGTCTTCGGCCGAGAGTGAAAGAGAGGGGAGAGAGAGTGATGTGTTGAGTTTGTGTGATGAAATGAATGATGGATCAAGCTTAGTTACTTATAGGCAAAGTTCACCACCATTAACCAAAGGATTTAGTGCTAGCTAGATATAAGACAAAGTTGATTAAAATAATCATGGAAGGACAATGGGTGTCCCCCTAGGGGACGAGTTCGGTTTGGGGGGGGGGGGGTTCTTAGTCCAATTCCAACTAATAGTTAGGATAAAGTTAAGTGTTGTTAAGTTAGTTTAGGGATTAACCCGGTTACTAGTGTGTTGTAAGTTGTGATGGGTGTTAGGGTATTCGGGGACCCTAACTGGCTCAGAAAAAGATAAACAATGTTATTGGCAATATTTTTATATTCCGGGTAAAGTCCGGTTGTTCGGTTTGACACTGCTCCGTTAAAGCGCTTAATTAATCCGTAAAGTGTCCTATTTATATATTTTGTAACGTTTTTACTTTCTAACACTTAGGAAAATATAACGGACTATTTAGTGACCTATCTGTACACTATTGGTATATTAACAAATACGTGTAAGCATAACACAGATATCAGAAAGCAGTTAAGTAATTCCACGCAGTCGTCAGACACTTTAATTATCATTAATAATTTGTACGGAATACATGGGATTTTGAGGGTTGTCACATAAGCAGTAGGTTGAATTCGTCTTTGTTTACGTTGCTTGTAAGCCTATTTAAAGGCCTTTTGATCTTCAATAATATGCAGTGGTATCAGAGCGCAAATTCCTAAGTGATTAAGAAGATCGGCAATCAATGGCAACAGAGGGAGGCTCGCAACAAGGCCTGATCATTCCCAAGTTTTATGGGGACTATGATCAATGGAAGTTCGTTATGGAGAACCTACTTCGATCGAAGGAGTATTGGCCGGCCATTGAGACTGGCTATGTTGCACCACGAGAAGGAGAAAAACAAACGCTGACTCAAATCAAGAAGAGGGAGGAGATGAAGCTTCTGGATCTGAAAGCTCTTAATTACTTGTTCTATTCAATTGATAAGAACATCCTCAAGACAATCACACAAAAGGATACTGCTAAGCAATTGTGGGATTCCATGAAGGTGAAGGATCAAGGCAATGATAGGGTCAAGAAAGCACAACTGCAGAGACTATGGAGAGAGTTTGAAACTCTCAAGATGAAGGCTGGAGTGACAGTGACAGATTACTTTGGAAGAATCATGACAACGGCCAATGATATGAGGAACTGCGGAGAAGACATGCCGGATGTCAAGATAGTGGAGAAGGTACTTCGTACTCTTACCGAAAACTTTAACTTCGTTGTTTGCTCTATTGAAGAATCCAAGGATTTGGATACTATGTCAGTTGATGAGTTGCAAAGCTCATTACTTGTTCATGAGCAAAAGTTGTTAAGGAACGTCAACGAAGAACATGCCCTGAAAGTAGATGATGCTGGCAATGGAAGAGGTAGAAGACGAGGTAGAGGAATGACTAGTCGAGGCAGAGGTCGGGGAAGAGGTAGAGGTAGAGGTCGAGGTGAGTTTGACAAGTCTACTATAGAATGTTTTAAGTGTCGTCAAACAGGGCACTTTCAATATGAATGTCCCAAATGGGATAAAGCTGTTAACTTTGTCGAGTTTGATGAGAACGAGGAATTGGTTCTCATGGCTGCCGTGGAAGATGAAGTCGTTGAAGGAAACTGGTTTCTTGATTCTGCTTGCTCAAACCATATGACCGGGAACTGGGGCTGGTTTGTGCACTTGGATGAAACTAGTACTCGAATAGTCAAGCTTGGGAATGATGTTCGACTGGAGGTGAAAGGCATTGGGGATATTCGTCTAGAGGTAAATGGTATTATTCAGATTATTACCCAAGTTTATTTTGTTCCAGCACTCACCTCAAACCTCATAAGTGTTGGTCAGCTTCAAGAAAAGGGAGTAAAAGTTGTGATTGAAAAAGGGGAGTGCAAAGTGTATCATCCTCAGAAAGGTTTGATTATTGATAGAAAGATGAGTAAAAACAGAATGTTTATTGTTCAAGGGAGAATGAAGCCATTATCAACACATTGTTTGCAAGTCAGCAATGGCAGTGATACAAACATTTGGCACCGGAGGTTTTCACATGTAAACCACAAAACTATAAGAACCATGCAATACAAGAGAATGGTATGAGGGTTGCCTCAAGTCTGCGAGAAATCTGTGGATGTGAGACATGTAACATCGGGAAGCAACAACGTGAAATGATTCCAAGATCAAGTCATTGGCGAGCAACAGAAAAGCTCCAACTTGTTCATACTGATTTATGTGGGCCAATCAAACCTACATCTTTAAGCGGCAAGAGGCACGTTCTCGTGTTTATAGATGATTTTACACGAAAAACTTGGGTTTATTTCTTGAGCAAGAAAGGTGCATGTTTTGAGAGTTTTTGTCGTTTTTAATCCATAGTAGAAACAGAAGTTGGGGTAAAAATTAAATGTCTTAGAAGTGATAGAGGGGGGGGGGGGGAATTTACCTCTCAATCCTTCAATGATTTTTGTGAACAAAATGGCATAAAGCGACAATTAACGGCTGCCTACACCCCACAACAAAATGGGGTGGCTGAACGCCGTAATAGAACTCTCATGAATATGGTAAGATGCTTGTTAGCTGAAAAGAATATGCCACGGTATTTCTGGCCGGAAGCTGCAAAGTGGGCTTGTCTTGTTTTAAATCGGTGTGTCACAAGTGCTCTAGATAATTGTGTTCCTGAGGAGTTGTGGACAGGAATAAAGCCAAATGTTGACTACTTCAGAGTTTTTGGATGTGTAGGACATGTTCATGTTCCTGCACAACTAAGAACAAAACTTGATGATCATAGTTACAAGTGTGTTCTACTTAGGATAAGTACCGAGTCAAGGGCCTATCGGATCTATGACCCAGTTCAACAGAAAATCGTAATCAGCCGTGATGTTATTTTCGAAGAAGATGAGGAATGGGAGTGGGAAAAGAAAGATGTTGGTGATCTAGAGCTTATTGTAGACGAATATGATATGCCAAAACGGACAGAAGCAGAAGTTCATGAGGAACCTCAGCCAACTGAGGAAGAAACTGAATTATCTCCTAATTCAGCTTCTGATGTACCTCAAGGTGATGAGGCAGTAACCGAACCATCGACTCGAATTAGAAGACAACCTGGTTGGTTGAATGATTTCACCAGTGGGGAAGAGCTTTCAGATGAAGATGAAGTTGGGGTTGCCTTGTTCAGCTCCTTAGAAGACCCAACAACATTTGAGGAAGCTAAGCAAGAAGTCAAATGGGTAAGGGCTATGAAGGCTGAGATCGATGCAATTAATCAAAACAACACATGGGAGCTCGTAAAGGTACCACCTGGGGTCACCCCGATTGGAGTTAAGTGGGTTTATAAGAAAAAAGCTCAATGAAAAAGGTAAGGTAGATAAGTATAAGGCGCGACTAGTTGTGAAAGGGTATGCTCAAAGAAAGGGGATAGACTACGAAGAGGTCTTTGCTCCCGTTGCCCGATGGGATACGATTCGAACTTTGCTTATTGTTTCTGCCCAACGTAACTGGAAGGTTTTTCAGCTGGATGTAAAGAGTGCATTCTTGCACGGGGAATTAAAGGAGGTTGTATACGTTGAACAACCCCAAGGGTTTATTAAGAAAGGAGAAGAAGATAAGGTTTATAGACTGAAACGAGCTTTGTATGGCCTGAAACAAGCTCCGAGAGCTTGGTTTCATCGCATTGAAGGGTATTTTAAACATTAAGAATTCAAACAAAGTCATTATGATCATACACTATTTGTCAAAAGAAGTAGTGATAAGATCATTGTGGTTAGTTTATATGTGGACGATTTAATCTTTGTTGGAAATGATGAGAGAATCTGTGAAGAGTTTAAGCACTCCATGCAAAAGGAATTTGAAATGACGGATTTGGGTATGATGCGTTACTTTCTTGGGATTGAGGTACAACAAAAGGAATGCGGGATTTATTTGTGTCTAAAGAAGTATGCAAAGGAGGTTCTAGAGAAGTTTGGAATGTGGGAAAGCAATTCAGTGGTCAATCCAATTGTTCCAGGTACTGTTTTGACCAAGGATGGAGTAGGGGAGGATGTTGATTCTGCAAGGTACAAACAATTGATAGGGAGCTTAACGTACATAACTGTTACCAGGCCAGATATGACGTATGTGGTGTGTCTCCTATCAAGATTCATGGCACAGCCTAAGAAAGAACATATGGAGGCAGCTAAGAGAGTGCTAAGGTACTTAAAAGGTACCTACAATTTTGGTTTGTTTTATAGAAGGGGACTGGGAACAAAACTCAAGATCTACACTGACAGTGATTATGCTAGAGATGTGGAAGATCGAAAGTGTACTTCTGGTTATGTGTGCATGTTTAGCAATGCTGCGGAATGTTGGAGTTCAAGGAAACAAAGGATTGTCACGCTATCGTCTACTGAAGCTGAGTACGTAGCTGCTACGGCATGTGCGTGTCATTGTATGTGGCTGAAAGGAGTGTTTGAAGATCTTAGTGAGGAGAAGATTGGAATTCTTGAAGTAAACTGTGATAACACTTCAACAATCAAGCTGTCAAATAATCCGGTTATGCATCGAAGAACCAAGCACATTGATGTCAGGTTTCATTATCTTAGGGATCTTGTAAGTCAAAATAAAGTAAAATTGGTGTACTGCAAGACAGATGAGCAAGTTGCAGATGTTATGACAAAGCCAGTGAAGGTGAAGATGCGGACATTTCAGTTTAGGGGAGGATATGTTGGATCGAGTCTTTTGAATAACGGTCACTTTGACCAAGCTAATTATTGTTCACGTTTTTTTTTTTATTTGGTTGTGTCAGTTCCTACTTTTGTGGCTAAGTAGTAGGTTGAATTCGTCTTTGTTTACGTTGCTTGTAAGCCTATTTAAAGGCCTTTTGATCTTCAATAAGACCATGGGGTATGGGGCGGGGGTTTGGGCGTGGGTTGGGGGAAAACGCCCAAGCCACCATCCCGGGTGGGCGTGGGTTTGGGCGTGGCCCCATTGGTGTGGGTTTGAAGCCGGGCGTGGGGCGGGCTAGTAAGTGACATGGCAGGCTCTCAATGGCCAAACCAAATTCATGCCTCCAACCCAAGCCCCACCATACCCCATGGGCGTGGGTTTTGGTGGTGGGGGAACTCCCATTCCACGTGTCAACAAATGCCCCAACCCAAGCCCCCATACCCCACGGTCTAATATGCATTCAGTTTTGTGAGTTATTTGATTTTCCACTTGAGCTCTTTCAATCTTGAATCGATCTTAACAAATGCCCTAACGAATTGAACTAATAAATACGAAAACCGAATTCTTGTTGCATCACTCGAAGAATCCCACTAGTTATCTAAAAAGAATCATCATCATCTAACTAACAATGTATAAGAATTGGAAGAATAAATAAATTACTCGAATTTGTTCTTACAAAAGAATATTTAAAGTGATGTGATAGCTGTACAGCCAAGAAAATATGTGTCTTGAAAATGAACCCCATATATTAAAAAAAAAAAAAAAAAGAATTGTAGCATATATGAATAATAATCAATTAGCGTTGACGATTGAAGCCGTGTGTGATTGAATTGAAAAATAAATACAAAATTCTTCTGGTTTGAAATGTATTGCAAGTTGGCATCTGGAAAAACACGCAGAAGCAACCGTCGATTTGGCATCGGCATCGCCACCCCCACCTTCCTTTGCCTGCCCTTAATTTAATTATTATTCCATTCTTCCAATTTCTCAACTAAAAGTTTGCGAATCAGATTTCATAACGATTCACGGATCCTTGTAATTTTCTCACCAGTTTTTCATCTCCGGTGCTATGAACCCACACCAACCACCACCTCCTCCTTATCCTTCTTCTTCATCTACATCTTCTGATCCGTCTTTGGGGACTCACGTTATGGGTACACCCGTCCCGCCCGGTCAGTCAAACCCCTATGTCCAATACGGAGCCCCTCAGCCTCCTCCTCATCAACCTCGTCCCACCAATAATGTTAACATGGATGACGTCCGTAAGAAATTAAATACATGGGGCAACAAGGCCGAGACCGCTGCAGCCAACATCTGGACCAATCGTAAGTCGTTTTTTAATTCGTCGGTGAAAACAAAACCGTGAGTTACTAGATCAAACCAGACAATATCCTGACACTCTTTACTTGGGTTGTTACATATATATGATAAGTTGGGATGATTGGTGTCATTCTACTTTATTTTTGCTTCATTGTAATATGTACCTTTTTGTTAGCATCTTGCTAGTTTTGTTTTGTTTTTATGTTGTTGTTGTAGTTCTAATTTCTAAATAAATGTATATGTATATGTGTATATATTTTATCTGAGTTATGATCTTATGGTTTATTTAGTGAAATCGGGTAAATCTGTGACCGAATCGGCATGGGGAAAGATGAATTTGACGGCAAAAGCGTTAACGGAAGGTGGGTTTGAAGCATTGTACAAGCAGAACTTCTCGACATACCCACACGAGAAGCTTAACCGGACTTTTGCTTGTTACTTGTCGACTTCCACCGGACCTGTTGCAGGAACATTGTATCTTTCCAACATTCATGTCGCATTTTGTAGCGATCGCCCCTTGTCTTCCATCCAACCCAACGGCATGGTGTCTTGGATCCACTATAAGGTAATACTGGCTTTAAGTTAGCTAGTTAGTTGTTATTCTATCTCTGGTTTGAATGTTAAGATAGTTATTGATGTTTTATCATTATCATGAGTGGGTTTGCTTTAGTATTTACCTTTTCATTGTAATGATTCTATATAAAGAGATTCGGTTTTTAGTTATCTGATACAAAAAAATATTATTCACCAATACAGTTTTTCAGTTCTTTTTAGTTATTTCATCATTCATACGCCTTTGAATTCTGAAACGCTAGCTGCTATACAGGTTATTATCCCATTGGAGAAGATAGCCACGGTGAATCCAGTTACGATACCAGGTAAAAAACAAATAGACAAGTACATCCAGATTTCTACGATTGACGGTCAAGATTTCTGGTTCATGGGTTTCGTGAATCATGATAAAGCATCGAAGCATCTCCTCAACGGTGTGGCCACTTGTGTTAAGTCTATCCCATTTGTTCCATGAAATATGTTATTGTGTTCCATAGACAAATAAAAATGCTTTGTGTGTCTGTATTATTCTTTGATTTCATCAGCATACAACACTATGAGTGTTTTGATTTGGTACAAGATACTGTCTGGTGTTTGAATGCAGTTCTAGGTTGTCACATTCTATTCTATTGATAACAATTCAATCTGTTACATCCAACGAATATAGTGTTGTTTGTGCATCAGGAGCTCACAAATTTGTTTTTGTTTGCCCGAGTGAAACTTTCCAGAAGATTACCAATCATAGATTGCTCCAACTCACGCACAACTAACTATGATATTCTTCTATTATCAACGGTCAAATTCGTGAGCTCCTCTTTAGACAAAGCGGACAATATTGGTTGGTATGAGAGATTGGGCGTTACACAAAAACAACACTATGTTATCACGTTTTTTCTTAAAAATATCTACTACTTGTAAATAGTAAAAGAACTTATAAGATCAAATTTATTACCCTGAGGCTAATTAGATAGGATTTCTAGAGACAGAAGTGAGGTATATGCTTTTTGCTGCCTACAACAGGCAAAAGATTGTAAGAATTAACTGTAATGCAGCGTTTGTGGTTATACGAAATGCAATAACAGCTGGTGTGCTATAAAAGACGATTTTCACTTTCAACTCAGGGCACCAGTGATGGTATAAACAAGTGATACTTGTGATAATCAATTAACGAAAAGAAACTACCAGTTTTAGAATAGAAATCTAGAATTTGATACATACACGGCCTATAACAAAAAGTTGAAGTGTTCCCTGAGGTGATGCTGAATAATGAATATCTCAGGCGGACATCATACGCAGTCCTGAATACAAAAACTGGACAAAATGTGAGATTATTGATATATCTGTCAAGTGTTAAAATAAATCAGTAGTTAGTAAAAGGGCTTCTTGTCAATACGCTGTGGTTTGTCTGGTTACAGAACAGATTCTGTTTATAAACATTACAGAACAGAAAGGTTTTTCACTCTAAAAACAAGAAATCAAAACCCATGTCTAGGAATTGGACATTGACAAAAATCAGTTTCAAAGCTAGAACATCAAAATCAATATAGATTTCTTTAAATTATTACTTGGGTATTTACTTAATTTAAAAGGCGAACAACGCTAGCATCGAATGGTTTAGTTAACGGTTTATGCTAAAAAACGATCAGAAAAAACCGAGCAAGTGGCATATTAAGAATATTGAATTCAATTCACCAATAGAATTAGGAAAGAATTACCATAATAAGCGGTAAGTCTAAAATTCAGATCTATTCCTTCTATTATTAACCTCTTTGTTTTGATCGTATATTTGTAATTATAAATGCCAATAAGCCTAAACCAGGTAACCAAACTATTTGGTTTGGTTTGGTCCGCTTTTAATTGTCAAAGGTTTGGCATTAGCTTACAAGTTACAGCGGTGTAAAACAGTTACTAATGGTTGACTCTTGGTTTGACCTAAAAACCATCAAAACCGAACTCTGAGCACCCTACCCCATAGAGACGAAACTCTCTTACAGCCAGATGGCCTAATAAGTTAAAACCATGCCTTTTACAATGTCAAAACTCTCTTTAAAACATTTTACAAACGAAACAAAAAAGTCAACACAAAGCGGATTTAGTGCCATGCAGAGACTAATCTCATCAACGTTTCTTCTTGCTTCCCTTTGCAGAACCGGACTTGGATGGAGTTGCCACCATGTACACAAATAAGACCATAATGGAGATCACAGATAACAACGACCCATAATTACCCAACATTCTCTGCATAGTTGATAAAACAAAAAAAACAGAATGTAAAACAACAGCATACATATTACAATACAAATGAAAAAACACATAAAACAGACTTGCAGGAAACAATATCTCATACCTTAGCCTGAAAGGTAGCAGGCATGAAGCACAAAATTCATGCAAAATACACGGCAATGCGTTATCAGTTACAATATCTTATAACTTTTGGTAAATGAAGTTGCTTCTGACGTAGAAAAAGAACTTACAAGATGAAGTGCGCTTGCCTTAGGCTTATCTGATAGGATTTCAAGAGGTAGGAGTGACGTCGAATATGCCTCCTGAAGTCGAAAATATTTTAAAACTCACTAAACACATACAATACCAGCAAAACAGCAATATTGGATTACTTTGTAAACCAACCTGCAGTGCGGCCTTTGTGGGGACACGGAATGTAATAACAGCTGGTGTGCTATAGAAGACGGTTTTCACATTTGACTCCATCTCAAAGGAGTGAGATAGAACGGCACCACTGATGGTATAAAAGCATAATCATTGTGATCATCACAGAGGATATTGTATGTAGACATCTTAGAGTTTGAATATTAGATACTTACACATCAAGCCTTTCCCAAGATGTTGAAGTGTTTCCGGAGATGATTTTGAATATTTTGGGAGACCAGCCATCATCAGTGAGGCTAACATCATATGCACTCCTGAATACAAAAGATAGTGAAATGTGAGATTATGTAAAGCAATAGTCTTTCTTTTTCTGTAAATGCTTTCTATGTTGAAACTCAAAAGGTCTGTCTTACAGAAGAAATATATAGAACTCCATCTGTATAAGATGAAAATTATTTACTCCACAAATTATAAACTTAAGTTTTCAACAGCAACTAGTTTGAGATAAAGGACTCTTGATAATGCACCATGCTGGGTCTGGTTACATATAGCAGACATAAACACTACTATACAGAAATTAGAAATAGACTGTAGTAAGACACCGAAACACTTAGGGTATGATGAGGAAAATCAGAATTAACTATACAATTGGATATGCGTATCAATTCAAAATCCAAATCTCATGTTGAATATATCAAAAAACTATATAATACCTGCTCATTATTAGTGATAGAAGTAAACAAAGCTAGTATCACAGCTTATAAGACAAATATAATAAGAAACGGTCACATGGCGCAAAAATAATTCAATTTTTAAAGTACCAGAGCAATCTTAACTGAGTTATAAATTTACACAATCTTTACGGATATCTAAAAGGCAAAGATCGTTACTGAAGTCAAATTGCTTGCATGTTTTAAGAAAGAATTTCCCAAAAAGGCTAAGCTACATTCATGGCAGTTTTTGACCCGATCCCCTTATTCTCTCGAATCAGGTTTAAATAGAAATTTCTTAACAAGGCCAACTATAAACCTAGTAATCCATCAATGGTGATGCCACATTTATAAAAAAAATACAACTTATGTAATCGGCATATACAAGATCCTCAACCAGACCCACCCACACATACCAAACTGAACCTTAGTTGAAACTTAAAACCCTAGAGATTTACAATGTCTTCAAAACAACCACATACAATCTCTTGCCACCTGATTTATAAAGCTTACGCCTGAAAGAAACGCCATGTCTACACAGCCAACTGATATTGTGACAAAACTTAAAAAGAACTAGTTGCCAGAAATAATAAATCAAACTCTATCCTTCACAAATTGAACCAATTCTTCTTATTCCAGATAAAAGTATGCACTTAATTCTGGTCAACTGCAACTACTTTGTAAAAGATCATTTTATCAATACATTGTAATTGTCTTGTTACAAAAAGATTTTAAAAACACATAATTTATATCTGAAAGGCATAAATCATTACTAGAGTCTAGGGCCGACAATTCCTGACCTAAATATGACACGATTAGACCTGTCTAATAAAAAGTACACTTTGTAAATTCTTGTTTATTTTTGAATAATTAAAATTAAGAGGCTAGGCTCCATCATTTCTCCTTTTTAATACATAAACATATAAAAAAGTTACATGAGATATAAAGTAGTTAAACGAGTCGTTTTCACGTGTTAATTTCCTAGTCTGTAGGGTCTAGAAATCAAATTATTTGAATCAATTTTTAAAATGTAACCTAATCACCGAATCCACTATCAATTACATGCAAGGTAACTGAGTCAATTGGAACAATCTATTGAAATATATAAATCGATATAATATAAGACGTATAAAATATAAATCCACACATGCATGCAGATGCTGAATTGAAAGTATGGAGATGGTTGCATACGCAGATCCACGGTTATATATGTCGATGGAAACGGAGAGTTTATCGGCACCGGATTTGAGCCTATTGAGTGTAGCTTTCTTGTGAGCTACGATGAACGGAGCCTCCGATCCGTCAATTACCGACGGTGCGATCAACAACAGGACTACTGTTGTTAAGGTGAGGAGAGAATTCGTGAAGAATTTCGCCATTTCTGCAAGATTTTGGTGGTGTTTCAGACTTTCAGTATGTTTTGTACTTTTGTTACTTGGTTATTTATGTTTTTTGAATTTTGGAAAGGTTCTTGGACTTGAAGGGCCCATTTAATCTAAATTGGCCCATGAGGGCTCATTCATTTTAAAGTGACCCATGATGGCCCATTTAACCCAAGTTTGCTATTACTTTTTTGAGTTAAATGTCATCTAACATGTAACATGTGGAATCTTTGACACCGAGTGGACAATTCGTCCACCACATGGACCACTAAAACGAGCCACTAACATCGTTAGGGTAATTGCCTATATGCCTCTATTATATTGGTTTTTACCAAAGATATTTAAGGTATATTTGGTCAATATTAATAAGTGAAGACCTAAAAATTAATGTTTGTTTTGTTAGGTTGGATACACTAGATATATGAATATTGTTGTAAAACAAGGTGTAGAAGGTTGAGCACTAATCGAGTAATCGCTATAATGTAGGTTGTTTTGGGGATTTTCTTCAACTCCGTCTAATTACTCTGGTTCAATTAATGTAGGTTGTTGTGGGGATTTTTTCAACTCCGTCTAATTACTCGGGTTCAATTAAATGCGGGATATCTCAAACAGAATCGGATCTAGTTGGTGGACTTTCTAAGTCTATCATATTAAATAATGAATATCATTTTTGGAATATTTTACTATTTGAACATGTATTTTAATATTTATATTGATATTCACGTATTTTATAAATATTAGTAAACTTATGATATCTGAAATACATAAATTTTTCCGAAAACTAATTTCTTTATAATTTAACGGGGAAAGTTACTGTACAACTAAACTTAACGTACCAAACATACGAATTGCATAAAAAGGACAAAAGGAGGCGATGACATTTTTGTAATTTTGATCTTTTGTAGAGTAATTTTGTAAAATGTTCATGTAGAGTAATTTTGATCTTGTAGGGTAATTAACAAAATTACACTACCCCCCCCCCCCCCCCCCCCAAAAAAAACTGTAAAGTCATTTTGATATTTTGTAGAGTAATTTTGGTCTTGTATGGTAATGATCAAAATTACACTACCCCCCCCCCCCCCCAACTAAAAGCTAAACTATAAAGCTAAACCCCATAACTAAATGTTAACAAAATTACTCTACAAGATCAAAATTACTCTACATGATCATTTTACAAAGTTACTTTACAAGATCAAAATTACTCTACAGGATCATTTGTAGAGTAATTTTGACTTGTATGTTGTTTGATAAACTTGCAGGGTAGTTTTGAATTGTATGTTGTTTGATAAACTTGCAGGGGTATTTTGATTCACTTGTAAAGTAATTTTGATCATGGTTGTAAAACAATGTCTCCAAGGCCGAGTACTCCCCGAGTAAGCGCTACAAGGTAGCCTGCCGAGGTGACTTTCTTCAACTCCGCCTAATTACTCGGAATCGATCAAAAGCGATCAACCTTGGTTAGAATCGGATCTAGTAGGTCAACTCGGGGCGAGTTTGACTTAAAAAAAACAATAAAACATAATAACAATGTCTATCATATTAACGAATGAATATCATTCTCATGTATTTTGTTATAGATATTAGTAAATTTATGTTATATGACATATATTTAATTTTCGAAACTAATTTCTTCATAATTAACATGTCCGAGTACTCCCTGAGTACTCTCCGCCTAGGCCGAGTACTCTCAACTCCCTGGTCGACCGACTAGGGGGCGCCTAACGACTTTTGCAACCATGATTTTGATACACTTGTAGAGTAATTTTGATAATTATATAACCCTACAAAAAGTAACTTGAGACACAATGGTTTAGATAAAGACACAATGGTGTGGATGAATGGTTATCACACTATTTTTTAATATGTAACACCCCTTACAAAAAGTCACAACTTTTAAATATATCACACTCTTTCAAAATGTTGCAACCCTTCAAACTACTTTTAAATATATTACACCCTTACAAAAGTCACAACCCTTCATATATGTATACAAAAAGTCATAACCCTTTAAACCATTTTTTAATATGTCACACCCCATATAAAAAGTCACAACTTTTAAATATATCTCACTCCTTTAAAAAGTTACAACCTTTAAACTATTTTTAAATATATTACACCCTTTGCAAAATTTCACAGCCCCTTACTTATACCCATTCGTTTAAAAATCGCATCGGTTAAAAACAATTACGATACTTTGTTGCATATCTATAAGCGTCGCCTTCAAAAAATAAAGTGGTTTGATTTTATATAACTACAAAAGGGAACTATAGCCACCACCAATTGACTCCCACCCCTTCACGCAACTAACAATTAATTTCCATCCTTCGCACCCCTTCTCACGCACCTCTACAAATATCAACCATTAAACTTCCTTATATTATATACAATACTAAAAAAACCACATAACAAAATTACTGTACAAGAACATTTTACAAAATTACTCTACAAAAGATCAAAATTACTCTACAAGAGTAATTTTGATAGTTACTGATAATTACAAAAATGGCACCGTGTTTTTTTATCTTTTCCTCCAGTTCGTATGTTTAGTACGTTAAGTTTATTTGTATTTGATCTTTATCCATAATTTAACATGGCCGAGTACATCCGAGCACTCTCCGCCTTGACCAAATACATCCAATCGATCAAATTGGAAATGCCTAACGAGTTCTGCAACCATGCTATGTTATAATACAAAAACATCCTCCATACGAGAGATATATTGTCTTACTAACGGAGGATGGGCATCAAACATGTTAGAAAGTGATACATTCAAAATTAACTCTCAATTTTATTACAACAAAAAGCTACCAAAAAGGCAAAAAGGTATCTATGCTAGCTAAGCAAAAGGGGGCCATATTGTGTACGATGTGATCCATGTGCGTCTTATCTTCAAAAAGGTATCTATGCTGCAGTGGAAGTCTTGATGTGCACGCTGTGATCCATGTGCGTCTTATCCACAAAACAATGCAACTTGTCACAACAAGCTACGTAAAAAGTCAAAAAGTCTTTCGCAAGTTTCTTGTAGATTATAATGTTTATTGTTACTCACTTGACAACCTGGATTAATCCTATGATATTAGGACACATGATGCTGACTTGACGTCTACTCATCACAATACTTACACGTGCCTCCCCTCATTTGAGCATGTTGTGGTTAACATCTCCTCACCCAAGCTACCACACCTCAAAACACCCGCTCACCCAGGATACAAAGCTCACTTTGGCCACTCGCGTTGACGCTAGCTTGACTGCGTTGTGGTGCTCGCGAGCCAAGTGGCGGATGACGTGGGTAGGGTCGGGTGCTCACCCCTTCCACAACATGGAGCCTTATGGATAGAAACACAACTTAATTGTTTGATAATATAAAATACCCTACAATATTAATATTTATTTGTCATAATTTTAAAAGTAAAACTATTATGCTACATGTAAATTTAATCATGCTATATTGTCATAATTTTAAAAGTAAAACTATTATGCTACATGTAAATTTAATCATGCTATAGAAACATCATATCATGAATGATATGTCTTTATTAATCAATTAATAATTCGAAGAGGGTCCGTTTCAAATGTCTCATTATTAACCGGTAGAGGTCACGTTTCCATATCTATCACCAGTCGTCATTCGCTATTTATGAATAAATATCTTTATCATGTCCTTAGTTATTTATACCTGTGTTTATCTACTTGTCTCAAAACTTGAAGCTATAACGAAATCAAATTGCCCATGAACTATGTTTATAGAATGAAAATATGAAATTCTTTTATTATATGACTGAAAAGATCATTCTTATTTTGCTTGAGTAAGATTTTATAATTTATTGTTTCCAGATCTTGAAAGCACACATCTTTTAGTTATACTCTGGAGTAAACTTTCGTTTTGCTCCATGTGGTTTGGTCGTTTTAACGGTTTTGCACCAATTCTTTTAAAATAGCCATTTTACTCCTTAATCTATTTAACTTATCTACATTTCACTCCTCGCGCCTAACTCTGTCTAAAATGTTTGTTAAAGGGTATTATGGTAATTCTATAAATATGTATTTAAATTGTTTTTTTTAAATCCATTATTAATTCCTTAAATCTAATTTTTACACTCTCTATCTCTAGTCTCTCTCTCTCTATCAAATTGTATTTTTAGCATACCATCACCAACCCCAACACCAGCCGACCACTCCCACCCACCTTACACATTCTCTCTCTTTCGCTCTCTTTCTCTTCTGATGGTAACCACCACCTCCATCGCCGCCTGTCAACACCCATTACCATCTCAGCACGCCCTCTTCAAACCCAACATCTCTTCCAAAAATCAGATCTGAAATCAGACCATCAGATCTGCACGACGTTGGTCTAAGGGTTTCACACCATGATATTGAATCGTTTTTCAATCGATTCTATGGGGTTTTTTGACAGGTGTGATTGGGGCTTCAATTTGCAGGTTCATCGGTGGGTAATGGTAGCGGTTTGGTTCGATTTGCAGGTTCTTAGGCATGTGATGGTGGCGGCGGCGGCTTGGTGGTGACTGGTGTTAGTGATGGTGGGTTTGAATGGGAGATATAGATCAGCGGTGAAACTGTGACAACTGTCAAAATTTCAGGTATCCGTACAACTATTAAACCATGATTAGTGCTTAATGACTGTGCTGAATCACAATTAACTGCTTTCTGATTATTGCCATATACATACATGTGCATCACATATTGCTTAATGTCATACCATTATTGCATGAGAGTTTATTTGACTCAAATGATGCACAAAACACAGTTAGCACAGTTATCAGATAAATCAGGAAAATGCTGACAGAACTCAGTACATAGACAGACAAGGTGTTGAGACACAGAATGAGCCAGAAACCAAGTATTGCACTAGTATAGTGTGTAGGAAAGAAAGGATCATAAAACTGCCCTTCTAGTGATAGTTTAAGTGCCGGAAAGTGTCTAAAACTCACATAAAGTGCTGAATTCAGCAAAATTCAGCAATAATTAGCGTTTAAACAATCCAATATCATGCAGAAATATGGTTAAATGGTCCTGAATGCTTTCCTAAGTGTCGGAAATCAAAAGTGTCACAAAAAGTAACATAAAGCACACTAAACTGCATAGTTTAGCACTTTAACGAACCGGTAACCAACCGAACAACCGGACACTACCCGAAACACCAAATTTACACTAGAAGCACTGTTTTAACATTACCAAGCTAGTTATGGTCCCCGAACATCATAACACCTCATAAAATATCTAGTAACTAAAACACTTACTTACATACTTACAATTTTACCATAATCTAACTTATGTTTAGAACCTAGCCTACATACCCCCCTACCTAGTAATCGGCCAACGCGGCCCCCACTTTGTTGATTTTGTTTCAATTAAATATTGGATCATGTTCCCTTGTGTTGAGCATATTATACATAAGTTAAAGAGTTAAGATGGTTATAAGTTAACACCATGAGATCATAACACTCATACCTTCACACACTAAACACACACAACTCTCTCTTCTTCCCCCTTGTGCTCTCGGCCGAGAATCAACACACACACACACACACACACACACCTTATTTGATCAAGCTTCATACAATCCAAGCTTATACAAAGGTGTTAGAGGTTACATAAGGAAGCTAGGAGCTTACGGAAGTTCAAGGACCTTGTTCATTTGCTTTTACCCACTTGTTTTCTTCACTTGATCATCCCTAGCCTTGTGCTAGTGGTAAGAACCTTGATCTTGCTATTTTACTTCTATTTTAAGTGGTTAAAAGATGTTACACAATGTTGATCATGAAGAACCCTAAGAATCACAAGAAGTAAACTTGAACATAAGCTTAAAATATGAAGAAATCTTGATGAATATGAGTTGTTATGCTTGTGATTATTGTTCATACATGTATTTGATGTTGATCATCATATGATCTTGCTAGATCATGATTAAAAACATAATCTAGCAAGATGAGAGGATGAAGATGTTGTAGGATCATAGATCATCCTTATAAGAAACATGAACTTGAAAGGATATGTGGTTTCTTGAAAAATAATAATCAAAGTAGGTTGTAATACTTGTAGATCTAAAAATTTCATGGATGATTTCTAAAGAAACCAAGTTAAAAATATAAGTTTTACTAAATCTTGGTTCTTAAACAAATAAACCTTATTTTGGTGGTTAATAAAGTGTAAAAGTATATGTGTAACAAGGAAAATCAAAGAAGAAACATTTTTGAAAAAATATGAATACAAGTTGTAACGATCAATCTTCTTTAAAAATGAAGTTTTTAAAGAATCAATCACACTTTAGAAGGTAACAAGGCTTACTAAGAACACTAGTAAGTTACTACAAATTTTTAAAAATATTCAAGTTCATGAAGTATTAGATTATACTTGTTTTTGGCAAAGTTGGTAAGTAAAGGTTGTTTATTGTTGATTGTGGATTGATTGTGTTGATTTTACAAAAGAAAATGACATGCTTGAAAGCATGGAAACCTCAATTTTTAGGGGAAACTATGGCACAAATTTTCTAAAAACTAAACACTTAGAAAAATATTTCTAAACAAATATTTACAAGTGTATTTTAAACCATAAATTGTTACCAAAACTTTGCCATAATTTTTGTTACAATAATTATAAATATTGGAGGTTGGTTTTTATAAATAAAAGTGACTAAATATGTATTTAGGAAATATATATTTAGATGACACCATGTGTGTGATTATTTGTATATTTTGTGTATTAGTTATATTATTTTAGGACATGAAATAATATAACACATCAAAATACCAAGAATTACCATCCAAAATATAACAACCCTCAAGAAAACTGACACCCTCATATATTTTCCGACACCCTAAAAATATTTAAAATATCCCAATATGTCCTAAAATACACCCCATACGTGAAAACGGACCCCGAATACCTTAAATATTATTAAAAATAATTAAAAATTAATATTTTGGGTTTGTCGCGGGCCCCGCAAACCCCTTCGGGATCTTACGCGGGCCGCTAGAGATCAAAAACGCGGCGAACCCTCGTGCTGACACGTGTCCGACTCGTGTTGAACCTACTAGCTGACCCGGATCACCTACGTCGTTGACCATCTTTGACGCGGGCCGCGTAGCCCCTTGGCTACACTTACACGGGCCGCGTAAAAGTCAAAATCAAGCCCTATAAGTAGAGGGCATCGGATCTTCAGTCTGCTCGTTCATTTTCATTCTCAATCTCGAATTTCTAAAGTGTAGGCATAATACTCGGGTATAATACCCCCTAAATAACGAAGTTCTGCTCCGTTGTAATGATCATAACCCCTGGATACGTATTAGATACTCTGCCCAATTGATCTAGGGTTCCATAACGGCTGTCGTGGTTCTGCCCGACGTAGTCGTTGGAATGCCGTCTCGGGGAGGGTATTAGTAATGTTAAAATGGGTTATTATACTAACACGTGTGCATTTGTGTAAATTATAGATTGTCACCAGGAAACCCTAAAGGATAATCTAAGACAGCAATGTAAGTAATCCTTCTTTTTATGTAAACCTTTTTGTAAGTAATCTCCTTTTTTGCAAATTGTTTTTACAAAACCTCACACAATTAATTATATATTAAGCAGTTATTGAGTATTTGTAAGGATACAATTATCGTCGGTATGTTGGGGTTTTGTATACAAAATTTGTTACTGGAGGGGTAACATTTCTACAAGTCGGGTCTGACAGTACCGTGGGTGGTAATTGATATAACTTGGAAACAAATATAATTGCGAGATCGCCCTCAATACTGTACAATGGATTTTATTTAAACTTAATTAAACTGGGATTCACTCACCAGTATTTCCCACTGACAAAATGTTTTTAAACGCGTTTCAGGTAACAAAATGTGAAAGCCAAATAGAAGCCAGCTGGACAGCACTGAAGGCTTGGAAAAGTGGCAATAAAGTTACCTAAAATAAAATGGATGTTTTTATTAAATAAAAATATGATTTATTCCTATGACAATGTGTGTATTACAAACTTGGGTTTTACCCCATGTGTTTAATGTTATGAAAATGTGGTATTTTACTCTGATCAAATATTTCCTAACTACGGTCCTGATGAAAATTTCGCTGCCAAATTAGACAATACCAGATACCACCGAAACTGGCTGCGGCCGCCCGTTCCTGTATTTGTATAAGGGGACGGGGGTTGCAACAGAAGGTGGTATCAGAGCTAAGCCACTGATTCAGCCACAGAAGTGTTCTGCTGACACCAAAATTTAAATTGTTAGGAAATAAATTACGGGAATACGTGCATAATTGTATTTTCTTGCTATGTGTTAATTGACTATTTGTTAGTTTACAGTATGAGCGACCAAGGACCATCTGACGCGTACCGTCAATTGTCTGGTTCGCCTAGAAGCGAAGGTGCCTCTTCTCAGCCTGCCCTCTCAGGGTACTCTGCTGATACGGAAGAAGGAATATTCGTGTTTAAGGCTCAGTCGAAAGAGCCATTCCCTCAGAAAAAGAGAGGATGGTTCAGTCGAGGGGCACATGAGCGTAGGAAGCGTATGAAAAAGTTACAAGATCAGAGAGCACTAGCAGCAGCTAAAAGAGAAACCGATGCCTATGCCCAGGAAATGATTAATAGGGGTATAGCCAACATCCACATCTTAGCAACCACTGCAGCTGACCCTAACCTGGAACAAATGATAGCACCCCAACCACAATCACCAATTCCTGACCAACCAATGGAGATAGAAAACCCTGAAAATCAAGTAGAAATGCATGATTTCAACCCGGAGGAAATACCTAGGGTACCAGCACCTAACCCCTTAAACCCAAATTATGACCCGTGGTGGGATGACAATAGGGACTATGTGCAACGTTACCCGATACACGAAGATATACCCATGCCGAACCTAGGAGCCTACCCAGGGTTAGATCCTCTAGATCCCTATTACGATAATGATGTATTCATTAGGGAGATTCTAGAAAATCCTTACCCATACCAGGCCCCTACACCTCCATATCAGGATCCCGCACCCCAAATTCCAAACCCAGTCCTAGAACCTGCACCCCCAATGAGTGCAGACAATGTACAAGAACTTAGGACATTTAGTGAGGAAATTTTTGAGAATAGTGAAAGAATGCGACAGGTGGGAGAGCGACTCGTCTGGAAATACGATGAGCGCAATATGGATTTCTGGATGAATCCATATCCATGAGTGTGATGGTGGAGACGATAGTAATAATAATAATAATAATAATAATAATAATAATAATAATAATAATAATAATAATAATAAAATATAATATGTGTGTATGTGTATGAAAAAAAAACTACGGATGCCTACTATTAGTAGTGTAACTTTAAATTCCAGTCGGTATTGTAATTTTAATTTCAGTACTGGTGTAATAGATGCATATTATATGAAAATAGAGTAAGTCGCAATGATCGACGCTTTTGACCAAAATGCGTGTCATGTGATCGACTATATTAAATATTATTTTGTGATTTTAGTAAGTGGTAAATGTTTAAAATTCAGATGGCCGACGAAGGGAATCAAGAAAATCTGAATAACGATAACCAGAGTAACATTAACTTGGTTAATGAGAATCTGAGCATCAATAATAATGGAAACCAAATGGATAATAGTGATATCCAACACATAGTGGCACAAGGAATTATAGATGCAATGCCATATATTCTCCAAACTGTTAAGGAAGCAGATAATAAAAGTAAGCATAGCAGTAAGCGACCAATTGAACCTGAACACATCGTGAACAATGGACCCGTACTTCAAGTGCCCATTCCCAAAAGAAGAAGAACCATGACTTATGGTTGTTCTTAGAAAGAATTCTGGTCCTGCAAACCAATAGAATTCTCGGGCAATGAAGAACCCATTGCAGCTCTACGCTGGATAGAAAAGATTGAGGCTGTTTTAAAAATAAGCAAGTGTGCTGAAGAAGACAAGATAATGTTTGCTTCTAATCTATTTAAGAACTCAGCCTTAGAATGGTGGAACACTATCCTCCAGTCTAGAGGAAGTGATAGGGTTTATAATATGGAATGGGAAGAATTTAAGAATATGGTAGAAAGGAAATTCTGCCCTCCCAATGAAAAAGAACAGATAGCAAATAAGTTTCTGAATCTTAGAATGACCGGGGTAGATAGTAAGGGTTATACTACCACATTCTTTGAATATGCTAGAATAGTACTGATGTATTGCAAAATACATCTTTTATTCGTGTACAGTTTGTATAGTTTTCGTTATATTTAGTTTTGTTTTTCGTTAGAATATGCATACTATTGATAAAATTGTGTTTCGCAGGTCTTGATGTTTAAAGTTGCTGGAAACCGAGTAAAACGAGTTAAAATATCGAAAAGTCAAGTCTTGAAGCATGTTGGAAAGGTCGGGGAGTTGAAATAGAGTTAAAAAGCTGAAAAATCACTCTCTGGCACCCCGTGAGAAGTTTTCTGGCACCCGGCGAGAGACTGAAGGTAGTACATGAGAAAAAACAAGGTGGCACCCCGCCACCCATTCCTAAGTGGGTGGCGCCCCGCCAGAAGGCTGTAGCTGGCATAATTATTACGAATTTAATAATGGGTTGTGTTGAAAAGTGATATATATTGATCTTAAACTTGGAAAAAAACCCTAGTTACGATTTTAGGACTTCTTGGGGCAATTGTTAAGCATTCTTGGAGCACTTTCGGAGATTTTGAAGCCTAGGAATCATCAGTACGAGTTCGGGGAAGAAGACTTGAAGATCTAATCGGGTTTTCTAGTTCTTTGTTACAACTTTTCTTACGAAACTTGTTATGATGAATTCATGTTTAGACATCTTTGATTTGTTTTCATGTTTTAACATGCTCGGCTAAACATTTAAGCCACCTAGACTTGATGAATGGATTAATATGAAGTTTTTACCGGTTTTGTTAATTGCATGATTATTATGGATTAATTGTGTTTAGTAAAAAGTTTGGTTTAATGATTTGATGTATATGCATGCTTTGAGTTGGTTTATTGTTATTATTTGCTTCATATGATTCTTAGTGACGGTCTATATCACAACATAGAGTCATATTAGGGTCTAGGATTTCGGTGAGTGTCTATATCACGTAAGAAAACCTTAACTCTTTAGGGAGAATCGGCCGGTAACCCCTAGAAGTAATTGGTAATAATTTGCTAAGTCTTAGTGTTCTACTAGTCCTAATACCTGGAAAGTGAGGGGCTATTGGTAGGTCTTACCCGGCGAATTGCTTTAGATAGTCCTTGGAAAAGGTCGTGTCTTGGTTGACCTGTCGGTTTTATTAGTCTATCAAGTCAAGTTAATTAATTCAAACTACCCTAGATCTATAATTGGAAAAGAGTAGGTCAACATTAGGGTACTTACACAATAATTAGACAACTCGAAAGGCGTCTAATAACTGGTAGGATTAACAGCCTAGGTAGTTCCACAGGTTTCTCCTTGAGAAGGGTCGAGGGGCTTAGTTGGTTCTTAATAGGTTTAGTACTTTAAGATCCCGGTTCCAAAATTCATGCATTTAACTTAATCGGTAATTCTTTAAAAGCAATCCAGGATTCTTGTCTAGGTGGTCTCGCTCTCATATAAGAAAAGCCTTTAGTATTCTTTCGTATTAGTCTAGCTTTAGTTTAATATTTAGTTTAATTTAGTAGTTTAATATAGATTTCCTTAGTTTTCCGTAACCCCCCCCCCCCAAAAAAAAACAAATAAACAAGTTTCAGTCGTGTCTGTCAGTGTCTATTAGAGTCTAGTTTACGTGATACATAGAGTCTCGTGGTTCGATATCCGGACTTCCTAGGTTTATACTACATTGATCGGTACACTTGCCGATTGTGTGGTTTTAGGTCGAGTCTAGAATTAAAGCTTTATAGTGTCTAGTTTAGAGAATCTAATATAGTTAATTTTTATAGTCTGTTTAGCACACATCAAGTACCAACCCTTGCATCACCTGAACCGGTATTAATCTCCCCTTACATTTGGGGATTAATTGGAGAGATTAGGCATGTAGTCAAGGCAGCTAGACCTCAAACTATAGAAGAAGCTGTAGAACTAGCAAATACCTTAACAGATGAGTTAATCCGTACTAGAGAAGTAGACCAGAGGAGAAACCTAGCCCAAAGTCTTACCCAAGAATTTCGTTCTGGGAATTCCAACCGTAGGAATATAGGTTCTACCTCTGCACCATACTGCAAGGCCGGCAAGAAAAGCATTCGGGAAAATGCTCCACTCACTGCAATTTCTGCAAGGCATCAAGACACAAGGAAGAATATTGCAGGAGAAAATCCAGTAATGGACTATGCTTCAACTGTGGAGAAAAAGGTCACATCAAGCCGAACTGTCCGAAACTAGCTCCAGCCGCGAACAATAAGAACACTAAAAATGCTAGAGCATTTGTTCTAACTGCAGATGAAGCCAAAATGATTCCGGACGTAATAGCCGGTACGTTTTTAGTTAATGATGTTTTTGCTAAAGTATTATTTGACTCTGGTGCAAACCAAAGTTTTATTAATACTTCATTTTGCAAACTTCTTAATCAACCATTAACTAAACTCTCACAAGAATGTCTAGTCGAGACATCAAATGGAGAAACGGTTAGGATTTCTGAAATCTTGCAGGGAGCAAGAATATAATTTTTAAACCAAAAGTATATTGCAAATCTTTATCCCATGAATCTGGCAGGATTTGATATCGTATTAGGAATGGATTGGTTAATAGCCAATAAATCTAATATTTTATGTGATCAAAAGTCAATCCAAGTAAATTCACCAAAAGGTGAAAAGATCATAATTAAAGGAAATAAACCCTCTAGATCCACGAAATTCATCTCTGTGATGAAACTGCAAGCTATATAAGAAAAGGGTCTATAGTGTATTTGATTTCCATAATCACTAACACTAAAGGAAAAGAACTAAAAGATATTCCAGTAGTGTCCCAGTTTTCAGATGTATTTCCAGAAGAATTACCAGGACTACCGCCAGACAGAGAAGTCGAATTTAGAATCCACCTACTGCCAGGAACATCACCTACTGCCAGGAACATCACCAATTGCCAAAGCACCCTACCGTTTGGCACCCGCCGAAATGCAGGAACTAAAGAAATAATTAGACGAATTATTGGAAAAGGGATTAATACAGCCAAGCTCATCGCCTTGGGGGGCACCGATTTTATTCGTCAAAAAGAAGGACGGATCAATGCGTATGTGCATTGACTACCGTGAATTAAACAAGGTCACGATTAAGAATCGGTACCCATTACCAAGGATTGATGATCTGTTCGATCAACTTCAAAGAGCTCGATTTTTCTCTAAAATCGATTTAAGGTCAGGATATCATCAATTAAAGGTACAGGAAGAGGATATTCCTAAAACCGCGTTTAGAACAAGGTATGGCCACTATGAATTTACTGTCATGCCATTTGGTTTAACCAATGCCCCAGCCGCATTTATGGACATGATGAACCGAATATGTAAGCCATATTTGGATAAATTCATAATTGTTTTTATTGATGATATTCTCATCCATTCTAAAAGTAAAGAAGAACATGCAAAGCATTTGCACGCACTCTTGAGTCTATTAAGAAAGGAAAAGCGATACGCTAAATTTTCAAAGTGCGAGTTTTGGTTAGAGCAAGTACAGTTTCTTGGACACTTAGTTAATCATGAAGGAATTCATGTGGATCCAACAAAGATCGAGGCGATTACCAAATGGAAAACCCCTGAGTCACAAACCGAGGTTTGAAGTTTCTTAGGATTGGCCGGTTATTATAGAAGATTTATTCGAGATTTTTATAGAATAACCATTCCTTTAACTAAGTTAACCTGTAAATACATTAAGTTTGAATGGGGACCAAAGCAAGAAGAAGCCTTTAGAATTCTTAAGCATAGATTAACCCATGCACCCATATTAGCGTTACCAGAAGGAACTGAAGACTTTGTAGTCTATTGTGACGCTTCTAAGTTAGGCTATGGATGTGTGTTGATGCAACGTCAAAAGGTTATAGCTTACACATCCAGACAACTTAAGAATCATGAAGAGAATTATTCAACCCATGATCTAGAGTTAGGAGCTATAATTTTTGCCCTTAAAATTTGGAGACATTACCTTTATGGTAGTAAGTTTACCATATTTACCGATCATAAAAGTTTAAGGTATGTTTTTGGGCAAAAGGAGTTGAATATGAGACAAAGACGCTGGATGGAGATGCTTAGTGATTATGATTATGATATCCAGTATCATGAAGGAAAAGCAAATGTAGTGGCAGATGCTTTAAGCCGAAAGTATCACGAAAAGCCAAAAAGGGTACGTTCTCTTAAATTAAATCTGCAAGTAGATTTAAATGATCAGATAAGAGAAGCGCAAGAATCAGTAATCAAGAATGATACTGAAAAATTAAAAGGTATGATTAAGGAATTAGAACAAGGAACAGATGGAATTTGGAGATTCCATGAAAAGAGAATGTGGATACCTAAATTAGGAAACCTATGTCATCGTATACTAGAAGAAGCTCATAAGTCTAAGTATACGATGCATCCAGGAAGTGATAAGATGTACCAGGATTTAAGAAAGAATTTTTGGTGGATAGGAATGAAAAAAGACATAGCAACCTATGTTTCTAAATGTTTAACTTGCTCACAAGTTAAAGCTGAACATCAAAAACCCTCAGGTTTGTTACAACAGTTAGAAATGCCAGTGTGGAAATGGGAATTGATAACAATGGATTTTGTTACCAAACTACCCAAAACAAGAAAAGGCAATGATACAATCTGGGTGATTATAGATATGCTAACCAAGTCAGCTCATTTCCTACCAATGAAGGAAACTTTCAGTATGGAACAGCTAGCTAAATTATATGTACATGAAATAGTTTCATTACATGGGATACCTTTATCAATTGTTTCTGATAGAGATAGCCGTTTTACCTCTCATTTTTTGTCAAGTTTTCAAAAAGCAATGGGAACCAAGTTAAATCTAAGCACCGCTTATCATCCTCAAACGGACGGACAAAGCGAAAGGACAATTCAGACGATGGAAGACATGCTTAGAGCCTGTGTAATTGATTTCGGAGGTAATTGGGATGATCACTTACCTTTAATAGAATTTTCTTATAATAATAGTTATCACACAAGTATCAATGCTGCACCATTCGAAGCACTTTATGGACGAAAGTGCCGAACCCCAGTCTGTTGGGCAGAAATTGGGAAAAAGCAACTATCTGGACCTGAGATAGTGCAAGAAACAACTGACAAGATCATTCAAGTCAAGGAATGACTGAAAGCAGCACGTGATCGACAGAAGAGCTATGCTGATAACCGGCGCAAACCGTTGGAATTTCAACTAGGAGATAAAGTGTTGTTAAAAGTCTCTCCTTGGAAAGGAGTGGTAAGATTCATCAAAAGAGGAAAGCTAAGTCCCAGGTATGTTGGACCTTTTAAGATTATTAGAAGAATAGGACTTGTAGCCTATCAGCTACAACTGCCAGAGGAAATGGCAGGAATACATGATGTATTTCATGTATCTAATCTCAAGAAATGCTTAGCCGATGAGTCGCTGATAGTACCTTTTAAGGATATAGAGGTAAATGAACAACTCAAATTTATAGAAAGGCCTCTACAGATTGAAGATAGGAAAGTCAAGAACCTCAAGCATAAGAGATTGATTCTGGTCAAAGTGAAGTGGGACTCCAAAAGAGGACCTGAGTACACATGGGAGCTTGAATCAGAAATGCAAAGGAAATATCCACACTTGTTCCAGTAGATCTCGAGGACGAGCTCTAAAACAAGGTGGGGAGGATATAACAACCCTCAAGAAAACCGACACCCTCATATATTTTCCGACACCCTAAAAATATTTAAAATATCCCACTATGTCCTAAAATACACCCCATACATGAAAATGGACCCCGAATACCTTAAATATTATTAAAAATAATTAAAAATTAATATTTTGGGTTTGTTGCGGGCCGCGTAAACCCCTTCGGGATCTTACGCGGGCCGCTAGAGATCAAAAACGCGGCGAACCCTCGTGCTGACACGTGTCCGACTCGTGTTGAACCTACTAGCTGACCCGGATCACCTACGCCGTTGACCATCTTTGACGCGGGCCGCGTAGCCCCTTGGCTACACTTACGTGGGCCGCGTAAAAGTCAAAATCAAGCCCTATAAGTAGAGGGCATCAGATCTTCAGTCTGCTCGTTCATTTTCATTCTCAATCTCGAATTTCTAAAGTGTAGGCATAATACTCGGGTATAATACCCCCTAAATAACGAAGTTCTGCTCCGTTGTAAGTATCATAACCCCTGGATACGTATTAGATACTCTTCCCGATTGATCTAGGGTTCCGTAACGGCTGTCGTGGTTCTGCCCGACGTAGTCGTTGGAATGCCGTCTCGGGGAAGGTATTACTAATGTTAAAATGGGTTATTATACTAACACGTGTGCATTTGTGTAAATTATAGATTGTCACCAGGAAACCCTAAAGGATAATCTAAGACAGCAATGTGAGTAATCCTTCTTTTTATCTAAACCTTTTTGTAAGTAATCTCCTTTTTTGCAAATTGTTTTTACAAAACCTCACACAATTAATTATATATTAAGCAGTTATTGAGTATTTGTAAGGATATAATTATCGTCGGTGTGTTGGGGTTTTGTATACAAAATTTGTTACTGGAGGGGTTACATTTCCACAAGTCGGGTCTGACAGTACCGTGGGTGGTAATTGATATAACTTGGAAACAAATATAATTGCGAGATCGCCCTCAATACTGTACAATGGATTTTATTTAAACTTAATTAAACTGAGATTCACTCACCAGTATTTCCCACTGACAAAATGTTTTTAAACGCGTTTCAGGTAACAAAATGTGAAAGCCAAATAGAAGCCAGCTGGACAGCACTGAAGGCTTGGAAAAGTGGCAATAAAGTTACCTAAAATAAAATGGATGTTTTTATTAAATAAAAATAGGATTTATTCATATGACAATGTGTGTATTGCAAACTTGGGTTTTACCCTATGTGTTTAAAGTTATGAAAATGTGGTATTTTACTCTGATCAAATATTTCATAACTACGGTCCTGATGAAAATTCCGCTGCCAAATTAGACAATACCAGATACAACCAAAACTGGCTGCGGCCGTCCGTTCCTGTATTTGTATAAGGGGACGGGGGTTGCAACACAAAATATTACCAAAATTCCAAGGAATAAATACACAAGTTATACACAAAATATTGGTGAAACCAAACTATGGAACAAGACTTACAAAAATATTCCGGAAATTTATTCAATGAGTATATTTTGGTAATAAGTATTTTGGGCACCAAGAAAACAAGAATATGATTTCTACAATTATTACAAGTTTATATCATATTTTTGACAAGAGGAAAATATATTATTTTGGGTGAATAAAAATATATATATTTTCTTGGAATTATTAGAAGATGTATTATTTTTGTGAGAAAATATACATTTCTTAAACAAACATGAAATACGATATTTTTGGAGTGAAAGATATATTTTCTCAATTAAATATGAAATATATCATCTTTGGAGAAAAATAAGTTTATATATTTTCTAAGTTAGACTTGAAAATATATCATTTTTGGGACTTATATGAAAATACAAATATTTTTGCCAAAGGAAAAATTATAAATCATTTTTCTAAGTAATATTTTTAAAATATATATATTTTGGAAATGTATATGGACTTTTATTAAGGATATTAACCCGGAAAAGTTAATATAACATTAAGTATAAGGATACTTAATAATTACATGAAGATACGTATTCACGATACAAGTATAAGAATGCGAATACAAATACACTCATCCTTAGGAAGGATATACAAGTATAAATACTTGGGAAGTATTAAGTTAAAATATATTGTTTTAATAATTATTCCCATTAAAATTTAATAAATATAATTTAAGTTAAAATATTTATTATTTTAACAAATAATTATATAACTTTGAATAATATCGAAGACACAAAGAAACGTAACTCAAAGACATTAATACTAAGTTAAGGCACGGCCCGCCCGTCTAATAGATCATAGTACGTTGTAGGTAGTCGTGTTTATCCGAAGAAGCTTGAGTTACGGTGATTGAAGACGCAAGACTGTGAGTTCATGACCCCCTTTTTTCCTAACTGTTTTCGGTTTTATAACTTTGAGGGTGAAGTACATGTTACGAACTGTTTACGAACGTTATTATTTGGTATGGTTAGCTAAGGAAGGGTACTGCTAGATCATGTGAGTGGTGGGTATAACGCTTAAGACCATTAATCCTCGTTGTAGGACCGAGGGACATGAGTGATAGATCTATTTGGGTATAGCGAGCCCCGCCCATGTTGGACCAGGGTTTGGCCCATTGGTTGACTATGTCTTACAGCCGGAAGCCCGGTGCAAAATCTGCTAGGTTTGAGCCTTCCTGCATCACGCCACACATATTAATGGCCTTGCAAACCATTAATGATTTGTTTTCCTTGTTGCTTTCATACCAGGAGTTTACAAACATACCTACATACATACTTTCACTGATTTCAAAGGTTTATTCGTGCACACAAACAAACACATGAACTCGCTCAACTTTTGTTGATGTTTTCAAACTACATGTATTTCAGGGAATTAAAAGTGGATCTGGCGGGCGTTTGGATGTTCCAAGGGTTGTTTGAGAATAAAAGATGTCATCCATGGTCTTGGGGTTTGGTTAGGGTGTCCTATCCTGGACAAGACACCTCTTCCAAATCCTGGTGTTATTTAATGTATTTTGTCGAGTATTTGTGAACTCTTAAACAAGTTGCATATTTTGTACTCGAATTTGAATTCTATGTGTTAAAAGAATGTTGTTGTTATGTTTCTTTTTAAAACTTATCTAATGGATGACCATCTTTAGTTTTATCATATAGTGGTTGTTATGATTGAATGCAATTGTATTAAGAAAGTCACACATAATCACGCTTCCGCAAAAATCAGGGTGTGACAGAAACTGGGTTTAAGTTAGGGTTTTTCTTTACTAAAACACACCTTTTTGGTTCATATCAAGATTTTTGATTTTGTTATGGTTGATGTGGTGGAAAGTGATGGTGCTGGATGATGTTTTTACTTTATGGTTGTTTTAGGGTATCCCGGTAGTGGGTGGCTGATCTGGTGGCAGGTGACGGTAGCAGGTGGTGATAATGGCGAGATAGTGGTGATGGCAGGTGGTGGCGGTGGTCGGTTAGAAGAGGGAGAGAAGTGGCCGGTTAGAAGAGGGAGAAAGTGGGACTCTTATGTGTGTATGTATATATTAATACTTTAGATTTAAATATAAATTATCAAAGTACCCTTATTTTATACTTGAAATTACCAAAATACCCTTTCAGTTAACATATAATGTGGATGGAGTTAAGATCGTGGAGCAAACTGGTGAAAAAACCGAAACATCAGGGAGTAAAATGACTATTTTTAAAGGACTGGGGCAAAACCGTTAAAACGACCAAACCACAGGAAGCAAAACGAAAGTTTACTCAAAATAATAATTCTGAATTATTTTTTTTCTTAATAAATAGTTCATATTTTAAAATATGTAATTATGTATGCTATGTGCATAAAAAACCAATAAACTTATTTGTTTATATGTTTTATTTTAACTTTTAACTAAAAATGTGTACCTAACATAACCTACACACGACTTGTCGTTAGGGGTGTAAACAAGCCAAGCTACTTGTGAACTACTTGAGATCGACTTGAAAAAAAGCTTGAAATGAGCCGAGCTTAAATGAGCTCTAGCCTGACCCCGGCCTAAAAGTAAGTTTTTTAGTAGACGAGCCCAAACACCTCACTTATCGAGCTCAAGCAGCCCGCGAGCCTACTATTTCTATGATCTTTATTTGATGTATTAATATTAAATATATATTTATTATTTTTAAAATTGTGTCAAAATGACTAACTAATATGTATATATGTACTAGAGCGACGCCCGTGTGATGCGGCAGATAACAAAACACACTAACACAGACACTAGTAAAGCGCTTGAACAATTAATTGGTGAATTATCATATAGATTTAAACCATGGTTTGCATGGATTAAACCATCGCAACCATGGTTCTCCTTTCCATTTTTTAAGAAATCATTTTTTTCTTTAGACAAAGATAAATTAAAATAAATAAAGAGCTAGTGGTTTGAGTCATGACCACACCCTTAGGGTAGTGGTTTTGGATGGTGAATTAGAGATGAGTTACATGACACTGACGTGGAATGTCATGGTAGTGATAAGGACCATAACCACACCCTGTAACCTAAAGCGTTTTCTCGAGTACACACTACTTAAAACCTGAATTATAGTTTTATATTTGTTTGTTAGCTGTTATTTTTAACTTTTAAATGTTCAAACAACAAGAATTAAATAGTGACAATGATAACACAACCACCATAAGCTCAATAATGCTAATAACAACAATTATACATATTAAAGGAAATTGGTCATGAACAGTAAACAATATTAAAATAATATATAAACAAAATTAATATTATATATGTTATTATATTTTTTTCTAGCTTTTAACTATTTTATTATATTAATTAAATATATTTTGTTTTTTCTATTATAACTTTTATGATATGATATTTTATAAAATTTTGAGTATGCGGTTATGAAGTGATTATTTTTTATCTACGTTTTAGTATTTATTATATGTCAACGCCGTTTATCCTTTACATTATTTTAATAATACAAGTAATGCCTTATAAAATTTCGACTATAATGTTGCGACATGCTTATTTTTATCTATATTGAAATATAAGTTTTGTTTCAATCGAACGGGTAAAATATAAATTTTTTTTTGTTTTTTATTGTGACGAACCAAACCAATACCGTTTGAACAACTTCGACTATAATGTTGTGACATGCTTATTTTTAGCGACTGTTGGTACCATACCCTTACCGTGACTAACTAAAATGACATCGTCCTAGCAACATCAATGCCCTGTCGATTTCGACCGAACAACATTGGTACTGGTATCGTTATTATTGGAACCGATATTCGTTTTTATGGTTTTCGTCTTTCGACCATTGTAAAACACGTGTTGACATCATTTTGGTCATATCATTACTTTTATTTTTTTGTTGTAACTTTTGGTTACTATATCGAGTGTTGATACCATACCGATCTCATTATAAATCGAACTGATACTTCCGTAGACCCGCCGTAACACGCGGGAAATATTACTAGTGTTAATAATAATAATAATAATAATAATAATAATAATAATAATAATAATAATTGTGATAAATCAATAATAAAGTTTACTTAATAATGTAATAAGACTAATAATAAAAATAACACCTATAGAAATAAGGGATAATAATAATAATAATAATAATAATAATAATAATAATAATAATTGTGATAAATCAATAATAAAGTTTACTTAATAATGTAATAAGACTAATAATAAAAATAACACCTATAGAAATAAGGGGTGTGCAAAAAACCTAATTAACCGAACCATAACCGAATTAACCGAAAAAACCGAACCAAATAAAAAACCGGTGGGTCGGTTAATGGTTTTTTTTGAAAACCGAAAGTAGCGGGTCGGTTGTGGTTATCATTTTTTCCATACCCACCATAACCGAACCGAACCGACATGTAATAAATCTTTGTAGGATTTAAGACTTTTCACCATATTTTTAATATTTGATGTTTTTTACTGAAGATTTTTAGTACTTATCGGTTTTTCATATTATTTTGTGGTTTTTGTTGAATGTTTATTTGAATTTATGGAATGTATCATATCACTTTATTTGAATATTCGCTAATAATTGGTATTAATATTATAGATTATATGTATTTTTTAATACTATGTAATATACTAATATATACAAATATGCAATGACAATTTATTCCATGTTAAAAAAAACTAAGCTATTTTTAGCTAAGCTAAATATACGGTTAACCACCCATAATCGACCCGCTATAACCATCAAAATCGAATAACCATAATCACCATAACCGATCGGTTATGGTTATGGTTATCCAATAACCGACATCACGGTTATAGTTATGATTTTTGGTCAAAACCAACCCATACACACCACTAATAAGTATACCTGGTGTTACAAGAATAATAAAAAGTCTAAAAGGTATTATGTATTATCAACTACTATACATGTGTATCCAGTGAAGATAATTTAAAAATAAAAGTAGAACCAAATCGTATGTCATGATTACAATATATATATATATATATATAGGGAGGTGCTCATGCGAGAACTTCATTTATTGCGAGAACCGTGAGAACCAATGTGAACACAACCTAAAATAGCTAAAAAAACCTAACCCCCCCTCCCGCCAAGCTAAATGCTAAAAACTAAAACCCCCAAAAAACCTAACCCCCCCCCCCCCCCCCCAAAAAAAAAAACCTAAACCCCCCTCCCCCACCCCCCAAAAATCTAACCCCCCCCCCCCCAAGCTAAAATGCTAAAAACTAAACCCCCAAAAAACCTAAAAAAATCTAAAAAAAATAATCTAAAAAAAATATCTAAATTTTTTTAATATTTTTTATGCTCAAATCGCTACTTTTAGTGGCCAAAATTTTTTTTTTTAAATTTTTTTTTTAATTTAATTTTTTTTTGCTTCGAAAAGTAGCGATTTTTATATAAAAAATAGAGTTAAATGCCATTTTAGTCCCTCTGGATTGAACCCTACCAGAGGAACAGATAATGAAAGCCAAAACCAGGTCACAACAGTGGATTCGAAATAAGCAGTTGTTTACACTAAGTCTTCTCCCTTGAAAGTGATTACAACTGCTGAAGGCCTTATATCCACTGCCCGCATACAACTGCTGCTGTTCTGCGTAACTACTGATGAAGCCTAGAAGACTATTGGAAACTAAGCACTGCTGGTACAAACTGCTGATGACAAAGCACTGCACAATCAAGGACTGATCAACCTTGAGGAAAGCACTGATGAATAGAAAGAGCAGTAGTTTAGTATATCATCTGTTTTATGCATTGTCAGTGGTTAGGCTTAGCAGTGTTTGTATGAGATCAGTAGATACAGGTTGTTAGGCTGTTAGACGTCGCTTTCATGGTGACGTCAGCTGAGATGCCTCAGCGGTTTGGATTGTCTATAAATGGAACAGTACCCTGTACTGTTACATTCGATTCGTCCTGAGAGAGTTCTTCTCCTCAGTTCAATCCTTTCATCTTGTACAATCCAACCTTGGAGTATCAGGCTGAGGGGGAGCTTAGTTTGTAAGCATGCTTTGTAATCTTTTGATTGACTTTGTAATCTTTCGACTAATGCAAATCATGTGTTTATCAAAACTATTTTCTTCCTTGATTGTGTTTACAAAGTTTGTTGTTCATTTCCGCTGCACTTAAACTCTGTTCATCTCTATTGATTATACAATTTACACAAACAAACACAATCATGAGAGTCTCCGATCCTAACAATTGGTATCAGAGCCTGGACGGTCAAATTCGATCTAACAATCAATTTGACATAACAGTTCGGCTCAAAATTCATTGATACTAAGGTTGGCTGTATTTAGTTGAAAAACAGAGTACCGAGTAAACCATGTTCAAAGTGGTGATTCAAAAACTCTGTCAATCAACCAAGATGTCATATGACACACAAATTTCACACAACAAGTGATTTCATGCACAAGACATTCATGGTTTCTAGATCTGAAAACATATCTGTTGAACTATGAGATTATTTCTTATTTTCAAAATTGATTTCAACTTGTAACATCCCTATTTTTATCATAGGTTTGGTTAAATTTATTAACCATTAGTAACTAGTAAATAATATATATTTTAATATAATTATTCAACCAAAATAGTTTTAAACATTATTTTATATAGTTGGTTGAAATAATATTGGCCTGTGTATGGGTGACCTTTTCTAAATAAAATAAAAGTATCTAAAATCTTATATTATTAGACGGGTAGATTATGGGTAAGTTGAAAACTAGAAAAATGAAGTTCCTAGACGGGCCTAGGAACCGTATAATAATTAAATTATAAAAATAAATTGTATTTTGAACCTACTCTATTTTGAATGAAACTTAGACCCAAATGTAGACAAAAATATACTCGTTCTAAAGATATATTTATTATTTTCTAGAATACCATATTTTAAAAGTTATAAGCACCAAATAAGTGAACCAGGTAAATTAATTATACTAATAAAATAATACTATTCGAAATTAAACTTGTGTAGTATCTCTTTACAATTTCATGTCCTATTATCTTAAATAAAATATAAACTTCCATTGAATGGTCCAATCAATATTAAAGGATACCTGTAAGGTTTTGAAAATAAAATAATCATTTTACTTGAAAGTTATCTACAAATTTAGAAGATATACGTGTCCTCTCAAAAAACGTAACCATCAAGTAAAACTCAAGTATAAATAAGAGCAGCATCTCATCAAAAGTTTGTTCAGTCCTTTTCTTTTCTTTTCACATATGTCGCCTATTCTCTCAAATATATATATATATTTTTCTTTTATACTAATAATAAGGTTCTGCTTGTATTAAGTGTTTTAACTCCCGATCACCGCTACCCTTTCCGATTGATCTGAGCCCATAACGCATGTCAGGGCCCTGCCCGACTAAGTTCGTTGGGGTTCTGTCTCGGGATATCGGGACAAGGTTGAATTAGGGGTACTATACTTAACACAATTACAAATATATATTTTTATTACTACCAAACACACACTAGCTCTAATTCTGCTACGATACCGGGTAATAACTCGATCGCTATTACGATTCATTTTCCGATCGATCAATGTACTCAATGGACGTTTAAGTGCTGCCCACATTAGGGTGATGCTTTGTCATTAATCGTTAATTCGATGGATGTTTAAGCATAGCACTTTGTCATTCGTTGTGAGGGTTGATCTCGTGAGTTATCGTAATTGCTGTATTAAGTTACCTACCTAGTTCGTGTGCACTAGGTTACAAGACTAATCAATAGGCTAAGCTCTGCCTGTATAAATCTGGAATATATCAAGGATTATCTGTAGACTAAACTTTGGCCATATGAATCTGCATGATTATAAGTGAGTCATTCTCCTTTTCTCACAGTTTGTGAGTCATTCTTCTTTTCTCACAGTTTGTGAGTCATTCTCCTTTTCTCACAGTTTGTGAGTCATTCTCCTTTTCTCACAGTTTGTGAGTCATTCTATTTTTATCAAATTACTTTACCAAAAACCCTTTTTATTTCAAAGTTATAATTACAGGGATTAAGTTTATGTAATCACCATATTACAGCCGGTATGTGGGGTTTTGTATACATTACTTGATAATCTTCACCATTGGGGCAGCCAATGGGTGATATGACCATAGTCACAGACACCATTGGACGGAAGGGCCAATGGGTCGAGTGACAAAGTACTGTGGGTAATTGGTTTGATATCAGAAACATTGTAATCTTCCTTAATACTGTAAATTATAACAAATGTGTCATTTTAGTAAATATAATGATTCACTCAGTATTTCCCGCTGACAAAACCTTTTTCAAACATGTTTCAGGTAAATACAGTAGATTGGATTAAGAGATGGATACGGCACTGACAGGCTTCAAGAAATGGCTTATTTTATTAATTAAATAAAATTAAGAAATATTTTTTTATGTAATCAAATTTATCTTTATTAAAGCTACCATTGTAAAACATGGGTTATTCCATCTATTTAATAAATAAAATCCGGTGTTTCTAAACTCTGATATTTTTCCTAACTCACGGTCCTGATGAAATTTCCGCTGCAACGTTTTCAAAATAAATCACCGGTACCACTGGGCTGTTCACGACTCCCGATTTCGTCCAGGGTGGGTCGGGGGCCGTGACACAACTATTGTTATGAAATTTGTGATGTCTTCATTATATCAGATGCAAAAGTATGAACCTCAGATTAACAAAACCTATGTTCATAAAAACATTGGTGTTTTGCTAACCTAAAAAGAGGGAAATTAAAACTTTAGTCATTTGATCTTATGTGTTGAAAAACAGGTTGAGTTCCTCAAAAGGAACAAATCAACTTTGTTAAAAATACATTAAGAAAATCAGGGGTCAACATAGTCCGTATCATATGTAATGTGAGATTAGTTGAAAAACTTATGCAAACATGACCAATTCTCTCAAAACATTACGACAAAATGATATTGGATTAAGGTTTTTCTCTCAAAGACCTCCCAGTAAGTAATTCATTACTTATAAATGGGAAGGGTAAAAAGGGAAGAAGAAATTCACAAAAACTCAGAAGTGTGTTCATCTCAAAACTTCAGAAGTCAGAAGAAAAGAGTATAAACATAAAACACTGAAGATTCAGTGTTTAGGGTAATAATGGTCATTAAGCAACTGTGTGCATTCATCTGTTCACGAAAAGGTTTAGGTAAAAATGGAAATTCCGGTGAATGAACTTCAAAGAGGAATAGACAAATCTTTAAAATCATCACATGGTTCTCAAAAACTCATGTGTACATGTATCCTCAATTTTGTTGTCAATCAATCAACAAGAAAATGGTACTAAACAGTGGTCAAAATGTATTTAAAATTTCATACGACTGTTGTCAAACCACTGACCATTTTCATAAACTTGAAGATGATGTGATTACATATTTTATTGTAAATATACCAGATCCTTTTTGATGCTATTCTCAGAAAATCCTTTATCCATTTTTATACAAAGGATTTCCTCTAATAACCAGGATATATTATTCGTTTTTTTAAGAATAATATATTTTGAACTTTTGCTTGTTTATGTTGGCAATAGTTTCAATTTCCTGTCAGGATATGGTACCTTATTTTTGTTGGTATTATTGTCCTCATAAATGGGTCAAAAGGAAATGGTACATATGTCAAGGTCATGTCATACTCAGGTTTGTTTTAAACACTAATCAAAGGTTGTTGCCAAACTGTGCTTAAAATTACTGGGGGCACTCATGTTTTAACTTGATATTAAACGCAAATGAGTTGCCCTTGCAAAAAGTTCTTATCATCTGGGGTACTAAACCACTGTCAAGGAGTTGTAAAAGCTTCAACATGTGTAATTGACATGTGGCAAAACCTTGAATGAAAATCCTCAAAACCGTTGCTGACATACTGATCTTTCAAATCACTACCAATATATTACCCCTAACCACTGTTTTGTTCAAACATCTGTTTCCTAATTACTATCCACTGCTGAAAGTCAACCACTGACTCTTCATTTTGCTTGGCAAGCACTGATGCTCAAAATCAGTGTCTTATCCACTGATATACTATCCACTGATAGTAAAAATCTTCCACTGTTATCACTTTATTACCGTTGTAACTACTGATGCTTGGTACACCAGTGGCTCTCAAAACAACTGTCCTCCATTCTTCATCCATATCATCAGAGGTTGACACGTGGTCAGTTTTTAGCCTTCAGATCATAATAACCGCTGCCACATCAGCGATCATTTTTTTCCCCTAAATAAAACCCTGATCAAAACCCCAAACAGGGTTTTACACTGTCGAATTGAATTCTAAAATTCTCTTCTCAAAGCAGTTTCCAAACCCTCCATCTCAAATCATTCTCTGTTCTTCATCTTCCTTTCTCAAAATGACGAAATCAAAGTCAAAATCAAAATCAAAACCAAAATCACCATCATCTTCCAAAGAGGTCGATAAAACGGCCGTGGAATCCATTGAGATACCATACAAATCCCCTCACAACTATTTGGGTTTACTTACAAAACCCTCAAACAACCATACCTTCGATTCTATCATCGACACCATATCTGCATCAAAGTACAAAACTTTGTTGACAGTAGACGCTCCCATTTACTTGCAAACCCAGAGAGAGTTCTGGAAAAATACTAAGCTTGAAAAACAAGACGGAAAAGTAGTAGCCATTAACTCCTCGATACAGGGTAAAGCGATTCAAATCACTCCGCAATCAATCTCAGAAGTCTTCAAACTCGATGATCAGAAAGGTAAAACTTCTTTTGATAAAAACGAGTTAAAAGCTGATTTTCTGAAAAGGGGATATGCAGAACAATCAAAGGTAGATACCTTACAAAAAGGTTATTTCCCGTCTGCACCCAGATTTTTATTCCACACACTTTTGTCGTGTGTTTCAAATAAAACAACAGCTTTTAACAAAATACCATTGAAGATTCAATGCCTGGGCTATGCCATTTTAAATAATAAAGATTACAACTATTCCCAGGAAATCTTCAATGACTTGGTAAAGAATGTTGATAGCAAAGCATTTTTACTCTTTCCAAGGTTTCTAAGCTACTATTTCAAACAAAAATTTGAAAAAGAAAATGAAAATGTGCCAAAACAAGGTGTTTATTTTCAAATAAAAAGTTTAACACCTGAAACATTCACTAGAATGTTGGCACCAATAAAAACAAAAGCAGAGGTGTCTCAGCAAAATTTGACAGTTACTACTACTCCTCAGACATCTGCTGCTGAGCCCACTGCTCCAGGTGATCATAGCAGCACTACCACTGCTTTGAAACCCACACCTGACATTACCAAAAAGACCAAAAGAAAATCTTACAAAAAGCCCACCAAACCCAAGAAAAAGGCAACTCTGGAAGATGAGATCCCAGAGCAACTACCTGTGACAACACAAATGTCACCAGAAACCACTGCTGCTACTTCCTCACAGCAGTTGGTACAAAGATCTCCACTCTTACCTCAAACTCTTCCTGCATCCTCACAAAAGGATCAGGTTGTAATCACAGGGACCCCACAATATGAAGCTCTGGACCCAATCGGATCTATCTTCCTCAGTCCTGATCCCAAGGACATGTCTCTTTCAACTCCCATACCCTCACTAATAATATTACCACAATCCATGCTACCTTTGTTGCATGCAGTTGATATAGCTCAGACAAAAACCAGTTCCTCTCAATCACCCATCAAAGAGAGTACACTCCAACAAGTGACTGGGTCTGATGCTTATACCTCTGCTATCCAAGCAACAACTGAGGAGGTTACACCCCCTGAGTTACAATTAACTCTTGGTGGTAGTTCAAGTGGAGCAGCAACTACAACTGATGGATCAACAGATCTTCAGTTGGACAGTTGTTTCATCAGTCAGACTCCCTTGAAGGCAATTTCTTCCATAGCACCATCGGTAACCACCAGTGAGTTGATTCTAACCACTGGTACCATCAAAGGTTTATCAAGTGCTGAAGAAAGAAGTCCCCAGTACCAAGAACAAGGGGCATCAATTGGTGATTTTTGGGATTCAGTTCCTAAGTCACACATTGATACAACCACTGCTGGTGGGTATTCAGATGATCCCATTAAAGTGGGTGATGATTCAAAATATCAGGAATTGACGGGCAGAGTTGAAAAACTTGAAACCTCGGTTGCTGAAATAAAGGATATGGTGCAAGAGATTCTGAAAGCTCAAAAAGCACAATTCACTGCTGTTCCACCTCAAGCACCTGCTCCATCACAAGCATTTGCTGCAAATGAGCTCTGGAATATTTTCCAGCCCTCACTTGAACAACAAAAACAGATGGCTGATCAGCAGCATGAAATACATGTAAAAATGCTGACAAACATGGTGGAGTCAAGATTCAAAGATACTCAAGCAGACATCAAGGCTATAAAGGCCAGCATACAAAAGACTGCCCATGGTGAAAAAGTTCTCTCCACTATCCTTTTTATGGATAACCCCCTTGCAGATAATGCCAAAAAGGGGGAGAATGTCAAACAAATGAAGAAAAAGGGAATTGAAGATGGTCTGTATGTTGAACCAGAACAAGGAAAACAGCCATCTAAAATCTCAAAAGATTCAACATTTGAAACTTCCATCCAAACAGCTGATACAGCAGTGGTTACAAAACTGCTGTCAGTAGCCAAACAGCTGCCATCTCATCAACACACACTACCACAATCTCATCAACACACACTACCACAACCACTGCTCTACCACCATCATCATCTACAATTATTTCACCACCATTGCCTCCTGCCATAAAGCAGAAGACAGCAGATGTTACAACATCTGCTGTAATGACAACAGTGATTGAGACACCAGTTGTTTCAACCACTGTCAGTCAATCACAATCACAAACCACTGCCACTCATATTCAAACCACTGATCCACCAACGACATCATCATCCTCTCCTACAATAAAAAGGAGAAGGATTCTCATACCTGATGATTCACCACCACCATCACCACTATCAAAAACTACCTCATCACCTTTAATCCCTGCTCAAAAGCAGAAGACAACTACTGACACATCAGTAGTTGTAATGACAACAGATGTTGAGACACCAGTTGTTTCAACAGCTGTTAGTCAGCCATCCACCACTACTTTCACCAGTCTCACATCACAACCAACAAAGCTCTACACCAGAAAAAGAAAACTTACTCAGCCAGATGAGGACAAATATGATCCCACTGCTGCAAAATATCCATTAGAACTAGATGCTATAAAAAATGAGATGAGGCAATTCTACACTGATGATGATCCTTCAAACAGAAGATTTCCTTCACTCGTTGTCTACATGGTTCCAGAAAACATGGATGAATATCTTGAGCTCAAAGCAAGACAGGCTAAGATAAGAGCCAAGGTTGAATGTGAAGGTCAAGGTGATGAAGCCATTGCTGAAAGATTGGAACTTCTACTCACAAAAGTCAAACAAATAAAAGATTTTGCACAAGAGCTGAGCAAAGAAAAGGCAGAACATCGAAAAGAGATGAGAAGAAAACTTCTTGCATACATCATGCGAGAAAAATTTTATCCTGCTGAAGAAAACCAATTTGAAGAATGGCCAATAGTGGCTTTAAAGCATGAAGCTGATAGGATTGATAGAATCAAGAATGATCCTAAAAAGAAGAAAAATGCTCCAAATTGGAGCAAATACAAAAAGTTCATCACTGACCTAACAGCTGAGTACAAAAGAAAGAAACAGGAGTTGGTGGATGCAAAAGTGGACACTGCCAATGCCATATCAAAATGGTCAAAGCAGCATACTGATGAAGCCTATGAAAGGCTGAAGAAAAGGAAGATAACTGTATCAGGCACTTCAAAGAAGCATGAACAAATGATGAAGCTTGAACAACAGATTGAAAACCTCAAAACACTGTTCAGGTCAACAGGAAATCCCAATCTTGTGTCAAACCAAGAAGAAGGAGAAAAGCTGACTAGTGAAGAGGTAAAGGAAAAGGAAGTTGAGTACTTCACAGAAACCATCATGAAAATGGGTCTAAAAGAAGATAGCTCAGAAAAACTCCAAAACCTTTTTAAGAAGGTGTTAACTAAGCCTGCATCATCAAATACTTCAGAAGTTTCAGACATTGAGCCAGATCAACAAAAGAGACAGGAGCAGATAGAAAGGGAGACTGCAGAAGACATAGCTGCAGCAAACAATGTTATTGAAATGGCCTTCAAACGAATGTCTGAAAGTCTGCAAGTATTCACAAGGCCAACATCTCCCAACTCATCAATGAATAAATCTCTCCCAAGAAACCCATTGGGTTTAAAAGTACTAAAGTGGATGTCTGATCAAAAGACCCACGTATTGACTCTAGTCAGATCCAATGGCGAAGTGAAGTACATATCAAGGAAAGAAGCACTAGGCCTTAGTGTTGAAGATTTGCAGGATCTCCTTGAACTTACACTGTGCCGGGATGAAGATGACACAAGTTCCAAAGAATTTGAAGAAAAATTTAAAAGAAAAGCAAGGGAACTTCTGATGAGGAATAAAGATCCAGAATAATGAAAGGTTTTGGCATTATCTGTTCCAGGGGGAGATTGTTGGGATTGAACCCTACCAGAGGAACAGATAATGAAAGCCAAAACCAGGTCACAATAGTGGATTCAAAATAAGCAGTTGTTTACACTAAGTCTTCTCCCTTGAAAGTGATTACAACTGCTGAAGGCCTTATATCCACTGCCTGCATACAACTGCTGCTGTTCTGCGTAACTACTGATGAATCCTAGAAGACTATTGGAAACTAAGCACTGCTGGTACAAACTGCTGATGACAAAGCACTGCATAATCAAGGACTGATCAACCTTGAGGAAAGCACTGATGAATAGAAAGAGCAGTAGTTTAGTATATCATCTGTTTTATGCATTGTCAGTGGTTAGGCTTAGCAGTGTTTGTATGAGATCAGTAGATACAGGTTGTTAGGCTGTTAGACGTCGCTTTCATGGTGACGTCAGCTGAGATGCCTAAGGTAGACATGACCGTGGATTTTGCTAAGCAAGAGTGGTACAAGAAGGTGACGCACAAAGCCACTTCTATTTCTCAACTGGAGGAGAGAGCGTTGGTTGGTGCCGGTATGAGCATGCTGTGGGTCTCGAAGAACCCTCTGGGTGTTCCTGTTTATGGTTATCAAGGCAAACGTATGTAAGGTTTCTTATTTGTTTGTTTTTTCCTTTTGTTTTGCTGTGTTCTTACTCATGTCTTTGTATTCCACAGTTGGATACAGTTTGTTGAACGTTCTTGACCCGAAGACCGGTGGTGCCATGGTTGAAGCGGTTCAAGCGGAGGGGAAACCGACATGGCTGGACCAAATCCGCAACCGTTTTTTGCACCCTACTAGCGAGAGTGTTGCTGCTTATGCCAATACAATCCTAGGTGAAGATGATGGTGATGACCATGATGACACTGTTGATCCTACTCAGAAGGAAGTTATTGTTCTCTTGAGTGAGGGTTCTGACAGATCGCATGAAGGCCTAATCCCTCGTTCCCCTCGTGCAGGTCCAACGCAAGGGGCTGTGAACGAGCCCGTGAATGAGCCTGTTGATGTTAAGGTTGATGTTGATACCCCGGTGGAAACTGCTGAGCAGTTAGAGACCAGGAAGAAAAAGAAGGTGGATAAGTCTGTGGGGAAGGAGAAGAAGGCTGAGGAGAATGTTACCGAAACTCCTCGTAAGCGACCTTCTACTCTTCCTTTCGTGGATTATGTTGTCATTTCTGATACGCTATTTGGTTTAGGCGTAGGGAGCAAACGTACTGAACGTGACCCTGAGGATGAAGAAACTTTGACCGAGATTATGAAGAAGAGAAAAACTCTTGATGCTAAGAAGAAAGAGCTTGATGAGCAAGCTGCTGCTGCTCTTGCTGCCAAGAAAGCTAAACTGCAGAAGGAAACTCCGCCTGCACCCGCTGAGTCTGAAATTGCCATGAATGTTTTTAGCGCGACGCGCAGTAATCTGTTGGATGAGATATACGTTGCTTCTGCTCCTCAAGGTAAAGACTTTGCACTTGTAAGTCTCGTTTTTTGGCTTTCAATCTTGTCTTTGACTATCATGGTTGTCTGGTGACAGGTGTGAAGTCAGGGAAAGTTTCCCGTAAGGTTGATATTTCGAAGATTACTCCTCCTACCTCTCCACCTTCTAGGACTTTTGGTCTTTCCCCCCCACCTGAAGATCAGACTGAGAAGGAGAGACAAGTTCATGTGGAGGTTGAAAAAGTCGGAGAAGGTGGTGGTGATGGTGCAGGTGGTGATGGTGCAGGTGGTGCTGGTGGTAAAGGTTGAGGCAAGGGTGTTGACACTGATGCGGAGTCTAGTGAAGCTACACATCGCCAAACCATCTATACCAGGCGTCCTCCAGCCTCTGGTGGTAGTGCTACTTCTAGGGTACCCCGGAGTCGTGAGTTTGAAAATATCCAAGCTGGGTCCTGGGATACTCATAACCCAGCATGTGATGATCTGCCGCATGCTCCTCGGTGGAATTTAACCCAGGGCTCTCGGATGAATGATCATAACAACTGCCGGGAATTCTTCTCCTTGTCTCTCCCTCCTGCTGAGAGGTTATTTCAGAAAAAGCGCAACCGGTTTGATCTTTTGGATGATCATGTCCATGCCGAGGTCAACTTTTTTGCTACCTCTCAGGAGATTGTTCGAGAATGGAAGCTGATGGGGGAGGAGACTATTGAATTTGAAAATGATAAAAAAGCATTTGCTGAAGAGAGGGAGAAGTTTAATGCTGAGAGGAAGGGTTTGTTGTGGAGGGTGTCTGATGCTGAGCAAAAGCATGCGCAGGAGAAACAAGTTAACTCCAACAAGCAGAAGGAATGGGAGATCGCTTGTGAACGTACCAATAAAGAGTTGCAAGCGCAACGTGAAGCGATTGTTAGGATGTCTGGTGAAAAACGCAAGATTAGTGAGGAAGCTGAGCAAGAACGTGTTGCGGCTCAGATGAGGGAAGAAGAGTATCTCCAGCGCATAGCTAAGTTGGAAAGATTTGCTGAGGAAAAAGTTGCTGAGGTCAAGGCCTCTGAGATTTTGGTGGAAGAAACCGCTGCTGACTGCAAGTGGTTACTTGCCCGTGCGGTGCCTCTGGTAATTGTCGATATTTGTGTATATCTTCTTTCGATTTGTGTTTATTATTCTTCTTATGTTTCTGTGTGCTTCTTGCAGATTTCTGAACGTATTGTGAAATCTCATGAGCTTGCCAACTACATGTTTGAGTTGGGTCAAGCGGCATATAATAGCGGGCGGAAGGATGGTTACAGCGAGGGTAGGGCTGCAGCTACTAATAATGATAAAGATTATCATTTCGATTTGTACAAGGAAGATTGTGGTGCTGTTTATGCTGCAAAACGTCGTAACTACGAGTTTATTGAATTTGGTATTGTTAAAGCCGTCGACAAGTTATCCCGGAGGGCTAACGCTGTTGAAGTTTTGAAAAAGGCTCTTGGTGATGAAAGCCATGGAACTGGAGGTGCTGGCCCTAGTCATCAAGATTGAAGGATTCCGGCCTGCGCGCCGTGTATGGGCTTGGTAGCCTTGTAATTACCTGACAATATCGTAAACAATTCTACTTGATGCTTTGTGAACAATTTGTTCGTAGTTGTCATGTCTGTCAGTAACTATGGTACATTTGGTATATTCTATGTTAATTTTTGGCTTAACCTCTTTTGCTTGTTTTGAATTTTTCTATCGTTACAATATGTGCATGTGTAATTACTTTGATTAGGTATCACGAATGAATGATGGCGCGGACAGGTTGTGTTGTGTTAGTTACAACGTTTGCTCTGTCATTTAAGCGCGCAGGTTGATTCGTATATACGAAGTGATCGAGTTACAGGTTATTGTGTGGACCCGGCTGTGTTCAGCTTTGGGGGTCTTACAATGTTTGTTTACCATGTTTTCGATGCTTTCGTGTTTGTGTCGGCACGAAGTATTTATTTGGCATTTTGTAGGCTTTGGTTGTGTTTTTGACCCGGCTGTGCACTTGGTTGTGACGAGCCTTGGAGGTCTACAACGTTTCCTAAGTTCGAGCCATTGGTGTTTTCGTGTATGCCCAAAGTAATATATGCAGTTGTGACAAAAAATTCGCATGAGAAGAGATAGCCAAACACTTCTTGTATTAGTGCTAAATGTGTTGGCGCGCAGCCATTACAAGTACATAGAAAAAACTTCGATTGTTTACATGTAGCATCTTCTTAACTGCTGAGCATTCCAGGTCCTTGGGACCTCTTTGTTGTCCAGGGTGCGTAGTTTATACGCTCCTTTCCCAAGGACTTCGTCTACAACATAAGGCCCTTCCCACTTGGGAGTTAATTTTCCGGGTTTTTCGGCGTTGTACGCATTTTTTGTCCCTTAGGACGTAATCTCCGGGATTGAACGTGCAAATTCGGACCTTGGAGTTATAATACTTCTCTAGTTTGGTTTTGTACTTTGCTTCGTTAATTGCCGCCATCTCTCTTCTTTCTTCTAGGAGGTCAAGGTCCAACCTCCTTTCTTCTTCATTGTTAATCACGTTCATGGAGAGCATTCTCGGCGACGGTAGTCCGATCTGTGCTGGTATGACGGCTTCGGTCCCATAGACTAAACTGAACGGTGTCTCCCCGTTGCTTGTTTTTGGCATCGTCCTATGGGCCCATAATATGTTGGGTAGCTCGTCAACCCAGCCTCTTCTTTGTGTTCCCAACCGTGCCTGGATACCGTCTACAATGCTCTTGTTGACGGCTTCCACTTGACCATTCCCCTGCGGGTGCGCGACCGAGGAGAAGGTATGCTCTATGTGTAGCTCTTTGAACCAGCGTTGAAGATCCTCTGCGGCAAAATTTGTTCCGTTATCGGTGATAATTCGTAGTGGCAGCCCGAATCTGCAGATTATCTGTTCCCAGATGAAACGCCGCACTACGTTAGATGTGGTTGACGCCAGCGCCTTTGCTTCCACCCATTTTGTGAAATAGTCTACCGCGACTATGATAAATTTCACTGCACCCGGGGCTTCAGGAAAGGGACCAACCATATCTATTCCCCATTGTTGAAACGGCCATGCCGTTGTTACGGGGACTAGTTCATTTTTTGGGCGCATTGTTTTCGGGGCATGTCTCTGGAACCCACTGCATCTCCGCAAAACCTTCACTACGTCTAGATTCATTCCAGGCCAGTAATACCCGGCGTTCATCACTTTCGCTACTACCATTCTCGGACCGGCATGGATGCCACAGATTCCGTCATGTACTTCTCGAATCAGGTAGTTTGCATCTTCTGGGTCGACGCATCTCAACAGCGGCCCGAGGTATGATTTTCGGTATAGGATTCCATCAACCATCTGGTAGTGCTCGGATTTGTATTGGACTTTCCTTGCTTCAGCTTTGTTTTCCAGCAATACTCCAGACTGGAGATACATGATTATGTGACACGGCCCCCATCCCGGTTTTACCCTGTCCAGGAGCCGCGGGGCAGAAACTCGTGGTATTTATTATTTGAGTTGACAGCAGAAGTTTAACAGGATCTTTTAAAACTTGAAAATGCCCAATTATTTTATTTCATAATTTGGGATAAACCCCGTAATTTACAATAGAGGAATTTCACAAGAAATTCCCAAATTTTACAAAACATGTTTATTTATTTGACTGAGCCACTACTTCAAGCTTGTTAGTGCTCCGTAGCACTTTTCCTTGCTTCACAGTAGGTCACCTGAAACATGTTTTGAAAATATTTTATCAGCGGGGAAATACTGGCGAGTCATTCAAAATTGATAAAATGACACATAGTTATAAATTACAGCATAAGAGTGATTACAATGGCTACTATCTTATTTTTATCTGGCGCCGTGTGACCTCCTGGTGACGATGGTCATACCACTATTGGGTCCTTTCACCCAAGTAGTGATGATTATCACTGTTAGGTTGATAAACCTAACCGTGAGAAATTAGCAATGTGGACAATACCCCACTAGCCAGTGATTCAAGATAACCACGACTTAATCCTTGTAATTATAACTTTTGAAAATACTTTGAGATTTTATAGAACAGTTGATAAAAAGTGATTCACCCAGAACAAACGGTCACCTTGGGCCCTGCAATGTCTGACCTCACGTGTGCGGCACTTAAAAAGTTGTTATTCGAAAACATGGATGTGTTCGCCTGGACACCAGCTGACATGGTAGGTGTTCCACGGCACATAGCAGAGCATAGATTAAACGTCTCAGAGAGTGCCAAACCTGTGGTACACGCCAAGCGCCATCTAGGAGACATAAAGCATGACGCTATGCAAGAACAAGTCACGGAGCTATAAAACGCTGGCATCATCAGAGAATTCCAATACCAAACTTGGGTGGCGAGCCCAGTAATAGTCCAAAAAGGAAATGGCAATTGGAGAATGTGTGTAGATTACAAAGACCTAAACAAGGCATGCCCGCGCGACTGTTATGCCTTACCAGATATTGATGAGAACATCGATTCGCTGGCAACATTCAGATGGAAATGTTTCCTTGACTGTTATAAGGGGTACCACCAGGTACAGATGGCCATCCAAGACGAGGACAAAACCGCATTCCGCACACCAACAGGGCTATACTGCTACACCAAAATGCCTTTCGGTCTAAAGAATGTGGGTGCGACCAATCAGAGACTGATGAATGAAACGTTCAGCGATGCTATCAGCAAATACATCGAAGTGTACATGGATGACCTAGTCATCATGAGTAAAGAAGAAAGTATGATGCTGGAAAACATTCAAAAAACGTTCGACACACTGCGCGGAGTGAGTATCAAGCTAAACCCAGCGAAATGTTCCTTTGGCATGGAGGAAGGAAAGTTCCTGGGTTTCATCGTTACAAAGGACGGTTTTAAAGTTAACCCTGAAAAGGTACAAGCGATCGAGCGAATGCCCTCACCATCGACGATCAAGGAAATGCAGAAGTTGGCCGGACGGTTAGCGGCACTCAACCGTTTCTTAGCCAACCATGCCACTAAATCTTTCCCGTTTATCAAGACTCTCCGCAATTGCATGAAGAAAAGTGTCACGGCCCCCGTCTCGGTTTTACCCGGTCCAGGAGCCGCGGGACAGAAACCCGTGGTATTTATTAATTGAGTTGACAACGAAAGTTTAACAGGATCTTTTATAACTTGAAAATGCCCAATTATTTTATTTCATAATTTGGGACAAACCCCGTAATTTACAATAGAGGAATTTCTCAAGGAAATTCCCTGTTTTACAAAACATGTTTATTTATTTAACTGAGCCACCACTTCAAGCTTTATTAGTGCTCCGTAGCACTTTTCCTTGATTCACAGTAGGTCACCTGAAACATGTTTTAAAAATATTTTATCAGCGGGGAAATACTGGCGAGTCACTTAAATTTGATAAAACGACACATAGCTATAAATTACAGCATAAGAGCGACTACAATGGCTACTATCTTGTTTTTATCTGGCGCCGTGTCACAGCCTTGTGACGATGGTCATACCACTATTGGGTCCTTTCACCCAAGTAGTGATGATTATCACTGTTAGGTTGATGAACCTAACCGTGAGAAATTAGTAATGTGCACAATACCCCACTAGCCAGTGATTTAAGATAACCACGACTTAATCCCTGTAATTATAACTTTTGAAAATGATTGGAGTATTGTAAAACATTGTTGATAAAAAGAGAATGACTCACATTGCAAGTTTAGTCGGGCAGAGTTTAGCCTACTGAATGGATTCCTAGTGTGCTTTAATCGAAATCGAATTTTCTCTTTAAAAGATCTTTGTATCTTCATAGTTAGATTCTTGCTAATGTTTATAGTACCAAATGAAATCCACGGAATGGATTCCTAGTGTGCTTTAAATACATGTACGCAATTAACAAAACAAATTAACAAATTAAAGATCTAGATAAACAATTTTGTGGTTGTGTGACTATGTGTTTATGCATTTTGCGTTTTCTTTTATGCATTTTTGTGTTTTTGTATACTCTGGATATTCGTTATCCAAATCCTCGCAGAATCTTTCATATCTTCATATGAGGGATTCGTAGTAGGATATTCAAAAGGTACTACCTTAAAATCCTTATTGGGCTTCTACATGATAGTTAAAACCCTTGGATTATATAGTACCATTCCATCTTTCATAAGAGACCCTTTGAGTGGTCTAGTAAAAAAGATTGATTCAGAATCTGGTTAAAGAATGACATGTGGTGATATGGCTGAACAGACTCCTTGATAGTCTATTTAGATCATTTATTGATTTAATTAAAAGGACTCTATGGTGGTCTAGTCACACTCATCACAGGTTTGTTCATTTGGTTTTCCCTACACATTATAAAATAGACTGTGTGAACTATGCAAGGAATTGTGTAATTATGGACGCGTACATAATTATAAAATTCAGTGCACAGAAACCCAGTAAGAATTATTATGTGTAAGAACCGATAGCGACAACAATAACAAAATGTGAACGATGTAATGGAGGTACGGTGGACGCACCAATAACGCTTAATAGACTTATATATAAGTGTCCCTCCTACATTGTAAGCATGATGTTATGTAAAGTTACTAGAAGTTCAAGAACTCTAACCAGTGTTGTTCGATCTTTTCAACTTCATTTTTCAAGCTCTCACAAGTTTCCTCTAAATAAAATTTCGGGATGAAATTTCCTAAAGTAGGGGAGACTGTGACAACTGTGCCTCCACGGCCATCAAACAAATACTAAATCAATGAAATATTGTATTTCATACTTGGGATTTGTATAAATATGTGTATCGTTTGCATATATCAATTCTTGTTCGATTTCGGGCTCTGAATCGCTTTCTGGAAGGTTATACGCGCCCTGATGCGTAAATATAACCAGTTTAATGCAACAAACACTCTGGAACAGAGAATAGGCTTAACATACCTTAAATAACCTTTACATAACTTAGAAATAAGTTTTGGAAGGTTTGGTATGCCGAAATCAAGTTTATTCGCTTACAGGGACTAAATTCGACAAACTGCGAAAGTATGTCAATTCGTACTGTAACGGACATTCCGGAACATGACCATAAGTTAAACATACCCTAAATATCCTTTACATAGCTTAGAAATAGGCTTTGAGGGGTTCGGTGTGCTTAAATAAACTTTTTGGCCATTCAGGGACTAAAAGCGTCAAAAAGTGCATAAGTTTGCATTTTCACGCATAACCTACGTTTTGAATACATCCGGACATCCAAAAATTTATGTAAGCATTAAAATATTTTATTTTAGTGTTTGGCATGATAAAAATTCATTCGTTTCACAATTTGGATCGTTTTTCGCGTCCGTTACGACTTCCGTCGTAATTAACCGAACAACGTAACCGTACGGACAAATGAACCGACATCCGACATATTTTTGAGCATATTTCAAGTTCCCTATACTTTAACTTCATATTAGAGCCTTAAAATGAGGTTAACGGGGCTTAAACGTGTCAAAACGCATCAAAAATCAAGTTCGGAGTCACAGGGGCCTGTTCTGCCAAAAATCAAACTTTGTTGGTCTGCACAAGGCTTACGGACCGTAAGCACTTATCCATACGGTCCGTAAGGACCTCCCAGTTCAGCAGAAATGTGTTCCAGCCTGTTCCAGCTAATTCCAGCTCTTGCAAATGGTTTTTGGGATTTCTAGGGGCTGGTTTTGGGTTCCCATGGTTTCATAAATCTATGGGTGCCAGTGTAAGGCCAAGATCAAAGCTCGTTTTACGAGGAACGATCTTAACGGCTCTCCGAAAACTATAAATACCCCACCCCCTTTGCACTTGAAACCCACATTTGATCAGATTTTTCCCTAAGTTGAAGGATAAAACCTTCATACCTGGGAATTATTAGATCAAACCTCCATTCTTGGACCTTTTGTAAGTCCTCTTTTGTTTTTTGATGCGTTTTTAGCGTGAAAGTCAAACTTTGTTTGACTTTCTGCATTGACCAGTTTATGGTCAATGCGAAGTTCGTTTGAACTTCATAACGTGAGCGTAATCACGATGGTTATAGTCCCTAGTGACTATACCTACTGATTACCACGTTATCTAGGCTTAGTGACGAGTCGTAGTTTCGGCCAAAATGCGTATTCTTGCGTATTTTGTAACCAAACTACTTTTAGGTATCAAAACCGTTTGTTTTGATACCAAACCTGTTTTCTAATTTCGTTAAACATGTTTTAACATGTTTAACTCGTCACTTTAGATTTGTGCTTATGTAGGGTCGTAAGGTAAGCGATCTAATCAATCGCTTATACTTTCAAACCCGACCCGTTTGGTCGATCATTAGGATCCGACCTAGCACATTAGGTGACCATAGTTGTATAGGGAATAACCTTCCGAGGTTATACCTTATGGTCACGTCATTTAAGTAGTTGTATGATAGGTAGTATATATGCCTTAGGAAAATTACCAAAATGCCCTTTTTTTACGCATAAATTCATTTTAAGCATATGTAACCTAAATTTTGACATCTAAACTGATTAGGTAACTATATTAGACATGTTAAGGCATATTTTACTTGTCATAGGACTAGTTAAGCGGTCCGAACGCGTTTTACGTGAACGACACGTTAAAGTAGCATAAGCTACCTAAACGGGTCATAATGGGTCGTAAGCACTTAGGTTAGGTTTCATTTTAGTATGTAGGATTTGTTAAACCATATCATATGAGTTCCAATACTCATTTGGTTTACGAAACCTCATACTATCCAATCTCTCGATTTAGGTCCGGTTATTTATGTAGTTATTTATATAGGGTGCCGTTTGACTTCCGTGATCCCTCTAGCTTTGCTTGGTTGTTGTTCAAGACTTCTAAGCACCCTCAAGTGAGTACATAGTCCCCTCTTTTACTGTTTTCAAACATTTTGGGGTGAAACACATGTGCCTACTTGTTACTTTCATGCTTTCCATGTTTTCATATCATATACTTGCTATGTTCATTAGTACACTATTAGTACATGATTTCATTATGTTTTGCTATGTATGTTTACTTAGCATGCTAGCACATTGATTTACATGACTTTTCTGCTTTGTATGTTAACTTAGCATACTTAGTACATTGTTTTATACTGCATCTCTGTTGCATATGTTCTCGTAACATATGGACACATTGTTTTATATCTCTACCTTGTATGTTCACTTAGCATACTAGGTACATTATTTTCATAAAATATGCTTACATTTGGTATATCATTTGGTTTGTTTAACGGGACTAAATTACATTCATTAACACCGATCATGCCGCTCGGTAGTAGGTAGTGGTACCATAGGACTTGACAAATCCCATTCCTAAAACCCTAGGTTTGTTTGGGTGGAAGGAATGACCGAATCCGAAAACATTTCTTTTTGATAACTTTTACTCTAAGGTTATCCTGCTGTCTCAAGGCTTGAATGTAGGCGTTTAACATTACCGCATAAATGTTGTATCAATAAAGCATGCATTATTCTACAAAGCATAACTTTTGATTTATTCAAATACTTTGTTTTGTACATTTTTACTTGTGGTTTAAGTAGTCTCATTTTACTTACCATACATAACTTTTGATTACACATTACATGATTTACATTTGATGGTTTTCACACAAACATTTGACATTTGACTATACATAAACATTTTTACATTGGTGATTGGTTTTGTTTAAGTGATTTAAATAACGAGGCGGGTGTAATAAGATAAAAGCATGGTGGATACGCCGCTGGTACTTCCTATATATAAGTGCTTTTATAGTATTACATATCGTAGCGTTATTTAAACCATTTCAATATTTGACATATTACATTTTACACAAATGACATATTTTCACTAAACAATTGTTTTACAAAACAACTCATTTTATACAAACTCATTTTACTTGGTTATTCATTTAACCTTACATTACTCTTTTACATATCATCTACTTTATCATCGATTTTCAAATGATTTATAAAACAAAACATTTTACAAGGATCATGACTGACTTTTGTTAAACAACTTTTTCTAAACTTATAAGTCATGAATCCTATTTTCACAAAACATATGTATCTCACAGGCATTTTTATGCTGACGTACCTATTTTCACATGTGTTTCAGGAAATGATGCATAGGGTTGATCAAGATACACTTAGGCGGTCTTGGGCCTTAGTGACAATAAAAGATGCAAGACTAGTTAATTATGTTATGTTTCTTTGCTGTTAAGACATTGTAACTTCTTTTAATTCAATAAAACAAAACTTTAATTTCCATGTGTTATGAAACAATGATTCTGTTACAACACTCCCCGACGATTCCGCCACGATTTGTTGTTTTACGTGGTCGGGGTGTGACATCAATCTTTTGTGTTTGAGAAACTTGACCTTTCTGTCTTCAATTTGGAGTGGTTTCTCAACAAATTTTAGCTTTTCATTTACCTCTATATCTTGCAGAGGTACTACCAGGGATTCGTCAGATAGACATTTCTTGAGGTTGGATACATGAAATACGTCATGTACCCCGGCTAATTCTTCTGGTAGTTGTAAGCAATAAGCAACTGGTCCTATGCGTTGGATTACTGGGAATGGTCCTACGTACCTTGGACTTAGCTTTCCCTTCTTACCAAAGCGGACTACCCTTTTCCAGGGAGAAACTTTTAGGAGTACCTTGTCTCCAACTTGAAATTCCAGTGGCTTGCGTCGATTGTCTGCATAACTCTTCTGGCGATCTCGAGCCGTTTTTAGTCTTTCCTTGATTTGAGTAATCTTGTCAGTGGTTTCTTGCACGATTTCAGGACCTGATAATTGGCTTTCTCCTATTTCTGCCCAGCAAACTGGAGTTCTGCATTTTCGTCCATATAGTGCTTCGAACGGGGCAGCTTCTATGCTTGAATGATAACTATTGTTATAGGAGAATTCAATTAAAGGTAAATGCTTGTCCCAGTTTCCTCCAAAATCTATTACACATGCCCTGAGCATGTCTTCCAGGGTTTGGATCGTCCTTTCACTTTGTCCGTCTGTTTGAGGATGATAAGCTATACTTAAATTTAACCAGGTCCCCATGGCTTCTTGGAAACTTGTCCAGAAATGTGAAGTGAAGCGACTATCTCTATCCGATACAATGGAGAGTGGGACTCCATGTAAGGATACTACCTCGTCTACGTATAACTTGGCTAACCTTTCCATGCTAAAGGTTTCCTTCATGGGTAGAAAATGAGCTGATTTGGTTAATCGATCCACAATTACCCAAATCGCGTCATTACCTTTTCTGGTTTTGGGCAACTTAGTAACAAAGTCCATGGTTATGAGTTCCCATTTCCATACAGGCATTTCTAATTGTTGTAGTAGACCTGAGGGTTTCTGGTGTTCTGCCTTAACTTGTGAACACATTAGACATTTAGAAACATATCTAGCTATGTCCTTTTTCATTCTTATCCACCAGAAGTTATTCCTTAAATCTTGGTACATTTTATTATTACCAGGATGCATGGTATATCTAGATTTATGGGCTTCCTCTAAAATCTTATTTCTTAAATTTCCTTGTTTAGGTACCCAAATCCTTTTCTTGTGGAATTTCCAAATTCCATCGGTGCCTTGCTCTAGTTCTTTTATCCTTCCTTTCATTCCTTCAGCATCATCTTTGATTTCTGTTTCCTGAATATTCTTCAGTTGTTCCATTAAATCTACTTGAAGATTTAGTCTAAGAGCACGAACTCGCTTTTGCTTCTAATGATACTTACGACTTAAGGCATCTGCAACTACATTTGCTTTTCCTTTGTGATATTGAATATCACAGTCGTAGTCACTTAGAATTTCCATCCATCTCCTTTGCCTCATGTTTAATTCTTTTTTACCAAATATGTATCTTAAACTCTTATGATCTGTATAGACTGTAAACTTACTTCCATACAGATAGTGCCTCCAAATCTTAAGGGCAAAAATTATCGCTCCTAATTCTAAGTCGTGAGTCGTATAATTCTCTTCATGCTTCTTCAATTGTCTTGATGCATATGCAATTACCTTCTTGCGTTGCATTAGCACACATCCTAATCCTAGCTTAGAAGCATCACAGTAAACTTCAAAATCTTCTGTTCCTTCTAGTAAGGCAAGAATTGGGGCGTTCGTTAACCTTTGCTTTAAAATCTTAAAAGCCTCTTCTTGCCTAGATCCCCATTCAAACTTTACTGCTTTACAGGTTAGCTTAGTTAATGGCACAGCTATTTTGGAAAAATCCTTAATAAATCGTCTATAGTATCCGGCTAATCCTAGAAAACTTCTAACTTCCATAGCTGATTACGGGATCTTCCATTTGGTGATCGCTTCTATTTTGGAGGGATCTACGTGAATACCTTCGTGATTCACCATGTGTCCTAAAAATTGTACCTCTTGTAGCCAAAATTCACACTTCGAGAATTTGGCATAAAGCTTTTATCTTCTTAACAAAGTTAAGAGTGCATGCAAGTGCTCACAATGCTCGTCCTGAATTTTGGAATAAATAAGTATATCATCGATGAAGACAATTACAAATTTATCCAAATACGGTTTACAGATTCTATTCATCATGTCCATGAATGCTGCAGGAGCATTTGTTAACCCAAAGGGCATGACTGTAAACTCGTAATGACCATACCTAGTTCTGAAAGCAGTTTTAGGTATGTCCTCTTCTTGTACTTTTAACTGATGGTATCCGGAGCGTAAATCTATCTTAGAAAAATATCTAGCTCCCTGAAGCTAATCAAAGAGATCATCAATCCTAGGTAATGGGTATCGATTCTTAATTGTAACCTTATTCAATTCCCTATAATCGATACACATTCGCATCGAACCATCTTTCTTCTTTACAAACAACACTGGTGCTCCCCAAGGGGATGAACTAGGTTGTATGAATCCTTTGCTTAGTAATTCGTCTAACTGCTTTTTCAATTCTAGCATTTCGGTAGGTGCTAACCGATAAGGTGCCTTGGCTATTGGTGTAGTACCAGGAATTAGATGAATTCTAAATTCTACTTCCCTATCTGGTGGCAATCCTGGTAATTCTTCTGGAAATACATCCGAATATTCTGACACTACTGGAATTTCCTTAAGTTCCTTGCCTTTAGTGTTGATGATTGCTGAAATCATATACACTATTTCTTGTTTTCTTGAATAACTGGCCAATTTCATTACTGAAATGAATTTCAGTGGCTTACGTGGCTTATCTCCTGTAATTACCACTATTTCTCCTGTGGGTGTATGAATTTCTATGGAATTCTTATCACAGAGAATTCGAGCATGGTTGGCTACTAACCAATCCATTCCTAACACTACATCGAATCCAGCTAAATCCATAGGTAACAGGTTTGCAGAAAATTTATGGCCTAAGAGTTCTATCCTTCCCTCTCGCAAAACCTTATCTATTTTAACAGAATTCCCATCTGCGGTTTCTACCGTAAGAGTCTGCCTAAGGTTGGTTAAGGATAAGTTAAGAGCTTGGCAGAAAGAAGTATTTATAAAACTTTGGTTTGCACCAGAGTCAAATAATACTTTTGCATAAACGTCATGAACTAGGAACGTACCAGCTATTACGTCTGGGATGAGTTCCGCTTCTTGAGTAGTCAGTTGAAAGGCTCTTACGTTCTTTTTATTAGTTCCTTCAACAGGTTTGGCTTTATTGTCAGCTGGTTTGACCAATTTTGGGCAGTCTGGTCTAAAATGTCCAGCTTCTCTACAGTTGAAGCAGATTGTTGATTTCTTCCTCCTGCAATCTTCTTCTTGATGCCCCGGAATTTTGCAGAAATTGCAATATCCTTTGCATCTTCCAAAATGCTTTCTTTTACAAGTACTGCAAAATGGAGCAGTGGAAGATTGCCCAGTTCCCTTTTTCTTGAAATTACTACTATTACCCACACGGAATCCTTGGGTAATCTTTTGGGCTACTTCCTTTTTCCGGTTTTCTTCTCTTGTGCGTACCAACCCGTCGGTTAAGGTGTTGGCTAATTCCACAGTATCGTCAATAGTGCGGGGTCTTGCATCTTTGACAATGTCACGGATTTCGCCAATCAAATCCCAGATGTAGCGAGAAATAAGTACCGGTTCTGGCAAGGCCAGGGTTGGTACCACTCTAGCATACTCGAAGAATGTCGAAGTATACCCTCGACAATCAACATTTATCATCCGGTGATTGAGGAACTTATTTATCATTTGTTCCTTTTCATATTCGGGACATATTTTTCTTTCTACTAGTCTCTTAAATTCTTCACAATTCATGCCATAAGCCACATCGCTTCCCTTGGCTTGTAATACCGTATTCCACCATTCGAGTGCCCCTTCCTTAAAGAGGTGAGAAGCATACATGACCTTATCCTCCTCGGCACATTTACTTATTTTAATTACTGCCTCGGTTTTCTCCAACCAACGCAGTGCAGCCGTTGCCCCTTCATTGCCTGCAAATTCCACCGGTTTACAGGCAAGAAATTCCTTGTAAGTGCAACAAGGTGTTGCAGCTTTCATTCTTTTAAGAAATGGGGCTTGTATTACATCATCATTATTATTATTGTTACCGCCTCCATTTACACTATTACTAAAGTTGTCATCACGAGTACGTTTGCTAGGAGTAGGCGGCGGAGGTTCAACTGGATTTCGGGCAGCAGCAAGGATTGCTGGAATAGCATTGACTATTCCCTGAGCAACGATATTCTCTATATCTTGCCTATTCAGAAATTGATCTTATGGTTTTGTTCAGATTGGCTAACCTCGTTAACTGGTTCATTACCAGCATGTTCCATCTGGTAATTAATATATATATAAGTGATTAGCACAAAATAAATAACAATCACATAATAAAACAATCGCACATAATCATGTCAACACGTATGGCCAAAATTGTCGACTTTGCGACGTCCATATTTTTATATATTAGTATGCGTCCGTACACACCAGTTATCTTACAAAGTTTTATTTTAGGATATTTTACATGATTATATTTTTATTATTATATTAGTATTAAACACACATTCCCATAACCCCATACGATCCCTGTCAGCTGGCACTTCAGAAACGACATTCCCTCTCGTCGTATTTCCATGATATCCTTTCCCCCACTTCTCGGATTCTATTTCCTGCGTCCACCAGCTCCTCGCCGTAGTGGTGGAGTTCAGCCAGGTTTTCTGTGCTCATAGGTGGATGTAGTGGAGGCTCAGGGTCAAATTGGGGGAAAAAGGTGTTAGGGTTATTTAAAAGATTCTGAAACTGCCAGTCAGTGGTCCACCATTCTTCTAGCTCTCCTGGTAGAGGTCGGGGGTGGATAATAGGATATGGGATAGCAGGTTCCAGATTAACTGGAAGTTGTGCTTCTGCTGGGTAATCAAAGAGGTTTTCATCGGCAGGTCCGATGAGGTCGCTATTTGCCAGTTGGCGGTCCAGCTCTTCCCATGGTGGCAATTCCTGGGCTTGTTCTGAACTTTCCCCGATTTTTATTCCTTTGCCTTTATCCTTGGGATTCTCAGTCTTTATAGTTTTCTGTGTTGCTGGTTTCTTCCTACGCACACGCCTCCAGCCTACGAGTCTTCTTCTCTTTTTCAGCTTCTGTTTTTCCTGAGGTTAGGCTTGGAATACTATTGGCTCTTCTGTATCAGCCCAATAACCAGAAAAGCCCTCGGAAACTTCCATGTCAGCAGAATGGATAGTGATATTCTGAAGAGCTTCAGACAACTCATTCATGTTGTTAGCATATATGAAGAAACACACAAAATTCTAAATTAAATTTTCGTAAATTAAATTTTCACAGAATGGCAATCAAAAAATTAAGTATTTCTAAATACTTAATTGGCTTAAATCAGTGGCTCTGGTACCACCTTTTCTGTCACGGCCCCCGTCCCGGTTTTACCCGGTCCAGGAGCCGCGGGACAGAAACTCGTGGTATTTATTAATTGAGTTGACAGCGGAAGTTTAACAGGATCTTTTATAACTTGAAAATGCCCAATTATTTTATTTCATAATTTGGGACAAACCCCGTAATTTACAATAGAGGAATTTCTCAAGGAAATTCCCTGTTTTACAAAACATGTTTATTTATTTAACTGAGCCACCACTTCAAGCTTTATTAGTGCTCTGTAGCACTTTTCCTTGATTCACAGTAGGTCACCTGAAACATGTTTTAAAAATATTTTATCAGCGGGGAAATACTAGCGAGTCACTCAAATTTGATAAAACGACACATAGCTATAAATTACAGCATAAGAGCGATTACAATTGCTACTATCTTATTTTTATCTGGCGCCGTGTCACAGCCTTGTGACGATGGTCATACCACTATTGGGTCCTTTCACCCAAGTAGTGATGATTATCACTGTTAGGTTGATGAACCTAACCGTGAGAAATTAGTAATGTGCACAATACCCCACTAGCCAGTGATTTAAGATAACCACGACTTAATCCCTGTAATTATAACTTTTGAAAATGATTGGAGTATTGTAAAACATTGTTGATAAAAAGAGAATGACTCACATTGCAAGTTTAGTCGGGCAGATTTTAGCCTACTGATAAGCCTGATAACCTAATTTAAACAACAATGCACACGAAACTAGGTAAGTAACTTAATACAACATTTACGATAAGCTCACGAGATTAAAACCCTCATGACGAATGACAAAGTATAGCCCTAATTTGGGCAGCACTTAAACATCCATCGGATTGGTTTCAATCGATCGGACATTGTATCGTAGCAGTGATCGAGTTAATACCCTGTAATCGTAGCAGCGTCTCCCTACGTAAAACTTCGAATTTGAGCAGTATACTTCATTTTTGAATGAGATTTTCGAGCACAGGTGAAAGTCCCATGCACAGGCTATTTATAGCAGAAATTTGAATTTTACGCGGCCCACGTAAGCCTTAACAGGCTCTTACGCGGCCCGCGAGAGCCACCTATTCTACGACTAGGGCTAGCGTGTCACACCTAGGTCTGCCACGTGTGCGACACGTGGCTTGAACGCTTATCCGGATGATTTTTAAGTTGTCGCGGCCCGCGTAACCTCTCCTTAAAGCTTACGCGGCCCGCGTGAAACCCAATTTTCTTGATTTCTTGGTTTTTCATGCACATTTGGGTTTCAGGGGTCCGGGTTTTCACTTACGGGTCGATTTGGGATATTTTTGCAGGTCCTTACAAAAATTCAGTTCCAGTGGACCCCGGAAGCCGAACAAGCATTCCGAGAAATGAAAGATTGCCTCATAAGACTGCCAACACTGACGGCGCCAATGAAAGGAGAGCCTTTGGTTATGTATTTGTCAGCATCAGACAAAGAAGTTGGAGCAGTTTTGCTCGTAGACCGACAAGGCATACAGACACCAGTTTATTATGTGTCTCACACTCTGAACGATCCAGAAACAAGATATGCTATAATGGAGAAACTGGTGCTGGCACTGATTCATGCATCAAGGCGGTTGCGCAGATACTTCGCCAACCACGTCATTCATCTGTTAACAAATTACAACATCGGCAACATCCTCGCAAGGCCCGAGATTTCTGGAAGATTAGCGAAGTGGGCTATAGAACTGGGGGGCCATAACGTGGTCTTCAGGCCAAGACCAGCAATCAAGGGCCAGGTGTTGGCCGATTTCATGACAGAGATGCATGACGACAGAGACAGAGAATGTAAAGCAATGGAAAGAGCTGAAAGGCAGCATTCGGAAGAACCATGGCTACTGTATACAGATGGCACGTCCAACGAAGATAGCGCAGGCGCAGGACTTAGGCTGGTAAGTCCAGAAAAACACGAATTCACGTATGCCATCCGGTTAGACTTCAAGAGCATGAACAATGAAGCCAAATACGAAGCCTTTCTGGCCGGTCTGAGGTTGGCAATCAAGATGGGAGTCAAACACATCGAGGCGCATGTGGACTCCATGTTAGTAGCTGGGCAGATTAACGGCCAGTACGATGCCAAAACAGACGTAATTGCATTATACCTAGACCAAGCGAAAACATTGCAACAGAACTTCAATTCTTACAAGGTGCATCATATCAATCGAAGCGAGAATAAACCAGCAGATGCACCAAGCATGCTAGCATCCACCAGTTTCCAGCACTTGGCAAAGGATGTGCGCATCGAAGTTCTGAGCAATCCATCGGTACCGCTAAGGCAAGTGAGCGTTATTCAGTTGGGAACAACATCTTGGATGACTCCCATAATGTAAGGATTTGCAAAAAATGCCCAAAACGACCCGTAAGTGAAAACCCGGACCCCTGAAACCCAAATGTGCATGAAAAACCAAGAAAACAAAAAAAATTAGTTTCAGGCAGGCCGCGTAAATGTTAAGCATAGCCTTACGCGGGCCGCGTCAACTTAAAGTTGACCGGATCAGCATGCTAGGCCACGTGGCAGACCTAGGTGTGACACGGATGCCCTAGTCGTAGACTAGGTGGCTCTCGCGGGCCGCGTAAAAGCCTGTTAAGGCTTACGCGGGACGCGTAAAACTGAAAATTTTGCTATAAGTAGCCTGTGCATGGGGATTTCAACTGTGTTTGAAAACTTTTCTCAAAAACGAAGTATACTGCCTAAATTCGAAGTTTTAAGGTATCAAGGAGCTGCTACGATACAGGGTATTAACTCGATCCCTGCTACGATTCAATGTCCGATCGATTGAAACCAATCCGATGGATGTTTAAGTGCTGCCCAACTTAGGGCTATACTTTGTCATTCATCGTGAGGGTTTTAATCTCGTGAGTTATCGTAAATGTTGTATTAAGTTACTGACCTAGTTCGTATGCATTATCATTTAATTTAGGTTACAAGGCTTATCAGTAGGCTAAACTCTGCCCGGTTAAACTTGCAATGTGAGTCATTCTCTTTTTATCAACTGTTCTGTAAAATCTCAAAGTATTTTCAAGAGTTATAATTACAGGGATTAAGTCGTGGTTATCTTAAATCACTGGCTAGTGGGGTATTATCCACATTGCTAATTTCTCATGGTTAGGTTTATCAACCTAACAGTGATAATCATCACTACTTGGGTGAAAGGACCCAATAGTGGTATGACCATCGTCACCAGGAGGTGACACGGCGCCAGATAAAAATAAGATAGTAGCCATTGTAATCGCTCTTATGCTGTAATTTATAACTATGTGTCATTTTATCAATTTTGAATGACTCGCCAGTATTTCCCCGCTGATAAAATATTTTCAAAACATGTTTCCGGTGACCTACTGTGAAGCAAGGAAAACTGCTACGGAGCACTAACAAGCTTGAAGTAGTGGCTCAGTTAAATAAATAAACATGTTTTGTAAAATTTGAGAATTTCTTGTGAAATTCCTCTATTGTAAATTACGGGGTTTATCCCAAATTATGAAATAAAATAATTGGGCATTTTCAAGTTTTAAAAGATCCTGTTAAACTTCCGCTGTCAACTCAAATAATAAATGCCACGAGTTTCTGCCCCGTGGCTCCTGGACAGGGTAAAACCGGGATGGGGGTCGTGTCACATAATCATGTATCTCCAGTCTAGAGTATTGCCAGAAAATAAAGCTGAAGCAAGGAAAGTCCAATACAAATCCGAGCACTACCAGATGGTTGATGGAATCCTGTACCGAAAATCATACCTCGGGCCGCTGTTGAGATACGTCGACCCAGAAGATGCAAACTACCTGATTCGAGAAGTACATGAGGGAATCTGTGGCATCCATGCCGGTCCGAGAATGGTAGTAGCGAAAGTGAAGAACGCCGGGTACTACTGGCCTGGAATGCATCTAGACGCAGTGAAGGTTTTGCGGAGATGCAGTGGGTGCCAGAGACATGCCCTGAAAACAATGCGCCCCAAAAATGAACTAGTCCCCGTAACAACGGCATGGCCGTTTCAACAATGGGGAATAGATATGGTTGGTCCCTTTCCTGAAGCCCTGGGTGCAGTGAAATTTATCATAGTCGCGGTAGACTATTTCACAAAATGGATGGAAGGAAAGGAGCTGGCGTCAACCACATCTAACGTAGTGCGGCGTTTCATCTGGGAACAGATAATCTGCAGATTCGGGCTGCCTCTACGAATTATCACCGATAACGGAACAAATTTTGCCGCAGAGGATCTTCAACGCTGGTTCAAAGAGTTACACATAGAGCATACCTTATCCTCGGTCGCGCACCCGCAGGGGAATGGTCAAGTGGAAGCCGTCAACAAGAGCATTGTAGACGGTATCCAGGCACGGTTGGGAAAACAAAGAAGAGGTTGGGTTGACGAGCTACCCAGCATATTATGGGCCCATTGGATGATGCCAAAAACAAGCAATGGAGAGACACCGTTCAGTTTAGTCTATGGGACCGAAGCCGTCATACCAGCACAGATCGGACTACCGTCGCCGAGAATGCTCTCCATGAGCGTGATCAACAATGAAGAAGAAAGGAGGTTGGACCTTGACCTCCTAGAAGAAAGAAGAGAGATGGAGGCAATTAACGAAGCAAAGTACAAAACCAAACTGGAGAAGTATTATAACTCCAAGGTCCGAATTTGCACGTTCAATCCCGGAGATTACGTCCTAAGGGACAAAAAAGGCGTACAACGCCGAAAAACCCGGAAAATTAGCTCCCAAGTGGGAAGGGACTTATGTTGTAGACGAAGTCCTTGGGAAAGGAGCGTATAAACAACGCACCCTGGACAACAAAGAGGTCCCAAGGACCTGGAATGCTCAGCAGTTAAGAAGATGCTACATGTAAACAATCGAAGTTTTTTCTATGTACTTGTAATGGCTGCGCGCCAACACATTTAGCACTAATACAAGAAGTGTTTGGCTATCTCTTCTCATGCGAATTTTTTTGTCACAACTGCATATATTACTTTGGGCATACACGAAAACACCAATGGCTCGAACTTAGGAAACGTTGTAGTCCTTCAAGGCTCGTCACAACCAAGTGCACTGTCGGGTCAAAAACACAACCAAAGCCTACAAAACGCTAAATAAATACTTCGTGCCGACACAAACACGAAAGCATCGAAAACATGGTAAACAAACATTGTAAGACCCCCAAAGCTGAACACAGCCGGGTCCACACAATAACCTGTAACTCGATCACTTCGTATATACGAATCAACCTGCGCGCTTAAACGACAGAGCAAACGTTGTAACTAACACAACACAACCTGTCAGCGCCATCATTCATTCGTGATACCTAATCAAAGTAATTACACATGCACATATTGTAACGATAGAAAAATTCAAAACAAGCAAAAGAGGTTAAGCCAAAAATTAACATAGAATATACCAAATGTACCATAGTTACTGACAGACATGACAACTACGAACAAATTGTTCACAAAGCATCAAGTAGAATTGTTTACGATATTGTCAGGTAATTACAAGGCTACCAAGCCCATACACGGCGCGCAGGCCGGAATCCTTCAATCTTGATGACTAGGGCCATCACCTCCAGTTCCATGGCTTTCATCACCAAGAGCCTTTTTCAAAACTTCAACAGCGTTAGCCCTCCGGGATAACTTGTCGACGGCTTTAACAATACCAAATTCAACAAACTCGTAGTTACGACGTTTTGCAGCGTAAACAGCACCACAATCTTCCTTGTACAAATCGAAATGATAATCTTTATCATTATTAGCAGCTGCAGCCCTACCCTCGCTGTAACCATCCTTCCGCCCGCTATTATATGCCGCTTGACCCAACTCAAACATGTAGTTGGCAAGCTCATGAGATTTCACAATACGTTCAGAAATATGCAAGAAGCACACAGAAACATAAGAAGAATAATAAACACAAATCGAAAGAAGATATACACAAATATCAACAATTACCAGAGGCACCGCACGGGCAAGTAACCACTTGCAGTCATTTAAATCACTTAAACAAAACCAATCACCAATGTAAAAATGTTTATGTATAGTCAAATGTCAAATGTTTGTGTGAAAACCATCAAATGTAAATCATGTAATGTGTAATCAAAAGTTATGTATGGTAAGTAAAATGAGACTACTTAAACCACAAGTAAAAATGTACAAAACAAAGTATTTGAATAAATCAAAAGTTATGCTTTGTAGAATAATGCATGCTTTATTGATACAACATTTATGCGGTAATGTTAAACGCCTACATTCAAGCCTTGAGACAGCAGGATAACCTTAGAGTAAAAGTTATCAAAAAGAAATGTTTTCGGATTCGGTCATTCCTTCCACCCAAACAAACCTAGGGTTTTAGGAATGGGATTTGTCAAGTCCTATGGTACCACTACCTACTACCGAGCGGCATGATCGGTGTTAATGAATGTAATTTAGTCCCGTTAAACAAACCAAATGATATACCAAATGTAAGCATATTTTATGAAAATAATGTACCTAGTATGCTAAGTGAACATACAAGGTAGAGATATAAAACAATGTGTCCATATGTTACGAGAACATATGCAACAGAGATGCAGTATAAAACAATGTACTAAGTATGCTAAGTTAACATACAAAGCAGAAAAGTCATGTAAATCAATGTGCTAGCATGCTAAGTAAACATACATAGCAAAACATAATGAAATCATGTACTAATAGTGTACTAATGAACATAGCAAGTATATGATATGAAAACATGGAAAGCATGAAAGTAACAAGTAGGCACATGTGTTTCACCCCAAAATGTTTGAAAACAGTAAAAGAGGGGACTATATACTCACTTGAGGGTGCTTAGAAGTCTTGAACAACAACCAAGCAAAGCTAGAGGGATCACGGAAGTCAAACGGCACCCTATATAAATAACTACATAAATAACCGGACCTAAATCGAGAGATTGGATAGTATGAGGTTTCGTAAACCAAATGAGTATTGGAACTCATATGATATGGTTTAACAAATCCTACATACTAAAATGAAACCTAACCTAAGTGCTTACGACCCATTATGACCCGTTTAGGTAGCTTATGCTACTTTAACGTGTCGTTCACGTAAAACGCGTTCGGACCGCTTAACTAGTCCTATGACAAGTAAAATATGCCTTAACATGTCTAATATAGTTACCTAATCAGTTTAGATGTCAAAATTTAGGTTACATATGCTTAAAATGAATTTATGCGTAAAAAAGGGCATTTTGGTAATTTTCCTAAGGCATATATACTACCTATCATACAACTACTTAAATGACGTGACCATAAGGTATAACCTCGGAAGGTTATTCCCTATACAACTATGGTCACCTAATGTGCTTGGTCGGATCCTAATGATCGACCAAACGGGTCGGGTTTGAAAGTATAAGCGATTGATTAGATCGCTTACCTTACGACCCTACATAAGCACAAATCTAAAGTGACGAGTTAAACATGTTAAAACATGTTTAACGAAATTAGAAAACAGGTTTGGTATCAAAACAAACGGTTTTGATACCTAAAAGTAGTTTGGTTACAAAATACGCAAGAATACGCATTTTGGCCGAAACTACGACTCGTCACTAAGCCTAGATAACGTGGTAATCAGTAGGTATAGTCACTAGGGACTATAACCATCGTGATTACGCTCACGTTATGAAGTTCAAACGAACTTCGCATTGACCATAAACTGGTCAATGCAGAAAGTCAAACAAAGTTTGACTTTCACGCTAAAAACGCATCAAAAAACGAAAGAGGACTTACAAAAGGTCCAAGAATGGAGGTTTGATCTAATAATTCCCAGGTATGAAGGTTTTATCCTTCAACTTAGGGAAAAATCTGATCAAATGTGGGTTTCAAGTGCAAAGGGGGTGGGGTATTTATAGTTTTCGGAGAGCCGTTAAGATCGTTCCTCGTAAAACGAGCTTTGATCTTGGCCTTACACTGGCACCCATAGATTTATGAAACCATGGGAACCCAAAACCAGCCCCTAGAAATCCCAAAAACCATTTGCAAGAGCTGGAATTAGCTGGAACAGGCTGGAACACATTTCTGCTGAACTGGGAGGTCCTTACGGACCGTATGGATAAGTGCTTACGGTCCGTAAGCCTTGTGCAGACCAACAAAGTTTGATTTTTGGTAGAACAGGCCCCTGTGACTCCGAACTTGATTTTTGATGCGTTTTGACACGTTTAAGCCCCGTTAACCTCATTTTAAGGCTCTAATATGAAGTTAAAGTATAGGGAACTTGAAATATGCTCAAAAATATGTCGGATGTCGGTTCATTTGTCCGTACGGTTACGTTGTTCGGTTAATTACGACGGAAGTCGTAACGGACGCGAAAAACGATCCAAATTGTGAAACGAATGAATTTTTATCATGCCAAACACTAAAATAAAATATTTTAATGCTTACATAAATTTTTGGATGTCCGGATGTATTCAAAACGTAGGTTATGCGTGAAAATGCAAACTTATGCACTTTTTGACGCTTTTAGTCCCTGAATGGCCAAAAAGTTTATTTAAGCACACCGAACCCCTCAAAGCCTATTTCTAAGCTATGTAAAGGATATTTAGGGTATGTTTAACTTATGGTCATGTTCCGGAATGTCCGTTACAGTACGAATTGACATACTTTCGCAGTTTGTCGAATTTAGTCCCTGTAAGCGAATAAACTTGATTTCGGCATACCAAACCTTCCAAAACTTATTTCTAAGTTATGTAAAGGTTATTTAAGGTATGTTAAGCCTATTCTCTGTTCCAGAGTGTTTGTTGCATTAAACTGGTTATATTTACGCATCAGGGCGCGTATAACCTTCCAGAAAGCGATTCAGAGCCCGAAATCGAACAAGAATTGATATATGCAAACGATACACATATTTATACAAATCCCAAGTATGAAATACAATATTTCATTGATTTAGTATTTGTTTGATGGCCGTGGAGGCACAGTTGTCACAGTCTCCCCTACTTTAGGAAATTTCATCCCGAAATTTTATTTAGAGGAAACTTGTGAGAGCTTGAAAAATGAAGTTGAAAAGATCGAACAACACTGGTTAGAGTTCTTGAACTTCTAGTAACTTTACATAACATCATGCTTACAATGTAGGAGGGACACTTATATATAAGTCTATTAAGCGTTATTGGTGCGTCCACCGTACCTCCATTACATCGTTCACATTTTGTTATTGTTGTCGCTATCGGTTCTTACACATAATAATTCTTACTGGGTTTCTGTGCACTGAATTTCATAATTATGTACGCGTCCATAATTACACAATTCCTTGCATAGTTCACACAGTCTATTTTATAATGTATAGGGAAAACCAAATGAACAAACCTGTGATGAGTGTGACTAGACCACCATAGAGTCCTTTTAATTAAATCAATAAATGATCTAAATAGACTATCAAGGAGTCTGTTCAGCCATATCACCACATGTCATTCTTTAACCAGATTCTGAATCAATCTTTTTTACTAGACCACTCAAAGGGTCTCTTATGAAAGATGGAATGGTACTATATAATCCAAGGGTTTTAACTATCATGTAGAAGCCCAATAAGGATTTTAAGGTAGTACCTTTTGAATATCCTACTACGAATCCCTCATATGAAGATATGAAAGATTCTGCGAGGATTTGGATAACGAATATCCAGAGTATACAAAAACACAAAAATGCATAAAAGAAAACGCAAAATGCATAAACACATAGTCACACAACCACAAAATTGTTTATCTAGATCTTTAATTTGTTAATTTGTTTTGTTAATTGCGTACATGTATTTAAAGCACACTAGGAATCCATTCCGTGGATTTCATTTGGTACTATAAACATTAGCAAGAATCTAACTATGAAGATACAAAGATCTTTTAAAGAGAAAATTCGATTTCGATTAAAGCACACTAGGAATCCATTCAGTAGGCTAAACTCTGCCTGACTAAACTTGCAATGTGAGTCATTCTCTTTTTATCAACAATGTTTTACAATACTCCAATCATTTTCAAAAGTTATAATTACAGGGATTAAGTCGTGGTTATCTTAAATCACTGGCTAGTGGGGTATTGTGCACATTACTAATTTCTCACGGTTAGGTTCATCAACCTAACAGTGATAATCATCACTACTTGGGTGAAAGGACCCAATAGTGGTATGACCATCGTCACAAGGCTGTGACACGGCGCCAGATAAAAACAAGATAGTAGCCATTGTAGTCGCTCTTATGCTGTAATTTATAGCTATGTGTCGTTTTATCAAATTTAAGTGACTCGCCAGTATTTCCCCGCTGATAAAATATTTTTAAAACATGTTTCAGGTGACCTACTGTGAATCAAGGAAAAGTGCTACGGAGCACTAATAAAGCTTGAAGTGGTGGCTCAGTTAAATAAATAAACATGTTTTGTAAAACAGGGAATTTCCTTGAGAAATTCCTCTATTGTAAATTACGGGGTTTGTCCCAAATTATGAAATAAAATAATTGGGCATTTTCAAGTTATAAAAGATCCTGTTAAACTTTCGTTGTCAACTCAATTAATAAATACCACGGGTTTCTGTCCCGCGGCTCCTGGACCGGGTAAAACCGAGACGGGGGCCGTGACACTTTTCTTCATGCAATTGCGGAGAGTCTTGATAAACGGGAAAGATTTAGTGGCATGGTTGGCTAAGAAACGGTTGAGTGCCGCTAACCGTCCGGCCAACTTCTGCATTTCCTTGATCGTCGATGGTGAGGGCATTCGCTCGATCGCTTGTACCTTTTCAGGGTTAACTTTAAAACCGTCCTTTGTAACGATGAAACCCAGGAACTTTCCTTCCTCCATGCCAAAGGAACATTTCGCTGGGTTTAGCTTGATACTCACTCCGCGCAGTGTGTCGAACGTTTTTTGAATGTTTTCCAGCATCATACTTTCTTCTTTACTCATGATGACTAGGTCATCCAAGTACACTTCGATGTATTTGCTGATAGCATCGCTGAACGTTTCATTCATCAGTCTCTGATTGGTCGCACCCGCATTCTTTAGACCGAAAGGCATTTTGGTGTAGCAGTATAGCCCTGTTGGTGTGCGGAATGCGGTTTTGTCCTCGTCTTGGATGGCCATCTGTACCTGGTGGTACCCCTTATAACAGTCAAGGAAACATTTCCATCTGAATGTTGCCAGCGAATCGATGTTCTCATCAATATCTGGTAAGGCATAACAGTTGCGCGGGCATGCCTTGTTTAGGTCTTTGTAATCTACACACATTCTCCAATTGCCATTTCCTTTTTGGACTATTACTGGGCTCGCCACCCAAGTTTGGTATTGGAATTCTCTGATGATGCCAGCGTTTTATAGCTCCGTGACTTGTTCTTGCATAGCGTCATGCTTTATGTCTCCTAGATGGCGCTTGGCGTGTACCACAGGTTTGGCACTCTCTGAGACGTTTAATCTATGCTCTGCTATGTGCCGTGGAACACCTACCATGTCAGCTGGTGTCCAGGCGAACACATCCATGTTTTCGAATAACAACTTTTTAAGTGTCGCACACGTGAGGTCAGACATTGCAGGGCCCAAGGTGACCGTTTGTTCTGGGTCAATCACTTTTTATCAACTGTTCTATAAAATCTCAAAGTATTTTCAAAAGTTATAATTACAAGGATTAAGTCGTGGTTATCTTGAATCACTGGCTAGTGGGGTATTGTCCACATTGCTAATTTCTCACGGTTAGGTTTATCAACCTAACAGTGATAATCATCACTACTTGGGTGAAAGGACCCAATAGTGGTATGACCATCGTCACCAGGAGGTCACACGGCGCCAGATAAAAATAAGATAGTAGCCATTGTAATCACTCTTATGCTGTAATTTATAACTATGTGTCATTTTATCAATTTTGAATGACTCGCCAGTATTTCCCCGCTGATAAAATATTTTCAAAACATGTTTCAGGTGACCTACTGTGAAGCAAGGAAAAGTGCTACGGAGCACTAACAAGCTTGAAGTAGTGGCTCAGTCAAATAAATAAACATGTTTTGTAAAATTTGGGAATTTCTTGTGAAATTCCTCTATTGTAAATTACGGGGTTTATCCCAAATTATGAAATAAAATAATTGGGCATTTTCAAGTTTTAAAAGATCCTGTTAAACTTCCGCTGTCAACTCAAATAATAAATACCACGAGTTTCTGCCCCGCGGCTCCTGGACAGGGTAAAACCGGGATGGGGGCCGTGTCACATAATCATGTATCTCCAGTCTGGAGTATTGCTGGAAAACAAAGCTGAAGCAAGGAAAGTCCAATACAAATCCGAGCACTACCAGATGGTTGATGGAATCCTATACCGAAAATCATACCTCGGGCCGCTGTTGAGATGCGTCGACCCAGAAGATGCAAACTACCTGATTCGAGAAGTACATGACGGAATTTGTGGCATCCATGCCGGTCCGAGAATGGTAGTAGCGAAAGTGATGAACGCCGGGTACTACTGGCCTGGAATGAATCTAGACGTAGTGAAGGTTTTGCGGAGATGCAGTGGGTTCCAGAGACATGCCCCGAAAACAATGCGCCCAAAAAATGAACTAGTCCCCGTAACAACGGCATGGCCGTTTCAACAATGGGGAATAGATATGGTTGGTCCCTTTCCTGAAGCCCCGGGTGCAGTGAAATTTATCATAGTCGCGGTAGACTATTTCACAAAATGGGTGGAAGCAAAGGCGCTGGCGTCAACCACATCTAACGTAGTGCGGCGTTTCATCTGGGAACAGATAATCTGCAGATTCGGGCTGCCACTACGAATTATCACCGATAACGGAACAAATTTTGCCGCAGAGGATCTTCAACGCTGGTTCAAAGAGCTACACATAGAGCATACCTTCTCCTCGGTCACGCACCCGCAGGGGAATGGTCAAGTGGAAGCCGTCAACAAGAGCATTGTAGACGGTATCCAGGCACGGTTGGGAACACAAAGAAGAGGCTGGGTTGACGAGCTACCCAACATATTATGGGCCCATAGGACGATGCCAAAAACAAGCAACGGGGAGACACCGTTCAGTTTAGTCTATGGGACCGAAGCCGTCATACCAGCACAGATCGGACTACCGTCGCCGAGAATGCTCTCCATGAACGTGATCAACAATGAAGAAGAAAGGAGGTTGGACCTTGACCTCCTAGAAGAAAGAAGAGAGATGGCGGCAATTAACGAAGCAAAGTACAAAACCAAACTGGAGAAGTATTATAACTCCAAGGTCCGAATTTGCACGTTCAATCCCGGAGATTACGTCCTAAGGGACAAAAAATGCGTACAACGCCGAAAAACCCGGAAAATTAACTCCCAAGTGGGAAGGGCCTTATGTTGTAGACGAAGTCCTTGGGAAAGGAGCGTATAAACTACGCACCCTGGACAACAAAGAGGTCCCAAGGACCTGGAATGCTCAGCAGTTAAGAAGATGCTACATGTAAACAATCGAAGTTTTTTCTATGTACTTGTAATGGCTGCGCGCCAACACATTTAGCACTAATACAAGAAGTGTTTGGCTATCTCTTCTCATGCGAATTTTTTGTCACAACTGCATATATTACTTTGGGCATACACGAAAACACCAATGGCTCGAACTTAGGAAACATTGTAGACCTCCAAGGCTCGTCACAACCAAGTGCACAGCCGGGTCAAAAACACAACCAAAGCCTACAAAATGCCAAATAAATACTTCGTGCCGACACAAACACGAAAGCATCGAAAACATGGTAAACAAACATTGTAAGACCCCCAAAGCTGAACACAGCCGGGTCCACACAATAACCTGTAACTCGATCACTTCGTATATACGAATCAACCTGCGCGCTTAAATGACAGAGCAAACGTTGTAACTAACACAACACAACCTGTCCGCGCCATCATTCATTCGTGATACCTAATCAAAGTAATTACACATGCACATATTGTAACGATAGAAAAATTCAAAACAAGCAAAAGAGGTTAAGCCAAAAATTAACATAGAATATACCAAATGTACCGTAGTTACTGACAGACATGACAACTACGAACAAATTGTTCACAAAGCATCAAGTAGAATTGTTTACGATATTGTCAGGTAATTACAAGGCTACCAAGCCCATACACGGCGCGCAGGCCGGAATCCTTCAATCTTGATGACTAGGGCCAGCACCTCCAGTTCCATGGCTTTCATCACCAAGAGCCTTTTTCAAAACTTCAACAGCGTTAGCCCTCCGGGATAACTTGTCGACGGCTTTAACAATACCAAATTCAATAAACTCGTAGTTACGACGTTTTGCAGCATAAACAGCACCACAATCTTCCTTGTACAAATCGAAATGATAATCTTTATCATTATTAGCAGCTGCAGCCCTACCCTCGCTGTAACCATCCTTCCGCCCGCTATTATATGCCGCTTGACCCAACTCAAACATGTAGTTGGCAAGCTCATGAGATTTCACAATACGTTCAGAAATCTGCAAGAAGCACACAGAAACATAAGAAGAATAATAAACACAAATCGAAAGAAGATATACACAAATATCGACAATTACCAGAGGCACCGCACGGGCAAGTAACCACTTGCAGTCAGCAGCGGTTTCTTCCACCAAAATCTCAAAGGCCTTGACCTCAGCAACTTTTTCCTCAGCAAATCTTTCCAACTTAGCTATGCGCTGGAGATACTCTTCTTCCCTCATCTGAGCCGCAACACGTTCTTGCTCAGCTTCCTCACTAATCTTGCGTTTTTCACCAGACATCCTAACAATCGCTTCACGTTGCGCTTGCAACTCTTTATTGGTACGTTCACAAGCGATCTCCCATTCCTTCTGCTTGTTGGAGTTAACTTGTTTCTCCTGCGCAAGCTTTTGCTCAGCATCAGACACCCTCCACAACAAACCCTTCCTCTCAGCATTAAACTTCTCCCTCTCTTCAGCAAATGTTTTTTTATCATTTTCAAATTCAAGAGTCTCCTCCCCCATCAGCTTCCATTCTCGAACAATCTCCTGAGAGGTAGCAAAAAAGTTAACCTCGGCATGGACATGATCATCCAAAAGATCAAACCGGTTGCGCTTTTTCTGAAATAACCTCTCAGCAAGAGGGAGAGACAAGGAGAAGAATTCCCGGCAGTTGTTATGATCATTCATCCGAGAGCCTTGGGTTAAATTCCACCGAGGAGCATGCGGCAGATCATCACATGCTGGGTTATGAGTATCCCAAGACCCAGCTTGGATATTTTCAAACTCACGACTCCGGGGTACCCTAGAAGTAGCACCACCACCAGAGGCTGGAGGACGCCTGGTATAGATGGTTTGGCGATGTGTAGCTTCACTAGACTCCGCATCAGTGTAAACACCCTTGCCTCGACCTTTACCACCAGCACCATCACCACCTGCACCATCACCACCTGCACCATCACCACCACCTTCTCCGACTGGTATACTGCCTAAATTCGAAGTTTTAAGGTTTCAAGGCGCTGCTACGATACAGGGTATTAACTCGATCGCTGCTACGATTAAATGTCCGATCGATTGAAACCAATCTGATGGATGTTTAAGTGCTGCCCAACTTAGGGCTATACTTTGTCATTCGTCGTGAGGGTTTTAATCTCGTAAGTTATCGTAAATGTTGTATTAAGTTACTGACCTAGTTCGTATGCATTATCATTTAATTTAGGTTACAAGGCTTATCAGTAGGCTAAACTCTGCCCGGTTAAACTTGCAATGTGAGTCATTCTCCTTTTATCAACTGTTCTATAAAATCTCAAAGTATTTTCAAGTGTTATAATTACAGGGATTAAGTCGTGGTTATCTTGAATCACTGGCTAGTGGGGTATTGTGCACATTACTAATTTCTCACGGTTAGGTTCATCAACCTAACAGTGATAATCATCACTACTTGGGTGAAAGGACCCAATAGTGGTATGACCATCGTCACCAGGAGGTGACACGACGCCAGATAAAAATAAGATAGTAGCCATTGTAATCGCTCTTATGCTGTAATTTATTACTATGTGTCATTTTATCAATTTTGAATGACTCGCCAGTATTTCTCCGCTGATAAAATATTTTCAAAACATGTTTCAGGTGACCTACTGTGAAGCAAGGAAAAGTGCTACGGAGCACTAACAAGCTTGAAGTAGTGGCTCAGTCAAATAAATAAACATGTTTTGTAAAATTTGGGAATTTCTTGTGAAATTCCTCTATTGTAAATTACGGGGTTTATCCCAAATTATGAAATAAAATAATTGGGCGCTTTCAAGTTTTAAAAGATCATATTAAACTTCCGCTGTCAACTCAAATAATAAATACCACGAGTTTCTGCCCCGCGGCTCCTGTACACGGTAAAACTGGGACGGGGGCCGTGACAGAAAAAGGTGGTATCAGAGCCACTGATTTAAGCCAATTAAGTATTTAGAAATACTTAATTTTTTTTCTGATTGCCATTCTGTGATTATGTGAAAATTCAATTTACAAAGTTTTAACTTAGAATTCTGTATGTTTCTTCTTATATGCTAACAGCATGAATGAGTTGTCTGAAGCTCTTCAGAATATCACTATCCATTCTGCTGACATGGAAATTTCATAGGGCTTTTCCGGTTATTGGGCCGACACTGAGGAACCAATGGTATTCCAAGCCCAACCTCAGGAGAAACCAAAACCGAAAAAGAGAAGAAGACTCGTAGGCTGGAAACGTGTGCATAGGAAGAAACCAGCGGTACAGAAAGTGATAAAAACTGAGGATCCCAAGGATAAAGGCAAATGAATAGAGATCGGAGAAAGTTCCTGGCAAGCCCAGGAAATGCCATTATGGGAGGAGCTGGATCGTAAACTGGCACTTAGTGACCTCATCGGACCTGCCGATGAAAACATTTTCAATTACCCAGCGGAAGCACAACTTCCGGTTAATCTAGAGCCTGCCATCCCAGATCCTATTATCCACCCTCGACCTCTACCAGAAGAGCTGGAAGAATGGTGGACAACTGATTGGCAATTTCAGAACCTTTTGAATAACCCTAATACCTTTTTCCCTTAGTTTGACCCTGAGCCTCCACTACACCCACCTATGAGCTCAGAAAACTTAACTAAACTCCGCCACTATGGCGAGGAGCTGGTGGACGCAGGGAATAGAATCCGGGAAGTAGGGGAGAGGATATCCTGGAAATACGACGAGAGGGAACGTCGTTTCTGAAATGCCAGCTGACGGGATCGTGTGTGGTTGTGGGAATGTGTGTTTAATAATAATATAATAATAAAAATATAATGTAAAATAACTTAAAAATAAAACTTTTGTAATAGGTCAGTAACTTAATACAACATTTACGATAACTCACGAGATTAAAACCCTCACGACGAATGACAAAGTATAGCCCTAAGTTAGGCAGCACTTAAACATCCATCGGATTGGTTTCAATCGATCGGACATTGAATCGTAGCAGCGATCGAGTTAATATCCTGTATCGTAGCAGCGCCTTGATACCTTAAAACTTCGAATTTAGGTAGTATACTTCGTTTTTGAGAAAAGTTTTCGAACACAGTTGAAAGCCCCATGCACAGGCTACTTATAGCAAAATTTTCAGTTTTACGCGGCCCGCGTAAGCCTTAACAGGCTTTTACGTGGCCAGCGAGAGCCACCTAGTCTACGACTAGGGCATCCATGTCACACCTAGGTCTGCCACGTGGCCTAGCATGCTGATCCGGTCAACTTTAAGTTGACGCGGCCCGCGTAAGGCTATGCTTAACATTTACGCGGCCCGCCTGAAACTAAATTTTCTTGTTTTCTTGGTTTTTCATGCACATTAGGGTTTCAGGGGTCCGGGTTTTCACTTACGGGTCGTTTTGGGCATTTTTGCAAGTCCTTACATTCTCCCCACCTTATTTAAAATCTCGTCCTCGAGATTTACTGAAATAAGTGAGGGTACTTTTGCTTCATATCCGATTCCAGCTCCCAGGTGTATTCAGGTCCTCTTTTTGAATTCCACTTGACCTTGACCAGTACTAGTCTTTTGTGTTTGAGAAACTTGACCTTTCTGTCTTCTATTTAAAGCGGTTTCTCTACGAACTTCAACTTTTCATTTACCTCTATGTCTTGAAGAGGTACTACCAGGGATTCGTCAGATAAACATTTCTTGAGGTTGGATATATGAAATACGTTATGTACTCCAGCTAACTCCTCTGGTAGTTGTAAGCGATAGGCGACTGGTCCTACTCGCTGGATTACTGGGAATGGTCCTATGTATCTTGGACTTAGCTTTCCTTTCTTACCGAACCGAACTACTCCTTTCAAAGGAGAAACTTTCAAGAGTACCCTGTCTCCAACTTGAAATTCTAGTGGCTTGCGTCGATTATCGGCATAACTCTTCTGGCGATCTCGAGTCGTTTTCAGTCTTTACTTGATTTGAGTGATCTTGTCGGTGGTCTCTTGCACGATTTCAGGACCTGATAATTGACTTTCTCCTATTTCTGCCCAGCAAACTGGAGTTCTGCATTTTCGTCCATACAGTGCTTCGAATGGGGCAGCTTCTATGCTTGAATGATAACTATTATTATAAAAGAATTCGATTAAGGGTAGGTGGTCATCCCATTTTCCACCAAAATCAATCACACAAGCCCTAAGCATGTCCTCCAGGGTTTGGATTGTCCTTTCACTTTGTCCGTCTGTTTGAGGATGGTATGCAGTGCTTAAATTTAGTCGGGTTCCCATTGCTTCTTGGAAACTGGTCCAGAAATGGGAAGTGAAACGACTATCCCTATCCGATACAATGGAGAGTGGAACTCCATGTAAGGATACTACTTCGTCTACATATAATTTGGCTAACCTTTCCATGCTAAAGGTTTCTTTCATGGGTAGAAAATGAGCTGATTTGGTTAATCGATCCACAATTACCCAAATTGCGTCGTTACCTTTTCTGGTTTTGGGCAACTTAGTAACAAAGTCCATGGTTATGAGTTCCCATTTCCATACCGGCATTTCTAATTGTTGTAGTAGACCTGAGGGTTTCTGGTGTTCTGCCTTAACTTGTGAACAAGTAAGACACTTAGAAACATATCAAGCTATGTCCTTTTTCATTCTTATCCACCAGAAGTTATTTCTTAAATCTTGGTACATTTTATTGTTACCAGGACGCATGGTATATCTAGATTTGTGGGCTTCCTCTAAAATATTGTTTCTTAACTCTCCTTGCTTAGGTACCCAAATCCTTTTCTTGTGGAATCTCCAAATTCCATCAGCTCATTGTTCCAAGTCTTTTATTCTTCCTTTCATTTTTTCAGCATCATCCTTGATTGCTGTTTCCTGAATATTCTTCAGTTGTTCCATTAAGTCTAATTGTAGACTTATTCTAAGAGCACGAACTCGCTTTTGCTTTTCATGATACTTACGACTTAAGGCATCAGCAACTACGTTTGCTTTTCCTTCGTGATATTGAATATCACAGTCGTAGTCACTTAAAATTTCCATCCATCTTCTTTGCCTCATGTTTAATTCTTTTTGCCCAAATATATATTTTAAACTCTTATGGTCTGTATAGACAGTAAACTTGCTTCCATACAGATAGTGTCTCCAAATCTTAAGGGCAAAAATTATGGCTCCTAACTCTAAGTCATGCGTCGTATAATTTTCCTCGTGCTTTTTCAATTGCCTTGAGGCATACGCAATTACCTTCTTGCGTTGCATTAGCACACATCCTAATCCTAGCTTAGAAGCATCACAATAAACTTCAAGATCTTCTGTCCCTTCAGGTAAGGCAAGAATTGGGGCGTTTGTTAATCTTTGCTTTAAAATCTTAAAAGCTTCCTCTTGTCTAGGTCCCCATTCAAACTTCACTGCTTTACAGGTTAGCTTAGTTAATGGCACAACTATTTTGGAAAAAACCTTAATGAATCGTCTATAGTATCCAGCTAACCCTAGAAAGCTTCTAATTTCCATAGCTGACTGCGGGACTTTCCATTTGGTGATCGCTTCTATTTTGGAGGGATCTACGTGAATACCTTCGTGATTCACCATGTGTCCTAAAAATTGTACCTCTTGTAGCCAAAATTCACACTTCGAGAATTTGGCGTAAAGCTTCTCCTTTCTTAACAAGGTTAAGAGTGCATGCAAGTGTTCACAATGCTCGTCCTGAGTTTTGGAATAAATAAGTATATCGTCGATGAAGACAATTACAAATTTATCCAAATACGGTTTACAGATTCTATTCATCATGTCCATGAATGCTGCAGGAGCATTTGTTAGTCCAAAGGGCATGACTGTAAACTCGTAATGACCATACCTAGTTCGGAAAGCAGTTTTAGGTATGTCTTCTTCTTGTACTTTCAACTGATGGTATCCGGAGCGTAAATCTATCTTAGAAAAATATCTAGCTCCCTGAAGTTGATCGAAAAGATCATCAATCCTAGGTAATGGGTATCGATTCTTAATTGTAACCTTATTTAATTCCCTATAATCGATACACATTCGCATCGAACCATCTTTCTTCCTTACGAACAACACTGGAGCTCCCCACGGGGATGAACTGGGCTGTATAAATCCTTTGCTTAATAATTCATCTAAGTACTTTTTCAATTCTAGCATTTCAGTGGGTGCTAACCGATAAGGTGCCTTGGCTATCGGTGTAGTTCCAGAAATTAGATGAATTCTAAATTCTACTTCCCTATCGGGTGGTAATCCAGGTAATTCTTCTGGGAATACATCCGGGCATTCTGATATTACCGGAATTTCTTTAAGTTCCTTATTTTTAGTGTTAATGATTACTGATATCATATTCACTATTCCTTGTTTTCTTGAATAACTGACCATTTTCATCACTGAAACGAATTTCAGTGGCTTACGTGGCTCATCTCCTGTAATCACCACTAATTCTCCTGTGGGTGTATGGATTTCTATGAAATTTTTATCACAGAGAATTCGAGCATGGTTGGCTACTAACCAATCCATTCCTAATACAATATCGAATCCGGCTAAATTCATAGGTAACAGATTTGCAGAAAATTTATGACCTAAGAGTTCTATCTTTCCTTCTCGCAAAACCCTATCTATGTTAACAGAATTCCCATCTGCTGTTTCGACAGTAAAGATTTGCCTCAGTTTGGTTAAGGGTAAGTTAAAAGCTTGGCAGAATGAAGTATTTATAAAACTTTGGTTTGCACCAGAGTCAAATAATACTTTTGCATAAACGTCATGAACTGGGAACGTACTAGCTATCACATCAGGGATTAGCTCGGCTTCCTGGGTAGTTAGTTGGAAGGCTCTTGCGTTTTTCTTGGTAGTTCCTTCTGCAGGTTTGGCTTTGTTATCAGCTGGTTTGACCAATTTTGGGCAGTCTGGCCTAAAATGTCCAGGTTCTCCACAGTTGTAGCAGATTGTTGATTTCTTCCTCCTGCAATCTTCCTCTTGGTGTCCTGGAATCTTGCAGAAGTTGCAATACCCTTTGCATCTACCAAAATGCTTTCTTTTACAAGTACCGCAGAATGGAGTAGTGGAAGATTGCCCCGTTCCCTTTTCTTGAAATTACTACTGTTACCCACACGGAATCCTTGGGTAATCTTTTGGGCCACTTCCTTTTTCTGATTTTCTTCTCTTGTGCGTACCAGCCCGTCAGTTAGGGTGTTGGCCAATTCCACAGCATCGTCAATAGTGTGGGGTCTCACAGCTTTAACGATATCACGAATCTCGCCAATCAAACCCCAAATATAGCGAGAAATAAGTACCGGTTCTGGCGAAGCCAGGGTTGGTACCACTCTAGCATACTCAAAGAATGTCGAAGTATACCCTCGACAGTCTACATCCACCATCCGGTGGTTCAAGAATTTATTTGCCATTTGCTCTTTCTCATATTCGGGACATAATTTTCTTTCCACCAGCCGCTTAATTTCTTCCCAACTCATGGCATATGCCATGTCACTTCCCTTGGCTTGTAACTCGTATTCCACCATTCTAGTGCCCCTTCTTTAAAAAGATGCGACGCATACATGACCTTGTCTTCCTCGGCACATTTACTTATTTTAATTACTGTCTCGGTTTTCTCCAACCAACGCAGTGCGGTTGTTGCCTCTTCATTGCCTGCAAATTCGATTGGTTTACAGGCAAGAAATTCCTTATAAGTGCAACCAGGCGTTGCAGCTTTCATTCTTTTAAGAAATGGGGCTTGTATCACATCATCGTTATTATTATTGTTGCCGCCTCCATTTACACTATTACTGAAATTGTCATCACGAGTACGTTTGCTGGGAATAGGCGATGGATGTTCAACTAGATTTCGGGCAGCAGCAAGGATTGCTGGAATAGCATTGGCTATTCCTTGGGCAACAATATTCTCTATATCTTGTCTATTCAGAAATTGGTCTCCATTGTTTTGCTCAGATTGATTAACTTCGTTAACTGGTTCATTACCAGCGTGTTCCATCTGGTAATTAATTTATATAAGTGATTAGCACAAAATAATAATTACCAAACATAATAAAACAATCGCACATAATTACATCAACACGTATAGCCAAAATTGTCGATTTTTTGACTTCCATATTTTATATATTTTAATATGCGTCCGTACACACTAACTGTTTAGCACCCATTTTTCTGCTTCCGTGCGTGGTACCGATTTGCTCGCTTTTGCTGGCCTGATTTCGTCTGTTGCCAAGACTTCTTTGCTTGCATAGATTAGCGCTACTCCTGTCTTTGTTGGGAACCCAACAGCTGAATGCGGTCCGGAGCAAATCATACTGAAGTCTCCTTGGGATTCCCTTCCCAACAGGATATCATGTCTTGAATGCGCTGGTAGTACCATGAACGTGACTTCCTCCGTTCTCGAATTTCTTCCGTCTGAGAGCAGCACTGGGAATGATATCTGGCCGAGAGGAAAAATGGCTTCGTTGCAGAAACCAGTTAGTGGGTAGTCGACTGGTTCTAAGCGCGCTTTGTCCTCTTGGTCAAATTGGTTGAAGCATTGTTCGTAGATGATGTCTGCAGTGCTCCCTGGGTCAATGAAAATGTAGTCGGTTTGGTAATGACCGATCACACCGGATATGACTATGGGCCGTCTTTCTCTTGGACCTCCTCTCACTATGGGAAAAACAACTTGTCTCTCGCGCCAAGAGTCGTCTTGTGTGCGCTTGTTATAGTTCTTTCTTGGCCTTCGTGGACCTCCTTGAACCATGTGAGTTTCTAATTTTCGGAGCTTCTTGTTGTCTGGCCCTTCGTCCCTTCGCTGAATTTGACGGTGATCGCGCTTTCCGCCTTTCACCAGATGAGTGAGTCTTCCATCTCTCAGGGCTCTTTCTATCTCATGTTTTAAGCTAAAACAGTCGTCGGTTAGGTGACCTGTGTCTTTGTGGAACTCACAGAAAAGATTTGGGTCTTGACCCCTCTTGTTTCGCATCTGTATAGGAGGTTTGAACTGGTGATTTTCGATTGACAAGACTTCAGAAGGAGTCTTTGTTAAGGGTGTCCACTATTTTTCTCTGTTTTCCCTTTTGACCTCCTTGCGATGAGTAATTTGGTTGATTGTATTGTGCGCATCTTCTCTTACCGGGCTTCTTTCTCTATAACCGGATGTTTTCCATGATTGTCCTTTGCCTTTCTTGTTGCGCCGATCGTTGTGGTTGTAACTGTATTGACGGTTGTCATCACCGGTCAATTGTTTTTCTGTGCGCGCAATTGTTTTTGCTGCCTCAATGAAGGTTTCCCAATCTTTGGGGCCTCCGTCTCTACCCTTCAATCGCTTGATCAGGTCGTCGCACTTTACTGCCCTCATAAAATGTGCGTGCATCATCTTCTCGCCTACATCACCGATTTCCAGACATTCTTTGTTATACCTGGTGATGAAATCTTCCACGCTTTCATGGTCTTTCCTCCATATATTCAGACAATCGGCCGGATCTCTAGTGTGCCTGCGCTGTTGAGAGAAGTGTGCGAGGAACTTGTCTCGAAAATCGATCAATGACTTAATTGTTCCTGCTGGCAGGCTGTCAAACCAGACGCGCGCCGCGCCTACAAAGGTTTGTGCGAAAATATGACACCAAGTTGGTAAGTTCCATCCACCTATTAGTCCTGCACCGTTGAAGACTTGGAGGTGGTCGTCGGGATCTGTTAAGCCGTTGTACTTGCCTACATTGTGTGGCAATTTTGTCTTGTCAATATCGGCTGTTGCAATCTCTTTGATGAACTTTGAGTTTTCAGCTATGCCATCTGGGCGATAGCTCAGTGTGTAATCATGTTCTGCTTTCGGATTGTACCCCGCGCGCTTGCGGGGTACGTACGCCTCGTGTTCTGGTGGTAATCTACTGAATACCGTGCTTTCTTTATACGTCTCATCGTCTTCTTCCTTATAACTATCCCATTCGTCGTTTATGTTGCGCGGGCCTAAACGACTTTGCACTGGTTTTCTTTGTTGGTGAGAGTATTGCACATAATTGTTTTCTGTTTCACCGTAAGTATCGCGCGTGTCATGCGCGCTCGGCCTTCTGATGTTTGGTACAGGTGCTTTTTCAGAGCGCAAGTTCCATGCATTGGCCTGCTGAGGCATGTGAGTGCTCAGAGACCTTTGCGGTGGAGTAACAAAAGCGGTTTGGTTAGCTTGCGCTTGGAGCACGATTTGTTGTGCACTGAGTTGTGTATAGACGAGATTTAGAGACGCCATTTGTTCGGCATACCAGGAAGCCAGAGTTTTTCCTTCGGGTAGCCCTAAAAGTGCAGAAAAGTTCAATTGTGTTTGGTCCGATGGGGCTGAGGGGCCAGCTCCATGGTTTGGTGTTTGAACTGCTGGAGGTGTTTGGTGAACTACCGTAGATAGAGGTTGGAAAGTGGCTCCGTTTGTAGTTTGGGTGATGACCCTAGGTGGAGGTTGGAAAGTGGCTCCAGTTGTGGTTTGACTGACAACTCTGGATGCACTTCCAAAGATATCAGGGAAATCGTTGTTCATTTGCCCTTCTTGGATGGTTTCGTTCCTCTGGCCTCTTTGGACGTGCGCGGTGTCCGAAATGAGTTCAAAGGAAGAAACTTCTCCGTCCACCTGGTGGGAAGGGTTTGTTTCAGTCATTTTGAAGAGTGTTTTGAACAAAAAGGAGATGAAAATGGTTTGCAAAAACTGCGGATGGCGCCAATGATGAAACACTGGTTAAATCCGATGATTAACTAGCTGGGTCGTCTCTTTTGTGGGTTCAATCTCCTTTCTTACTCGCCAAAAGACTGGTGCAAAACAGCAACACCGTTAGCTCATTAAGAGGGGAATACGGGGGTTTCCCTCTTAACCGGGCTCCGGCGTGAGAATAAGTACTGCTCTGAGGAATAAAACAGTGTGTGTTAGGAGTGAGAATGAGAGGGATCGAATAGAATTAACCCGAATGATGAAGGGTCCTATTTATAGCCGGAGGGTGAAAGAGGGAGGAGCAACCTTGCCATCTGCTATAGGGCGCCAGCTGTCCGACTAAGGGGAATATCCTCTTGGTCCCCTCTGCTGTGGTCAGGGTGGTGGTACACGTGGCGCGCCTATATTTGTCCATGCTGGAAACATCGTACTGCTACTGTCGGTCTGCTCCTGGATTTGCTGCAGGCCTACATGGCGCTCGAAGACTGGTGACACGTATTTTCCTTTCTGTCGGAAGGAGCATCTTTGGTGCCACCTTGACGTCTTCCAGAAGCTTCTGGATTCGCTTGCTGATGTAGGCGCCATGTTGGATGAAAAGTGGTGTGGTCCTTGCCATGTAGGCAAAGAATTGGGACCATACCTCTTCACTCACAGAGCCACATGGGTATCCCGCACTCTTCCTGAAACCATAACTCAAGGACTTAGAACTTGATAATATTCAATATTTTCTGATTATAAAAAAGCTCTTACCTTTTGTTTTCAAAGTACATGGAAAATTTAGATATGGTTATTAATTCAAATAATGGCTGATAAATGGGTGGTTGAATGGTAATTAGTGAGTCTAAATGCTTAATATTACAAGTTTTAAGGTATAGATTTAATTGGAATTGTTTTACTACGATAAAATGTGTTTTTACAGGTTTAGCTAGCTTATAGGATGCTTAAATGAGGAACCGGGAGGTAGAACGATCTAAAAAGAGCAAAGAAATGGAGTTTGGCCGTAAGCCACTGTTGTAATACAGTGCCCAAGTGTCGTAAGGGGGTTTTTAGTCGTAGGGCTGTATCAGGATGGTCGTAGGGCTGCTTCAGCGTCGTAAGCTTACGGCGACTACAGATGGATAGTCTTGAGTTTACCATAAAGCTTGTTTTTAGTGTTTTTCCATATATTTTCATCCAATTCGTGGGAGGCAGGGCTAGAGGCGATCTGAGGTGACTTTGAGCAAGGTTTTAAACCATTCCAAACCTTTCAATCATCACTCCATCATCAAGCATGCCTTCCAACATCTGAAGATCAATTTACAAGCATGAGCGGCTAATTTCTTCGTGGTTTCCTTTGGGTGGAGGATTATTTGTAAGTGGATGATTGTTTTAAGTTTTTCTTTATAATTGAGATTGGCAATCTAAGTATTTGATGCTTTTTGCTTAATGATTTGTTAGTTTGAGTGTAAATAGTTGATTTTTATTTAAAACCTAGTTGCGATTCTTTCAATTCCCAAGTAATTGGGATATACTAGATAGGGATTGGGTTTAGTAATCTTCAATTGGTAATCGTATGATAACCTTTCATTGTTTTGCAATCAAAGTACTTAGTCCCCGTTTATTACAATCAACTAATTAATTATCCTAATAATGTCTATGTGATTTTCTCAATGAAAACTAATCAATCACTTTAATTCACTTTGAATCGAAAACCTGGAGGAATCACCTTTCCTCCAATTGTTTATAACTCATAATTAATTTACCTTTCAAACGAAGTCTCAAGCAATCAATTTTCTCTTCGGTAGTTTAGTCAATTCGTAAAAAAATAATTAAACAATAACACTTTCCACAATACTACTCGTAGCTAATAAGGTAGCTGGGTTTGAGTTTTATTCATATTTTTTACTGACCCTTCGACATCGGTCAATGGCATAATGATATAGTGTTTGCTTTGCGTAAAATTGATGTGCGTTCAAATTATTATAAATGCAAGAATAGTTTATATTAATTATAAAAAAATTGTTTCCAAAAAAATGGAACCAAATGCCCCGTGGATCGCTAGTGTGGGGCTACCCACTTGTTCCGAGACACATGTCTCTTAGACCACTCGTTGTGGCCAAGCTAAAAAGTTTATAGCGCACTGCTATGTAGATAATTAGGGGGTGGACCTAGAGTGATAGAAGGGCTAACCTCCGTTGCCCCTTGACGCTCTGACAGTAGTGTAAATTTTGAAAAAAATTGACGTTTTTTCGATTTCGTTACCCTTTTTTATTGAAACGTTACCCATATGTGGATTTTATAGATCCACCACTGTTAGGGGGGGCAATCTTGACCCAAAGGTATTAGTATGGGTCATTCTGGGTGTTTTTTTATACTATTATGGGTTGTTTTGGGTGAAGTAATACAAGTTAAAGGGTCAGACTGGGTCAATTTGAAAACAGAGGATATTTATGACGGGTGAAGTTGGGTTGGAAATTTATAAAGAACGGGTCAGAACGGGTCATTTAGGTTTTCTGATAACGGGTCGATCTCTTGATGACGCTGCTTCTCTTCTTCGCTATTCTCACCGGATCTAGCATGCATGATGAATTGATGATGATAAAATACATACATCAAGACAATCCTCCAACAAGCAAGGTGAATCTGATATTTCTGTTGGAGTAGATCTCAAAGCCGATGATTCTCCAATCTTAACTCCTCTAATTCCTTCTCTTTCACATCCACGGTTTGCTTTCTTCATTCCCTGTGGTCCGATTTATCTTGATAATTGTGGAATTTGCTGGAACAAGGTTTTTTTTAGGGTTAGGGTTCGAGTTATGGTGATGATATTTTGGGGGAAATTGGATAATCGTAATACCAATTTTCTTGGTGTATCATCTTTTCAATTGTAAAGTTATGATTTCTCAAATCAATTTGATATTCAATCGGAGCCTATTTGTAAACACCACACCACACTCAGTTTGATATTCAATTGTATTAGTTACATTAATCAAATGCTTCTTCGTTGGCGTATCATCTTTTCAATTGTGATGATTTGCAGTCTTTCGTTCGTTTTATAGCGCCTTGTGAGCTTAACGGGCTAGGTTGTAAAGCGGAATATCATCCTCACCGTGTGGCTATGCAGTGTGGTTTTGATCAAGACATCCCTGGTGATCTGTCTAGTTACAAATCTTGTAAATTTGGCAAGTTTTTTGTTCCATCGAGATCGTTCCAACCTGGAGTTTCAAAGAGGTACTGCGATTGGTGGAAGAGCGTTGATCGAATGGGTGTCGAAAACGAGCAAGATTCGTGGTTAGGTGAGAGGGTGAATGCATCAGTGGAATGTGGGAAGTTTGAACAAGTAAATTGTGATAAAAAAAAATGTGATTCTGAGTTAGTTGAAGATGAGTTTGATGACATAGGAACCCTCGAGAAAATCTGGTCAGGCGACATAGCAGTCGTGCCCGGAATCTTCCTCAAACATCGGATAATCTTAGGGAAAAGAACTCAAATCCTACCAGCGATGTCCCAGAAACATCGGATGAACCGTCGTTGTCATCTTCCTCAAAGGTGACTCAAGACTGGGAAACGTTTGAGTAGTTAAATTTTTTTTTGCATTTTTTGGTCCAAAATAGTTTCCTTTTTGCAATCTCAGTCAAAAGTAGGTATTTTTTTTGGTGACAGTAAGGTTCAGGATCGTTAAAACTGTTGTTTAAGTGTGTTCACTTGGGCCCAAAAAATAGTTTGCATATACTTTTTGCAGCTTATCTTGTGAAATTTGTTCACCTGGTTGCTATTGCTAGTGAATGTAATTTTGAATTGGCTGAAGTATATGAAGGTGTAGTCATGTATATTTATGGGCCCTTTAATCTTAAATTTTCCTAAATAATCTTTTTGACTGATAATGGAGCTGCCTTGGTGCAAGTCGAGAAGAAAAGTTTTTATAGACGACTCACATTTATGGTTGGCAGCTCATTGATTCGTTCATTTAAGTGCTATGTACATGAACGCTTAAACGAACAAGTCTTCTCAATCGTCTGTGTTTGTTCTTTACAAAAATATGTGTTTGTTTACTAGCTTTTTTTTAAAGCACTGGAACAGCAGGCGCAAAAAAAACTTCAGGAACCGAAAAAAAAAAAAAAAAAAAACTGACCCGACCCGACCCGAAACCCGTTCTGACCCGGACCCGACCCGACCCGAAACCCATTCTGACCCGGACCCGTTCTGACCCGGACCCGTTTCGACCCGAACCAAAACAACCCTTTTTTATAATTGACCCGTTTTGACCCGAACCCGTTTTGACCCATGACCCGACCCGGCCCGACCCGACCCGTTTGCCAGGTCTAACCACTGTAGTCTAGAACTTTTAACTATCACGTTTTGGTTTAACTAAAGTCTAGAACTTAAATATAACAAAAATTAACTAACCCACTTTTTAACTATCACGTTTTGGTTTAACTAAAGTCTAGAACTTAAATATAACAAAAATTAAATAAATAAAAGTGTGATTGGTTGATTGGGGGTAGACGCCTCACGAGTATTATTGGGTTAACACTCCTCTATTGGCGCCTATTTTTAACGCCTGCAACATTGTGTTATGGGGCGTTGAAGGCTAAGCAGCAGCGGATCCAAAAATTGTAGGAACCTATTCACATGAGTTTGTGAGAACCCACGAAGATCAGTTTTAGACGGAAGATTTCATATTCAACGGTTGAGTTGTAACGACTAACGAGTATCATATGCCTGCCATTAATACAAATACGGCGCCAATAAATAAATATCCCACCCACCTTTCCGGTCCGAAAAAGCCCTCTTTGTCGTCTTCCAAATCCCCAAGATTTTTATTCCGACACTTTTCTCTACCTTCATCACACTTCAAAACTCTAAATCCTTCACAAATCATGTCCTCTCTCTGCGATTTCTGCAACCAGAGATCCGCCGTACTCTACTGCAAAGCCGATTCAGCCAAACTCTGTTTATTCTGCGACAACGCCGTACACTCCGCAAATGCTCTCTCCGTCAAGCATTTCCGATCTCAGATCTGCGACAACTGCGGCTCCGACGCCGCCACCGTCTCCTGCTCCACCGATAATCTCCTCCTCTGCTCCACCTGCGATCACGATTTCCACGGTGACGCATCGGTTTCCTCATTTCACAACCGTTTTCCGGTTGATGACGTCACCGGTTGCCCTACCGTTCATGAACTCGCTTCAGTTTGGGGATTTGATCTCAAACGTTCAAATTCTAACGGTAATTCGTGTGAGAGTAAGTTTTTTAATACAAATTCACATGATTTGACGACGATAGATGAGAAAAGTTGCTTTGATGAGGTTCCGTGTGTTGAGTTGGAGTTAAGAGGCTTGGGATGTGGAGTGAATAGGAAGGTGTTGTATAAGCAGTTGTGTGAGCTTGCGAAACAACGGTTTGATGATGAAGATGGAGAAGGAGGTGAATTAGGGCCGAAAACTCCGAGTGGATGTGGTAGGGGGGAAGTTGCTGAAGGTTTTGAGTTTGAGGAACAGGAGGAGAAGGATTTGTTGCGCCAGGAGACTCCGTTGACGTATTTGCTGTTGCCGAACCAGGATGGGTCGAATTCGAAAGCGACTTGTGTTACTGAGTTTAGTAATGTTTGGAGTTATAGTCCGAAACGTCAAACTAGTCAGGTTGGAATTGAATTACTTGATTATTGAGTTTTGATTATGAAATGATTTGTGCATAGTTGTTATTAAGTTTTAGCCGTGTTAATTGTGGAAAATGCTAATTAAAATATGTAATAATAATTTACATTTGGGATGTTCTTAATATGACTTTTACTACTTGAAGTTCTAGACACTCCTTTAAGTGACAATCATATTGTAACTATATTGTTAGTGATAGATATATCAGGGAGATATGTTAGTTAAGAGTTTATTGTATTTAACATAGTTAGAAGATATGATTTGATTAGGCTAGAAAATTTACTAAATAAGTATACAAGTTATTACGTGTTATTAGTTATTAATTAACTAGAGTAAAGTTCCCGTACAAATAGCTTTAACGTACTAAACGTACAAATAGCATGAAAAAGACAAAAACACGCGGTGGCATTTTTGTAATTATCTGCTTGTAGGGTAATTATCAAAATTACTCTACAAATGATACTGTAGAGTAATTTTCCAAAAAAACCCCCAAAAAACCTAACACCCCCCCCCCCCCCCCCCCCCCCCCACACACACACACACCCAAACTAAATGCTAAAAACTAAACCATAAAGCTAAACCCCATAACTAAATGCTAAAAAAAATTTACAAAATTACTCTACAGGATCATTTGCAGAGTAATTTTAAATTGTATGTTGTTTGATAAACTTGCAGAGTAATTTTGATGCAGAGTAATTTTGATACACTTGTAGAGTAATTTTGATAATTACTCTACAACATTTTACAAAATTACTCTACAAAGATCAAAATTACTCTACAGGTCATTTCTAGAGTAATTTTGATAATTACTGATAATTACGAAAATGTCACCGTGTTTTTTCAGCAAAACCTTCAGTTCGTACGTTAAATTTATTTGTATTTGATCTTTTGTCAAATTAACTATATATAGGGATACAATGAGGATGATTACAAATCGCCATGCGTGAGAACAGTTCTTTGTCTATTGTTCTAAGAGAAAGAAGCTTCTACAAGCTATCTTATTCATATTCTCTTGCCTTTATATCATGAACAAATATCAAACAAATTAATGCCCCAATGCATAATCCGTGTGGTCTTTAGCATTTAAAATTACATGCCTTATGCCTTGTATTAGGCTTCGACAAGTCTATGGATGTCTTGATGATTATTATTGTTTTCACTGTGTTAACGTGTGTGTTTAGGGAGGGGGTATAAAAGGTTTAAGTAGTAGCATGACGTTTCATTTGACCAGAAACGCACATCTTTCTTACCATTTTGACATTGCAGATATGGGATTTCAATCTAGGAAGATCAAGATCTTCGGTGGCAGGACGTGATGATCTTGGATTTGCAATAAACAACTGTACAGACCTTGTTGAGGATGCTTCTTTCACAACAACGGAAGTGTTAAAAGAAATGGATGCCATAAACATATGTTTTGCCACTAACCACCCATCGCAAAATGTAAGCATTTTGCACTATTTGGTGATTCCTTTTATCTTCGTGCATTTATTTCCCAGACTATGCAGTTTTTTCATTGTTATTTGATGAATCAGAATCCTGTTTGTTTCATGGGAGATTATACAATTACAAGCACAACATAATACATATATCCTTTGCTACTAACTAATAATCTAATACAAACTGTGTTTGGTCTGATATTCTTTTGTTTTTACCAATATCATCACCTTTTTTATTTGTTTACCGGCACATATAGATATTCATAAGCCTGTTATATGACATGTGCAGAAGCAGGACATGCCGATATCTAGCTGCAGATCAACAATGAAGAGTAACAACAGACAAATTACTGAACCATCATCACAGACACAAATGATGGATATCAATACAAGTAATTTAATTGAGGATAGCCAAGGAATTGAAATACCAGCAACAAACAAAGTTGATGCCCAGCAGCTTGCACAGAACAGATGTAATGCAATGTTACGTTACAAGGAAAAGAAGAAAACACGAAGGTATTGTTAATTAAATACTTAAATTTAATGCATGTGAAGCTGGTAATTTCAACCCTTAGTAAAGGTTATACTTGGTCAGTAGCATGTCAAAAGTTTTTAAGAACAGCTAAATTGTAAATAGGTTAAACGCGCCTAAAGTCACCCCTTGAAAATTGTAAAACAATGAAAATATCTTTTAACTTGGACGTATGTTGTACCTTTTCGTTTTAAAAAAGAAAAGAAAAGATACTAACACAATTATGATATGGTAACATGTTGTCACCTTATGAAAGGTACTTGGGTGGATTGTAATGTTGTTTGGCTATTTGCCTATAACCTTTTCAATACTTGGATGAATCCATCATCTTTTGTAACGATATAATTTCTGATAATATCTAACATATTAATTATTTATAGAAAAGGGTGAACAAAAAGGAAAAGATGTTGGTGGTCCGATATTGAGCTGTGCTAATCTTTTAATGTTAACAGGTACGAGAAGTGCATTCGTTACGAGTCACGAAAGGCACGAGCTGATACTAGAAAACGAGTAAAGGGCCGATTCGTGAAGACAATTGACTGAGTGAGTGAACCATTTAAGAATATATGTTATGTTCTAGTTAGTTGGATTAATAGTGGGGAGTTGAATACATGTTTGCACGTGCCTGGTATTACGTTTACATACGACTATTTGATTAAAAAAAAGGTAGCTTGCAATGTAGGCAGTGGAAAAGGTGACCTGGGATCCTCGTCCTGTCAATACCTGCCACGAAGCAAATATACCTCGTAATCTTGAAACAACCTTTGAACACAGCGACAAGGGAAGTGAAGGAAAGAAAAAGGTTATTCTGCTGGTTTTTTAAAGTTAGAAAGATGTGATATATTTGTACATAAGAATACTTGATAACCAATAGATAACTATCATTATGTATGTAATTTTACTACAGTAAGTGTTTAATAATGTAGATAATAATAATGTTTCACAATTGTTTTTCTTGATATAGTTGCTGTTTGTGACTGTGTGAGCTCTTTTTCACAATTTCACAAGGGAAATTTATGAAAATGTCATTTGACCAATGTTCTTTACGAAAATGTCACGTTCATGCCTCCGTTGACGGACTCCTCCACATGGGAGGAGTCTGTGCGTCACCTTGAAGAGTCCATGAACGAGGAGCTGACACGTGTCCTTTCAAATGTTGAAGAGTCCATCCCCGACGCATCCCATGCCTCCCCCGACGCATCCCATGCCCTCCCCGACGCATCCCATGTGGAGGAGTCCGTCCACGGACGCATGAACGTGATATTTTCGTAAAGAACGTTGGTCAAATGACATTTTCGTAAATTTCCCATTTCACAACTAGGGTGCTCTTTGTTTTTTAAGAGGTAAAATGTTTGCAGTCTACAGACTACATCCGCATACATATGTAAAAGAAGAGGTGGTTTTTAACCCTCTGCACCTTAGAATATCTTAGAAGTGGCTGGGCAAGTCTGCACCAAGAAGAGCTCGCGCAGACGTTTTTTAATGAAAGGTCCTCGAAAAAACAAGCAGTCTGCAGATGACAATGTTTGCGCGTAATCTGCGCGGCGCAAACAGAAGAGCGTGCGCAGATCTTTTTTAGAAAAACAAACACCACCTAGGAGCGTAAAGGAGCCGAGCCTGAGCTTGTTTTGGCTCGAGTTCGGCTTTTTTAAAATTAGGGAGCTCGGGCTTGGCTTGTTTAGAGCTCTATTTTTGAAGCTTAGCTTGACTCATTAGTCATTAGTAGTTTTTCAAGCTTGACCTTGACTCGTTTATTTTTATCAATAATTTAATAACTTTGTTTATATATTATATAATTATTTACATATATGTTATAAACTATAATTCTTATTATCTTAATTTTATATATAATAATTATTATTTTATAAATATGTTTGATATACTAATTAAAAATTATATTATTAAAAAACTTGTTTAGCCTTGTGAGGTGACTTGAGTTGGGTATGTGAAACTTGAAGTTCAAAATAAATTTTGACATCTATATGATTAATTAGCTCGTTTAGCCCTGCTGCGAATGCGTATGTTTTCTTAACATTTCAGCATAAATTCGTTGAAAACAGAGTTGTGTTCAAAATAAAGTACTTTTTTTTTGGTGTCATGAGCTATACGAGTGACGGTGTTGAACCGATTCCAGCTGAACAACATCATTAGTACCGTAATCGATATTACTGGAAATGACATTAATATTTGTTTTTGTTGTTTTCGATCGACTTTATGTGGAAGACATAGTTGTATTCAAAACAGAATGTCATTTTTGCATCGTATATTATAGTGAGTTTCGATTCTGACTGAACAACACTGGTACTGGTATCGTTATTATAAAAATACCAATATTTGTTTTAAGGTTTTTGATCGATGTGAAACACGTGTCGATAATCTTTGGGCATATCACGACTTTATTTTTTTGGTTCGCTCTTTCGGTTGTTATACCAAGTGCGGGTACCGTATCAATAATGTAATGAATCGAACCAATACCGACTGAATTCCTGCCTCAACACACGCGAGATATTCTACTAGTTAGTAGTTTAAATATCGTTTTATGTACGTAAGAAGTATAATAATTGTCAAACCGGTGCCAATAATTTGGTTGCTTTGATATACTGACCAACTTGCTATAAAATTAAGATTAAGATTAAGATTTTACATAATACATGATCTGCGGCCACCCAATCCATCACAGTAACCCACGTACATGCACATGCCAATTCCCATTGACATCAACAAACAGATCTCACCTTTTCATTACACCTTGTTTGCACGTGACTCACTACTTCAATCTTCTTATTCTTCTTTATCACCATCACTTGTTTCTTCATCCCTATATGTTGGTTGCATTGTGTATATGTATATCAATGTTACACATTCAATACTAACAAGTTCCAAGCTAAATGGGGTGTGCAGCTTCCATGTACAGAGTTAAGAAGCCCATGAACATCCCTCTAGTCACTATTTTTACACCTTCACTTCGTATTCCGATTGACTCCAGTTTTCAAAAACCGCTTAAAGGGCTTGTCCCTAACGGTCTCATTGATCGTCTCACCTATTCTCGAAACCAAGTTGCTCTTCTCGCCAATCAAACTGGTTTGTTTCCACTTTGTTTTTGCTTAGTTTGGTCGGGTTGTTTTGTTTTGTTTTTAGGAATATGTGATTATGAAAGTATTGCAGATGTATCAGGTGTTCCTGAATTACTACGTACATTGGAGGATTACTTGTCGTTGTTAGTTGGCCTCACTGATCAAGGTTTTGTCCGTTGATCGTTTGATCTTACATGTTTAAGTTATAAGCGGCGGGTTGATTGAATTATCTTTTTGTTGCTCGTTTGTTTATCAGAACTTGGGTTTCGAGAGCTGGTTGAATTCAAATGGAGAAGTTTAGATGATGGGCAACAAGTGAGGATCCTATTAATTTTGAAGTTTTATCTTAAGGGAAAATTATGAAAATATCCATTTTGACATTGTAAATTGTAATCCGAGTACTTTGATGAGCAGGAAATATGTGTTGCGGATTCATGGTTCGAACTACTATCTGTTGTTCATATGATGGCTATGCTGACATTAATACAGGCAAATTCAAAATTGATTCCTGATCAAACCGATACTAGTGAAACAGTTGAATCAACAGGTGTGACACCCTTTTATATTTACCACTATACATGCATTTATCTCGCATACTGATCTGTAGTCTTTGTTTGTATCACAGATAAAATCCGGTGTGCTGTTGACTTATTGGTGAAGGCAGCTGGGTACCTGCAGTTCTGTCTTCGCGAAATTCTTGTCAAACTTCCACAAGATATAAAGTAAGTTGATTTTTTTTATAAACCATAGTTTCTTGCACATTAGTGGATATAATCATGAAATTTTACCTCTTAACTTGTGATCAGGATGGAGCTGCCTCTAGATTTGCAGGAGAATGTAATCGAGGCTGCTTATATTCAAGCACTAGGGCAGGTATGTTATTTCTCATAATATTATGGAGGATAGCAGTTCATTCATTTATCCAAATACTTTTACAACTTTATTGTACTTTTGGGGGACTTATTTTATTAAATTAATGATTTTATACCATTTTATAAACATCTTAGTAACTGCAAATATTTGACGACTTTTAGGGAACAGAAATGCAGCTTGCTTCGGCTGTTGAAAGTAAAAACGCCACTTTATCTGTTAAAAGAAGACTAGCGTGCGAGCAATTAAGTTATTTCAGCCAGGTACATTGTTTATTATTACTATTATTAATATTATTTTCCACAATTAAAATCTAAATCTACTAAGCAAACAGTTATTCTTTTTTTCTCAATCAGGCTCACTGCTGCTTGTCAACATGTGACAACCTTAATGGATACGGAAAGAAACATCTGTCATTTCTTAAATGGAAATACCTCGAAGCAAAGGTTTGCATTTCTAAACTTACTGTACGCATAAAACCATTTTTGCACGTCGACAAGTTTAAATCAAGATAATGACTTTTGACACGCGTAATCAGGCTGCAGCATATTACTACCATGGTCTGATCACAGACAAAGGTACTGAACCATCTTGCCACATCAGTGCGGTGTGTTGTTTTCTTGCGGCTGAAGAAATTTTAACCGAGAGCAAGAAGGCCTGTTTAAACTTTTGCTTAACAGTTCCCATAACAAGGTTTGATTCATGGAACTTTTTTTCTTTCTTTTTGGGTATTGAGTGATTAATATTTGGATTATGGCCTAATGTTCGACTTTGATCGTATGTAGGGCTCCGGTTGCATGGGGTGCTATGAAACATTTGAATAATAAAATTCCTGAAATTGCAGCTAAAAAGTCCCAGATGTATGCATACCTTTTAGAGGAAGAAAAGTAAGCAATCATAACTAGTTCTCATAATTATTTTGTTTTCTTTTTTTTTTTATCTCTAACAAGCAAAGTAAATAACTAATAAAAGGTAGTGGAAGCGGAAGAGTCGACTCTTCCGCTTCCTCCGCCCTCTGTTTAATGGGCCATATGGGTTATACATAAAAACTTGTTTATCCAAAACATTTAAGAAGATTATTTAAGTATTATGATTTTGTATATCATATTTTACACAATAGTTGTTTATATAAATAGTTATATGACATGGCGGGACTTGATGCAGGAGTCTGGAAGTGTTGCCGGAACTCCCAGAGTTCGAGTTGTCATTAAAGGCAGAGGAGTATGAAATGGCGGATAAAGATGGAGCATGGGATAGTGAAAACTGGAAGATACCCAACCAGACACTTAAAATGCACTTAACAGATGATGAAGAAGATGATTAGTGAAGCTATGTGCAATTTGAAATGGTAGTAGTTGATTGGTTTTCCTTCCACAAAGAATATGTGTATAGAAAGATAAGAGAATGTTGTAATATTCATGTGAGTTTTATTGTAACAGACTTGAAACTAAATTATGAAATATATATATATTAATCACAAGTCATTAGTAACAACTATTCTTAATTATAACAAATTCCAGAAACGATGATGATGTTTCATGTTTCTGTAAGACAGCGGATATAGAAAACGAAACAACATTTCTCTGCTTTATGCTTGCATCAATCAAATACGACAATTGTATTTACAGGCTTATATCGAAAGAAGAAGCAAAAAAACAAAATGCAGTTGCTTCTTCAACTACATTTGAATCATCATCATCATCTAAACCAAAATAACTTCTTCAGCTTCATGTCTCACTGTTACTCGACTTCATTTTCATAACAGAGGGTGGAGGAAGCGGAAGAGTCGACGTCAGCATAGCCCGTTTATTAGGTGGAGAGATTTCTTGACTTTTTAAAACTAAAGGTGCCGAATGTCCAATCAAACCACCAACCGGTTTCGGGAAGACCGAATTGCTACTAGAAGGAGGTCTCGGAAGCTCATGAAGCTCGCTTATTTTTGGCGAAGATACCGGCGGAGGTGAAGCACTACGCGCCAAATTCGGCTGAGAAAACCGGACCTGAGAAGGCGGTTGCGGAAGCTCGGTATGAGGAATGGGCCCACTGTTGTTAGAAGCAAATTTAAACGAAAACTGCTTGCTTGGCGTTAACGGGCCAGAGAAAGATTGTCGTTTGGCTGTTTTACTACTACCGGTTCTGTTATAACTGTTATAATCATCCTTTAGTGAGAGTGAAAATCTTCCAGTAGGAGTGGGTAGCTGGGTGGAAGAATTGATAACATTACCGTCTTTTACAGTTGACTGGACTTTTGAGGTCAACACAGATGTAGTGGGTTTTGAAATTGGATTGCGGGTATCTGTAACGGGTGGAGGTAGTACATACGAGTAAAACTTCCGTGTCGGTTGGGTTTCTTTAAGCTTTTCAGACGTATTAAATGTGTCGGGGTATAGTGGGGCTGAATAGCTACTAACTCTTCTTTGCCTTGCTTTAAGCTGATCCGCTTTATGTTTATCTGAATCTTCTGAATTTGAAGCTTGAATATACGGGACGTCTACATGGTCCAGCTGAAAAACAAAATGTGTTAAATATCAAAATTACTAATTTACCCATCTAAAGATTGGAAATGAGTTGGCTATGTTCAACATGCAACAAATTATAAATAGCAACTTGTATAACAGATATTAAGATATCAAGAACTTATACTAACAAGTATACAAGTATACGTTTTATATCTATAATACCTTAAAACAAAAGGTCGGTGGCAAACATTCTACCCCCAAAGTTTGAAACCACCGGCCATTCAACCCCAAAGTTCGATAAAATCTCAAAATTAACCCTCTAACTTTGTAAATGTCACTTTGACCCCCTCAAGTTTCTAAAGTTTCGAGTTTACCCTAAAACAAATTTCTTACGTTTTTATATTTATGTACGTGTCGGTATAAATTCGAGTTCGTCTACGCTTTAACGTAATTTTTGTTTGGAAACGAGTCGGGTCAATTATATAACGTTTTATTTTTATGTACGTTTTGAGTTGGACTACATTTTGACATAAATTTTGTTTGGAAACAAATTGGGTCAAATATAATACGTTTTCATTCGATGGTAAATTTAGTTCGTAAACGAGTCAGGTCGACTGTAGTCTATACTTTATCACACCGCATATGACGCCAACACGCGTGTTTATTTATGGACGTTTTGAGTTGGTCTACGTTTAGACATAAATTTTGTTTGAAAACAAGTTGGGTCACCGGTCTTTTTCCCGCCCTGACAGAGAAGGAAGGGAAGGTAGCAGAAGCCTTACGTTAAGCAAGAAGAAATATAATACTTTTTCATTCAATGGTATATATCCGGATTACTCTACGTTTCAACGTAAATTTAGTTAGGGTTGATTGTAGTCCATAATTTATCATGTCGCGTACGGCACCGCCACAATGCGCGGCAGGTAAAAAAACTAGTTACACTTAATCACAAATGTATAAATTACCTCCATTGGATTTGGTGAGGTGCCATCATCATCATCTACTCCTTGTTTCTTCTGTTTATAATCAAAACTCAATTCTCCATCATCAGTGCTTTCGTACCCACTCATAGGGTCACCTTCGCGGGTCCCAAGCTCATCTAATCCGCTGAGTTGGCAGTCAATACGATGCTTTTCTGCAACACTTCTTATAAAAGGTTCAACTGCTTCAACAGCTTTTAGTCCCTTGCGAAAGAAGTTCAACTGCTACCAACGATTAGAAAAAAGTAACTAAATAAACTTCTTGTTCTCAGCACATACAGTAAACACACATAAACTTGTGATAGGAGAAAAGATAGAACCTGTGCGACATGATGGCGAGCAGCTTGTGTTAAAAGGCTTCGCCATTCTCCTTCCTTAAGTGATTTAACCCGAAATACACATAGTCTCGTCACTTCATCGTATTCATCTTGAGCTTCTCGCAGTTTTTGTGCAATAGAAGTTCTCGATTTTCCTTTTTCTTTGTATTGTGCCATCATATATTCATACACCTCCCTAAATATTCATAAATCGGTTGATAACTTTTTTACTTAAATGATCAGGTATACGATATAACAAAACACAATTTACCTTTTTTCATCACATTGAAGTTTCATCTCCTGCCCAAATAGCAGTGAAACAAGATAAGTATCCATAATATATATATAATTATGCAACTAAACATAAAACTTATATATATATCTATGCATAATTGCATATATATGTAAACCAAAAGACAGACCTCTACTTTCCTTAGCTCACTGAGGAGAGACTCTGCTGGGTTGGTAATTGTCACAATTACATACGAACGCTGGCAATGAGAGAAAATGAATCACTGCCTCTAACTACGTGAACTTATGCAGCTACACTAAGACGAAAAAAATGGCTTACATAAGTATCAGCGATTTTCTGAAGTTCCAATTGCATATTCCCCAAAGTTGATAGCACTTTCCCTGCATGGAATGGAATGAAATGTATTGTTCATGTTTGTACTAAAAGATTTATGGAAGCTTGAAAAGTAATTGTTGAATATGATAAAGGCGATGCTGAGATAATGCGCACATGAGTTAACAGCTGTGCATACTGCATAGCAATAAATATATTAAAAAAAAAACGAGAATAAAGTAATTCTTATTACCGCTTTCAGAATCAGCTTCCGCAGCCGTTTTCCCCAGTAAACAGTTCCCCATTTCATTTAGCGACTCCGAAAATTCTGAGAAACAATAAAATAATCGTATTTACACATCCAAAGGAGAGAAATTAGTTATTGATAGCTATTCAAGTGAGACCTAACTTCATATTATACAACATGATATACGCAATTGGATGTATCGGGAAGATAGTCATTATTGACAAGAATCATTCAATGTTGGAATTTGGATGCTGCAAGATGGATGACAATCAAAGATAAACTATGTTCATAACTCCATATTCGCCGATACTTGATAACAGTTCTATTATAGTGCAGATTATGTAAAATTGTAGTTCTGAAAGGTTAACATAAAATTCAGCATAATTCTGATAAAAGACAATGTCCAAACTTAGAGAAATGATAGTACAGATTTTTTTCTATTTAAGTTTAAGCCTTATTTACACTTAGGTCACTGGAAGCCAAATTTTCCTCTTTTATGTTTAACGACTATTACAAGGGCCAATTACATCCATTCTGGTGACGTCACTGAACTCACTTTCGGACAAATCATTATGATCTAATTAAAGAAGCAAATGCAAGTAAAATTACAAACTATTACCAAAAGCGTTCTGGATGACTTTCAAAACAAAAGCCAATCAACTAGCTATCAGTCGTCAACCTAGCTATCAGTCGTCAACCACATCGCATTTTACAACCACCACAATCACATGTTTAAGGCAATAACTTCTAATGACCTTCTATTTTACTTCATTAAACCTGATTCTAATGCAGCAAAATATAACACAAATTACGTCTATCACTTACCATATATGCTATTTGCGGTTGCAGCAGCTGCAGATAATAATCCATCATAACAGTTTCTCATATCTTGCATATCCTGAAAAAGTAAAAACAAAACAACATGAACCCTAGCATTGAATAAACCCTAGCAGCATTGCTTATCCTCACCAATGGCAGCTTACTACTCGATTTACAGCATAATTTCAAACCAGTTAACCTCAAATTACAAAAACAAATTCAACTTTCTAGCAATTCATCTTCCACAAATATTATTCAGTATCAAAAACTAAATTCATCACATTGCACGGTTACACTTGACAATCAAAGCAGAAATAAACGTACTATTAACCGTTAATCAACACCAAACCCTAACTCACTTGCAATTAACAACGGAAAACATTTGGAAACAGAAACCCTACCTTCGACGCCAGAGCAAGCTCATCAATTAGGGCAGAAGGCTGGTGATCTCTCATCTCCTTCACATCGGTTTTCTGCATCGTTAATTTGCGCCCAAGCTTCCCCAGTGATGACTTCATGATTGTATATGTAACTAAATCGAACAGTTAACCGATGAAATATGTCTGTCAAATCGTGAAGAAATTGAGATTTTTTTTTTGTGCAGATTGAGAGGTGTGTGTGTTTATTATTCGAGTGAGGGAGGGAGGGAGGGGGAAGCAAAGTTGAAGATTTGATAGGCTGATTTTGGTAAGCAAGTCTTGTTGAATAATAAATTTGTGAGTTGAACTTTGACCGTGCAGCCGATTCTCATATCAAATCTGGTTCAGTCACTGATCTAGATACATTTGATTTTGACTAACATAACATATAATATTATTACCTAAATATACAGCTTGTGTTTGATTTGTCTTCCTAATACTACCAAACCTCTAGTAGACCCGAGTAACACGACAAAAATATCTAAACCAACTCGGACCAGCCTGATTAAATCTCACTGGGTGTGGTGCGATCCTTGGTCAGTTGGTCCTAGGAATCAAGTGTAATCGGTTTTGGGCCTCGTCAATCTAAACCCGACGAAAGCCCAATGAAGACTGAGTTTTAGATTGTTTTTCGTCATTGCGGTCATCGTAGTCTCTTCGTTAAGTTTATCAAACATGAGTTTGTAAACATGAGGCTAGTACATTCTATTGTAAATATGAGGGTATACGGAGTGGTGATCGGCAAGGAGCGGCAAACACGTTTACCGTGCGGTAAACACCACCACCAACATACTTTGCCGCTTCCAAGTTTGCCAAATCGGTGTTCGGTTACCGCGTCGGTGAAGGGAGTGTGTGTGGTGGGGTGGGGTCCATTCCTATCTCAACCAATCACATCTTTTTCCTTTTTTTTAAATAGTTTACCACTTCACCAAGTGTCTAAACCATTGCTAACACTTGTCACCAAAGTTTAAACACTTTTGACCGATTGACATGGCTCACTCTGATTGGTCGATTTTTTGGTTTGCCACTCCAAAGTGTTTAACCACTCCCTACACCCTAAGGTTTGATTAATATTAACCTGAAAGATGTATAGTTTATTGAATGAGTAAAGTGCTATTTGAGTCCTTGTGGTTTGTGCAGTTTAACCATTTGAATCCAAAAACCAAAACTGTCTTGATTTGAGTCCCTGTGGTTTCTAATTTTAACCATTTGAATCCAAAAGTAAACAACATCCAAATCAGAAACATTTGGTTTTTGGATCCAAATGGTTAAAATTAGAGACCACAGAGACTCAAATGGTTAAAATTAGAAACCACATGGACTCAAATCAATACAGTTTTGGTTTTTGAATTCAAATGGTTAAACTGCATAAACCACATGGACTCAAATAGGACTTTACTCTTATTGAGTACATTCACAACATGAGTTTTAAGTTGTTTTGATTATGCATGATTGTTTTTCATGTATGAATATTGAATACATGTTTGGATACATTTTGGCCCGGTGACTTTACAAATCTGGCCCACCACTTCGGTCTAGGCCTAACCCGAAGCATAACCTGGCCCACCCAACTCGAGTAACAAAAGACTGGTTCATCCTTTAATGATTCGATCACCAAGTTTGCTTTTCTAGATTTTTTAGTCTTGGTCCTTTGGATTCGGTCCAATCCAGACCAGTTTGAACCCAACGTACACTATCTTCTTCTTCCTGTACTCACCACCATTCATTCACCACCAAGTTTGTTGGGTGATTAAGTTTTCTATATATATATGGTAATGCTCTATAAAAAACCCTTGAATTTAAGAAAACTTTGCAAGCCCAATGCATGGTCTAGATTTTGCCACGTGTCCATAGTAAATATCATATTCTTTTTGTCCTTGAGGGCATTATGGTATTTTCACATCTATCTTAGATATCTTCCCCTATTTGATTTGACAATAATTAATACCCATCACATCCAAATCTACTTTCAAAACCCAAGATCCACCATTCAAAACCTCCATTTCAAGATCCCCACTGACGGGAACGTCATTCACAACGAGTTCCCTACTGACGAGGACAATAATGATCAAGGTTTTTCATCCTTTTTTTTATGGGTTCGAGTTTTTTTTTCTTTTTTACACCCCTAATTCAACTTTACATGTTAATTTCTTAAAAGAAATCGAAGAACCAAGTTACTGTCTAAGAATCAAGATCCTGTCAATAATAAGTTGGTTTTGATTTTTAATTGTCATTTACTTTGATTTTCGTTCTTCACAATTGGTTTTATTTTTTCCAGAATTAAGAATGTTGCCAAAAGATTAATTATTTTTCAATACCATTGATTATTGTTTCAAAAAAAAGAATGACGTTTATAGGTAATAAATTTCAATACTATTGATTTTAGTTTGGTTTTCATTCTTCTGGTGTTTATAAATTTTGATTTTGATTCATGGATTACTTGTTTTGGTTTCAAACTCGTTTGATTTTGATCCATGGATTAGTTATTTTTGTGTTAAAAAAATGTGTTTGTTGGTTTGGGGATTTTGATCTGAACAGTAACTGTTTTTTTGTTGGTTTGGTTGCCTTGTTTTGTGCTTTTTGATCTAAATAGTAACTGTTTTTTGTTGGTTAGGTTGCTTTGTTTTGGGCTTTTGATCTGAATAGTAACTGTTTTTGTGCGTTATAGTACAGAAACAGACCCATAACATGTGTTAATCCCCTGTTAGAATGATATATAACGTGTGTTGATTTACAGAAACAGACCAATAAAGATATTCAATCGACAAGCTGGATGGATGTAGGCGACGCTAATGCGGGGACATGTGTTAAAAAAATATATTCAATAGGTCACATTTTTTGGGAAGGAACTCTTCGTTCATTTATAACATGTGTTAGTGGTTCATGCTGTAACAGAACTCCATGATGTAACCTGACATGTGTTCATGTATAACATGTGTTAAGCCCCTGATAGAATGATATATAACGTGTGTTAACCTTTGTTAATTTAAAAAGTATGTACAAATGACTAAAAGAACATGATTACTTCTTTGACCATGTGGATAAATGTAGACCATGTATTTTATTTCATTTGACTAGATTGACATTCGAAATCATTGTGAAATTCTATGAAGCCAAACATCAACCATTGATTATGTTTTATTAACTAGATCTATGGTTGTCATTTAATTGGTATATTTATAACATTTAAATAAACCAGTAGTTCAAAAGCAAACATCCTGAACCATGGCGCCAACATGGTACAAACAAACAAAACTTTTATTTGTAGTTTTCCAAACAGAGATTCATGTGCGTTATATTACAGAAACAGACCCATAACATGTGTTAATCCCCTGTTAGAATGATATATAACGTGTGTTGATTTACAGAAACAGACCAATAAAGATATTCAATCGACAAGCTGGATGGATGTAGGCGACGCTAATGCGGGGACATGTATTAAAAAAAAGATATTCAATAGGTCACATTTTTTGGGAAGGAACTCTTCGTTCATTTATAACATGTGTTAGTGGTTCATGCTGTAACAGAACTCCATGATGTAACCTGACATGTGTTCATGTATAACATGTGTTAAGACCCTGATAGAATGATATATAACGTGTGTTAACCTTTGTTAATGTAAAAAGTATGTACAAAGGACAAAAAGAACATGATTACTTCTTTGACCATGTGGATAAATGTAGACCATGTATTTTATTTCATTTGACTAGATTGACATTCGAAATCATTGTGAAATTCTATGAAGCCAAACATCAACCATTGATTATGTTTTATTAACTAGATCTATGGTTGTCATTTAATTGGTATATTTATAACATTTAAATAAACCAGTAGTTCAAAAGCAAACATCCTGAACCATGGCGCCAACATGGTACAAACACACAAAACTTTTATTTGTAGTTTTCCAAACAGAGATTCCTGCATTTGTTTTTTATTTTGCTGAGTGTACAACAATGACGAAATTACGTAGGGATGATTGAGTACGAATGCAAAAGCAACAACATTTGAGAATGCCACATGGTACACACAAACAAAAATATAACGTGTGTAACATACGTGTTTTCATTAACATGTGTTAAGTTCCCGATATACACGAAATATAACGTGTGTTAACATGTGCAGTGTTAGACCCTAAATCGTACATGGCAAAAGTCGCAGCGGAAACACGAACCATAAAATTTCTTTCATTATAAATACCTCAACTTATTTAAAATTTAACTTTAACATAATTCTTATTCATAAATCCGTCATCCTCTTACTTACTAATTAAACACAGCTTACGTTCACTACATTCTACATTCAACGTCCCCGTACAATCTCTCTAGTGGCTCGGTCTTCAATCCCTAATCCTTGTGATAATCGCTCCTTATCCGTACAACCTGCATTCACCACATACCTCCATAACATTAGCACACATTAAAGAAACAAAGTTCATTCGCGTACACTTCACACTTCGTCATCTTTTAAGCTTTAAGCATTTCATCTGCATATCCATTTCCTGGTGAGGCTTCAATAATGTACCTGCATTACTTTTCATTCTCGAGGTACACCATTAATAACGTTAACCCTCATCGTCTCTAAATCATGCTTACATGCATACTTACATACATATCTACATACGTACATATCTTCCCTACAACTTTACATATGTGCATACACTCATACATGCCTTTATACATACATACATACATACTCATCTATATACATCATTACATACATACATACCCTCGTACATATCTTTACACATACATACATACACATCTACATGCATACAAACCTTTCCTACATCATTACATTCATACATACCCTCGTACATATCTTTACACATACATACATACACATCTACATGCATACCTACTCGCATACATCCATCCCTCCATACATCCATACACACATTCATACACATACATGCATACATACCTTTATACTTAATTCGTTACATTTATGCTTGCGTACACGCTCATCGTACCTCATAAACATTCTAAAATGAGCTTAGAATACAATTCGGGACTCCTTGTAAGTTACAAGACTGATTACGGATGAATTCTGCGCATTCCGTTGAACTGGCATCTGACGCACGACCATGCGTCATAACCGCACGACCATGCGGCCCATACGACGTCGGGGACACTGGTCTTGCACGAGCCAGTACACTTGTTTACCCGGAATCGCACGACCGTGCTCCTGGGTCGCACGACCGTGCGACACCTCCCGTAGGCCCAACTTCCGTAGACAGTAACATAAGCCGTCGGACAAAAATGGAGGCCATAGAGGGCGTCGGCGACGGCCCATCAGGGCGTCGGCGACGACCCCTCTAAACATGGTTTTCCTGCAGATCCGTTTTAACGTCCGAACGCGCTAAAACTTGCATAACTTTCAACCCGTATACCCGTTTAACCTCCCGTTTCTTCCCACATACTTGTAAATTCACAATTTATCATATGAACTTAAAATCCCACATCCAGATTAATGAAATTCTTATCTTACGCCCTATCGGCTTATTATCATTTTCTAAATATTTGACCCGTTATGGGTATTTTGCGCATTAAACGGTTTATGACAACAAAACCATACTTCCCATTTCCATACTTGTCCAAAACATTAAACTAATCGTATAACTTGTTCTTAAACCACTTATTAAGATCATTTGCCCAAAATACCCATCAAGGGCATTTTGGTCAACTTTAATCCCATCCTTTACGACGAAAGACTACGACACATCATTGACTTCAACCATCATGCTTAGTTAATTAAAACGCCTTATAACTTAATCGAACATAAAAAGTGATTGCAGAAATCACTTACCATATGCGTCCGTGCTCGTATCCGATTCCTTGCCTCTTCTTGACTCGTTAACATCTCATGCTTGAGCCCGTCTCGATGTGATTCCTATACTTTCATTTCATCAAAATCACGCTCTTATTAACATACTCATTTGTACATGCTAACAACCATATCAATCGCGTATTTCACACTTAACTTTCATTAGTCATTCTTAACAAACATAACTCATATAATCATATCCATGTATGCTTAATTTCATGTAACTCATGATATCATTACATTTAACGCGGGTTGTTATAACATGTATCATACAACTTCTTATAATCCTACCTTTACGACAACGAGTCAAATTATGTTTCTCACATTTAATTGACTTTCAAAAGTCAACTATTGACCATATTGAACTATCGATCTATCATCATATACTAGTAACATCATAGCCGACCATACGGACGACACTATATACATTTTATCATACATTTGGTGTGCGTACCACCTTTTAAACATAACGTACAACAATTTCATCATTTCTTAACCAATTTCTTTAAACATTCACACACATGTATGATTCCAAACATTATTAACATAAGTAAATCATCAATTTACATTACATCATCTAAAACCCACTTCATAACTACTTGTTCATCACTTACAAGTGATCTAATCTTAAGTTCTTCATAATTCCATCATACTTTTGATATGTGTACTACCTTGTAAGCATAGTGTACAACTAGTTCATACATATCCTTCTAATCTCATACATAATTCATCGATTTCTTCCTTCTAATCAACATGAATCATACATGCATAAACATCAAACATACTAGTATCACATTTCTTTCAATTCTTCTAACAAGAATCCATCATACAACTCAAAATACATCAACATTCAACAAGAATTAGACATGGATGATGATTCAAATCATCATTCTCACCATAACTAATGGGTTTCACCCTTAAACATCAAATTAACCTAATTCATGCATAATCTATGTTCTAGATGATGATTTTAACACACACTCATTCTCAATTTCGAACAAATTCGCAATTTATATCATAACCCACTTCGTGAAAGATCACCAATCTAACTTTTAAGACATACCTTACGATCCCCTTGTGAAGGTGATCATTAATCCGTGTTTGGTTATGAATTTGAGCTTCGTTTAGCCTTCCAATTTGAGGAAATAGATGAAAGTTAGGGTTCTTGGCTCCAAGGGAGCTTCCTGCTCTTTCACGAACGCACTATGTGTGTTTGTGTGTGTGTTTTGTTATTTAGTAAACTAACTTTCCCCCTTGTTCATCTTTGGTCCCTCAAGTTTGTTCCCTTGTTTGCTTTGCTAAACATTTTATTACATCCCATCTTTTAGTAGTTTTAACCATACATCTAAGTAGGTTAATTAGCCTAGTTGTTTATTTCTTGAGGTACCATATCATAGCATTTTAACGAATATGAATATTCGGGTTTTGGGGTGTTACAAGTCTACCCCCCTTAAATAAGGTTTTGTCCCCGAAACCTTTCTCATTTCCTCTACACACACACACATTTATGTTTGACTTAACACCCTCATCACATTCACAAGTGATCGTCCTAACTCATTTCATAATCATTCATGCAATTGGCTTCTTCTTCTTAACAAGGCTGTACTTTCCATGGCATACTTTCATATAACATTCTTATTTCCTTTGACCCGTTAATAACAGGTTAATATACATACTTATTCAAACTTATAATAATGCTTACCTTCATATGATCATTTTATAACAGATTAAATACCTTCATCTCATCCTTTAAGATTTCATTCTATAGACGCATTGCATAACATTTAACCCTTGTTTTGTTATCACAACAAAACTACCTTTTTATAGTCACACCTACGTGCTTACCTTCATAGTTAACATCGTTCTACATTTCTTTAGTTATTTGTACCATACATATCCCTTCGTTACTTACGCATTCGGATAATTTTCATTCCCATCATTCTTTTGTTCATTTGCTTTACATTTACTTATGTGACTTATTTGACGCACACATGGTCAAGCTATCGACTTCTTCTTATATAGACTAGTTCCGTCTTTTATATCTTAAATCTGTTTCGCGGATTCGAACACATCATTCATACCTTTCGTACCTCCTATGTTTTGAATCCATCTAACGGTTTCAGACATTTCATTTATACTTTAACTTCTTTCATGTTTCGAATCCGTCTCGCGGATTCTAGCATAGCATTTCATGTTTCGAATCCGTCTCGCGGTGTTTCGAATCCGTCTCGCGGATTCTAGCATAGCATTTCATGTTTCGAATCCGTCTCGCGGATTCTAGCATAGCATTTCATGTTTCGAATCCGTCTCGCGGATTCTAGCATAGCATTTCATGTTTCGAATCCGTCTCGCGGGTTCTAACATAGCATTTCATGTTTCGAATCCGTCTCGCGGATTCTAGCATAGCATTTCATGTTTCGAATCCGTCTCGCGAATTCTAGCATAGCATTTCATGTTTCGAATCCGTCTCGCGGGTTCTAACATAGCATTTCATATTTCGAATCCGTCTCGCGGATTCTGTAACAACTGTGCTTGTAATCACTATGAACAGTTCTGTTATCAATAAAACAATGTTATTTGATCTCAATGTTTGTTTTGTTATGTTTTACATTTTTCATGTTTTGACTTTTGTTCAATTCCAAACTCTACATCACTTTCTGGAGAGTTATACGCAAACTAGTGCGTAAACGTACTCAGTTTAATGCGAGAAATACTCTGGAACATCAACATATACTCAACATACCTTAAATAACCTTTACATAACTTAGAAATAAGTTTTGAAGGCTTTGGTATGGCAAAAATAAGTTAATTCGCTTACAGGGACTAAATATGACAAACTGCGAAAGTATGTCAATTTGAACTGTAACGAACATTCCGGAACATAACCATAAGTTAAACACACCTTAAATATCCTTTACATAGCTTAGAAATAGGCTTTGAGGGATTCGGTGTGCTAAAATAAACTTTTGGGTCATTCAGGGACTAAAAGTGTCAAAAAGTGCACAAGTTTGCATTTTCGCGCATAACTTACGTTCTGAATACATCCGGACATCCAAAAATTTATGTAAGCATGACTATATTATATTTTAGTGTTCGCCATAAGAAAAATCCATTCGTCGCGTCATTTGGATCGTTTTTCGCGCTTGTGCGCATTCCATCGTAATTAAGCGAACATCGCGATCGTACGGCCAAACGAACCGACATCCGAGATATTTTTGAACATGTTTTAAGTTCCCTATACTTTAACTTCATTTTAGAGCTTTGAAATGGGGTTAACGGGCCTTAAACGTGTCAAAAATGACCTAAATACAGTTCAGGGACCAAAAGTGTAAATCTGCCAAAGTACACCCATACGATGCGTATGGTGTTTATACCCTACGATGCGTATGGGGTGTTCTGACCAGATTCAAAGTTTTTAACAGCCTGTTTTCAGCAGATTTAACCACCACCACATGTTCTAAGTTGCTTAATCACTAAGATAAGGAGCATATGTGGCTCCATAACTTTCCGACAAGTGTTCGGGCGAGATCATTTCCCCTTTTCCAAGAAACGATCTCAACGGTGGACCGAAAACTATAAATACCCCATCACCCCTTTGCAAAAATTACTAGAAATTTGATTTGAGAAACTCTAAGTTGAAACATTAGTTTCATACCTGAGATTTTCGAATCGAGTTTAGCATTCGGGGACCCTTCGTAAGTATTCTTTCGTTCTTTTCCTTATTTTTACTGCTTTTCGAGTCAGAAAGTCAAACTTTGTTTGACTTTCAGCGTTGACCAGTAATGGTCAATGCGAAGTTCGGTTGAACTTCGCAACGTGATTGTAATCACGATGGTCATAGTCCCTTGGGACTATGCCTACTGATTACCACGTTGTCTAGAGTCGTAGGGTAGGCGATCTAATAAATCGCCTATACCTTCGAACTCGACCCATTTGGTCGATCATTAGGATCCGACCAAACACAGTAGGTGACCATAGTAGGTAGGGAATAACCTTCCGAGGTTATACCCTATGGTCACATCGTTTAAGTAGTTGTATGATAGGTAGTTTATATGCCTTAGGTAAATTACCAGAATACCCTTTTCATACATAATTGGTAATTTAGCATATGTAACCTAAACTTTTGTCATGTAACTGATTATGTAACATGTTTAGGCATATAACACTTATCATAGGACTAGTTAGGCGGTCCGAACGCGTTTCACGCGCACGACGCGTTAAAGTAGCATAAGCTACCTAAACGGATCGTAATGGGTCGATAAGACTTAGGTTAAGTTTCATTTAGCATGTAGGCTTTGTTAAACCATATCATATGAGTTCCTACACTCATTTGGTTTACAAACCCTAATGCTACCCAGTCTTCCGATATAGGTCCGGTTTATTAACATAGTTACCTATATTAGGTGCCGTTTGATTCCGAGATCTTTAGCATTACTGGGTGGTTATCTTTAGACATCTGAGCAATCACAAGTGAGTACATAGACCCCTCTTTTACTGTTTTCCAAACTGTTTTGGGGTGGAACACATGTGCCTACTTGTTACTTTCATGCTTTCCTGTTTTCACATCATATACCTGCTATGTTCGTTAGTACACTATAGTACATGATTTCATTACATTTCATACTAGGTGTGCCCATTGTGTGCATTACTTAGTACATCGTTTTACATGACATTTCATGCTAGGTGTGCCCATTGTGTGCATTACTTAGTACATCGTTTTACATGACATTTCACGCTATGTATGTTTATTTGATTACATACTTAGTGCATTGTTTTCACATGCCTACATTTTGGTATGACATTTGGTTTGTTTACATGGGACAATACATTCATTAACAATGATCACGCCGTTCGTTAGTAGGTAGTGGTACCATAGGAATTGACAACTCCCGTTCCGGACATCCCAGGGAAAGGGGACAGAAAGGAATGACCGAATTCGATGATATTTAGACAGATAAACCTTTAATTTGTTTAAGGGTTTATCACCACAGTCACAAGGCTTGGATGTATGCATTTTCACAATACCACATAAATGTTCATTATCAGTATTAGCATGCATTTTCCACAAGACATAATATTGATTTAAACCATGTTTACTTCAATACTTTGTTTTTGTGCATATGGTTTAGTTGAGACATTTCACTTGCCATACATGACATTTTGACATAGACATTTTACACAAAGACATTTGACAAAGACATTTGACATGGATATTTGACATAGACATTTTGACATGATTTACATTTGACACATAACATGATTGACATTTGTTTTACACTACATGATTTACATCTTGACATAAACACATTGACATATTATTCAATACATTTGACAATTGGTTTAGACATAGACATCTTACATTGGTTGGTTTGGTTTGATTAAGTGATTAAGTAACGATGCGTGTGTAATATGATACAAGCATGGTGGATACGCCGCTGGTACTTCCTATATATAAGTGGTTGTATGGTATTACATGTCGTAGCGTTATTTGAATCATTTCAATTGGATACATATGACATTTTATACAAATAACATACTTTTCACAAGACATTGTTAACAAACATCTTACTTCATACAAACTCATTTTACATGGTTAATCATTTAACCTTACATTTACTTATACATATCATCTGATCTTATCGTTTTTCAAATGATTTATAAGACAAAGCAAATTACAAGGTTCATGACTAAACATTTTCTCAAATACAAGTCATGAATCCTATTTTCACAAACCTATGTATCTCACAGGCATTTTTATGCTGACGTACCTATTTTCACATGTGTTTTCAGGTGCTTTTCCATAGAATGTTGATCAAGATACTAGGGCGGACCTGTGCCTTAGAGACTTTAAAAGAAGATAGACTATGTTTAATTATGTTATAAACTCTGTATTTCTGTTTAAAACAATGAAACTCTTGTGTTGATAAATAAAAATACAACTTTGTATGCCATGGTTATGAAACAATTAATTCTGTTACAACACTCCCCGACGTTTTCCGCCACGTTTTGTATGTTACACGTGGTCGGGGTGTGACAGAAGAGTTGGTATCAGAGCCAATGGTTATAGGGAATTAGGTTATTAGAAATGCTTTGACCTAGACTATAAATTTTCTAGGAACCTAACACGAGTTATCTTGTGTTTAGATCTTAAAACATGTACATCACCTATCCTTAGGTGATTATCAAAACAAGAACCAAATTTTCCGAAACGATTTTTGAAAAACAATCATTTGTTTTTGAATAATTTTTTACAAGGTTTTGAACCCTCAATTGTAAGGTTTTGAACCCTCTGTTATATGGTTTTTGATGTGTGTAAAATGCAACATATAAATTACATCAAATGAGGCATAAAACTAACCCTTTTTAGTACTAATATTGGAAAAAGAGTGTTTTTGTCTTCCTTTTGTATTTTCAGGATTAAATGAGCTCAAAAACGCAAAAGAAGCAAAAAGACAGCTAAATCCAACATAAATACAAGAAAAGGAACATTAGTGGATTGCCCGAACCCTCAACGGCACCTTCCAAAGCAAAATAGAGAAAACAGAAGGCTGAACACGCCCCGTGCTCAGCCAGCACGGGGTCGTGCCCAAGAAGCAGCAGAAAAGACAAACCTATAGAAGCTTCTATTGCCCACCACGGGCCGTGCTCAGCGGACACGGGGGGCGTGCCGAAAGTACTGCAGGCGCATTAATTGTAATTGCGAATTACAATTAATGAAGAGAGAGAGTGTCAGACAGGCACGGGGCCGTGCCCAGTGGACACGGGGCCGTGCCCAGGCCTCTGTTCAGCCTATAAATAGGAGTGCTTGGTTTCATTGCAACTCATCCCTTGGCACACCACCTCTCTCACACTTCATCCACCACCCACCACCATCACAACACCATCATCCATTGTCCATCATAGAGTGTGTGAGTCGTCTCGGGATCCAAGATTGATCGTAAGAGTTCTTGACAATCAAGGCCATGTTTGCCTAAGTCTCTTACATCACTTGGTGAAGACAAAGTGTCTAGTATAATACTTTTTATTTCTAATCTTTTGCACTTTTTATTTGGTTTTGTATTAATGACTTTAATAACTAGTTACTTATGTTGAAGGTGATCTTTCCTTATCGTTTGTCCGTGGTGTCTTGGCGTTATTTTACTGTCTATATAAAATAAAGGATTTTCACCATTCATATCTCCACGGTCTATATGGAGGTATGTTGGCTACCTGGTAGGGGGTTAAGGGAACGGTTTGGTAAAGGTCTTGCCATTGTTCAGCGTTTAGAGGTCCTGCAATGGACCTGGGTCAAATTTAGTAGGACCTCCTTCAATACTTCACGGTATTGGATGGCGGGGGTCCAAACTCTTTGATCCCCTCATAAGTTAACTACTATTAATACTATAACCCGGCTATTTAGGACTGTATCCCTGCTGACTCAGACTACTTAGTCGAGGGTAACGTCACCGCCAAAAGCGGGGCCTACCACAATACTGCATTAATAACTTAATTCATTATCTTCCAATAATCCACCCCTTTAGGATTGTATCCCTGCTGACTCAAACTACTGGGGTGAGGGTAACGTCACCTTCAAAAGAGGGGCCTACTACAATAACTAAGATAATCTCTTAATTATGTGCAAAAGTGCGGAAATAATCAAAGGTTATACTAGATACGAGTCGGAACCAAGTGATTCATCTTGTCTATCTGTTTTTATTTTATTTTTATTTTCAGCATTTTAGTTAGTTTTTATTTTTCTTAGTTTAAAACATTTTTCCAAACTTTTATTTTGGTTAGACGTTGAGGATAAACCGGTACTAAAAGCTCTTGTGTCCTTGGACGACCTCGGTATCTTACCAACGCTATACTACACTCAACGATGGGTGCACTTGCCCATATGTGTGTTTAGTGTTAGTGAAATATCGTGTTTTATAAATTTAAAACTTGGCTAAAATAAGTGTTAAAAAGGGCTTAAAATATACACCTAAAATATATAACACTTCGCACGCATCAGTTTTGAACCCTTTTCAGTATTGGTTTTTGGCCTTGTGCCTTCAAATTTTCAAAATCCCGTCAAACGTTTTGGGTTTTAAATAATGTGAACATGTCCAAACTGGAAGGGTGAATGCCTGTATTCTGGGTTTTCTGTCTAGGCAAGCACTTCGTATACATCTCAACCAGACGCGAGACCAGTTGTGCTTACCTGGGAATTCTTGGAGTGAGTGTTCACTTATAGGCGAGCATGTCTTCGCTAATACATTATTTTTGACCCATTTACTTTGATTAGTCACTGTGTGTCGTTTGTTTGCTTTGTGATACGAACGAATGACCACCATCTTTACTCTTGTTGATTTTGTTTCATCTCATTCTCTTCATCCAATCATCTCACTCGTTTCTTTTCATGTTTTCCTCTTTTAGAATGCCTCCTCGACGCGAGAATCAGATAGCTACTGCCGAGCTGGCAGAAATTATTGCGCAGCAGATGGCTGCTCAGTTTCCAAATCTCTTTGCTCAATGGAACCAGGCCAACAACAACAACAATGTTCCGTGCAAATACAAGGATTTTAATCAGGCTAAACCACTCAAGTTTAGTGGTTCTGAGGGAACGACTGGGCTTCTTCAGTGGTTCGAGAGCATAGAGAATACTTTTCGCCATGTGCAGTGTCCGGATAATCGCAAGGTCGAGTTCTCCTCGAGCGTATTTCAAAAGCGGGCTTTGACATGGTGGAACGGGGTTATGAGAGACCGGGGTGCAGAAGTTGCTCTCGCACAGACATGGGCTGAACTTAGAGCCCTTATGATGAGGGAATTCTGTCCTCGCCATGAGCAGCGAGCGTTGGAGAAAGAGTTTGATGTTTTGAAGCAAGACAGTGGTGAGCACAGGGCTTATACTGATCGGTTTGAAGAATTGAGTCTGCTTTGCCCAACAATGGTCACCCCACTCGACAAGGCTATCGAGAGATACATCGATGGCCTACCTGACTCGGTACAAGACATTCTTACTGGTAGTAACCCTGCCACACTTCGTCAGGCGATCGAGTTATCTGCGACATTGACTGAGTCGCAGATCCGGAAGAACAAGTTACACAGGAAGGGTGACAAGGGCAAGAAGCAGTCGGCTGACAAGGAAGATAGCAAGAAAGGTCAAAACTTGAATGGAAAGAACTCTGGTTCTTCGAAGAGGTCAAGGAAGCGTAAGGCTTCCCAAAATTTTGCTATCACTGCCCAAGCTAATCAGGCAGCTCCCAACCAACCCGCACAGCTTCCAGCAAAGAAACCCTATACAGGGAATGCACCTTTGTGCAATAGATGCAACAGTCACCACCAGCCGCAACTTCCATGCCGTTTCTGTACTAACTGTGGGAAGTCAGGCCATCTTGCCAATTTTTGTCGGTCTGCTCAGAATCCAGCGGTTCAGAACCCGGCTCAACAAGTTGCTCAGCAACAGGGTCAAGCTGCAAGACCACAATACCCACCAGGTGCTTGTTACAATTGTGGGGATCTGACCCACTATAGGAATCGGTGCCCAAGACTGGCGAACCAGAACCAGAACCAGAATCAGGCTCCGGCTCGAGGCCGAGTTTTTAACATGAATGCCCAAGAGGCACAGGCTGACGATAATGTGGTGAACGGTACGTTCTTTATTAATAATCAGCCTGCATCTGTTCTTTTCGATTCTGGTGTCGATAAGAGTTTCGTGTCATTATCTTTTGAGCAAATGCTTCGCGTGTCTAGAACGAAACTAGGCAAATCTTTGACAGTAGAAGTTGCTAATGGTGAACCCATTATTCTTGATTCTGTTCTTCACAACTGTCAGTTGAATCTTAACGACCATCTTTTTCCTATTGACCTCGCGCCTATGCAACTTGGAAGCTTCGACGTTATTGTGGGAATGGATTGGTTATCCAAGCATCACGCAGAGATAGTTTGTTCTAAGAAGATTGTTCGTGTGCCGCTTTCGACAGGCGAGATCCTGCAGGTTCAAGGTGAGAAGCCTATCGGTGGTCTCAAACTCATGTCTTGTTTTAAAGCTCGGAAGTATCTGCAGAAGAACTATGTGGCTTTCTTAGCACATGTTACAGAAGATAAAGGCAAGGGTAAGTCTATTTCAGATATTCCTGTCGTTCGGGATTATTCTGAAGTATTCCCTGAAGACTTACCTGGTCTACCTCCAGCACGCCAAGTCGAGTTCCGCATTGATCTCGTACCTGGTGCAAATCCCATTGCCAGAGCTCCATATCGTCTTGCACCGTCTGAGATGCAAGAGTTGTCTAAACAGCTTCAGGAGCTCTCTGACAAAGGTTTTATCCGTCCTAGCTTTTCACCTTGGGGTGCTCCAGTTCTTTTTGTCAAGAAGAAGGATGGATCCTTTAGGATGTGTATCGATTATCGTGAGCTTAACAAGCTTACCATCAAGAATCGATATCCCCTACCTCGCATCGACGACCTCTTTGATCAGTTACAAGGCGCTTCTTATTTTTCGAAGATTGATCTGCGATCTGGATATCATCAACTTCGGGTGCAAGAAGAAGACATTCCGAAGACAGCATTCCGTACTCGTTATGGACATTACGAGTTCACAGTCATGCCATTCGGTTTGACTAATGCTCCTGCTGTTTTCATGGACTTAATGAATAGGGTCTGTAAACCTTATTTGGATCAGTTCGTCATTGTTTTTATCGATGACATCTTGATTTACTCTAAGACGCGAGCTGATCACGAGCAGCATCTTCGTCTTACTCTGGAACTCCTGAAGAAAGAGCAACTTTTCGCCAAATTCTCCAAATGCGAATTTTGGCTTAAAGAAGTTCAATTTTTGGGACACATTATCAACGAACGAGGTGTTTATGTAGATCCCTCCAAGATCAGTGCGATTAAGGATTGGGATACGCCTACTACTCCTACTGAAGTTCGTTCATTTCTTGGTCTAGCGGGTTATTATCGCCGCTTCATTGAAAACTTCTCTAAGATTGCAGTTCCTCTAACTGCTCTAACTCAGAAGAAAATGCCCTTTTTCTGGGGATTCAAACAAGAGGAAGCTTTTCAACACTTGAAGCAGAAGCTTTGCGATGCGCCTGTACTATCATTGCCTGAGGGTGATGATGATTTTGTCGTGTATTGTGATGCATCTAAATTGGGTCTTGGCTGTGTTCTTATGCAAAGAAACAAAGTCATAGCCTATGCATCGAGGCAGTTGAAGATACATGAGAAGAACTACACCACTCATGATCTTGAGTTGGGTGCAGTTGTCTTTGCTCTCAAGATCTGGAGACACTATTTGTACGGTACAAAATGTGTGGTTTTCACTGACCACAAAAGTCTTCAGCATATCTTCAACCAGAAAGAACTCAACATGAGACAGCGACGTTGGGTTGAGCTTTTAAACGACTACGACTGCGAAATTCGCTACCATCCTGGTAAGGAGAATGTCGTAGCTGATGCATTGAGTCGCAAGGAACGTACTAAGCTTCATTGTGTACGTGTTCAATCTGTTATTCAAGCTCGATCTGATATTCAAGCCCGCATTTCTCAAGCTCAACAATCTTGTGTTTCACAGGGTTTGATGGATAAGGAATTTCCCTATCACATATCACCTGCTCTTGAACTGAAGGACAATGGATCATATTACTTCATGGACCGTTTGTGGGTCCCAAGCCAGGATGATCTTCGTACCTTGCTTATGGATGAAGCCCATAAGTCTCGTTATTCTATTCATCCGGGCTCAGATAAGATGTATAAGGATCTTCGTATTCACTATTGGTGGCCTGGTATGAAGAAAGACATTGCCTTATACGTATCAAAATGCCTTACTTGTCTTAAGGTTAAGGCTGAACATCAGCGTCCTTCTGGTTTATTGGAGCAACCAGAGATCCCAGTTTGGAAATGGGAAAACATTACTATGGATCTTGTTACCAAACTTCCACGCACCAAGAAAGGTCATGATGCCATCTGGGTAGTCGTTGATCGTCTCACAAAGTCAGCACATTTCTTGCCAATCCGCGAGGATTTTCCTACTGACAGACTTGCTCAAATCTATGTAGATGAAATTGTAGCTCGACATGGTGTTCCTTTGAACATCATTTCTGACAGAGATGCTCGTTTCACTTCTCACTTTTGGAGAACCATGCAATCTGCTATGGGGACCCAACTTAATCTGAGCACAGCTTATCATCCGCAAACGGATGGTCAATCTGAGAGAACAATCCAGACTCTGGAGGATATGCTAAGAGCTTGTGTGATCAATTTTGGTGGTAGCTGGGATTCACATCTTAAATTGATTGAATTCTCCTACAACAACAGTTATCACACTAGCATCAAAATGGCTCCTTTCGAAGCTCTCTATGGTCGAAAATGTCGTTCACCAGTCTGCTGGAATGAGATTGGCGAGGCTCAACTTACTGGACCTGCCCTCATTTTAGAGACAACTGACAAGGTCAAGAAAGTTCGTGATAACCTTCAGGCAGCTAGAAGCCGTCAGAAGATTTACGCGGACCCAAAACGCAAAGCCTTGGAATTTCAAGTCGGTGATCGAGTATTACTTAAGGTCTCACCTTGGAAAGGTGTGATCAGATTTGGAAAGAAAGGAAAACTTGCACCTAGATACGTTGGACCATTCAAGATCGTCGAAAGAATCGGAAAGGTAGCCTACAGACTTGAGTTACCTCCTGAACTGGGAAATGTTCATCCAACTTTTCACATATCAAATCTCAAGAAGTGTACAGCTAATGAGAACTACTCCATACCGCTTGACGAAATTCGTGTTGGCAAAACACTGAAATTTGTTGAGAAACCAGTGGAAATCATGGAACGTGAAGTCAAGTGGCTTAAACGCAAGCGCATTCCTTTGGTCAAAGTTCGCTGGGAAGCTAAACGTGGACCTGAGTTTACTTGGGAACGCGAAGATCAAATGAAGGCGAAATATCCACATCTTTTTCCACGAGTTTCCTCTAAATAAATTTCGGGACGAAATTTCCACAAGTAGGGGAGACTGTAACAACTGTGCTTGTAATCACTATGAACAGTTCTGTTATCAATAAAACAATGTTATTTGATCTCAATGTTTGTTTTGTTATGTTTTACATTTTTCATGTTTTGACTTTTGTTCAATTCCAAACTCTACATCACTTTCTGGAGAGTTATACGCAAACTAGTGCGTAAACGTACTCAGTTTAATGCGAGAAATACTCTGGAACATCAACATATACTCAACATACCTTAAATAACCTTTACATAACTTAGAAATAAGTTTTGAAGGCTTTGGTATGGCAAAAATAAGTTAATTCGCTTACAGGGACTAAATATGACAAACTGCGAAAGTATGTCAATTTGAACTGTAACGAACATTCCGGAACATAACCATAAGTTAAACACACCTTAAATATCCTTTACATAGCTTAGAAATAGGCTTTGAGGGATTCGGTGTGCTAAAATAAACTTTTGGGTCATTCAGGGACTAAAAGTGTCAAAAAGTGCACAAGTTTGCATTTTCGCGCATAACTTACGTTCTGAATACATCCGGACATCCAAAAATTTATGTAAGCATGACTATATTATATTTTAGTGTTCGCCATAAGAAAAATCCATTCGTCGCGTCATTTGGATCGTTTTTCGCGCTTGTGCGCATTCCATCGTAATTAAGCGAACATCGCGATCGTACGGCCAAACGAACCGACATCCGAGATATTTTTGAACATGTTTTAAGTTCCCTATACTTTAACTTCATTTTAGAGCTTTGAAATGGGGTTAACGGGCCTTAAACGTGTCAAAAATGACCTAAATACAGTTCAGGGACCAAAAGTGTAAATCTGCCAAAGTACACCCATACGATGCGTATGGTGTTTATACCCTACGATGCGTATGGGGTGTTCTGACCAGATTCAAAGTTTTTAACAGCCTGTTTTCAGCAGATTTAACCACCACCACATGTTCTAAGTTGCTTAATCACTAAGATAAGGAGCATATGTGGCTCCATAACTTTCCGACAAGTGTTCGGGCGAGATCATTTCCCCTTTTCCAAGAAACGATCTCAACGGTGGACCGAAAACTATAAATACCCCATCACCCCTTTGCAAAAATTACTAGAAATTTGATTTGAGAAACTCTAAGTTGAAACATTAGTTTCATACCTGAGATTTTCGAATCGAGTTTAGCATTCGGGGACCCTTCGTAAGTATTCTTTCGTTCTTTTCCTTATTTTTACTGCTTTTCGAGTCAGAAAGTCAAACTTTGTTTGACTTTCAGTGTTGACCAGTAATGGTCAATGCGAAGTTCGGTTGAACTTCGCAACGTGATTGTAATCACGATGGTCATAGTCCCTTGGGACTATGCCTACTGATTACCACGTTGTCTAGAGTCGTAGGGTAGGCGATCTAATAAATCGCCTATACCTTCGAACTCGACCCATTTGGTCGATCATTAGGATCCGACCAAACACAGTAGGTGACCATAGTAGGTAGGGAATAACCTTCCGAGGTTATACCCTATGGTCACATCGTTTAAGTAGTTGTATGATAGGTAGTTTATATGCCTTAGGTAAATTACCAGAATACCCTTTTCATACATAATTGGTAATTTAGCATATGTAACCTAAACTTTTGTCATGTAACTGATTATGTAACATGTTTAGGCATATAACACTTATCATAGGACTAGTTAGGCGGTCCGAACGCGTTTCACGCGCACGACGCGTTAAAGTAGCATAAGCTACCTAAACGGATCGTAATGGGTCGATAAGACTTAGGTTAAGTTTCATTTAGCATGTAGGCTTTGTTAAACCATATCATATGAGTTCCTACACTCATTTGGTTTACAAACCCTAATGCTACCCAGTCTTCCGATATAGGTCCGGTTTATTAACATAGTTACCTATATTAGGTGCCGTTTGATTCCGAGATCTTTAGCATTACTGGGTGGTTATCTTTAGACATCTGAGCAATCACAAGTGAGTACATAGACCCCTCTTTTACTGTTTTCCAAACTGTTTTGGGGTGGAACACATGTGCCTACTTGTTACTTTCATGCTTTCCTGTTTTCACATCATATACCTGCTATGTTCGTTAGTACACTATAGTACATGATTTCATTACATTTCATACTAGGTGTGCCCATTGTGTGCATTACTTAGTACATCGTTTTACATGACATTTCATGCTAGGTGTGCCCATTGTGTGCATTACTTAGTACATCGTTTTACATGACATTTCACGCTATGTATGTTTATTTGATTACATACTTAGTGCATTGTTTTCACATGCCTACATTTTGGTATGACATTTGGTTTGTTTACATGGGACAATACATTCATTAACAATGATCACGCCGTTCGTTAGTAGGTAGTGGTACCATAGGAATTGACAACTCCCGTTCCGGACATCCCAGGGAAAGGGGACAGAAAGGAATGACCGAATTCGATGATATTTAGACAGATAAACCTTTAATTTGTTTAAGGGTTTATCACCACAGTCACAAGGCTTGGATGTATGCATTTTCACAATACCACATAAATGTTCATTATCAGTATTAGCATGCATTTTCCACAAGACATAATATTGATTTAAACCATGTTTACTTCAATACTTTGTTTTTGTGCATATGGTTTAGTTGAGACATTTCACTTGCCATACATGACATTTTGACATAGACATTTTACACAAAGACATTTGACAAAGACATTTGACATGGATATTTGACATAGACATTTTGACATGATTTACATTTGACACATAACATGATTGACATTTGTTTTACACTACATGATTTACATCTTGACATAAACACATTGACATATTATTCAATACATTTGACAATTGGTTTAGACATAGACATCTTACATTGGTTGGTTTGGTTTGATTAAGTGATTAAGTAACGATGCGTGTGTAATATGATACAAGCATGGTGGATACGCCGCTGGTACTTCCTATATATAAGTGGTTGTATGGTATTACATGTCGTAGCGTTATTTGAATCATTTCAATTGGATACATATGACATTTTATACAAATAACATACTTTTCACAAGACATTGTTAACAAACATCTTACTTCATACAAACTCATTTTACATGGTTAATCATTTAACCTTACATTTACTTATACATATCATCTGATCTTATCGTTTTTCAAATGATTTATAAGACAAAGCAAATTACAAGGTTCATGACTAAACATTTTCTCAAATACAAGTCATGAATCCTATTTTCACAAACCTATGTATCTCACAGGCATTTTTATGCTGACGTACCTATTTTCACATGTGTTTTCAGGTGCTTTTCCATAGAATGTTGATCATGATACTAGGGCGGACCTGTGCCTTAGAGACTTTAAAAGAAGATAGACTATGTTTAATTATGTTATAAACTCTGTATTTCTGTTTAAAACAATGAAACTCTTGTGTTGATAAATAAAAATACAACTTTGTATGCCATGGTTATGAAACAATTAATTCTGTTACAACACTCCCCGACGTTTTCCGCCACGTTTTGTATGTTACACGTGGTCGGGGTGTGACAGATTCTAGCATAGCATTTCATGTTTCGAATCCGTCTCGCGGGTTCTAGCATAGCATTTCATATTTCGAATCCGTCTCGCGGGTTCTAGCATAGCATTTCATATTTCGAATCCGTCTCGCGGGTTCTAGCATAGCATTTCATGGTACAAACACACAAAACTTTTATTTGTAGTTTTCCAAACAGAGATTCCTGCATTTGTTTTTTATTTTGCTGAGTGTACAACAATGACGAAATTACGTAGGGATGATTGAGTACGAATGCAAAAGCAACAACATTTGAGAATGCCACATGGTACACACAAACAAAAATATAACGTGTGTAACATACGTGTTTTCATTAACATGTGTTAAGTTCCCGATATACACGAAATATAACGTGTGTTAACATGTGCAGTGTTAGACCCTAAATCGTACATGGCAAAAGTCGCAGCGGAAACACGAACCATAAAATTTCTTTCATTATAAATACCTCAACTTATTTAAAATTTAACTTTAACATAATTCTTATTCATAAATCCGTCATCCTCTTACTTACTAATTAAACACAGCTTACGTTCACTACATTCTACATTCAACGTCCCCGTACAATCTCTCTAGTGGCTCGGTCTTCAATCCCTAATCCTTGTGATAATCGCTCCTTATCCGTACAACCTGCATTCACCACATACCTCCATAACATTAGCACACATTAAAGAAACAAAGTTCATTCGCGTACACTTCACACTTCGTCATCTTTTAAGCTTTAAGCATTTCATCTGCATATCCATTTCCTGGTGAGGCTTCAATAATGTACCTGCATTACTTTTCATTCTCGAGGTACACCATTAATAACGTTAACCCTCATCGTCTCTAAATCATGCTTACATGCGTACTTACATACATATCTACATACGTACATATCTTCCCTACAACTTTACATATGTGCATACACTCATACATGCCTTTATACATACATACATACATACATACTCATCTATATACATCATTACATACATACATACCCTCGTACATATCTTTACACATACATACATACACATCTACATGCATACAAACCTTTCCTACATCATTACATTCATACATACCCTCGTACATATCTTTACACATACATACATACACATCTACATGCATACCTACTCGCATACATCCATCCCTCCATACATCCATACACACATTCATACACATACATGCATACATACCTTTATACTTAATTCGTTACATTTATGCTTGCGTACACGCTCATCGTACCTCATAAACATTCTAAAATGAGCTTAGAATACAATTCGGGACTCCTTGTAAGTTACAAGACTGATTACGGATGAATTCTGCGCATTCCGTTGAACTGGCATCTGACGCACGACCATGCGTCATAACCGCACGACCATGCGGCCCATACGACGTCGGGGACACTGGTCTTGCACGAGCCAGTACACTTGTTTACCCGGAATCGCACGACCGTGCTCCTGGGTCGCACGACCGTGCGACACCTCCCGTAGGCCCAACTTCCGTAGACAGTAACATAAGCCGTCGGACAAAAATGGAGGCCATAGAGGGCGTCGGCGACGGCCCATCAGGGCGTCGGCGACGACCCCTCTAAACATGGTTTTCCTGCAGATCCGTTTTAACGTCCGAACGCGCTAAAACTTGCATAACTTTCAACCCGTATACCCGTTTAACCTCCCGTTTCTTCCCACATACTTGTAAATTCACAATTTATCATATGAACTTAAAATCCCACATCCGGATTAATGAAATTCTTATCTTACGCCCTATCGGCTTATTATCATTTTCTAAATATTTGACCCGTTATGGGTATTTTGCGCATTAAACGGTTTATGACAACAAAACCATACTTCCCATTTCCATACTTGTCCAAAACATTAAACTAATCGTATAACTTGTTCTTAAACCACTTATTAAGATCATTTGCCCAAAATACCCATCAAGGGCATTTTGGTCAACTTTAATCCCATCCTTTACGACGAAAAACTACGACACATCATTGACTTCAACCATCATGCTTAGTTAATTAAAACGCCTTATAACTTAATCGAACATAAAAAGTGATTGCAGAAATAGCTAGAAAACACATAAAACTCTCTTATTTCTAAAACGCAATGGACACATAAAACTGTCTGAGAACTGTCTGTGAACTGTCTGAATTGTCTACGAATTACTGTCTTCGAAATGAGCCAATGTCTGAGAACTGTCTGTCAACCCCAGCCAGGGGCTGCCGCCCCCGGACCCCCGCCAAGATCGTAAAACGCAATGACTAAATCAAAAACCCAATTCGTAAAAATGAAATTAAAGAATTTGTTACCTGGATCGAAGTGATTTCTTCAACAATTGACGAATTTTGAATGATTGAAACACTTATCAGCTCTCGAAATCGAACGAATCGAGTAATTATCTTCAAAATCACCGGAAAAAAACGAGATTTTGTATGAATTTAAACTGTGTTTTCTTCAAAAAAGCTGAAGAACACGTTGATCGGGTGTTTGAATCATTGATTGGTGATGAAAATCGCACTATAATGTAGTGATTATTGAGATAGAAAGTGAAGAAATGGTTGAAGATGGTGGGTTTTGAAAATGGTGGGTTTTTGAATTTACTGGGTTTTGAAAAAGGAAGAAGAAGGAGTTGGATTGACTAAAATACCCTTTCTCTTTATTTTAAAATTTGCCACATGTCATAATCCTATGGCTTCCTATCCTTCCTAGCGAAAATTAACTTCCTATTTGATCTTTACCCTAATAATTAATTAACATGTGCACTTGAAACCTCTTAAGATGGATCGACAAAACTTATGATGTATACATTTGGTTCTTTTTGTCTCAAGCAGTGTTGTAAAAATCAGTATTAATCGGCGCCTAGGCGCTAGTCGGCCGTTGGCTGATTAATTTTGAGCTAGTCGGACCATTAGTCGGTAGTCGGTCCAAGTCGGTCCTAGTTGGTCCTAGTTGGTGCAAGGCGGCCCAAATCGGCCCAAGTCGGCCAAATCGTTTCTAGTCGGCCCACTCTTTTTAGTTTAAATATGACCCAAACAAATGTTTTTAACCATTAAATACATGGCCCAAGTTGTTTAGTTCCAGTCTAGCCCAAAAAAAAACATGTTTCTAACTCATTAAAACATATTCCATGAGGTTATGATTGATATGTTAATGTTTGAATGTTTAAATACTTAAATTGCTATGTATTAAACTTCATTGTTTGAATTTTGAACTATTTTTAAGTATTATATTAATATTAATGTGTGTATTGAATGTTTAAATACTTGATTTGCTATGTTTTAAACTTAGTTGTTTGAATTTTAAACTATTTTTTAAGTATTATATTTTATATATTAACAATTGATGAACGCTTTTATGAACACTATATGAATTAGACATATTTTTGATGTTATTTACGATACTGTCACACATCAGTGAAATAGGTTTTCTTTTTTTTATTTCCTTTTCCCTTGCACAGTATATGAATTAGACATATTTTTGATGTTATTTACGATACTGTCACACATCAGTGAAATAGGTTTTCTTTTGAGTTAAATGCTTGGTTGGTCCCTGTGGTTTGCAAAAATTGCACACTTGGTCCCAAAACTTTACTAATTACACTCGTGGTCCCTGAACTTGTCAAAAATGCACTCGGTTGGTCCCTAGCCTTAACATCAGTTAAATTTCTCAGTTAAGTCCATGTTAAATGACCAAAATACCCTTGCCTATTAACCCTCTTTATAAAAACCACAGGGACCAACCCTCATCTTCTTCATCTTCTACTCTCTCTCTCTCTCTCTCTCTAAAAACAAACGGTCCACCCCTCCTACCTCTCAATTACCATCGCCACACTCAGATCAATCCTGGATTCCTGGTCTAGAACCACCGCCGGAAACCTGCATCAACCCTAACCATAACCACCCCAAATCCTCCACTGCCGCAACCCAAAATCCTTCACTGCCGCAACCCCAAACCTCCCCGATTACTCGAATAATTGTGACAGTGGTTGTGGTGGGTTTAAGGTGGTGGTTTTACGGTGAAGGTGGAGGCGGTGGGTTGAAGGTCACGGCGGAGGTGGTGGGTTGAAGGTGACGGCAGTGGTGGTGGGTTTATGGTGGACACAAATCGACGGCCAGGACCACTGATAACCACCGTTGATCTCCCTCATACTCACCTTCTTTACCTCCGATTCACTAGTCTCACCGGCTGTTCAGGTCTCGAGTTGGGCTCCGGTTTGGATCACCACCACCACTGAACAGTGGTGGTGCAGCGACACGAAACAGAAGAGAGAGAGAGTGGAAAGTTGATGGTGAGAGAGGCTACGACGGCAGCAGCCGCTGGCGTCGATGACGATGGTGGTGGTCGTACCTAATTTCTCCGGTAAGTGATTGGCCTGAAACCTTGTATTACGACTTAGATCGATTTCATTTCAGTTCTGTTTTGACTCACTTTCCGGTTCATATTTGGGTTTTAAGAGGTTGATTGGGTCGATTTGAAAGAGGGATGTGAGCTCGGAGACTTTGAGCAGGGTTCGATCGTTGATTTGGGGGTTATGAATCTTACGATGGACGACGTATTGGTGGTGGAGGGGAGTGTTCAGTGGTGGAGGAGGGAAGGTGGTGGTGGTGGATGTTCAGTGGTGGTGTAGGTGAGATGGTGGTGGGTGTTCGGTGGTGGTGCAGGAGAGATGGTGGTGGTGGTTTAGGGTAGAAGAAGGAGGCAGGAGATATATTGTTTTATATATTTTTATTTCTTTTAATTGTTCTAAGGGTAATATAGTCATTTCACACATAGTTAACTGAGAAATTTAACTGATGTTAGGGCTAGGGTCCAACCGAGTGCATTTTTGACAAGTTCAGGGACCACGAGTGTAATTAGTAAAGTTTTGGGACCAAGTGTGCAATTTTTGCAAACCACAGGGACCAACCAAGCATTTAACTCTTTTCTTTTTTTTATTTCCTTTTCCCTTGCACAGTTGATGAACCGTAACCAATGCCGGGTGCTGGGTTTCCACTTTTGGCCAAAAAAAAATGATAGAAACCAAAGTTGCTGGTAGTTTTGGAAACCACAGTCCGGCGTTAACACCTCAGCCGGCTGCTGGGGCGCTGGGCTTCGATCTATCGTTACCGCCAGCCACCTCCGGCCATTGTCTCTGTCTCTCTCTCTTCTATATTCAACCAGATCTGAACCCAACGTCGCCGATGGTCGTTTGTGTGATTGAGCAATAGACCACCTAAATCCACTGCAAAATAAACATGCAGCCCGAATCCACAACCAAATCACAACAGCTGATCCAGGTTTAGAATCCACCATCAGGAAGACCCGCTAAAAATACCGACAACCGACCTGCTCTCCCTTTCTCTCTCTAGATACTTTCAACCTCTCTCCCTGATACTCATGTATGTGCCTTGGTTTCTTGTGCCATGCGAGAGGAGCAGCGTTTGGTGGTAGTCGGTGGTTGAGTGGGTGGCCATCGGATAAACGGAATTTTTTCCGGTGAAACTCTTGAGGTTGAAGGAGTTGAAAAGAGTGAAGTTTGAAAAGTGTGTTTGTAGAGATGTAAAATGCATTGGAACGATGCAAACTGCAAAAGTACTAAATTATTTGCAGCTTTTATATTTTTAATTATGTTAAATATCAAGTTTTGTATTTGCTTCTCTTTTGCTTTTAATCTACCATGTTCGGCTTTTTGCTTTTTTTCTAATGGCAAATTTCTTTTATTTATGTTGTTGTCTTTGGAACTTAAACACAAGACCTTTTTTTAACGTCTTTAAAGGTTTTGTCTTTGTTAATGGACCAACACCCCGTTAGTGTCTGGCTGGGCTTGTGTTTCGAACTTTAGTTCTCATTTATATAAATCTGTCTTTTATTAAAGAAAAAAAATGTTAGGGTTGGTTCGAGGTTTTAAACAACCAAAAAAATAGAGTAAATTGTTTTTTAACTAACTGTGTTTTAGTGGTTTTAACTACTCGAATTCAAAATAAAAAAGTTTAACATCCTGAATTTTTAACCGCTCATTTTATTACGATTTGAGTCTCTGTGCTTTAGTTGTTTTAACCACTTGAGTCCAAAATAAAAAATAGATAAAAAGTACACAAACAGATAAGCTTCATCTTGTGTTTGGTTTTTTCTTCCACATTAGGTATAATATTGTTTTTAAGGAGTTGTATTCGAAATAGAGTATTTATGGTTTCGATTAATGTGAAACACGTGTCAATGACATATCACGACTTTATTTTTTGGATTTTCTCTCTCGGTTGTTGTAGCAAGTACCGGTATCATAACGAACCAAACCGAATCAATATAGAACGAGTTCCCGCCGCGTAGCGCGGGGGAACACCGCTAGTTGATATTAATATACGTGTGTATATATATAAATTTAAAAATTATATATAAAAATTCTGATCCAATTAATCCCTAGTCAGTACTCCACCGTCCGACTAGCGCCTAGCGATCTCTACAACACTGGTATCAAGTACAACTTAAACTCACAACCTTTACATCAAAACCTATTAGTTATTTAACATTAAAAAATAATATATATTTTAACTGTTGTCCACTAAAAAGACCCATGCATTTTGTATTTTGAATTATATATTTTAGGTACATGGGAACCATATGAGGTTAGGCGGTAGGGTATGGTGGGGCGGGGGTTGGGGCATTAGTTGACACGTGGTTTGGGGGGGGGGGGGGCAGACATGGGCTAACCCACATTCAACACGGTATGGTGGGGCGGGGGTTTGGGGCGTGGGTTTTGCGGGCTTCGCTGGGCTGACCCGCTGGGCTATTTGAATATTATTTAAAACAAAAAAATTAATTTTTTAATATTTTTAAAAAAAATTCCCAACTTTTATATTTGTTTTTTATCTCTTCTCTCATCGCCAAGATTAGTTGTAACTCTTCACCCTCTAGGTGATCAATGGGCTGGGATAGAAATTTCAAATCATCCCGTTTTTTTTTCTGGGCATCTCTAGCGGCTTCTCTAGCTTCTTTGCTCCTTCGTATTCCGGCCCTTTGTTGTTGGAATACGTTGAATGTATGCAACTTGCATGAAATGTCATCCAACTGCTCGCTGTATATTCCTCTACGCGAGCCCGAACTCCCAGCTGAAGGCGATGTACCAGATCTTGATTTTTGAGCACGCCTTCTTGCGGCATTTCTTCCATACTCAGGCCGGTTTGGGCTTGGCGAATCATCCAAAAGGTCCTCAAACTCTTGATTTCGTGTATCAGATTGGGCTTGAGACGAGGCCCTTGACCTTTTGGAAGACGAGTTAGTTTCGCTACCAATGGGGATATTCGCCCACTTTGGATGAAACTTACAAATATCCCAACAATGCATGAAACGGAAGTCGGTCCCCACATTTGATTTGAATGTGACCACTGCATTTGTCAAAATGTCGGCTTCGGTTTCACCACTTTTTGGGTTTTGCTTTGCTTTATTTAAAAAACCACTATATTTTGTAAGTTGGGTGCTTATCTCGCTCCACTTTGAGGATAAGCTATCGTTTTCACGATAAGCCTCCCTTCCCATTTCTTCATGGAATACTCTACTAACCGCTTCCCACAAGGCGGTTCGATGTTGAGAATTTCCAATTTTAATAAAAACAAAATTTAATATATTAAAAGTTATATAAAAAATAACCATTAATAAAAACAAAGTTTAAGAATACCTAAAGTTGAATGTTGAGATTGTTGACACCAAGCCCTCGCCAATGCAACTTCTTCAGCAACGACCCATTTTTGTTGTTTTCGTTTGACGGTTTCAACTGCTTTATCCGCCTCGGTTTTTTTCTTATGACTTCTCTTTTTTATGGGTTTCGATGCGGAAGGACCATCATTGGGTGGTTGAGTTTCGGGAACGGTTTCGTTTTGTGAAAGGTCGATGGAGGTTGGTGAAAGGTTGATGGGCGATTGTGTAAACGGGGTAGGTATCGAATCATCAGTGTGTTGGAAATTAGTAAACAAACGATTCCCAAGAAGCGATGCGTAACTCGCTTCATGGGGCATAGAAGAGCGTATGAAAAATGGACGAGGCATTGGACGATTGGGTGGTGGGCTAGGATTATTTTCTTGGAATGCATACGGGTTGTTCGGGTCAAAAGGACGGTTATAAGGATGCATTTTTTCGTTTTGTAGAAGGAGAATTGAAGATGATTATAGAAGATGTGGTTGAATGTGGTAAAAAATGGAAGAAAAATGTGAGTTTTATAGTGAATTTTTTTTTTTAACATAGCCGTTGGCCAACGGCTATTTTGTTTTGGCCATACACAGCCCGCCATGTCAGCTCGCTTCCCCCGCCCCACGCCCGGCTTGAAACCCAAGCCCCAAGGGCCACGCCCTAACCCAAGCCCACCCGGTGTGGTGCCTTGGACGTTTTCCCCCAACCCAAGCCCCATACCCCATAGCCTTAAATCAAGTCTATCATGTTACATTATAGTGCAAAACGTGTCGCTGTATGACTTTGTTAATAGTTAAATCGCTGTATGACTTTGTTAATAGTTAAATCAGTCATTTCTTTATTTTTTTATCAGTCAAACACATTATACAGACTATATGATTTGATCCTTATACAGCACATCAATATTGTCTGGTTGAGACTAGAAGGAGTGGGGGCCGGCTGAGGCCCGGCTAGGACCGGCGCCGGTCCCCCACACCGCCCCCCTCCATCCCACCCGTCCTCACCAGCGAACCCAAGCCGGTCTCGCCGTGCCACCTTTGAAGCATATAGCCGTTACTAACGGCTAGATTAATAAAAAAAAAAAAAAAAAACCTTTTTCAATTTAAATATATACCCATTCTTTATACCATTTCTTCAATATTTCACCCATTCTTCTCCCATTCTCATCCATTTTTATAAAAAAACACTCCCATTTTTATACCAATCTTTTATAAAAAAATATCTCTTCATCCACAATGGCATCTAATCCTTGGTGGTCCGGCTCTTCTTCGGATGAAGAGGAGATGGTTTTCGCAAACGCCGTGGTAAAGGCGGCGCAGATTCTTTTGGAAGAGGAAGAGGAAGAGGACTCGTCTGAAAACGTTATTACCAGACGAATACAGGTTAACAGAGACCGCGAAGGAGCGCACGAGAAATTGGTTAACGATTATTTTTCGGATGCACCCCTTTACAACGCCGACACTTTCAAACGAAGGTTCCGAATGAGTCGCCGTTTATTCACACGGATTGCTGATGATTTGGCGGGGCTAGACCCGTTTTTCACTCAACGACCCGATGCTCGGAATTATGAAGGGTTCACCACGTTACAAAAGTTTACTGCGGCCATTCGCCAACTGGCGTACGGGACAGTGGCCGACGCGTTGGACGAGTACTTACAGATGTCGGCAAGAACCGCGCGGGAATGTTTGTATCGGTTTTGCCATAATGTGGTGAAACTGTATAGCAAAAAATATTTGCGGAAACCAAACGCGTATGATGTTCAACAGTTGTACCAAGCTCATGAAGCAAGGCACGGGTTTCCGGGAATGCTTGGTAGCATTGATTGTATGCATTGGGCGTGGCATAACTGCCCGACTGGGTGGCGAGGCCAATACACGCGAGGTGATCACGGCTATCCAACCTTAATACTTGAGGCCGTGGCGTCACAAGATTTGTGGATCTGGCATTCTTTCTTTGGGCTCCCTGGTTCACTCAACGACCTCAACGTGTTGTACCAATCGACGATCTTTAGCGATGTCGTTAATGGAATCGGTCCGGACACCCGTTTTACAGTTTCAGGGGTTGAGTATAGACGCGGTATTATCTTGCTGACGGAATATATCCGTCTTGGTCTACAATTGTCAAGACTGTTTCATATCCTGAGGACGAAAAAAGGAAAAAATTCGCCAAGCGTCAAGAAGGTGCAAGAAAAGACATCGAACGTTGTTTTGGTGTTTTAAAAAAAATGGGCCGTCCTTGAACAATCGGCACGTGCGTTCACACCGAAGCGGTTGCGCCTGATTATGTACGCTTGCATTTTGCTCCATAACATGATTATTGAAGACGAAGGTCGGGCGATTTGTGAGTATGATGAGAATGCATCTTACGGGAATACTGTCCCGGTAGATCCGACGCAATAGGATTTAAACTCGTTCGCGCTAACCAACGACTTCACGCATATAAACCTTCAACAGGATTTGGTAGAACATATTTAGAACAACGTTAACGTAGCGGACGGTGACGAAGACGAAGACGAGTAGTTTAGTTTTTTTTTTAGGAAATGTAATAAATTTTTTATTTTTCGGAAATGTATTTTTTTTAGGAAATGTAATTTTTTTTTATGTTATGAAATGAATTTATTTATGTTGTATTTGTTAATTTTTATAAAGTTTTTATTAAGTTAATAAAGTAAAACTTAGAAAATTATAAAATAATGAGGTGGGGTAGCCCCATCCTCCATCCCCCCAATTATGAAGGAGGCCCATCCCCCACGAGTCGGTGATGTGGCGCCTACATGGCGGCCCATCCTCGTGGGGATGGGCCTCACCATACCCCTTAGTCTGATATGTTAGTGGTTTTTGTAACACAACAACCTTTAGGTTATTGCAAAGTATCATACCTATATGGATATCATAAATTTATTACAATTAAATTATTCTATAAATATACTTTAAATAAATAGTTTAATCATACTACTTGATATCTCAACAATCACAAGCAAATAATAAGAAAACTTCAGCCATGATTATACTCTACATTTTACTTCCTTTGTACGTATAAGCAAATAATAAGGTATGTCATGTTGAAAATAAAAGGATGAGATGAACAAGATCAAGGAGTTTCCCCCTTATCAAGTCACGGACTTTTGATCTGTGACGAAAACACGTTGGTGTCCGTAAGGCCAAAAACCTTGGCTACGGATGCCATAAACAATCCAATATTTCATGCTAAAATTCAACAACTATAATCAACATGTAATTCAATTTTAGGTAATTTTTAATTCCTTTATAAGGGCAAAAGCTGGTTGTACAACACAATCTGTATCAATCAATGATCATGAATCATGATGATCAATCAACCTTTTTCCTGCTAAAGTTGGAGATCCAAGAGGAACTCCACCACCCATTAACCCTAATCAAACTCAATTCCCCCCACAGTATACAATAAATTTTTAACAAATGGACTACCACGACCCGACCCGAACCCAATGTACAAACAATCAATGCTGAATCACTTGTGAAATCAAATTCAGCAAAAATGACAATTCAATCTTATCTGTCTTCTCTTTCCCCTGCAATCCTCCTTCTTCCAATCCTGGTTTTAAACCTGCAACAGCACTTGTAATTTCTTCTACTAAATCCACAATCACACCCTCTATACCCATAAGATACTGAACATGAACAGCTTCAGGGACATTACTGCATAAAAACAACAATGATTAATATAAATATATAATCATATCCTTAAAATGGCGAGATTAAAGACGGAAAGAAAACTCACTTTAGTTTTCCATAAGTTAGGAGGGATAGATTTGATTCTTTGATTTCTCTTACTACTGAAGGGTTTCTAAATATACCCTTTACTTCTGAAACAACGCCATCTAATCCGCCCGATATGGCCAGATTCTTTGCTTCTTCTAACGAATTCATTCGAACATCGTCATACGTCTCGTTTCCTCCGTTTGTCAAGAAGTACACCTGTCCATTCATTTTTAGTTACAACTGTTTATGAATTTGATACGTGGTACAAGTGGAGTTACAGGCCCATAGGCAACATATGGAAAGGTCTCAACGAGCCTGATCATGTAACAAACCCAATTGTCGGACCCAAATTCCAACAATTAGGGTATCGATTTCGTTGATGAAAACATATCCCAATTTTAGTGATTTCTAGATCTTTTCTTTTTTAGTGTAAAACTCGTAAATCACAAATTGTCCTAATTTACGTGTTTATATATTGTAATTACAGTTTATTTTTTAACAGCAAATTTAAATCACTGACGGACCACTAAAGTAGTTGTAATCTTGCTTGACAAATCTAGAATCCCGTATAAAAGGGACCCTCATGTAATGTCTTAATTATTGTAATATATCATTTTCTTTGAGAACATATCTTTTGTGCTTCCATTCTATGTCATCAGGGTTACGACCAACCGACTCGATTCGACCAGATCATTGATACCACTAACGAAACAGAAAATCGTCAAATACTAACCGGGTATTGATGTTGAAGTTTCTTCATCAACAAGGCTACATCAGGCTGGAAGCTAGAGAAAAGTACAGGTCTTTCTTGGGCATTTTCATACACCACCTAAACCAAACATTACAAAAAAAAAAAAATTAATCAACACAAAATGGTAATAATTAACACGAAAAATCGCTTCTCTAATTTGCATACCTTCAAGATTACTTGAAGAACATGAATGAGATACTCTTGTTCATAAACAACATAATCATCAAATTTCAACTCAATGTTGAATCCCAAACAAGGGTTCACTTTTTCGAAAGCTTCTGCTAATGTGCAAGAATGATCATCGATCTCAACGTCCCAACGCACAATCTTTCCGTTTGATTTCCTTAGCAAAGACTTGCCCACCTCATCTGTTGCTCTCTGAGGACCATAACTGAAGAACTCATCCAATGTCAGATCAGTGACCCGTTTTTCAACTACATTGCCCTGAAATACCCAATTACTTACATTAATTTCGAAGATATAAAACACATAAAATATGATTATATGATTATCTTAAAAAAGATGTATAAAAACATTAAAAAAAACTTACATTCTCTTCAGAGATGATGAAATTGTCATGGAAAATAATCGGCGTGTCGTCTTTCGTCACCTGCAAAACGATCAGAGATCTCGTTTCACATCCAAACGCATTTTGTTTGCTAGATTATTACCATAACAAAGATCATGTAGACATTATCAGGTCAAATCTTGCATTTAATCAAACTCAAAATTAAAAAAAAAAAATCAAAAGGTCATACGCGGCGAACAGAAAACGAAAACACATGTCTGAAAAAAAAAGTACCTGAACGTCAAATTCAATGAAATCGAGCGGATGATCAGCAGCTTTATTGAACGAAAGAATTGAATTCTCTTTAAAAGTTTTCATTCTCTTATCCGTTGACTGCAAGATGTTCATCCCATGACCCCGGTGACCGACCACCGTGAATTTCGGTAAACCTTTCCGTACATTACTCACATCCACTCCTGTACAATAATATCACACAATCAACATCTACTACACCTAAATTATTCAAAAAAAAAAAAAAAAGAAACACTATTAATGAATCGTACCGGTGGGAAGACGGGTGGCGTAGACCGACAACGAGGCGGTGGCGTCGTGGACCTGATCAAGAAGTGGCAAGTCGGAGAAATGAATACCGGCTTTGACAGCCATTGTTGTGGTTGTTGTGGTTATTGATGATGGTTGAGTTGGTTTATGGTAGAAATGTTGGTGGGAAGAAAAGGGTTTGAAGAGGGTATTTAAGCGATGGAATTGTGACGGATCCCCGTCACCGTCACCGTCACCGTGACAGTGACAAGGGGGTAAGGATCTCCTTATGGAATATTCGCTCAGATGAACCTCCTTATGATTGTTTTTTTTTTTAAGGAATGGTTTGTTTTGACCCAATCAAATCGTTTCTATATTTACGCTTTATGGCACATGACGTTAACAAATTAGGAGTTTATCCAAGACACCCTTGTAGAATTTGTTAGTACAAGATTTGAACTAAAAGTAATATGAATAAAACTAATTTCATTAATTTAGAGCTTTATTGGTGCCATTGTAATAATGTTGTACATTATTTTTTAATGAAAAGATATAATTATACTTTTTAGATTATTATTTTGACTTTAATATGATATATATTTTTTTGAACGGCTAATTTTTTCCCTTAAATACTTACACATCCCAAAGATTGAACTTTTGTCTCCCCACAAGGGATAATTACTCTTGACAACTAGGCTATAACTTAATTGGCTTTAATGTTATACTGAAAGCAAAGGAAACGTAAGTTGTAACCCTCAACAAGTATAGACGGATAAGAAAGGTGTACCTGATTTATTTTAAAATTATCATTATTTTTCTTTTTTCTTTATATATTTTTTTTCTTTGCATTTCTATTTTTATCTTTTATAACTAAGTTTTAGGTTTAAATTTTATTAATTATTTTTAATAAACGTAAAAGATGATTAAAATGAGAAAATGTAAGGATATTTACGAAAAAAATGTAAATTGAATAAAAAAATAAGTGTTTTAGAAGGATGAATAGTTACGTTGCGAATATGACAACTAACACTACATGCTTATAAGCGTTTCTAGCATCTGCGTTGAGATACTCTAAATTAGTAGAATTCCAAATGTGAAGGGGCTTGAAGTGTAAATTAAAAAATGGATAAGGGTTGTCGTACACATAGACATGATGTGTAGAAACGAGTGTTCCACACATATTGTGAAACTAATGAGACCACCTAACAACTAGAAAATTTTCACTTCCACCCCTTCTATTACCCCCTAAGCACATCCTCATCAATTTAAAAAAAAGATATCATCGATACTTGAATAGTTAAATCAGTCTAAAAAATTAGATTACAGGCTGTCCAGTTTTCATATAACTATTATTCATGGCCATATTGTAGCATGTGTTTTGGAATTCTATTGTGGACAACTAGAAAGGTGTTATTTGGTGCATTTGCAATAGTTGAAGGGTATAACTATAAATATTGGAAAATTATAGACATAATGTCAATGGTCATAGACGGCGAACAAACCGCAAACACGTTATCCTAATTTTCTAGACTTATTATTTGGACAATGGGAAGCAACCCATGTCATGCTGATGTGGATCCACAACGAGAAATTGGTTGTCATCTGACAAGTTAATGACTAATATACCTATCGTGTAAAACATAGTGTATATTTTTATTATTCATTATTGAATAAAACAAATGAGAATATGGACAACCATATTGTTGTTGGAAAATATCTATCCACATAAATTAAAAAATTGTCATCAAATCTGATGTATCTTGTAAAACAAAAATTACCTCTTTCAAAATTCTATTCTATATCCTACATTTAGGACGAAGGATCTGGAGGGCGTCATCCCTCCACCTCATCCATGTATAGCGTCCACATAGTGTCACCAGTCACCACCACACCCTCCATTTTAAGAGGGGGGCGCCATTCTTACTTTGCCACCATGGTAACGCCAAAGTTGAAAGGTTCAGGTGGGGCCCACTAGTTTTAATCCAATGAATTTTTTTTTTTTTTTTGTTTAAAATGGGGCTCCATCCACACCATTCAAATTAAAGGAGGGACGTGGATCCTACGTGTCGGTTACGTGGCTTGATAAATCCCCTAGGGAGCTCCAACCATACCCTACAGCCTTACAAATAACTTGCTTTTTGGGTTTTTTTTAATCTTTTGTCTTTTTTTTTCTTTTTGAATTTTTTGTCTTTTCTATTTTTGTATACTTATACCTTTCAATTTTCAGTGTTAACATTTACAACATTTAACTTTCTAAGAAATTTGTAATGGAGTTTTACGTGTTTATTTTTATACATGTATTGGTATAATTTCAAATTAATTTACGTTTAGACATAAATTTTTCTCAGAAATGAGTTAGGTCAAATGTATTTTTATGTATGTGTTTGTATAAATTCAAATTAATTTACGTTTAGACGTAAATTTTTCTCAGAAATGAATTAGGTCAAATGTAATATGTTTTTATACTTATTATTATATACGTTTTTCAGTTGGTCTACGTTTTGACGCAATTTTTTTTTTTCTGAAAATGTGTCGGGTCAAATATAATATATTTTTTGCTTATTTTTATGTATGGTTTCAGTTGTTCAACGTTTTGACGTAAATTTTGTTCGGAATGAGTTGGGTCAAATATAATATGTTTTCACTAGATGGTATAAATTCGAGTCACTTTACGTTCCGACACCGCCACAACGCGTCGTAAATGCTTTCTTATGTGCTTATTTTTATGCACGTGTTAGTATAAATTCAAATTGGTCTATGTTTTGACGTAAATTACAATTAGCAAGTTGTGTGAACAGTGCTTTCATCCTATTGGCTTTTTTGTTTCTTTCTTGATTTTTTTTTACTTTATTATTTTTACTTTTCTTTATATTTAGTGTTTTAGTTTAAGGTTCCTTTTTCATTAAAGTTATATTTAAGATAGAGTTTACATTTCCACTGACAATTAATTTAAAATCAGCATGTCTCGCTGTCCAATTTAAATTTATTTTTAAGATTTCCGGTCGATGTAAAACAAGTTTTATATTCTTCTAAGCATATTTCTTCCGGTTTCTATACGGAAGCAAAATTGATATCGACTGAAACCCCGATGCGTAGCGCGGGTAATCTTACTAGTTTTAAGTAATTTGTTTCGCTTGAACAGTTGAACGTGCACCAGGTCTGTCTAATCGATTAAACTAGAAGCCATTAGCACCATTGTTTCAGCTACGAGCTAATGGACCGCTCGAAGTGCTACGAGCTAATGGACCACTCGCTTCGAGTGAGCTAGACAAACCAATGAAAACGTAAGCAAAACAGGTGGGAAACTGCTGATGCTTGCCTACTTATTTGACAGATAATCGACTGAACCAATGAATCATTGTAAGCGCAGAACGGGCCGAGATCAGAACATGATTATCAAATATCAACGCTATCCGATACATTAAAAACAAAACATAACCAAAACTGAACAAAAGAAATAGAGAATATAGCGTGCTTGTTTTGAGCAGAGACCAAGCAAAAAATGTTACAATATGCAACTTTGCAAATTCAGAACAAATAATGTACAAACTACAAAGGCAACCAAACATTACTCAAGTAAACTTATAAAAATAACATAAGTAAACAACATTAGATTATCTCTGTCCCAACATAGGAATTCAGATCTTGCATAAACAGTGAGAGACAGAAAAACCGAACAAAACCAACTAATTTTACAAATGATCCAGCAACGAAGGAAAAGGACCGTCTTACAAAACCACACCGCAACAGTCCAACCGACACAAAATCAACCCAAACATCAATCACCAACTCCTATCTACCACGATCTATAAGATGATTTAGATCAGTCTATCACAACTTGAGTTCTGCAGGACGTGAGCTTGCACCACTACTACTACCGCCACCGCCGCCCACTCTCGAAGCTAAAGCCAGAACTTCCGGTGACATCTCCCAACTCCCGCTTTTCCTACCCCAACTAGACCGCCTAGCGTGCAATATATTAGCACGGTCATCTTCACCGACTGCTGTTCTAATTTCAGGGGACATTTCACCTATTCCAATCTCTTTGTTCAGACCTTCATTGTCACTCAATTGTCCTTCACGATGGTCTAGCGCCGCCCCACCATCACCCCAAACCGCCTTTCTTCCCATTTCAATGTCCTCTGCCGCCTTCCCCATGTTTGGACTCACGAAACCGCCACCAACCGACCGTCCTCCGATCCCTGGTTCTTTTGGGACAGATGCCCTAAACTGGTTTTTCGATGCGGGGATTCTGGTGCAGAATATCTCTCCAAAATTCTGTATGAATCCTTTGTTGTAGGGATTTGCTCTCCTGTCGTACCTATATCTGAAGTTCTCGTATGTAGTCTGCATGATAAGAACTATATTATTTCAAGTGGTTCTTATAAACTGATTTAGGTGGTGTTTTGAATGAGAAATACAGTATCGTTGACCCATTTGAGCAAATCTATGATTAAGCTATTTTTTTCATCTTTAAGAGAAAAACGTAATCTGAATCAACCCATTTTAAGTAGATGGACGGATAACAAGCCAAAACGGGGTGAATTTGGTATGGATCGCAACAGGTTAGGTTGAGCTGTGTCGAGCCGCAGCACGTTTTGCCAACATTTTGTATAGATGTGATTACAAAATTCAAATTATTAGTAATATAATTATAATATAATCTAACTGGTTGATTAAAATGATTCAAGAGGTGTAGTGTATAAAATAATACACTTTGGGCAACTCTTGACCCATTTACTTTTAGTGATATTTCATTATAATAATCAACTGGTTGATTAAAATGATTCAAGAGGTGTAGTGAATAAAATAATACACGTTGGGCAACTCTTGACCCATTTGAGCCGTTTACTTTTAGTGATATTTCATTTCACCCGTAAGATAAGATGTAATCCAAATCAACTCATTTTATCTAAATTTGGGTATGGGTTGATTTAATTTTACAGTTTTACCCAAAACACCTTTTGCCCGGTCTCAAGTATAATTACAAAAGTTCTATTATTTCAAATTAAAAAGATTTAGGAGCTTTATGCATCATATGACTTTCGACCCATTGAGCGATTTACATGTAAGGTATTTTTTTATATTTTGCCAGTTAAAGATATGTTTTAAGTTTGACGATCAAAGATGAGTATCTGATAGAAGCCGATTCGAGATGGCTAATCTCCCAAGAGACCCGTTGAGTGGGTTAGGCTCCAAGAACTAGATAAGAGAAACGAAACAATACTTTTTCAATAATTTTCTTCTTATCTTCATTCCAAAGCAAAAAAAGGTATTTAAAGAACATTGGTGCATGTAACCTACTGTTTCGTGAGCAACATGAAATTAGGAAATAAAGTAAACATGGGAAAATGCATGACTTAAACTACAAGAACGTGGGAACATGGGGACTTGACAAATCGTGCACTTGACCGGATGTTTGGCGGTTCATGGAGGGTCCGTATCAATACTCGCCCCTTCAAATCGTCCTTGTCCTCAAGGACGAAATGCTTACGCCATGGTGGTCGCCACTCATGTCTTCCGGTGGCATTCGGCTCCGTCTTGACGTGGCGACATGGTGCGTGCCATGGTGGGCGCCACTCACGTCTACCGGGTTTACCTTTGATTGGTGTCAATTTAATTGTCGGGCCAAAATTCATCGTAGGTTTCACCGGGTTCAGGATAGCCATTGGTGAGGCGATTGTGATGGTAGGAGTGGCCCATTTTATGCGAGGGACCATTGAGTGTGGTGGGTCAAGTACACCTAATGGCGGAGTTGTGTTTGTTGTCGATTCTTTGGTCGGTGGTGCAAACGCGTCAGTCAACAACTGTGGTTTTGGTTGGTTGGTTCCATCAAAGATGTGAAGGTGAAATGTTTGTGGAGGTCGGTTGTTGTTGGTCGGTTTTGGCGGTGGTTGTATTTGGTCTCCCTGATTTGGGAAATGGGTGTTTGGTTTGGTTCGGCTTAGGGTTGTGAGAAGGAAATGTGTTTGTTTGAAGTGAGCGGTGAGTTGGGATAGAATGTTGTCTAGTTTAGTCGGTTGCTCGTGCATGATAGAGAGCGGTTTGGAGACACTTTCAACCATGGCTGGCATGGGTTCTTCGAGGATCAGTGTCGGTTGAGATTCCCACGGCACATAATTGTCGTATTCAAATCGGTAATACCTTCGTTCGTGGGAGCTATAAGACCACCCGGCCACGGGGTCGTGATAAAAGCCACTTGGAGCATGGTAATACAACCGTGAACGGAAATCCCACGTATAGGAATCTTCGGGCATGGCGGAAGGATGAGGACGAGAATGAAAGCACCAAATGATAGAAGCCGATTCGAGATGGCTAATCTCCCAAGAGACCCGTTGAGTGGGTTAGGCTCCAAGAACTAGATAAGAGAAACGAAACAATACTTTTTCAATAATTTTCTTCTTATCTTCATTCCAAAGCAAAAAAAGGTATTTAAAGAACATTGGTGCATGTAACCTACTGTTTCGTGAGCAACATGAAATTAGGAAATAAAGTAAACATGGGAAAATGCATGACTTAAACTACAAGAACGTGGGAACATGGGGACTTGACAAATCGTGCACTTGACCGGATGTTTGGCGGTTCATGGAGGGTCCGTATCAGTATCATTAAATTTCAAATTTATTATCAGGTAATAAATAAAATAAGGAAAATGAGTGATGACCTGATTTGTACTGATGAGGTATAAATGGAACGCAGTAAGGCCACCCACAAACCAAACTGCTATGAAGGTGTAGACAATTAACCCAATGGATGCAGGAGTCTTAAGCATTGCTTTCCACAACGTTATGTCCTCTGAATCCATAATCTTTTTTATGTAAATCCAGCAGAAACTAAAAACATATATACAAAGTAGAGTCGTGGAGAACACAAACATGAAGAAGAATCGATAATTCCTCTGCAACCACATAAACCAGATATCAATGTTAAGAAATTTTTTTTATCAAAATTTGTAGAGTAAATTGCATTTTACGTCCTTTAACTTTGAGCCAAATTGCAGGCTCCGTCCTTTAACTAACGAAATTACACGGGATGTCCTTTATGTTACTGTTTCTCATCAACCCAATTAACTTTTTCTGTTAACTCTTAACACGTGCCACTCGCATGGGGGCATAATGGTCATTTTCTCTTATTTTGTGGTTAATATATATTACTTATATTTAATATTGTTTTAGTTATTAAGTTAAAAACTTAAAAATGACCATTATGCCCTCATGTGTGTGACACGTGTTAAGAATCAAAAGAAAAAATTAACGGGGTTAGGGCAAAAGGACACCGCCTGTTGAGAAGCAGTAAAATAAAGGACATCCAGTGTAATTTCGTTAGTTAAAGGACATCACCTGCAAATTTGGCTCAAAGTTAAAGGACGTAAAATGCAATTTACTCAAATTTGTATAACAAGTAGATCTTACCAGGCCTATACATTGGCCGACCCAAGGGCAATGGTGATCGAATCGTTCAACACAGTTGTTGCAGATAGAACAGTGTGAGCAACGGGGAGGTCTATAAAGCATGCAGGTATCACAATATTTGATTTTTACGGTTATGCCATTAACTTCAACTTCCTTGATACGAGGTAGCCGTAACTGTGGGGTTTGGGCACTACCTTCATTATTACCGTCAAACGCTTCTGGTTCTGGGGGGTGTGCATTACGTGGAATGATGCCTGGGTCCCGCCCGGAGGTTAAGAGTAGAAGTACTAGGACCTACGGTATTCAAGTGGAAACACTCAATATTCATTTGAAGAAGAAATTGTTGATTAAGGGGGGTGTTTGGGTAAAAGCCTGTTGCATTATAAAAAAAAACTCCATTTCTGATGTTTCACTTTTAATTCTCAAATAAGCTATTTACAAAAGCCCCATCCAAACTTGAAAGAGCTTAATAGCTTTATCATAATGCAATAAGCTATTAAGCTGATAAAATAAGCTAACCCAAACGCCACCTAAGATTACATAATTGAATTGATAGCAACAAGCAAAGTAATGCTGTAGAAAAGTGTCAATTTGGGTGGTATTTTATTGATAAATGATAACTGATCAAAGGAGTAAAATAGAAATTAGCAGTCGATGAATGAGACTAAACGGGCCGAAATTTATCTAGGCGTATTTAATTACGCTTTTTCATCAAATAACCGACCCACCTGTTTTCCGATCTCTACTCACAATCAACAAGGGAATAACTTACTAAATCACTCGCCCCGCACACCCAAAACATTCACTATTTGAGTGTTAACTATTCAAACATGATAATTTAACGCTTCTTAAAGAACTTTCTTGAATAATAAGGTTGCTCTTATATGTGCGGTCACTAGCTTTTTAAAAGCAGTTATGTCAAAGCCACTTTAACAGAGATGTTTTACTAATGATCTTCTCTAAGCAACTTAAATAGAAACCTTAAAAATCCCGAAGGGATAAGCACATCTTATGAATCAAGATCTAACTTGTATTGTATAATGCAACTTCTCATACCTAATATAAAACTTCAAAGCAACGAAAAAAAAATACAAAGCAGCTACCTTTGAAAAAGAAAAACCTGTTTTCTTAAAAATTAAGATAACCATGATCAGCAACAGATACGAGGAACTTACATGAATTGTGAATAAAATAGCCACAGCCATAACTGACATCCCCCAGTGGTCCTCGAAATCATATATTAGTTTTCTTGCAACAAAAACACAAAAAACTGAAACAGGAGCTACCACGAGGAATATGGTCAGCACCAGTGATCTTACATCAGGTCCGAATACAAACCTACCCTCAAGGAAAAATATCTGCCATGCAACATAGATTACACAAGTAAGGACCAATGCCATACAACCACCATAAATTATCCGCATCCTAAAAATATTAATAGCCTTGAAATGCTTAATAACACATATATCCAATGACGCCGTACATTCAAATGTAGCATAAGTTGCAACGAGTAACCAAAAGGATGCATTGACAGCAAACTTCTCGTAAGAACCTAGGCCCTTTTGTAAAAGCACGATATGATACCTGTAACATAAACTCTATAACTTTCTATGAACACCATTCAAGTACATTTTACATTTTTAACAAAACTTAACCTCGGTTCTATATTGCCCAAGGGTCAGTCCACCACCAGATGTACCAGCAGTCACCTTTCTCTCGAAACAATTTGTGTGAAAATCGTTATCATTATCTATTCACAATCACATGATTCCATTCTTACTTTCGTTTAAACTTAATTCAGTTCTACAGCCTACAGGTATGCTCTGCAGATCATATTTCCATAAAGCCAGCAAACAAACATGAATCGCATTCTCATACCATAACACAAAACAAATACAGCTCATAAATGATTACATTATCTACAATTCATTATCAACACTAAAGTCTAGCAATTAGGGCACTACGAATGTCAGTAAAATTGCAAATGCTATGTTATCGTCTACGTTCTAGCTAACGTCCCCACAAACCTAAACAAAAGGAGCTGATCCGTGAAGATCAAGCAACAGAAGACTTACATTGCTTCCTTTCCACGTCTGGTAAACTCTCAAGCTATCCGGACTTTTTGTGGATCCGGAAAGAGGATCCGAATGCTTCGGAGGTGGGACCACGTACATCTCTCTCTCTCTCTCTGGAACTTTTGGTTTCTTCAAAAGAGCTCGAGATCTTCAGTTATACGTCAGAATAGATGCAAATGAGCACGAGATACAAGACAGCATAAAAAGCAGAGAAGCAGTCCACAAGTTCGTTCCAGCAATGAATGAGATAAATTAAGAAATAAGAAGAATATACAGATGTAGATATACGTGGATTCCGGCGAGTGAAGCTCCGGCGAGAGGAAGAAGGGGTTAAAAAGTGGAGTTGATTGGCCGACAAACCATGAGAGTTGAATGAAGAAAAGGAAAAGGGGTTTTGAGAGTGTGAGGAGAGTTGAGTTGTGTGTAGGGTATAGGGTGTAGTGTAGCTTTGTTTATTATCTCTATATCTGCTTCTGCCTTTACAGGATGCTTTGAAAATAAATATAAAAAGATTAGGGTCTGTTTGGTACGGGGTAATGGAATAGACGAAGGAATGGAATGAACGAGGTAATGGAATGGACGAGTGAATGGAATGGATCATTACCATTCCATGTCTTGTTTGGTTACCATGTGTGAATGGAATAAATTAGTATTGTATATTGTTCGGTAGGCAAGAAAAACGGAGTAATAAAATCAGCGGTGAGTGGTGGTGGTCGGTGGTAGTGTTTGTGGGTGGTTATAGGTGGCGGTGGTGGGTGTCGGCGGCAGCGATGGGTGGTGGTGGTGGCGGCGAGTGGCGGTGCGGCGGTGAGGAGGAGTTGTGGTGGCGGCAAGGTGGCTGTTGGTGGTGGGTGGCAGTAGAGGTGGCGGTGGGCGGCGTCGGCGGTTGGTGGTGGCGGTGGTGGCGTCGACGATGGTGGTGGGCGGCGGCAACGAGTGGCGTTGGCGGTTGGTCGCGGCTGTGCTGATAACGGTGGCGAGTGAGGGGCGGCGGCGACGGTGACTGTCGGGGTGAGGTGGTGGCGGATGGCGGCTATGGCGTCGGTGGTGGGTGGTAGTGGTGGTGGGTTGTGGCGAAGGTGGTGGGTTTTGGTGTTGTTGATGAATGGGGCAAGAGGGGATGGAATGGAAAAAAAACATGGGGGGTGGAAGGAATGATTTTGAGGGAATGGAATGCCTTTTGGAATGGGTGATTCCATTCCATTGACCAACCAAACACCCTTTTCTTCATTCTCTCGTAATCATCCATTCCATTACACCTACCATTCCTTCATACCAAACACTACCTAAGTTGGTGGCCAGGTCAATATTAGTTTGTCCATATGTTTTCACACATGAGATTTTAACTGTCTAACTATGTCAGTTCAGGTTAAATTTGGATAAACCATAAAAACGAAAATGACAGTTAACTCTATCAGTTATGAACGGAACTAATATGTTTCACGAATGTTTGAGATAGAAATGATACAAATTTGACATGAACTGGTCTAACTAAGCAAACGATAGGGACGAAAATGACAGATAACTCTTGACACGTTAACGGGGATTGAGGAAATAAGTCAAAAGAATGTTGTTGTTTACAAAATATCACACACAAAATTTGAGATGAAATACCTAGTATCGTAGTTTACTATAATATAATTTGGTTGTTTATAATATATATTTTTATATTAACAATACATGTACGGGTGGAAGAGGGACGAGAGGCGACCAAGGAATTTGGGCAGAGGTGGAGATGATGTGACGAGGATGCGGGATGACAAGAAAGGAGTGGGATGGTATTCCCGAATTGGAGGGGACACAAAGAAAAGGTAAGATGGAGAAGGATGCAAAAGCGGAACCCGGACCATCCATCCACACTTGTGTATCCTAAACACACTTGTGTTAGATACAAAGAAAGGACAAGCAAGGGAGAAAAAGCAAAGTTCTGTTATTAAATACGAAAGATGCATCGTGTAATATTTTATGTTAAAGGGTTTGGTAAGATATATTGATTATATTTAAACATAATTATGTCTTTATAAAAAAAAAAAATTGGTTATTTGTAGGGCAAGTGGGTTTCTACTTTGTTAATTTGATGTGTTGTATATGTGCCTAAGTAATTCATTCAGGGTTGGACCAATCCTTTTGACTTGTTTTTAGACGGTGGAGAAAAATAATATAAGACATTTGGTTAGACATTTGGATATGATTGGGTGATTTTAATGATGGTACGATGATATTTCAGTGGTCCGTCAGTGATCCAAATTTGTTAAAAAAAATCATATACGCCTCAGTTTTTATTTCTTTTACCGTTGAAAAGAGAATTTTGAACACTAGATCTCTAGTATAGAGGTGTGAGATACATACATCCAACTCGTCTAGAAACTAGTAAAAATGTTTTTATAAGATCGCAACTAGCAACATTGAAGAAATTGATATATTTTTAAATCTTTTATTCATACATAAAAAGACTTTAAAAATTGATAGCTACTAATTCTAACATGTAGTATAAATTTTCTTTAAATTGATTCTTGTTGAGACTTGTATACGTATACGTTAGTTACTTAAAATGTATTAAAAAGTTTTGTAAGTTATTTATAAGACAAAATTACTTTCTGGGTCCTTGTGTTTTAGGGTATTAGCCACTTGAGTCCAAAATCAAAATGTTTAACGCCCTGAGTCCTTGCAGCCACTTTTCTTAACTATTTGAGTCCATTTTTTTAACACCATCCACCAAGTCTGTTAACTACGAGAGTAATTTCGTCATTTAAACACAAAGTGTAAGCCTTATATACACATGAGTACAAGAAACAAGTCTTTAATGCATAAAGTTGTAATATATAATATATATAAAAATAAATTACATATATATAATATAAACACCAGCACATACACGCCTATCCACACTTTCTCTCTCATCTTTACACACTCTTCTCTCTCTCTCTCTCTCTAAACACCACCAAGAACCATAAACCACCATCATCACTACAATTAAACCCCAACACCACCATCCCATTGCTGCTACCTTCGAATACCCACCAACACCACCATCCCCTCGTCGTCGCGTTCAACAGCCACTCCATCGTGAAGATTCGAAGCTTAAACCCTCACCACCGCCGCCATACTACTGCAGATCACAAATCATTTTTTGATCGATTTATGTTCCGGCGGCTTTGAGAACGAGATCTAAAAAGACATTACGGAACTGATCAAAGTTTGAATAAGACGTTACAGATCTGAAAAGAAGCTGTGATGTATGTGGTGATGGTGGTGGACCTGCAGTGGTGATGGCTGTGGACCTACAGTGGTGATGATAGTGGTGCGGTGGTGGACCTGCAATGGTGATGGTGGTGGTGGGGTGGTCGACCTGTAGTGGTGATGGTGATGGTGCGGTGATGATGGTGGTGGTGTGGTGTGGTTGATAGAGATAAGAGAGAGAAAGATGGGGAATATATATATATATATATAGAGAGAGAGAGAGCGGTTAACATACAAAAGCCCTTATCATACTTCACGTACGCGACAATCGTAACCATCAGATCAGGGCTATAATCACGCATGGAACAGTTAATAACGCATGGATCAATTTGTTTTGTGATAATCACGCATGAGAGCATAAATAATCACGCATGGGAGCATAATCATGCATGGAACATTGATCAAAATGTAATCACGCATGTTATCTATATTAATCACGCATGTTGTGTTCTTGTCGCGTACGTTAACGTACGTTAAGCCGTGAAGTGCATTATACTTTCTCTCTCTCTCTCTCTCTATATATATATATATATATATATATATATAGAGAGAGAGAGAGAGAGTAATCAGTGTTATGAATGTGCGAGAGATAATATATATTAATAATAATAGAGTAAACTGCCATTTTGGTCCCTGAGGTTTTGTCACTTTTGCCACTTTAGTCCAAAACTCAAACATTTTGCATCGGGGTCTCTGTGGTTTCAGTTTTATTGCCATTTTGGTCCAAAAATGAAATCAAGTCATATTTGTCTTATAAAAATCCTGTTATTTTGTCATTTTTCTCAGAGGCAAAATGGTCATTTTAAGCATTAACATATATATATATATATATATATATATATATAAAGTAAAAATAACCACAAAACTTTGCACGCTCTCTCTCTAAACACCCCTATGTCTCCCTCTCTCTGACACCACCGCCACCATGAACTCCACCACCGCCACCATGAACTCCACCACCGCCACCTCCTCCCCCTTCTCACCACCGCCACCACTACCTCTTCACCACAGCCGCCGCCACCACCACCTTATCTTTTTCACTTCTCTCTCTTTCTCTCTTCTCTTCTCTGATCACTCAAATGGTAAACGCAGAGAGAAATCACAGAGAGAAATCAGAGAAGGGTTTCACCAGGACACTAGTAGTACCTGCAACTCATCTTCTTCCCTTCTCATCTTCTTCCCAACATACTGAAAGACCTGATGCACCTGATTGTATCTATTATTTGAGAACAGGATTTTGTGGCTGCGGTTCTCGGTGTCGGTTTAACCATCCTCGTGATCGCGGTTTGGTAAATGTTTTGTTTTTGGGAATCTGTATTGGTTGGGATGTGTTTTAGTTGTTGTGGGTTTGTGGATCTGCAATTTGTTGTTGATTGTGTTGAATTGGGATGTCGGAATTAAGGGTATTGTTGTGAGTTTTGTTAGGGTTATGGAGCTGTGAGGTCGAGTGGCGGTGAGGAGTACCCCAATCGTCCTGGTGAACCCGTTTGTCAGGTACTGCTAGTGTTGTATGTTGGGGAGAAATCAGATAAGAGAGAGAGGGAAGGGAAGAAGATTTAGAAGGAGAAATCAGAGAAGGGGTTCACCTGCAACTTAAACCCATCACAATGAGAAACCAGAGAAGAGAGAGAGGGGGGGGGGGGGGGGGAAGATGAGGTGGTGGTTTCGGCTATGGTGAGGAGGTAGTGGTGGCGGTGGTGAGAAGGGGGAGGAGGTGGCGGTGGTGTTAGAGAGAGAGAGAAGACAAAGACAGAGGGGTGTTTAGAGAGAGAGAGTGCAGAGTTTTGTGGTTATTTTTATTTATATATATATTAATGCTTAAAATAACCATTTTGCCCCTGGGGAAAATGACAAAACAACATAATTTTATAAGACAAATATGACCTGATTTCATTTTTGGGCTAAAAATGAAAATAAAACTGAAACCACAGAGACCTAGATGCAAAAGATTTGAGTTTTGGACTAAAGTAGCAAAAGTGACCAAACCTCAGGGACCAAAATGACAGTTTACTCATAATAATAATATTGATAATACAATAGGGGTAATTTGGTCATTTGAAAATAGCTAACAGAATATTCCTAACGAAGTTAAAAAAAGTGGACTCAAAGGGTTATGAAAAGTAGTTGTAGGGACTCGAGGCGTTAAACATTTTAATTTTGAACTCAAGTTGTTAATACCCCTAAAACACAGGGACTCAAAAAGTATTTTTTTTCCATTTATAATGTCTATGCTATTAATTATTTGGTATAAGTAAGTTAAAAGTGTGTATGTAGCTTGTTCTATTATATTTAATAGAATAAAATGTATTTTAAGGTATATTTAATCCATATGTCGTTTTACGTTGAACATACAATATATCATTTTTTTAGTGGTCATGAGTTGAATCTAACAAAATATAATATTTTGATTCTAACAAAATTAAATATATATCACCTTGGATCTTGCAAAAATTGAGTATTGTGATTTTGACACCACTAGATATAATTATGCATTGTGGTTTAGATGCTATGAATATAGATGAAGATGGTCTTAATCACGTGCTATCACATAAAACAAAGCTTATAATAAATAACAGACCAAAGACTAACCCGGTGAAAGAGTATAAAATAAGATAACATGATCGGTAATAAATCACTTGTTTATTTGGATTAGATCAAGGCAAGGATGTTGTTTTGGTCAAACTGTCAGGATCCTTAGTTCGGGAAACAAGTTTCAGGCTAGCATAAGTTTGATAAAACAATAAAAAATACGATGAATGATGGATGAATGATGTAAATAAAGATGAACACAAGCCATATATTATGGGGAAAAGCCCTTGATCTCCACAAGAGAGGCTCGCCGACACAAAAACCTAGGGAGCTGGCAACTACCTAGCTCCGGTATGATAAATAACTCAAAAAATTACAAGTATGGAGCTTGATCGATCGAGTGCTAAGTGTTATAGAGTGATTTTGCAAGTAATGTGTGTGTGGGAGTGTGTGATGTCTCCTCCTAAGTCGACCAATATGCCCTATTTATAGTCGAAGTGATCAAAATATCCTAACTAACTTTCCGACATTTCAAGGATCCTTAGCAGGCTTGGTCAATCTTCAATATAACCGTTGTGGGCGAGTTTAATGGTTTCCTCACGTGCAAAACACTTACAGACTTACAGCTCCAAGTCTTCAGCATGTATCTTAGTTATACATCCGTTAGAACATCAACAACATTAACCAGGATCCCAAAATTTACGCAGAATATGCCATATTTAATTTTGACCGTTACAAGACCAACTCCGCGTGTTCTTTAATGTTCCTCCGGCTAATTAGCATAGACTAAGCCATTATCCATTATGATTTATATGAGAAAGCATGTTAAAGAGAGAGAGGAACAATATTCTATAGTATTCAGGATCCGAAACTAACTCAGGATCCTCGAAAAAGTCGAAATCAGGATCCTTAGACGCTCAGGATCCTTAGACACTCAGGATCCTGGACTGAGTCAGGATCCTGGACTGTAGAATTTCACCCATAACAGATGTGACACGATAAAATGTGATATTAAATTTGTCTCAAAACAATTTACGTATGGTCGTAAGATACTAAATTGGTAAATGAATATAAGTTACCAAATGATTCGTTATCCGTTGATATATGTAGAGGTGCGCATAGGCCGAATACTATGTTCCTAACCTAAACCATATGAACTGGCTTCGTATTAGTTTGGTTAGATCAAGTCTTGAATCAGTTGGTTACGAACCAGACTAAAATACCGAAATAATAGATTAGCCTCTTTGCAACTAAGTTGAGCCTCAGTAATGTAATATTACCTGCTACAAAACATGGGTCCGGCCCATTTTCACTGCTTCCAATTAGAGGTGCACAAAAAACCCGAATCCGAACACGAAAAAAAACCCAAACCCGGGTATTTTAAAAACCGGGTTTTTATACCCAAACCCAACCCTACCCGTATGGTAGGGGCCGAATATGCATATCATTCTCAGTACCCGAACCCGTAACTGGGTTTTTGTACCCGTCTCATACCCGGGTTATCTGAATACCCGGGTTTTCACAACACCCGTACCCGGGTTTACATAATACCCGTACCCGGGTTTATAAAATACTCGCATCAAGTTATGAAAAAACCCGGACCCGGGTTTAGACTGGGTATTAATGTTGAATTGAATGCTGTGTTAACAACCTTTTTTACCGTTGTACAATGGCTTTCGTTTGGGGCTATTTGGAGCCTTTTTTGGGTAGATTTTAGGCACATGAATGGGTACAAATACTGGTTTAATGTCTGGGTTAAGTCACATTGAAAAACACCGAAAATCACCAAAAACCCGGTCTAAAAATGGCTTCACAAAGTGCGACATCTTCCGTTGGCATGGGTTCTACGGCTACCAAAGCAAGCATCGTGGAGGTTATTCCTGCAACTCGAAACTAAGAAATTTGGGTTCATTTCGAGTTATGTAAATGTCGTTTGGAGCAAATAAAGCTCGATACATGTTGAAGTCGAATTCGAACACAACGTTGAAAAAACATTTGTCAACGTATTTGTAAAGTGTTGAAGAATGATCCAAACCGAGGCCAACCACCATTGTCAACTGACGAACAAACAATAAACGAAGACGATCAAGTTATTCGAAGCTCTCTATGTTCACCATCTTATTCAGCGCTATCTATGTTTGTTATTTACTAGTTGATGCCCCGCCCGCGTTGCGGGGCGATGGCCGAATAATTCTCAACCAATTAAAAAAACAGTCATATAGTTTTGCTAGAAAAAAAACCTAAAACGATGACAAGACCGTAATTTTGAGCTCAGAGCAAAATGATAATTTTTAAGAGAGGGCAAAATCGTAATTTTTAGCTAGGGGAAAACATATTTTTATTTTGAACTGGGGGGCAAAAACGTAGTTTTGCGCAGCGGCGAAAATCGTAATTTTGAACCGAGGACAAAATCGTATTTTTGAGCTGAGGGCAAAACCATAATTTTATTTTGGAAAAATTACACTTTTCGTCCTTTATGTTTGTACCTAGTTGCAATGGATGACCTTTACCTTTAATAATTACAGCCACAGTCATTTATTTTGAAAACCTGTTACATCTTTCGTCCTTTAGCACTAACTTGGTTAGAAATTTAAGTTAACTCTCATCATGTGCTTAGCACATGAGGGCATTTATGTCCTTTTACCCCTAATCTCTCTCAACTTATATATAAACAAACCCCTCTTTCACCCTCATCCCCAAATTAGGGTTCCATACTTCATACCTGCTATCCAAGCACACCACCACCATATCCCAGCAACCACAATCATCAAATCCGTCCACCAAGTCCCACCGCCACTGGAGGCGGTCTTCATCCGATTACTCGATATGTCATGAATTACCTTCGGGCTGCTTGTTCTCGACCGACATTGAAACAAGTGTTTGACGACGATGTTATTTGAAGCTCGACAAGAACAATAGTAGCTCGTCTTCAAATCTTGCTTCGAAAGCTTTGAAAGATAAACTGGATCTGTTTAATCGGGAAGAAGAGAACGAATGTGAACCTGGATCTGTTTAATCGGGATCTGAATCTGGATCTGTTTAATCGGGATCTGAATCTGGTGCACCAGAGTTTTTGAATCTGGATTCATTTGAATTGATTTATCTTGTGTTTCAAATCTGGATCTAAGTTGAACCATGAACCAACTGAAGAATAGCCAGTTTGAAACTGTGAAGATACCAAGCAGCTTTTGGGTTCAAGAAATCCTGACGCGAGTTGCTGTTCGATGTGATTTTTGTTGAGCAAAATGATTTCTTCAATGCCATTAGTAAGACCTTGTTGTTGATGTTGCTCTTGAATTCACATTGGTTGGCAGAGAGTTGTGCTTTTTATTTTTTTAAATACTTTTTGTTTTTTTTATGTATGAATGGGTAAAATAACTAAAGTGCCCCCATGTTGATTTCGGTTTTTTATTCAGCCATTCGGTGATGCTGTTTTAGGGGTAGGCGATTCAAACGAAGGTGCAGATAGGAAAAAAAAAACAAATGGAGTCGGTGATGCGGTGTGAGGGGTGAGTGATTCAGATTCGAAACAAAAGTGGATGGTTGGTAGGGGCGATTCAGATCAAGGGAGTGGCTATCAGAGGTCTGTGTGATGGTGAGGAAGAGAGGGACATAGGGCTTAAAGAGAGAGAGAGAGAGAGAGAGAGAGAGAGCCACCGCCATCATCTCCTGCCACCACCTCTAGCCGCCATCACCTCCTGCCACCACCACCAGCCACCGTCATCACCCCACCCCTGTTTTTTTGCTGCAGACAATTAAGAGAGAGAGAGAGAGAGAGGGAATGAGAGAGAGAGAGAGTGAAAGAGAAAAAAAAGGTATTTATATTTGATTTTATTTTTTTTATTTATACTATAAATAATTAAGTAGAAAGACTAAACTACCCTTAAGTAAATAAATTTAACTGAAAATTTTAACCAAGTTAGTGCTAAAGGACGAAAGATGTAACAGGTTTTCAAAATAAAGGACTGTGGCTGTAATTATTAAAGGTAAAGGTCATCCATTGCAACTAGGTACAAACATAAAGGACGAAAAGTGTAATTTTTCCTTTTATTTTGAGTTAGGGGCGAAAAAGTAATTTTAAACTGGTGGCAAACCGTAATTTTAAAGTGAGTATAAAATATTAAACTGGTTGGTCCAATGGGGGAGAGTGTGAGTCAGCTGCCTGGTACAATTGGCAAAACTGTAACTTTAAGCGGGTAAAACCGTAATTTTTAACCGAGGGCAAAATTGAAAATTTTATCTGGGAGCAAAAGCGTAATTTTATTTTTAACTGGGGGCAAATACGTAATTTTACACTGATGGCAAAATCATAATTTTAAAACATGGATAAAATTATAAATTAATTAGGCCAATAGAGGAGTGTCAGGCAGGTGCCTGGCACTATTCCCCTTTCCGCCCCTTTTCTCCAATAAAAGGCAATAACTATTGCCGCCGACACTTAGTTTTGTTGTGTTAAGTAAATGTGTGTTTCAAATCTGTGTTATATGAAATAAAAGGTCCATTTATATTTCTATGTTTATACCAAAAAAATGAATATAAAAACTCGATCAATACCCGAACTCGATCTGTACCCGAGCCATACCCGAACCCTGAAATAGGGTATCATAATACCCGGGTATTAAAAAAACCCGAACCCTAATACACAGGGTATGGAATTCCTGGCCAATACCCGGATCTGAACCCGACCCGTGTATTGGCAATACCCGAAAATGTAAAACCCGGTTGTACCCGAAACCAGTTTCATACCCGGAATCATTCGCAATACCCGAAAATGTAAAATCCGGTTGTACCCGATACCGGTTCCATACCCGAAACCGGGTATTTAAAAATCCCGATTTATGCACCACTACTTCCAAATTCCAATGCACCGTTTCCGGAAACAATATTTTTTGTCTCAAAAAAAAGTCAATTTTATCAAGCATTGGGTCATCTTGATAGAACTTTATAACTAATGAAGTGTTGTTGTCTATCAATTCTAAATGTGGTCCATTGTGAGACAATGTGAATACTATTCGGTGAGTTGTCACATGAGATGAAGTGAAGATCATTCTTGATTTGTGGTGTTTTGATATGTGCATGGGCCATATTATGTCGCATGTTATCTTGATATCATTGTCGATGCGGTCTATGAAAAACATGCATATTCTGGCCGATCGGCTTCAGATTGTTTTATTTAATTTTGTAGCAGACTAGATAAAATCGGAAAATGAAGAAAAAAATTAGATCTGAAAACCGAACAAAATGAAACGCAATAGGGCCCATTCTTGTTTGAATTGGTTTTTGCACACTCTTAGATGTACGTTTCTTAAACAACAACATTTTACACCTAAATACTAGCTAATCTTGCACTTGCAAGGATTTAAACTAATACCACTAAACCCTTGGATGTATGTTGATGGAATAATACTAAGGATGAGCATTGACGAACCTACTAAAAAAGTAAGGGGACAACTGCTCCTCTTAAAAATATTAATGTTATTTTTACACAAAAATATCAAAATATATGGTTGAAAAAAAAAACTCTAGACACAGAATAATGATGATGACTATGGTGAATAAAGATTATGAGAAAATCTTTCGTATGTATGTTTATTGAACCATATGGGAGGCCAAAGGCCCCGAGATAGCATGCCAACTTTACTACAAGCATACCAAATTAAATTAGTTTTTAGAGTGAATTGCAAGTTTTGTCCTTTATCTTTAGGCCATTTTGCAAGTTTTGTCCTTTATGTTTAAAGTTGACGAGTTTTGTCCTTTATGTTTGAAATCAAGCACGTTTTACCCTTTGGGCCTTAAAAATCAAGCACGTTTTGTCCTTTATGTTTAAAAATCAAGCACGTTTTGTCCTTTATGTTTAAAGAATCAAGCACGTTTTGTCCTTAAAAATCAGGCACGTTTTGCCCCAAAGGACAAAACGTGCTTGATTTTCAAACATAAAGGACAAAACTCGTCAACTTTAAACATAAAGGACAAAACTTGCAAAATGGCTAAAGATAAAGGACAAAACTTGCAATTCACTCTAGTTTTTATATGTATAAACTATCACAAATGTTTTAGGGTAAACTATAGAAGTAGCAAAAAGGTTTAATATTGAATAGCTTTTTTTATAAATAATAGAAAAAGTTAAGTTTATTCAATATGTTCAAAGTTAAAAAAAAAGCTACGCTTTGTTGAATTCAAACCAAAAGTAAAGATGTGTAATTATTGTTTTTATATTCTCATTTCCTTTTTCATACATATTTTATTTAGTACGGTAACTAGGGGAAGGTTCATTTGGGAATAAATTTAATGTGAGAAGAAAAAGAAGAAATTTCATATTAGTAAAATACTATTTCATTTATAACTCATATCATTAATTTTCTCTCTTTAATTAATTAGTCAACTAATCATTAATTATTCTACATATAATCTACAAAACCTACACATATCAAAATTTTTCTACATATACCATACACATTATAGAATTTTATCCTACACAGCCAAAATTTATCCTACACACCTCGAAATATATCCTACACAACTCGTAATTTATCCTACACAATTAGTAATTTATTCTACACTTTAAATTAAGTTGTATTTTTAATTTAGAAAAAGTATATATATATTTTGAAAAGGATTTACAAATTTAATTGAGTTAGTTATTAAAGGGAAGAATACAAATTAATGATTTATGTAAGTTTACTAATATACCGTTATATTAAAATTAAATGCAAATATTAAATAAAGTAAAATAAAGCATTCTTATTGGTTGAAACTTATTCCTTTTTCTTCTTACAAAAAAATTCTTCTCATTTGAACCTTCCACATGGTAACTATTGATTTAAATATATATGGTTATTTAGACCGTGGGGTATGGTGGGGCTTGGGTTAGGGGCATGAGTTGACACGTGGAGTTGGAGCCCCCCACTGGTGAGTGACGTGTTCGTGGGGTATGGCGGGGCTTGGGTTGGGGCGTGGCTTGGCAGTTTATTAAAAAAATTAAAAAAAATACACACAAAGCGAACAAAGCGAATAAGAGGCCGCCACATCGGACCGCTAGCCCACCCCACGCCCAACTTCAAACCCAAGCCCCAAGGGCCACGCCCTAACCCAAGCCCACCCGGGGTGGTGGCTTGGGCGTTTTCCCCCAACCCACGTCCCAACCCAAGCCCCATACCCCACAATCTTATACTTGACTAAGGCCAAATTTGAAAGATCCCCGGATTTGAAAGATTTTACTTATAACCATGTTGTGCTATATAGGTGTCGAGCTAAGCCGATCTCGATTAGGCTTGAGCTCGGCTTGTTATACTTTTATAAAGTTTGAGCTCGAGTCCGGCTCGGTTCAAGCCAACTATTTTGAGATTGAGCTCGGCTCGAAAGTAAAATCCAAGAGCTCAAGTTCAGTTGGGCTCGACTCGAGGTAATTTGAGAACACTTTTAAATGAGCTAAAAGCTCGGCTCGAGCTCGCTTGGATAGCTTGAAGCTTGACTAGAGATCGACTTGCGAATGTTAAATAGTAGGCATATAATATATGAAAAAATATATTTTTTGTTTGTTTTTGGTACGCAACCAGATAATCAAATAATATAAAATTTGTTTGTGCTCGTTTAGCCTCGCGAGCCTAAACAAGTTTTGTATGTAAAGCTCGAGCTCGATAACTAAACAAGTAATATTTTAGGCTCGAGCTCGTTAAAGCTCCGTTTGTTTGAGCTTTTTACTAATCTTATCCCGATTAGCTCTCGAACCTCTCCGTCTCGTTTACAACACTAGATGGTTCCTTCCTCTTTAATTCCTACAAGAGTCAATTGTTCTTAGCCTCCATTGTGGTTGCCTCATGTAAATTCGAGTATTATTTTTGATTTTTCGCTAATGTATTCTTTTACATATATTTATGGGTAAATTACACTTTTCAACCTTTATGTTTATACCGGATTGCAATGGATAATCTTTAACTTTAATAATTATAGTCACAGTTCTTTAATTGTAAAACTCGTTACATTCCACGTCATTTAGCACTAACTAGGTTATATTTTTCAGTTAACTTTGGTCACATGGGAGTAATTTAGTCTTTTAACTGTTTTTTAATAAATAAAACAAAAAATATAAAATCGAATATATATAATCACCCCATTCTCCTCCTATCTCTCTCTCTCCCTTTTAACAGTTGCAATCCCGGTGGCATTGACCACCACCTGCCAGGCTACCACCACACGACCCCTAATCACCTACACCAACACACCACCTGCACCATCACCACCAACACACATCACCCCAACCAACTACCATCACCAAGCCACACCACCACAACCTGTCCCTAAACAAACAATTGATTCCTAAACAAAACAAAATGATTCACCAGGGAAAGAGATGTATAGGATACGCTCGGTTTTTTCCTGCTACTCTTTCTTCCCATACCTTAGTGCGTTCCTAATGTTATAAAATTGTGCTTCCCTGTTCACATCTATGTTTTCTTCTTTTCTGTTCTAAAAAACATTACCTATTTTTTGTCATGTGGTAAAGTAAATGCAATATTTCTATTTCCGGCTAAATTAACATCAGGTTCATCCAGATCTACGTACCCAATTTTAAGACATTCAAAATAAACCTAAATAAATCATCAGATCTCCACTTTTAACAGTTCAGATACGAACGAGCAAGCTCATCACCACGTTGAGTCGATTCCCACCTTTAGATTTGTTTCACCGCCTGCAGATTATGATTATTCGCGTTGAGTCGGTTTCCAGATCTCTACCTTCGGAGCAGATGGTGTAGATATATGCATGTAGATCACTCCATTATTGAAGTCGAGCAAGAAAATAGAAACTAATGTCGATTGGAGGTATTCGTGGTTGGGATGGCTAAAAGAAAAGAAAGTCGTGGAAGGAGAGAATGCGGCGGCAGTGGTGCTTACGGCGGTGGTAGTGCTAGGGCGGTGATGCACCAAAATGTTGAGGGAGATAAAGTGAGTTTGGGCTTAATATATATAATAGAATGGTAAAAAGACTAAATTACCCTTATGTGACCTAACTTAATTGAATTTTTTAACTAGGTTAGTGTTAAAGGATGTAGGGTGTAACGAGTTTTACAAATAAAGGATTGTGGCTGTAATTATTGAAGTTAAAGATCAGCCATTGCAATCAGGTACAAACATAAAGGACGAAAAGTGTAATTTACCCTATATTTATAAAACACTATAAGATATTGTTCGTAGGAGAATACTATACGAGACTTATACTATACACTATACAATACGATACAATACGATACGATACAATACGATATTATAGGATATGATACAACACCCGTATACGCCTATAGGTGTAGGTTAGGTCCCGTATAGGATTATAAGTATGGTTGAGGACCTGTATAGGCCTATACGGGTGTTGTATAGTATCCTATAATATCGTATCGTATCGTATCGTATTGTATTGTATCATATTGTATTGTATCACATAATATAGTGTAGTATAAGTCTCTTATAGACCTCGTATGGGCCAATGGATGTAGTATCGTATCATATGGTGTAGTATAGGTCCCTTATAGGTCTTGTATAGGAGCATAGGCCTATACATGACCTAAACTACACCTATAGTTCGGACCTATACTACACATATAGGCTATACGGGTGTTGTATCTTATCTTATAGTATCGTATTGTATTGTATCCTACAGTATCATATCATACCGTACCGTATAGTGTATAGTATAAGTCTCGTATAGGTCCCCTATAAGTCTTGTATATGCCTATAGGCCTATACGAGACCTAAACCACACCTATAGTCCTATATGGGACCTATACTACACCTACAGGCCTATACGAGTGTTGTATCTTATCCTATCATCTCGTATCATATTGTATTGTATCGTATCGTATAGTGTAGTATAAGTCTCATATAGGCATCGTATGAGCCTATGGATGTAGTATCGTATCATATAGTGTAGTATAGGTCTCGTATAGGTCCCCTATAGGACTTGTATAGGCATATACGGGTGTTGTCTCATATCCTATAGTATTGTATCGTATTGTAAGGCATGGTATGGTATCGTATCGTATCATATAGGGTATATTAGTGTTATTGATATTAAAAGAGAAAATAAAAAAAATATATATGCCGCATACAGGGTTAGACTGAGCGTCTAGTGTGGTCCAAAAGACCATTATAGCCATGTTTTGCCCCTAGTCTAGCCCTAACTCATGGGTATAATAGTCTTTTAAACAATCCTAGATGTCTAGTCTAGCCATGTATGCGGCGTATATATTTTTTTCTCTTTTTAATATTAGTGTTATTGATAATAAAAAGAGTAAACAAAATAATAAAAATATATGCCGCATACTGGGCTATACTGGGCGTTTAGTGTGGTTCAAAATGGTAATTTGCCATTTATAAAAGTGTTTAAAAAAAACCTTTTATATACATACACCTCATACAGGCCTATACTAGGCATATAAGAGAGGCAAAAAAGAACAATTTACCCATGCGTACAACCCCAAATTAGGGGTAAAATGGTCTTTTTCGTCTATTCGCCCTGTATAGGCCTATACGAGGCATATACGGGCCATATAAGACAAAATATGACATAATCAGAGATTCTCTTGCAAATTGAAAAATGTTATACGCGACGTATAGAGCACTTGGGTGTGTGAATAGGCACTTGGGTGTGTGAATACGTAGACCCTTTATAAAACACAATAAGGTATTGTTTGTAGGAGAATACTAGGATAGAAATCCACTCTCAATGAGGAAACTTTAGAAACTCTATGTTACATATTTTTTTTTTTTTGAAAAAATAATAATATATGTATTTTTAAGAGTTTTGAGATAATAAAATTTACAAAGCGTCGGGTGTTTTTTTTAAGTAACTTTTTGTTACGTATGTAACAAATCGTTGCTGTGTAGTTTTACATACTATTAAGTAGGAAACATTTTTATATTTTTTTAAATAATCACTGGACGTTTGTTTTGTTTTGTTTTTTTTTTTTTTTTTTTGGTTTCCTATGCTTAAAATCATGTATGTTACATGTACTAATTTTTTTATATATAAAAAATTGTAACATTTACATATAATTTATAAAACACAATAAGGTATTGTTTGTATATCATATGTCTTTATAGTTTTAGACCATCCGTAGTGGGACAATATTTGGGCGTTTTTTGCCTTAAAACGCTCGCACACCACCCCCGGGTTTCTTCAACAATTTGGTTGGGGCGTAAAAAAAAAGCCTGGTGGAGATATTGTTGGCCAATCACAGGTAACCTTCTTTTTCTTTGGCCAATCATTTTTTATGGTTTATTTATTTATTTAATTCTTTCACCCCTTTCAACATAATGCCCACATCCCCACTACACCCATTTTAGAAAACAGCTCATAATGTCTTATTGCTGATTGGGCTGCCACATGGCGCAAAACGCCCAAGGGTATCGGCATTACCACTACACATAGTCTTACATATTTTATTTATCTTGTGACGTCACCAAATGAGTTTGACTTTGACTTTATCATTGATTTTGATATGGACTTGATGTATTATTATTATTTTTTTTTGAAAGGTACTTGATGTATTATTTGATCTTCGTTAGTTTTACATTAAATATAATTCCTAGATTTAATAAGGGTCCCCTAGTTCCCACACCCCCTATATCTTATTTTCATATCCCTAGTGTATACGGCCCGTATACAAAATATATGGCCCGTATAGAATGTTTTTGAATAGGAAAATGCGCAGCGAATGTTTTTTTGATTTTACTATATACGGCCCGTATATAGTTATACGAGCCGTATACACGTTTATACGATTTGTAAAACGTATACGGTTTAATGGAATTATTTTGGTAGGTTTTTTATGTTACCAAATGTATACGGGCCGTATAACTGTATACGGCCCGTATATACGGATGTTTTTTCAAGTATCACGTTTTTTCCAGTAAAAACACCATCATTCTAGGGTTTCTAAACTCTTCATCATCTTTAACAACATTGATCGGAACACGCCGCTTAAATCGGAGCACAAGTAGAGTAACGTTACCGATCAGTCCGTTGATCGAGTAACTAGCAGAAGAACCCGACACAAACAAGTTCTCCACAGTTTGTTATTCAGATCTCTGTTCGGTCATCTTTCCAAACTACAACACACGATAACTTTAAACTTTATAGTGTGTGATTTTATCAGGAAATGATTGGAGGTGATTGCTACTTTTAATAAGCTGTCATAGTTGTCAAATTCGATTTCAACAAATCTTTTCCTTTTCCTTCAATTTCTAGAACATTCTCTGTTACATGAAGACGTGTCGGGTTCTTCTACTGGTATTTTAATGAAGTATTGAAGATTGAATGTGCAAACCCAACCGTTTTTTAGTACGGAAACGGTGGCTATGCGAAATACAAACCGCAATCTTTTGTGACTATGGGAAAACAAGTTTTCTTTTTGAGCTTGATGGATGTCCGTTATCTCAGTTGAGGCGGGCATTGTTTAAATCTGAATATAACTAGATGTTACGTGTAACTTCACTAAACCAAGAACAAACCCTATTTCGAAACACATGTGTTCGTATCAGCGTTGTTTATCACCACGTGTGAGCATTGGAAACCCGACAAACAGTCTTGAGAACTGTGACAGCTTATCTATCTATGTGTGTCACATCCATCCTGTTATAGCAATCGATATGATTAATTTTACAGATTTTTTTCTAATTAGCGTTGTTAACTACCAAAAGAATGCATACACAAATAGTTCTAGTGGACGAAGCAAAGAGACCGTTGTGTAGCTGAATCAGGTTCTCAAACAAACACTACTAAAGATGAGTTGGTGATAAATACCGGAGCTGTTATCTCGGTTGTTCAGTACTTTCGTGATAATAAAACAAGCAAGCATTGATTTTGCCAAGATTGAAGGAAAAAATCTGGCCATAAGCGTTGTGGATTCTCAGCGTTATTTGAATGTAAGTGGATCGAGTGATACACTTATCTATTCTGGTCAAGGTGGGCATGGTTTGTTCGGGAGTAAATCACCACCCAAAGATCAACAACTTGTGATTGTCGGGTTCTGCTAGTTATTCGGAATGTTTCGAATTATCACAGAAGACGTGTTGGGTTCTGCTAGTTATTCGGAATGTTTTGAATCATAACAGAAGACGGATGCGGTTTGCATATTCAATCTTCATTGCTTCATTAAAATTACAACACACGATAAAATGCTTGGAAAATTGCATCAACTCTCCTATATCAAGTTGAACGGACGATATGTATCTTCTATCATGCGACGGACCCAATTCGTAGATTCCGTCCGGTTTCAAAGCCGGTTGAGGATTACGAGTGCTCTACACTCGTTCAAAGCCGGTTGATGGTTACAAGGATCGTTTTAATAGATTAAAGATGGTTCTTCGTTGAGGAAACCAAACGTAGACGGAGATGATAGGCCTGGTAACTGGAAGAGAAAAAACCCCAGTGACGTCGTCGACGATTATGAACGGATTATTGGCCATTATTCGACCGAGTAATCAATTGTATTTTTTAGTTGCTTCTCTTGTTAAGTTTCTGAACCAATCGAAATCCACAAATTCCAACAGTTTCTTCGTAAATTCCGTCCGGTTTCCAAACTCTTTCATTCAAAGTTAATATTCACTGTGGTGGATGCAAGCATAAAGTTAGAAAAATACTCAAGAAGATTGAAGGGTACACAACTGAAGCTCAACTTGAACGGACGATATGTATCAACAACTTGTGACTGGGAATATGGCTATGAAGAATACGTGTCGGGTTCTTCTGCTAGTTATTCGGAATGTTTCGAATCATCACAGAAGACGTGTCGGGTTCTTCTGCTAGTTATTCGGAATGTTTCGAATCATCACAGAAGACGTGTTGGGTTCTTCTGCTAGTACTTCCGAGATCTGAACCAACAGAAATCAACAATTTTCAAAAAATTGTAAGATCAGGAAGCTCAACTTGAACGGACGATATGTATCTTCTATCATGCGACGGACACAATTCTTGCAAGTTAAATCCACAATCAACGTATACATGTGTAAGAGAATGGCGAGTTATTTTCAGTTATTTCTGTTGATCCACAAATTCCATTGTTTAAATCAGAATCAGGTTCTCAAGACAAGGATCATTCTAATAGATTAAAGAGAATAAACCATTTTTTACCATTTTTTACCCATAGTATACGAGCCGTATAAGAATATACGGCCTGTATACAATCATCGTATACATTGTATACGATCGGTAAATTTGTTTTTTACCGAGAGTATACGGCCGTATAAACGGTATACGGCCCGTATACATATGGTAAAAAATGGTAAAAACCTCTTTAATCTATTAGAACGATCCAATAAACGAAGAACAAAGCATATTTTCAAAACACAGGTTCATACAGTGCTGTAATAGGTAGTGGTTCAGCCAAAATGACATCTAGCATTACTAACTGTTCAAGTAAGTGTCTAAAAATCTGAAAATTCAGGTTTACCTTGTTAGTTTCTCAAACAAACACTACAAAATCACCTGCTTCCTGAATCTGAATCTGAATGTTAACTCTAAAAAAAATTGTTTCTTTCCTTTTCATGAGGTAAAACCGGTTTCAACATATGTATCTTGCTCAACTCGTGTGGGCCCGTATCGGAATCAGGCGTTGGAAGGATTGTAGTAGTAGGACATTGGCACCACTGTATACAGGTTCGTGCATTGTTTAAATCAGAATCAGGCTCTCAAGACAAGGATCGTTCTAATAGATTAAAGAGAATAATCCCTCGTTTCTTCATCTTCATCTTCAAGAACAATGATGAACAGATGATGTCAGATAATACTTCATTTGTCGAGAAACCATACTGTCAAGAAACTAACATCTTTTAATACTTCATTGTGTATGTGCTTGTGCTGTAGAAACCGGTGATGAATTTGTGTATCTAAATCAGGTTCTCTGCCTTAGATCGGTCATTCCTTGTGATACATGAACGTTGTATTCTTGTCTTTCAGAAGAGTTGGTATTGAACCAAGAATACTTCAAACATTCTAAACCCTACCTGGAAACAAACCAACAAAATCCTGATAGTCTTCTAGCTGAACCCGACACGTCTTCTATGATGATTCGAAACATTCACGAACCACAATGGACTCAGACTCATACTACTCACCCTGCCTTGAGGAAAAGTTTTCCCGACGACTCAAGAAAAAAGATTGTATAATAGTATACAACCATTTTTTCTTTTCCTTCAAATTCGAGAACATTCTTCCTGTGTATGTGCGTGTGCTGTAGAAACCAGTGGTGAATCTGCATACACAACTGAAGGTTCAGTGCACGAAAAGTTTCTTACGAAATGTACGTGACAAAACAAGGATGTTGGGAATTAAACGCATGTACGTGACAAAACAAGGATCATTCTAATCAGATTAAAGAGAATAAACTATTTTTTACCCTAAGATTATGAGCCGTATACTATTATACGGCCCGTACACACCATGTGAAACAAAATTACCAGTTCATTTTTTACCATGTTAATACGGGCCGTATACTATTATACGCCCGTATACAGCAGGTGAAAAAAAATTAACCGATCGTATACAATGTATACGATAGCTTGTATACGGGCCGTATACAATCTATACGGCCCGTATACTATGGTTAAAATTTGGTAAAAAATGGTTTATTCTCGTTAATCTATTAGAACGATCCGTATATACGATCCGTATAAGAGTATGGACCAGACACATGTCACATAGTTTGTCAGTGAACAAAAGATATATATGTAGGAATATAACTAGATATAGATCTCTGAACCAACCGAAATCCACAATTCTTTCAAGTTAAATCCACAATCAATGTATACATGTGCAAGAGAATGGCGAGTTATTTCAGTTATTTCTGTTGATCCACAAATTCCATCAAATTGTGTCTAATGCAAGGATGATGCAAATTTGTACGTAAAGATCTCTAGACAAACTCTTCTGCGTTTTTTAACCAATTGCCCATCACTTAAGACCTTGAAACCCGACAAACAGTCTTGACAACTGTGACAGCTTATCTATCTATGTGTGTCACATCCATCCTGTTATAGCAATCGATATGATTAATTTTACATATTTTTTTCTAATTAGCGTTGTTAACTACCAAAAGAATGCATACACAAATAGTTCTAATGGATGAAGCAAAGAGACCGTTGTGTATCTGAATCAGGTTCGTGTCGGGTTCTTCCAACAAATTGTGTATGTGCTTGTGATACATGAACGTTGTATTCTTGTCTTTCAGAAGAGTTGGTATTGAACCAAGAATACTTCAAACATTCTAAACCCTACCTGGAAACAAACCAATAAAATCCTGATAGTCTTCTAGCAGAACCCGACACGTCTTCTATGATGATTCGAAACATTCACGAACCACAATGGACTCAGACTAATACTACTCACCTTCCCCTGAGGAAAAGTTTTCCCGACGACTCAAGAAAAATGATTGTATAATAGTATACAACCATTTTTTCTTTTCCTTCAATTTCGAGAACGTTCTCCCTGTGTATGTGCTTGTGTTGTAGAAACCGGTGATGAATTTGCGTACACAACTGAAGGTTCAGTGCATGAAAAGTTTCTTACGAAAATGTACGTGACAAAACAAGGATGTTGGGAATTAAACGCATGTACGTGACAAAACAAGGATCGTTCTAATAGATTAAAGAGAATAAACCAAGTACACAATCATCTGCTTTCTGAATCTGAATCTGAATGTTAACTTTGACTCATAAACCCTTGAATCCCAACGTTTCTCTAAAAGAGCCTGTATTAGAAACCATCCTATGTCTTTTACCAACCGAAGAGGCAGCAAGGACAGATAATACTTCATTTGTCGAGAAACCATACTGTCAAGAAACTAACATCTTTTAATACTTCATTTGTCGAGAAACCATACTGTCAAGAAACTAACATCTTTTAATACTTCCACAATAGACTCAGACTCATACTACTTACCCTCCCCTGAGGAAAGGTTTTCCCGACGACTCAAGATAAAGCAGTTGGTTTGTGTTCATATCAGCGTTTTTTATCACCCTGTGTGAGCATTGAAAGCCCGACCACTAGCAGAAGAACCCGACACGTCTTCTATGATGATTCGAAACGTTCACGAACAACAATGGACTCAGACTCATTGTACATGCTGATGAAACCGAAGACTCAGACTCCTTACAACTCTCATCAAATGCCTCACCCTTCCTTTTATTCGGTAAATATTAAATAAAGAATAACACCATGCCCATAATCCCGCGTTGATAGCTTCCGTTTGATTACAGTCATACGACACGTTTTCTTGTTTTTCAATCTTTGTTACTTGTTAATGTTTTATTTTTTTTCTACTTTTAGAAAGGTTTGAGCACCTCACGACTGTAAAATGTTTCGTGTGATTAACACCTTAAATCCTTTAAATACTTTGAGAAAAATCAAATTTTCGTTCCATACGGGCCGTATAAAAGTATACGACCCGTATACAAGTTCGTATACATTGTATACGACCAGGCAAACTTATTTACACATGGTGTATACGGGCCGTATACTCTTATACGGCCCGTATGGAATAAAAAAACTGACAAAGTCTGCTGGCACAGATTTTGTTGTTTTTTTATTCTATACGGGCCGTATAACAGTATACAGCCCGTATACACCATGTGTAAATAAGTTTTTTCCATGTGTTAATATTACGACCCTTTAATAAGCATCCACATCCAAAACCTAGTTACAAGTTATTTATGAAAGGATTGTTCTATTTCCACACCCCTATAATCTTATTTTCACATCCCTATTCGTATACGGGCCGTATAGAATGTTTATGCACAGTATTTAATGCGGTGGAATGTTTTTTTGTTTTTATATGTATACGGGACGTATAGTTATATACGGGCCGTATACATATTTGCATAATTTTGTTTCGAAGGTTTGATAAGCGTTTTTAGTTTTGAAATCTGTATACGGGCCGTATAATACGGGCCGTATAATACGGCCCGTATAGAAAAGTTAATTTTTTGTTGCAATCGGGAAACCGTTTAATAAATTTTGTAAATTTTAAAATATTGTTGTATATATCGGATTATGTTACGAGTTTGTAGTTAAACGTATTTATTGTGTTTCATAAGTTTCACTTTGTAAAACGATAAATATGTATAGAAAAGTTAATTTTTTGTTGCAATCGGGAAACCGTTTAATAAGTTTTGTAAATTTTAAAATAGTGTTGTATATATCGGATTATGTTACGAGTTTGTAGTTAAATGTATTTATTATGTTTCATAAGTTTCCACTTTGTAAAACGATAAATATGTATAGAAAAGTTAATTTTTTGTTGCAATCGGGAAACCGTTTAATAAGTTTTATAAATTTTAAAATAGTGCTGTATATATCGGATTATGTTACGAGTTTGTAGTTAAACGTATTTATTATTTTTAATAAGTTTCCACTTTGTAAAACGATAAATATGTATGTATAGAAAAGTTAATTTTTTGTTGCAATCGGGAAACCGTTTAATAAGTTTTGTAAATTTTAAAATAGTATTGTATATATCGGATTATGTTACGAGTTTGTAGTTAAATGTATTTATAATGTTTAATAAGTTTCCACTTTGTAAAACGATAAATATGTGATATGATTATGATAAACTACGACAACAATTATCAAACAAACAACATAACATCTAAACATAAGATTAATATTTAGAATGCTTTGCATCTAAAACAAACAAAAAGATAAAGTTTTACAATGTTTCAAACGTAAAATAACAAAAAAAAAAAATACAATAAGCAGCTACGGCGGTAGTGGTGGTGGTGGTGCAGCGCCAGCTCGCCGAGGTAGGGACGCACCAGAATGCATAGCCACAATAGCCTCGACCATCCACTGTACATCCCCTCTCACTGCAGCTAAATCCCCTCTGACTGCAGCTACATTCGACTCGACCTGACCGAGTCTCGACTCGACCTGAACGAGTCTCTCCTCCACCTGAACGACTCTCTGCTCCACCCCCAGTGGAGGCATCACACGCTGTCTCACGCTCCGTCGAACTACGGGCGATCACCCTGTAAATCCGCCGCAACTACCTGTGATTGATAGACAGTATGATCGCCTCCCTCTCCCTCGCCCTCGCCTCCCTCTCCCTCGCCCTTGCCTCCCTCTCCATCGCCTCCCTCCCCCTCGCCTCCCTCTCCACGGGGACCCTCACCCACACCATACGCCCAAACCAGCCGCCCTCCCTCTTCCTCGCGAGCCAAACCCATCGATTGGGCTGTGTCCCTCCCAACCCTGTCAAGCTGGAGTGTCAGAGTCATACCACTTGCCACCTGCGGGGACAAGAGGCGACAGAAATGCTTCGCCAGATGGGTGATGAAGGCCCCACAGCTGATGTGGCTAGAGGTACGCTTAAAAGCGTACTCGACGATATATGCGGCCAACCTGTACGCCAAGTTGCCCCCCCCCCCCACCGGTAAGTAAGTCGTGCAAGTAGAATAGGTCATTTTGGGTGACCCATTCCCTGCTATCATGACGACCGGCGATCGTCACGGCGATACACCGATGTAGGTATCGGTATAACGGGTCGTAAAGATCAGTCGCCCGTGCCTTCGGGGATCGCTGGTTTGGTTTCGCGAACTCCCCGAACCCAATAGTGCCCCACCAAGGCCACAACACGTCACTGGACGTGGTGACGTGCGCATCATAAAATGCCTGGGACACTGAGTACTCCTGTGAGTACAGACCCAAGGCAACGGCAAACTGAGGAAGTGTCATCCTCTGAGTCTTGCCGCAAATAGTAAAAGCTATGGCGTATGTCGTCAAAAAATGTTGAAAACCCCCACCCCGGGTGTCCGTAAATGAAAAACTAGATAAAAACTCTAAAGTAATCTCCCCGTGGACCCGCTGTAACACCTCGAAAATTCACGTCCTATAATGTGTAGACACGTGTTAAATGTTTAAACGTGTGAAAGAAATATTATAAAAGGACTACAGTTGACAATAATGGAACGTATGGGAATATACGTATTCTAAATGTCAACAGTGAATAAATATATTGTATATTAACTCTACAAGATGCTCATACCTTCAAACGAATAAATCATGGATCATCGGAGCTAAAAGTGAGAGATTACAAACTACAGGGACTAAATGTGTCAACATGTTTAAGTTATGCCTCTGAGTGACCTTTTGACAAACCCGAAGCTTTGTAACGGTTAATTATGCTCACTAGAATGCACGATTTAAATTTCATAAAGTTTCGTTATCGTATGAGAAAGTTATGATCAAATTCGTGTGCGAAGGGTTAAAGCGTAAACGTTGAAAGTTAGGACTTTTCGGGTAACAATAAAGTTAACCGGGGGCTTAACAAAGTGGGTATATGTTTTAAAGCCCTTATAGGTCAATTATGAGGGTTCATAATGCAAGAAACAAGTGCCCAATCGAATTTTGAAGAGCCAAGGATTAAATAGCAAAAGATCTAAAAATCAGATTTGGTCAGATGAGGCCTAGCGCGACGCGAGGGGGGATTAGCGTCGCGCGAGGGGTGCCCAGCTCTGACTTCTTTGGGTTTTTTCCTGCTGAAGTGCAATCTGATCGATTTTATCCAATTTTCCTCATAAAGGGCGACCCTTAGGCACCCCCTAAGCACTAGGAACATGTGTTGATCAATTGTGGTGGGTTGTAGACTCATGTGTCAAAGAATTGTGGTGGATTAAACACTATATAAAGGCCATGATATGCACCATTGTTCTTCATACCTTCCTCTTGTAATCTGATCATTTATGGAGCTCCAAGACACTCTCAAGTGATCACTAATCAAGCTTAGGACCTTTGTAAGTTGGCTTAACCTTTCTTAATTAAGTTTTAGCCTAGTTTTAGCTTAAAAGTCAAACCGTCGTAATTAACGGTTGACTTTAAGATTAATCACTAATGGTCCAGTGATTAGCCGAATCAAAAGTAGTTATAAGTTGGTAATTATGTGGGTAATAAAACCTCAAAAGGGTTCCCCCTCATTCCTACTCTAACTAGGTCAAATGTCGGGTCAAACTTGTAATTAAAAAGTCAACAGAATGTGTAAATTACAATTTATGCATAATTAGCAATGTAGAACACATACAACCTGTTTGATCATTAATATAACTTAGTAATTAGTGTAAGAACATGTCTAAACATGTTCAACCCGACAATTTCCTGTTTAGACCCGGTTCGGAACCGAAAGTCGCATAGTTTGACTTATACTTTGACTTCCAGTTCTGACCCGTTATGGTACGTTTTAGAAATACGTAAGAGCTCCATTTGGACCAGGTTACATGCTAGTATAACCCTCTGTGATTATACACCATGGTTCATTAGTTAACCGATTAACACGCATGATTCCGTTAATTGCTCATATGTTGACCATTATGCCCTTATTACCTTAAAACATGATTTTTGGAAATGTAAAAGAGTAGAAACTTTAATTACTGATATATAAACTTGTATGCAAAGTTTGACATCCGTTTGAGATATAGATTAAGAGTTATGCTCGTTAGCGTAAAATGAAAGCTTTATGTTAATTAAATGGCGTAATTAGCGTATAGCCTAGTTAAGCCTACTTTTTGATACCAAATCTTTTACCCACTGATGTAATATATTATTTTGGGATTTTTAAAGATTTTTAATTAATTTTAGGCTGAGCATAACTAATAGTCGTAGGCTTAATCCGGTAATTGTCGGTTTTGCCCTTACGGGCCATAAAATGAGTTTTACATATCTAAATGACTCCAAACCTTTTGCTACTGATCACATATGATAAATAAATTAATTTAAGCCTTCTGGAATAATAAAAATATCAGATTTATGTATCAAACCCGGAAGTGGCCTCTAAATCGCCTTTTTAAGCGTTTTTAAACGCATAGTATGTAATAGAATTATTTTAAACATACAAGGGTTGATACCTACTGATATTTGAGGCAAATTATAATATTTTAACAGTAAGCAAAGGTTGATAAACTCAGACTTCAGTTTTGAGCTTTTCGGCTTATGTGAAATTACCAAAATGCCCCTACGGTGCATAGTTTGGTTATAATTGATAAATTTCACATATATACTTTACCCTACTGTAATAAATCACTAAATTGAGTATGTTTGCTGATTACATCAGACCTGTAACTTAGATAAACACTTAAACTCTTTTACAAACTTTAAAATGACCAAACTACCTCTACGGGGCATAGTTTGTGTTTAAATTCATTTCGGGCATAATAAAAGACATCTTACTGATGTCACAACATATATGAAGCATATTAACTTAGGAAACCTGTAAATGGCTCATATGTATACCCGTTACGCTTATTACGCGTTCGGTTCGGTTTATGTAACTAGTTTACATAAACTAGCCTAAACGGGTCAAACCTTAACGGTTTTATCTCAAAATCCAGAATGTGTATGAAATACCCATATTAAGAAAGTCTCTGAACTTGTCGGGTCTAAATCACATTCTATCCGGTCTTTTCTTAATCGTGCGTACGAACCGTATCTTTAAAACTAACTGGTCTAAGCTTAAGCTTAATTAAAGACCCGTTAGGATTCTAATAGGTTATTATAAACCTCCGTTCCAGATTAGGAGTACCAGTAAAAGCTACTTGCATTTTGATTATTGTGATTATTACATTGCTCAGGTAAATACTTTTAACTTATTTTCCCCATACGGGCTTGGGTTACGGTATATAGCATACCGCTTGGTCGGGCATCAAATCCTCCACCGTTGAGTGGGTAATTGAATAATTTGATTGGCTCGTTTAAACAGTCTTGTTACTTAAAGCCTTGGGGGAGGGGGGTTAATGACCATGTCCCGGATATCCTTGGCATCATTTTACGAAATGGCCACGACTTAAGCGCGGGGTGTAGGCGTACACCCGTCAGTGCACAAAAGAATATTGTGGTGTGTCTATTGATCTTTAACCCGGACAAGATCCGGGCTACTGAACGTACAAGGAACATGTAATTCGTTCACAAGATTATATATTTAAATAATTCTCCCAAGTTATAAAAGGTTAATTTTGCCTCTGTGCATTTTAATCAAATTATAAAAGATATTTTGTGCCACGTGCATTCAAACCAATTTTCTTAAACCATTTTTCAAAATGAGTCGGTTAATTGTATTTACCAGTGTAAACTGACGTATTTTCCAAAAAGGCTAAATGCAGGTACTATACGAAATTGGCTGGATATTTCTCCTTAGCATCAATAGAAGTCTCGCAAGCTTAAGATGTCTAAAAGTCTGTTGAACTATTGTTTCCATTTTATTTTCGATCCGTCTGTGGATAAATAATCGACAGTTGTGATATTTGATATTACAATATTAAAATTCGGTTGAATTATATCTTTCTTTTGCTTCCGCTGTGCATATTATATATTGTGTTGTTTGACTATTATGTTGCCAACCACGTCACGATACTCCCCACCGGGCCCACCGGTGACACGTGGAAAGTCGGGGTGTGACACCCGCTCTGCGGCGACATGAAATAAGCGGTCCCACGGGGAGTTAACTGGCATGAGCTCCCGGACCCGACCGATCGCTCCAATATCAGTCAAAAACTGAATATCAATGGTCCGAGGCGCATCCAGCACCATCTCTCGTAATCTGCCCAAAACCCTATAGGCAGCCGTACCTCAGGGGATATCTCTAATAAACTGCCCCGTCTCAGTAAAATCGGGCACAATCTCCTCCTCCTGTCCACGTCCACGTCCCCGTCCGCGTCCACGGCCTCGACCCTGACCCTGACCTCGACCTCTACGGACCGCACCAGCTGCTGATGAGTCAGCCATATTGTCTGTAAAATAACAATTACCACTTAGCAATCACTATACGATTAGCGTTAACGTATTATACGACTACTGTTCTTGTATACGTTCATATACGCTCTGTACATATCATATACGCTCTGTACACATCAAGTATAGGTTTCGTATACTCACGTGTTATACATCTCGTACACGATCCGTATACATGAAGTATACGATCGTACGCGCAAGTATTATACGCACGTATACGCTACGTACACCTCAGATATACGTTTCCTATACGCACGTATTATACGTCGCGGATACGCAAAAAATATAACAAATTGGGAATAAAATATAAGTTCATACTATCGTATACAACGTTTACGATCGTATACAGCTTGAACATTCAACCAGTATACGACCGTATATACCGTATACGATCGTATATAGGTTGAATATTCAAACTTTATACGAGCGTATATAGTGTATACGATCGTATACCGTTTGAATATTCATCTGCTATACGAGCATATATAGTGTATACGCTCGTATAACATTTGAATGTTCAAGTGTATACGATCGTATAAATTGTATACGACCGTATACAATTAAATAATCAGTTACAATTTTCAGTTTCAATTTTTTTTTTTCAAATTCAATTATACAATCGTAATCGTTACGCCTATCTACGCTATTCGATCCTTTACTATACAAGACCATAATCTAACATGTTATGAAATTTGAAAGTTTACTATACGAAAATGTATCGTATAGGAAGAACGAGAAGAAAACGCCAAAAACGCCGAAAAACGCTATCCAAGAACGATCCGAGAGAAAACCGAGAGAATATTTGGTGGAATGTTGAGGCTGTATGGTGGAAATGAGGTCGTATAAAGCTTATACGATCCTTTTTCCTTTGTATACGGGCCATATAAAAATATACGACCCGTATACAATAATTTAATTTTTTTTAATTCAGTCGTATACTTAATATACGATCACTGTATACGAGGCGTATACTTTTATACGCCCGTATACAATTCAGTATTTTTCATTTTTTTTAAATTACTATATGCGGAAGTGACGAAGATACGGTCGGTATGTGTTAACGTTGATTCGTTTAAACGTTTTTTCAAGTTCAATTTCAACAAGTTGCCAAAACATTTATATAATGTGTATGTTTATCATTACAAATTGTCAAAACATGTAAATTGATTCGTTTAAACGTTTTTTCAAGTTCAATTTCAACAAGTTGCCAAAACATTTATATAATGTGTATGTTCATCATTACAAATTGTCAAAACATGCAAATTGATTCGTTTAAACTTTTTTTCAAGTTCAATTTCAACACGTTGCCAAAACATTTATATAATGTGTATGTTCATCATTACAAATTGTCCAAACATGCAAATTGATTCGTTTAAACGTTTTTTCAAGTTCAATTTCAACACGTTGCCAAAACATTTATATAATGTGTATGTTCATCATTACAAATTGTCAAAACATGCAAAGAACATTTTATATTCATAGGGCCCCTAAATCCACGTAATCCCTGGTCCTGTATTCATCAACGATCCTATAATATTGGTCAATACGTTCCTTGTAATAGTGATACCAACTTTCTGCTGGCGTATTCCGTGTCGGTTGTCGCCAGTATCTTGATGGGGTTGGCATTGGATATTCCCCTTCTAATCTGACGTGAATAAAATGGTTCCTGTTTACATGTACAAGCGCGACTGTTCGATGCAGAATACTTTCTTGGGCGGTTCTGAACATTGGAAAAAATGAAGCACAACCAAGGTCACTTAATAAGAGACAAACGACATTCCACCGGTTTGCTATCAGAAGCCCCGTGAAAGGCATTTGTAGCCACTTATGTTCAGGTGCTCCGTTTATACCAGTCCAAACTAATGACTCCAGAACTTGTTGATACTCAGGTCCATTTATCTTTTTCCATAATTCGTGGAACCGGTTGCACTCATCATGAAGCTGCTCCCGTATGAACGGCCACTCCGACTCTTTAAGCGATAAGCCCACCGCTATAGATCGAAACCTACAATTACCATCACCCTGCACATTTTGTATGTGACTGAGGTGTGGATAGAAGCAAGGTGGAATGAACTTTTTGAAGTGCATGAACATATTAACTAGTCTGACAGGCAGCAAAGGTAAGTCTGGTTGATCTTCCTTTGATTTTGCGACCTTCTTTTTCGTTTTCGAATTCTTAGCGCCTTTCGCAATCTCGCCGAAGAACATAGGTGTTTCAGCACAATAACTTTGTGACTCGACAAACGAGCTGTGCCTGGTAGGTTCGATGATTGACTCTTGTGTGCCTAACCCAACGGGTGACTCACTATACTCGTCCTGCGTTGTAAAAAAGCTGTGTCTTGAAGGCTCCGTAAACGAATCATCCTTCCTTTGTTGCTGAGCTTTTAAAGTTGGACGACCCCGTGTGTTTTTTTGCACAACTGGTTGTTTGAGCTTCGTCTTATTGAGTTGTACCAAATCCTTCATCTTTTGAAGCAGGTTTTTCTTGACTTCTCTCGGCTGGGCACTTAAATGTTGTTTGAGAAGCGCAAGTTCGCCGTCTAAGTCGAAAGAGTCCACCTCGGTCGGTTTCAGTATGGAGTCCAAATTTAACTTTCTCCAAAAAGGGTCTATCAACTCCAACGGGATCATTTGACCTAAGAAACTTATCAACAAACAACATAAAACGTCAATAAGATTTTGCGTGATGAAATGCTATGATTATAAAATGTGGTTGGTCGAATAATGTATTACCATTCGTTGTATACGGTTCCAACCGACACGCGCACGACAACCCACAGCTTGTATACAAACGGCACGCGCATGTACCGTTATATAACTTTAATTTTTCTATTTCATTTACTTCGGCGGATATCAACTCTAGGCAGGCATGTGAAACCTTCTTTCGTAGGAGATTAAATATTGGTTTGTTATGTTGACCCAATGTTTGGCTCCTGCTTGTTTCAATGCTGCCTTTGATTTCTGTCACCTGGTTTCTTATGAGCTTATCAATAAGTGGTACCACTTTCTCCAGGGTGTAATTAGAGTCGCCTAGGTACTGCTTCAAAAGGGCATGTTGACCCTCTGCCCTGTTCGTTGTACGTTGACCGAAGTTCAGATGTTGGTCGCTCCAGAACGAAACAAACCGGTCTCTATATGGTTGTAACCAGATTGAATCCAAATAGTCCATAATCTCTGTAATCACAGTCAAGTGCAGTTAAGACAAGTCAAATAAATACGATTATTAAACAAAAATAATATAAAACTTACCGTCGGTTTTTTTGCGTGGCAACTTTGATCGTATTCGCTCGTACAAGTAGTTGTAGTCAAGATCGGTCATTGAGTTAATTAGCTGGCCCCACTTGTAAAGAAACCTGTCCCAGCTATCCTCTGTTTGAAAGCTTTGCCTGCAATGTTTGAAGATGTTTTGCTGTATGTGCCACCTACACAATGAATGTCTAGCCATGGGAAACATGGTTGCACATGCGTTCATTAGGGCGCGATCTCTATCGGTTATTATTACACGGGGTTCCATAACACTGTTTAATGAGTGTTTCAAACTCTGTAGAACCCATGTGAAGTTTTCCTGTTTTTCGTTGCTTACGAACGCATGAGCAATGCAAAACGACATCAACGTGGATGTAACACCGATAATCTGGACTAGCGGCATTTTGTACCGATTCGTCTTGTAGGTGGAGTCTATAAGCAACACATGCGGGAAGGCGCGCCACAACATGTTCGACTCCGGGTGGATGAAGAAAACATCCTCGACCCGTTCGCCGTTTTGAGATGTTCTATGGTAAAAAATAAACCCAACCTTCTCCAACTGGTCGAAAAGTATCTGCATTGGAGTCTCGCCGACTTATTACATTCGACCCAATTTGGCCCGAGCGTTGTATATGGTGTTTCTTGTTGAGACATTATGGGGGTTCTGTTCTTTAATGGCAGCAAGAATGTCTTGTGGTTTTATGTTCTGATAAGTCATTTGCTCCACCGTCCTCTCTTCCGATGGAGTCAGCCTCATTAGGGACGGATGACCATCTGGATACAGAAATGGTTCGTGGTTATGTTTAGCTTCCTCAACCCTTAGATCCCAATAACCTAACCTCTTTTTGTATGCCCCGATTAGTTGGAACTTGCAACTGGTTTTCCTGGTCCCGCTGCGTCTGACCGTGGCTGTTGATTTGTACTTGCCGGCACAATCGCACGTAAGACAAATTTTTAATGGCTGACCGCTAGGGGGTTTATCGTAGATGGTGCGTTTGGTGACGAATGTGTAGCCATTTACGCGTCCGACGTCTCTACACCACTCTACCAATTCATCCATGCTAGCGAATTTCTAACGAAAACACTTATATGTGTCAATTAATGATTAACCCATCGGTTTAGTTTTAGTATAAACGGGTTCGGGTCAGTTTCAGGTTGAACCTGCGAACCCGTTTGGGTTAACTGGTCGGGTTCGGGTCAACATGGTCGGGTTGGCGGGTTGACCCGTTACACATTTATACTATATTATATTTTTTTACAATATATTTTACGTCATAAATTAAATGGGGTGCGTATTTTTATGCCATGATTATAAGTTAAAAAAAGAAATTAACATAGATTTTATAATTTAAATATGATATTATATATATATATATATATATTTGTGTTTTTTAAGTAAATTTTAACTTTAATATATTAATTTCAGAAAAAAAAAAATCGGGTTTAATGGGTCGTGTTCGGGTCAACCCATGAAACTTCGGGTCGTGTTCGGGTTCTTATGTATGATACGATTTTTCGGGTTCGGGTTTGTGTAAAATTTTCAGGTTCAGGTCGGGTTGAACCCACCAACCCGCGAACACGACCCGTTGAGCAACCCTAATCTAAGATTTTAATAAAAACAACATCAAACATAAAAACACTAAAATAGTTAACGTACAACAAATAAACTTATAATTAAATGTTATACCTGCTTGTTTTGAAACTCACTACGTTCCTGGTCAGCATTTGGACCCTCGGGCGGTCCACAACTTATGGGAGGAGAATGAGAACTATCAGTCGGTGGTCCAACACTAACAGGAGGGGCTTCAAAATTAACCGGGTGTTGCGATAGATAATAACCAGCATAATTAGGCTGAAAGGCATCCAAACCCAAGTATCCTGACCTGCATCAGACGCAAGAATGGGATCGAACGGAGCATTCAGATCAAACATGCCCGCTTTGTTATCTTCATTGTTATCATAACTCCCCTGATTCGCCTCGTTTTCAAACACATTAAAAAAGTCACCCCAACCCGCCATTATAACGTAAATAATTTGAATACAGAGAAAAATAGAAGAAACGAATAGAAGTTGAATGAAAATGAATGAAATTAGTGTCGTTTATATAGAGAATTTTACGGAATATTACATCGTTTCAAATGATTAACACGCGAATAGAGGAATCTAACGTCGAATCAAATAACTCGCACGAATATCGAGGAATCTAACTTCTTATCAGATAACTCGCACGAGATTCGAGGAATATAACAACGAATCGGAGAATCTTACGTCTACTCACACGTGAATCGAGGAATAATACGTCGCGTCAAATAGTAATAAAACAATAAAATAAACGGAAATCATTGTATACGGATCGTATAGGTATATACGACCCGTATAAAACCGTCGTATAATATATACACGACCACACTATAATCTTATTCTAACATGGTTGATACGGGCCGTATAAGGTTATACGGCCCGTATAACCTTATACGGCCCGTATCAACCATGTTAGAATAAGATGATACCATGTAGATTTATTAGGAGCCTTTATGAAAACTTCTAGATTTAACAAACATCGATGAACAAACCGGTAATTATCCAAATTTGATAATTACACCTAACAATACTCAATACACTATAAAATGTACTATTTTAATACCTAAACTAATTATAGAAAAAACCCTTAAAATTTCTTAATTTTACATTGAAATGTGACACATTAAATAAGTTAATGAACTTGTGACAAAACAAATCACTTAACTAATTAATTAATAAAAATATATATAATAACATTTAAATAAACCCTTGGCCGAAATTGTCCCATCCTCCCTATGTCATCAAGATTAACATGTTATATTATTCACGTGTCGTGTTTAAGAGGGTGTTTGGGACTACGTTTTGAAGTTATTATTTGATTATTGCGTTTGTAAAACATAAATAATCTAAAAAAGTGTTTGGATGAAAAAGTGATTATCTGCCTCCAAAACGCAGTTTTGAAAACGCAAAATATATTTTGAAAACACATAATCTATTTTGAAAATACAACACCAAACACCCCTAAGTCATGTTTTGGAACGTATCGTGAATCATCACCCCCGCTTCCGCTTCCCTTGTTGAAGAAAAATTTACACCATCCTAGAATTTGTTTATTTCGTGCAATATCAATTGTCCAATTTTCTTGTAATTGTGAAGGTTCAGAAAATTTACTACCTTCAACAACACCAATATCTGAGAAAATATCTTAAATTGTTATATTTTCTTATACTCAATTGAATGAGTACTATTAATTAAAGCATACGAAATTAAATAATAGTCAACAAACGAGGACCTTTTTGTCAAGACATTCTTTGTCTGTTTATAGACATTCTTTGTTTGTCTATTCAATTATCATATTCTTTGTCGTTCATACTCGGGTCCCCTTGTATATAACTCTCTTTCAATACTTTGTTTGGCATGTCATTAAAATTATTAACACACTTATTGTCTTGATAAAAAGGTCCTCGTTTGTTGACTATCATAAATTGAATTGCCAAATAGAACTGTTAAACGTCGACTAAAATTGTCGATATGTTGCATTTGAAAATCCAATTTCTTGAATATAATATTCATTTTAAATGGTAATTCCTCCAAAGGGATGAGTCTCCCATCTTCTTACATGAGTTAATAGACATCCAAAACATCAAGACAAGGTGACACGATACCACACGATGGCGCCCGAAAGTTTATAAGATGTAGACATCAAGAAAAGGTGACACGACCGACCCAACCCGGCCCAATGTCCTTTAGGACGGGTCGACAACATTAGATACCGAAAAGTGAAAAGTGAAAAACTCGGGTCCCCTTGTATATAACTCTCTTTCAATACTTTGTTTGGCATGTCATTAAAATTATTAACACACTTATTGCGTTGAAACTTACAAAATAACCTGGAGGCGTGGTCAGTGGTGGATGCTTCACCCTGAAGCATACCACCTTCTCCTGGCTGTCCTTGCTGACATTTAAACGAACACTTGATGGACATCATCTCCAATCCTTCATCTATCACATTCACTACATTCAATTTAAGTCTCAAACTATGATCACACAACATTATCATCATGTATAGTTTTATACATGACAAAAGTATTAAAAATTGAATTTAAACTAATCGAATACCGAATACCCCCGAGACCTGGGTTCTCTCTTAGCTAATAACTACCGAATATATGTATACTTTTATACAAGTGTAATGAATTTCCCAACTTCTTTCCTTGAGCTACAGAAAGAAGCAAGCTGATCTTCATCAACTGTTCCGAATCCTGATAATTGAATACCATAACCTTCCATCCTGCGAATATCCCGATGAGTTGGCGATTGCCACGTGCCGTCCCACCAAGCTGGTGGCAACAATGGCGTGTAAGCACATTGACTAGTTTGGTTACCACAACTTAACGGGCCTGAAAATCGGTTCCAAACATGTCCCCATCCTACCTGACTACTCAACCCTTCTGAAACTAGACTACTCTGAAAGCTACTGAAGAACGAAAAGCTTGAATTACCACCTGCAATTACACAAAACCCTCGTAAGAAACCCAAAAGATGAGATTTCTAAAAAAGGTGTTTGGGATATGTATATCCAAACAGCCCCTGAATAAAGGTTAAAAGAAAGGAAGAGTAAAATGCCATTTTCATCCCTGAGGTTTGGTCAGTTTTGCGACTTTCATCCAAAGGTTTGTTTTTCCGCATTTGGATCCAAAAGGTTTGAAATTTTGCCATTTTCATTCGGCTCGTTAACTCCATCCATTTTTGTCCGTTAAGTCATAGGTATTTTCATCTTTTTTGTTAACTGAAAGGGCATTTCGGTCTTTTTTTACTTTATGTAAAAAGACCGAATACTCTTGAAAAAGACTGAATTGCTCTTTAAGTTAACAAAAGAGACAGACATACCCCCGACTTAACAGAGAAAAATGGATGGAGTTAACGAGCCGGATGAAAATGGCAAAATTTCAAACCTTTTGAATCCAGATGCAAAAAAACAAACCTTTGGATGAAAGTCGCAAAACTAGCCAAACCTCAGTGACGAAAATGGCACTTTACTCGAGAGAGGAAATACCAGCTGAATTTGCAGCAGCCAGAGCTGCGATTAACTGCACATAGGTTGTTCCGACACGCCTGTGGGCCCCAGAAACAACCGCATGCCGTGCACGTGATGCGAGAAAAAAGTCAACAAACGCAACCCATCTAGGTGCTGGGCCCCAATCTTTTGTTCTAAAATCCAAACTATGCAACCCATTTTGGCCAGATATTTCTCCTTCAAAGCTTTCATAGTTGAAATGAACAACCTACAGATAACCCATAAACAACTCAGCACAAAGACCATATAGTCCACACTATTTTCCTTTTTTTGGAAAAATATTGTCTTGTCTGTATAGAAAAAAGAGAAAACTACATATACCTCTGCAAATCTATCAAAATTTGATTTCACATCGTCTACCAGTGATGGGGTGTCTGAAACTAAAACCAACTTAGGTCTGTAACCTAATTCTATATTGTGCATGACTTTCTTTGTACAATCTAATGCTGCCTGCAATGCCCTCACAGATCTGAAAAACCGATTTTAAATGTCAAACCAATAACTAATTGCTTGTTACTAGATTTGTATGGTGTCTAAAAGCTGCATATAAGACACCTGTTCATAAGCATCCGCATGTGCAAAGTAATATCGGGATCTGACCCGCCACTAAGAACTGAATCTACTGCCTGCTTTACTTTCTCTGTAGGAGATATGAGAATTCTCATCAACTCCCCAAATACGTTGGGCCTGTTATGGTCTTGGGCTGACCCAAAGAGCTCAGAAGCCGCCTTTCTCATCTCAACATGAACATTCTTTAAAAAGAATTGAGCTGCCACTGCATCTGTAGTATTCTGGAACCTGCCGACACGCAAAGATTGGATTCCGTTTTTACGAATTTGATAAAAAGGGCAGTATTGTAGTTTTACCATATTATAGGCTCTTGCCACTCAATCCAATTGCTACAGAGAACATTCGTCTTCAACGGCTTTTGAAAATCGTCAATTCTTATAACCAGATGTCTGCCATAGGTGGTCAAACATCCGTTTTGTCTCCACAGATGTTTGACTTCATTCAGGGAAAAAGCAGTACTGGTATATGATATATACTCCCCAAACGGATATTTGCCTCTGCAAAAGATATTATTAGTAACCGCGTCAAAACCACACATTGTATCATTGTAAAATAGATTTTACATTCATCTACAAGCAACCAAACACGATCCATATTGATTCATTCATTAGTTATTTGATCAAAACTGCCAGCTTGGCAATTTGGTTAAGCAGTGCAAAATCTATGCGTTGAACTAAAAAGTGATAATACTTGAATCTAAAGATATATAGCAAGGATTGAGATAGAACCAATATGCCTGGTTTGTCCGATTATCAGTGACCGGTTTAGCATTACACTCAATGCTGCTGCGGTTAGGATCTTGTACATTTCATTCCCAAAACCTGCTTCTGATGCTTTTGCTATCACAAAACCTTGTCTGCAGAACTCCTCTGGAGGAAGACTTCGAACTCTCGCAGCACCTGTAATGGAAGTTAGTTTCCCCATCTTTGATTTCACATAAGACAAACATAAATCACCTACTAAATACATAATATACACATTACATTTAAGCACGCGTTCTATCATGTTCATGTATGAATCGATTAGGTTTCATCATGCTCCAAGTTCTATATACGTAAGTCAATAGTTTGATTTCCATGAAAAACATGAATCATTTTGTATATTCCAAAACCTTATACCATTCTGTCAGCAGGACTACCGTTCATAACATAGTATTCTGTGTTAGGCTCTTGATTTACTTTTAAAAATCATACAATAATTGATGTTCAACTTTTCAATACATACTCATAACAAGCCTCCACCTATAGAAACTTCATTTTTTCACTTTTAAAAACTAGAATCTCGATTAAATTAATTTTCACAACAAAAACTGAATTACTAAACACACTGTTTTCATGTTAATGAGAGAGAAACTGAATCATTATCTAAGTCAATCTAGAGTATCAACCAAGTGGAACTAATTAACTAAATATTGCAGCAAAATCGATAACGAATCTACGATTACAAACAAAACAACTAAGCTATGACGTCATCAGATTCATATGCAATCAAATTAAGCTCAAACTCGATTACAAACAACTAAGCTATGACGTCATCACTCATGAGATTCAAATGCAATCAAATGAAGCTGAAATTCGATACCATTAACATCGGAGTGACGACGAATAATATCTCTAACTCGGAGACTCTGCTGAACGAATCCACCTCGGAACTGATCTCCCATCTCTTCCACCGTAGCGCACCGTTTGCTTGGCGTGGATGTTTGAGATTGTTCCCCCTGTTGCGTGACGGTTTCCGTTAGGTTTTGTGCGGTGGATGTGGACGGATCGTCGAGTGAACGGAGAGTGAGGAGTAAGATTCCGATGCCGGTGAAAGTTGCAGATGCGATGAGAAGACAGTGTAACGACGCGGTTTTCCTCCTTGATCTACCGAATAATAGCCACCGCATCTTCAGTTGGGTGAATGGATGATGGTGAGTGTGTGATGTGTGGGGTGAGGAGGTTCAAAGGCCCATAATAAGACATCTCAGGTCCCGAAAAGGCAACTTCCCCTCGTTAATATGAATGATTATTAACTGTCGGTGGGTTTAGAATTTTTGGATTTCTGTAGTGTCGGTGATTATTTTAACAATTCCATTAATTACTTTAAACAAAATATATTACAACAATTAAAACTGATATTCTTTTTAAGGTGAGTGGGGTGGAAGCGTGATGGCTTCCCAACTCGTTATTTTTTTTACACCGTCGCCACCTATTCCACCACGCGTGGATTAAATAACGCGTTGAACTGATCACGCGTTGAACATTGATGAATTTGAACGTTGGGCTTCCATTTTTGACCGTTTTGTAACGGTAAACTTAATAAAAAAAATAATAATAACCTCTAAACCTTTTATATATACTTCTCCATTTTTTAAACATTTCACGCACACCAAAACACAAATACATTTCACACAATCTACATCTTTTTTCAAATGGAGTTTGCTACAGAAACACACTTTCGGTTGAGATACGATTTAATCGAACTAGTAGGTTCTTTAGGTTTGGAGTTTCATGAGTCGGACGAGGAGTAGAGTTTGTTTAGTATTTTTTTTAAATTGTTGCCTAAAATATTTCTAGTATGTTAAATTGAATTAGTATGTTTTAATTTTAATGAAATTTATAATTTTAGTGTTTTATTGTTAATTTCTAATTTAAAAAAAAACTAAAAAAAAATTGTGAGTGATGGAATTCCATCACTAGTGATGACCACCGCCACTAAAAAATGCTTGTGAGTGATAGAATAGTGGCTGATGACATGACGAGACTTGATTGGATGCTTGTAAGTGATAGAATTACATCACTTGTGACCACCCCCACTCCTCTAATAGAGTGGCATAGTAAAATAGATTACATATTTAGGGGACTGGGGGTGGTCCGTGATGGCACCCCCATCACTCGTTATTTTTTTAGCACACCGCCGCCACTACCAAGTTCAACGAGTGATAGAAATAACGCGAGGAAAGGATCACGCGTGGAAAAAGGAAAATGATAGAGTTTAAAACTGTTTTTTTATTTTAAAACCATAATTCTTTTTTTTAAAGAAATTCAGAAAACTGTTATTTAAAAAAAAAACAGAAACTGTTTAAAAAAAACAGAAAACAGTTATTTAAAAAAAACAGGAACTGTTTTTAAAAAAACAGAAAACTGTTATTTAAAAAAAACAGAAACTGTTTTTATAAAAAAATTCAGAAAACAGTTACTTTTTTTAAAAAAACAGAAAACTGATAATCGGTGGCGGAGTCGATCTTCCGAATCGAAGAGGCGAAATTGGCGCAAATTAATGAAATTTATAATTTTAGTGTTTTATTGTTAATTTCTAATTTAAAAAAGAAAATTCAAAAAATTTGTGAGTGATGGAATTCCATCACTAGTGATGACCACCGCCACTCAAAAATGCTTGTGAGTGATAGAACAGTGGTTGCTGACATGGCGGAACATGATTGGATGTTTGTGAGTGATAAAATTTCATCACTTGTAACCACCCCCACTCCCCTAAAACCAGGATTCTAAGTTGAGTTGCACTAATTTAAGGGTAGGTGGGGTGTAACCCGCTCGAACTCGGTAATTATCAAATCATCGATCATCAATTCACTAACCATGTTTGAATTTGTTGGAACCCGCATTCACCGGTGTGTCGGTGTTCCGGTGAACCTACCACTACGTCTCATTTCAACCCCAACACGAGCTCTCTCTCGTCATCTTTCGACGGGTACTCATCATCGATTGAAAAACCGCTTGAAGTAACCATAAGGGTCGGTGGTGATGTAGCCGCGATTCCTGGATAGGGGTACTTGAGGATGCCCATCCACTCTAAGAGAGATTAAGATCGGCTCATTACGTAATATATGTTTAAAGTTCAAACTCGACCCGTTAGTGGTTTATGTTAGATTTGTTTGATATTTATTTTACTTGTATGTGTAGGAAACCATTCGTGCAAAAATAAATAAATTATTTTATTAACTTGAATTACAACTTGAAATAGGAAAGCAATAAAAGAAATACAGGTTACAACTGAAATAAATGAAAAACAAGAACTGAATTACAATTAGAAAAACAGGTTCTTGGCTGAGGATCGTGTTAGACACAGGTACCTTAAAACAAATTTCGAGTCTCCCAGGAGAACTCGTTTGTTTCCAGGATACAACAGCCTAATCAGTTGCACTGCCGGTCTTGACTTCAACCCGAAAGTATACCTTGAAGCTTGAGGAAGAAGAAGATTCTGATGAGAGAAGATTGTAAGAGCTGTGTATTTTTCGGTGTGTCACTTCTGCAGCAGGATCCTCTTATTTATACTGCAGATGTTGATAAGAAACTGAAAAACGAACTAAATGGGAGAATTAAACTGCATTAAACGTCTTCAATGCACTTTAATTTGTCATTTAATAAGCGTTGACTCGTCAGTTTCAAATGCTGAAATGTAACTGCACTGTCATAAATGCTGGAAGCTTTTGCGCGTGCGCACAAGACAAACTAGTGCGCGCGCGCCCTTCTTGCTCATGCGCGCGCACGTCTTGCACGCTCATGCGTTGTGCGCCACGTCACCTGTGAGCCTATACGAGCACGCCACACAGTCGCGCTGTATTGGCTCACTTTGGTGCGCCACGCACGTCACATCAGTCCATGCACCAACGCGCAAGCCAGTTAGTCATGAACCATACGCGAACGTGCCACATCATGCGCCAACCTGCCACGTGTACTTGCGCGCCGCTGCCACGTCACCCTTCAAGGTCTACCTGCCACCTGGTCCTTGCAGCCCTTGTGCTCCACCACGCGCACGTGGTACAAAATACAAAGGTGGCTCTCAAGCAGCGATGCGAAGTGCACATTGCGCCACATTGCGCCTCATCGCCCACGCCACGCGCGCGCGTGTGCGAGTTAGGGTGCTCTGCACCCTTCGCGAGTACACTTAGTGAGTGCTTCCATGAAACAATAAGGATGGAGAGTTTCCACTTAAATACCCCTTTAAGTTTCATCTCTCCTCCTATGTGGGACAAGGTGCCACTTTCCCACTTTTTTCAGCATTCTATGTTTCAAACACCAAACTTTGAGCATCGATATCTCATTCATATTAGCTCCGTTTTGGACGTGGTTTAGTTCGTTGCGAAGCTTTTCCAACATAGAACGCAAACCCACAAATAAATATATAAAACCCGCTCATTTTCTTATATTTATTTCTAGTCCAAAATTAGGAAAAATCATTTTCCTATATTTGTGAAAAGTGCTATTTCACAAATTTCCAACAATCCCCCACATGAATAGAAATCGATCTATCAAGTTTCAATGATACACATTCAACAGTTGAGTATTGCAAGATAGGTATGTGTAACCTTTGAACCTTCTTTTGTGAAGCATACTTAGCCTCATAGGGTCTTGTAGACGCGGTGTCTTTGAACAATCCCCCACTTATGTAGGCGACAATATACATTCACACAATACTCTCCCTAGTTTAGTCAAGTCCTCATGGTTGTGTCCGTTTATGGTCATGGAACACTTTCCTGGTTCTGCGAGAGCTCTAGGATTTGCGCCTCCCCACAAATCCATTCGAAGCGACCCCACTTCTCTCTAACATAGGTGATTCCTCTGAATCATTAAAAGCATCATGGTTAATTTTTGGATTTTCTCAAAATCCTTAACCTCAACATGCTTAGCCTTTCCTTCATGTCACTGATTGGAATGGACTAGGAAGTATACAACTCCCTTTATTAATTTTAGGGCACCCCCCACAGTGACTCCCTTTGGGTTTATGATTAAGTTGGCATGTTGAACCTAGATCTTGGGATCTCCAGTCAACTAGGTTAGGTTTCCCTCATATTCCCTTCTTCTATGGGCTTTAGTCCCATTCCTTTTGACGACTTATACACCTTATCTTTGCTTAACCCTTTTGTTAACGGGTCTGCAATGTTCTCCTATGACCTAACATAGTCAACTGAGATAACACCCGTTGAGATAAGTTATCGTACCGTGTTGTGTCTACGTCGAATGTGCCTTGATCTGCCATTGTACATCACGCTTTGTGCTCTAATAAGCGCAGATTGATTGTCACAATGTATGCAGATCACCGTCAACGGCTTTGGCCATCTTGGAATATCTTCCACAAATTGACGTAGCCACTCCGCCTCTTCCCAGCTTTTATCTAAAGCGGCGAATTCGGATTCCATCGTGGATCTAGCTATAACAGTTTGCTTGGAAGACTTCCAATCTATAGCTACTCCCGCAAGTGTAAACACATATCCACTTGTCGATCTATGATCTTTTATATCCGATATTCAGTTCGCGTCAGTGTATCCTTCGATCACTGCTGGATCACGGGTATAATGCAATCCATAGTCTCTTGTGTATCTTATGTATCTAAGCACCCTCGTGATAGCTTTCCAATGATCCGCGCTCGGATTACTGGTGTATCTACTTAGCATGCTCACATCATATGCTAAGTTGGGTCTAGTACATGTCATTAGATACATGAGACTACCAATGATCCTTGAGTACTCTAACTGAGCAACACTCTCGCCTCTATTCTTCCTTAGGCGTTGGGTATTATCAATTGGGTTGCGAGCTATACTCGTATCATCCGAATTGAATTTCCCAAGGATCTTGTCCACGTAGTGAGATTGACTCAACACAAGACCATTTTGGGTTCTAGTGATTTTTACTCCAAGAATCACATCCGCGAGACCCATGTCTTTCATGTCAAACCTCGCTTTCAACATGTCTTTCGTTGAGTTGAACAGGTTATCATCACTCCCAGTAATAAGCATATAATCTACATAAAGATATAAAGTCACATAACCCCTAGGTGTGTTTTTAAAATAGACACACTTGTCGCACTCATTTATTTTGAAACCATTGTCAATCATGATATGATCAAACTTTTGGTGGCATTGTTTTGGAGCTTGCTTTAAGCCATACAAAGACTTGACCAATTTACATACTTTGCCCTCTTTTCCTGGGGAGGAAAAACCCTCAGGTTGTTCCATGTAAATTTCTTCTTCTAAATCACCATTTAGAAATGCGGTCTTTACATCCATTTGGTGAACTTCCAAATTTCTTAGAGCCGCAATTGCAAGAACCAATCGTATAGAGGTTATTCGCGTCACAGGCGAGTAAGTATCAAAATAGTCTAGACCTTCTTTTTATCTAAATCCTTTGATTACTAACCTTGCCTTGTATTTGTCAATACTTCCGTCAGCTTTCATATTCCTTTTGAATATCCAACGATATCCAAGTGGTTTACAACCAGGTGGAAGATCTACTAACTCCCAAGTATGATTTTGCAATATAGAATCAATTTCATTCTTAATTGCTTCTTGCCATTGAGGTCCTTCTGTGGAGGTAACCGCTTCGCGGTAGGTATTGGGCTCACCCTCAACCATATAGCTCATGAAGTCTGGACCAAAGGATTTTTCAACCCTTTGTTGTTTACTTCGTCTAAGCTCACCCTCCTCGACCTCGGGTCATTCATGTCTTTCATCTATCCACGTAGACGAACTTGGACCTGCTTCATCTAACCATGTAGATGAACTTGGACGTGCTTCATCAACCGTTGTTAATGAAGTCGCATGTGTTTGTCCTAACATAGTAAACACATTCTTAAAATATGAGACAATGTTAGGATTTGCCTGCATGATAGTGTGTTTGTGTACATCTGTAACAACCTGAATATCCGGGTCATTACTTGTATCTGTCATTTCTTGCTTAATTAACTTGTACTCCCGAGATTCCGATTATCGCAACGGGCTTAAAACTATTTTCAACGCGCATTATTAAACGCATATTACAACGCTTATTCAAAACGCAATTATCACATTTAAACACTATTTACAATGCATACTATTTAAATGGATTTTATCGCATGATACATCTCTTGTTAGACTAAACGCTATCGCAACGCAAACTCGAAACGCGAATTTACTTTTATGCATTTTAGTTATTATATGTGTTATGTGTGATTATTTGTTTAAATGTTATGTGGTGATCAACATGATGTTACACGCTCACTCGTAACTCGCTTAAACGCAACGCAACGCTTAACACACGAAATGAAAGTCGGAAACCAACAAAACACAACTCGGTCGATCAAATGGACACTCGGTCGAATGGACATCCGACCGGATGGCCATCCGACACCTCGCACTCCCCACCGCCTTAACTCTTCACTCACGCCAATAAATAGTGTCGTACACGTCCCTTTCACTGATTCGACACCTCCATCCAACCACCTACACTCAAGTCATTCTCAGGCACTATTTCTCTTGATTCAAGGCTATTTCGTAAGTATTTCTCTTCAAATCTTGTACAATCATCATCACTAATCACTTCTACATCATCTTCTCCATCAAAATCACACACAAACACTTGTTTTATATCTGAAATCACTGGTTTGGACCTCTTGAAGGTGTTCTTCACTCATTTTGCTTATGCAACTTGTTATGGAGCACCAACTCATCAAGATTTGTTCGGATCTAAGAGATTTCCACCATGATTCAACTAATTTTTACAAGATTTCAACACTTTTCATCTCTTTTCTTCAACTTTCTATGCAAAACCGATGGAGTCTGAACTCGATCTGACTTTAGACTCGCTAGAGCCGGACTGAAAACGGATTTCCATTGGAGAGATGACCGATTTACGGGTTGAACATGAAATTTCATCAAAAGAACAGTGAGTTCGATCGAATGGGGTGATTCCCATCCGATAGAATGCGTTGGACCTTGGTGTGTTTCCGTTGTTTGACACGGCATCACGTCGTTTCCGTTAAACTCGAAACTTTTACTTAGAAAATTTTACAAAGTTTTCAAATACCAGCTCGCCCACTCGAAAGGCCATCCGATCGGATGACCATTCGACCAGGTGACCTGCCCCTTATTATTTCCAATACTTAACAATTTTCCAAAACACACACACATTCATTCGAATGGCCATCCGATCGAATGGCCATCCGTCCGGATGACCATCCGACCAGATGACTTGGCACCTATACTTTACATTGTTAAAAGGCTACAACGAAAACTTCAAATTTTCAAAACGATTTACAAACACTCACATCTCATTTGAATGGCCATCCGTTCGAATGGTCATCCGCCCGGATGACCATCCGCTCGGATCATCATTCGACACTCAGCACATTCCACACTCTGTTACACACTATTCAACGCTTACGCTATTGTTCTATGCTCAGGCTAATTCCAGCGCGCTCCCTTCAATCCAAGTCTGTGTTTACTAGCTAAATACGCACTGTGAGTATACGCGAACCCATTTTCTTTTAACGCACTTTGGGTGTTACATACGTTCTCTATAAAAACACAACAACACACAACGCAAACACTTTATAAACACTGACCGTTCCTACATGCTATACGTGTACCTTGAATGCTTGTACTATGCTATACAGTGTTACACTATACCGCCTCTAGCAACGATAGTACTATAGTTTGGACTCAGCACCTGTCGTGGACAGGGGTTGCTAGGAATCACAACTCTTTATTTCACGTGTCCGCTGGACATGTGTCACACATACTCTACAACGCAGTCTCGTGGTTAAGGTCAAACGATCAACAATCACCCAGATACTATCGTGACCAGAAGGAGTTCGAGGTTGCTTAGTAATAAAGTCCATAGCGATGCTATCCCATTTCCAAACTGGAATCTCGGGCTGTTCTAAAAGTCCAGAAGGACGTTGATGTTCAGCCTTAATTTTCGTACAAGTAAGGCATTTAGAAACATATACAACAATCTCCCTCTTCATGCTAGGCCACCAATAAGTTGCACGCAAATCATGGTACATCTTGTCAGCGCCTGGGTGAATAGATAATGGGATTTGTGAGCCTCATTCATAATGAGCTCACGGAGGTTATCGCGATCCGGTACCCAGATGCGATTAAGGTAGTATTGGAGTCCATTAGGTTTAGTTTCAAGCTGATCAATCTTAGCGCCTTGGATTTTCACTTCTAGACTTCCTTCATTTGCTGACGAATATTGAGCGTCACGGATACACGCATGAAGATCACTAGAGATACGAATAACATTCACATGAGTTTTACGACTAAGAGCATCGGCCACTACATTCGCCTTACCAGGATGATAGCGAATTTCGCAGTCGTAGTCGTTGAGCAATTCCACCCAACGTCTTTGTCGCATGTTCAGCTCTTTTGGTCAAAGATATGTTGAAGGCTCCTATGGTCAGTGAAAACCACACACTTAGTACCATACAGGTAGTGTCGCCATATCTTTAACGCAAACACAACCGCACCAAGCTCCAGATCGTGAGTAGTATAGTTTTTCTCATGTACCTTGAGTTGACGAGAGGCATAGGCAATAACCTTGTCCCGCTGCATGAGCACACAGCCCAAACCACGGTTCGAGGCATCACAATATACCACGAAATCATCATTCCCATCGGGGAAAGTTAGAACAGTAGCATTACACAAAAGAGTCTTAAGAGTCTGAAAAGATTCCTCTTGCTCGGTACCCCAAGCAAAAGGTCTCTCTTTTTGAGTCAACGTAGTAAGAGGGACAGCGATCTTAGAGAAATCCGAAATGAATCGGCGGTAATAACCCGCCAATCCTAAGAAGGAACGAATCTCAGATGCAGATTTAGGCGTACACCAATTCTTCACAGCTTCGATTTTAGACGGGTCAACATGAATACCTTGCTTACTAACGACGTGACCAAGAAATTGTACTTCATTAATCCATAACTCACACTTCGAAAATTTAGCATACAAATGTTCACCACGTAAGAGTTCAAGCATCAAGCGTAGATGTCGAGCATGATTAGCTTTAGTTTTAGAATAAATGAGAATATCATCAATAAAGACTATCACAAAACGATCCAAATAGGGTTTACACACATGATTCATAAGGTCCATGAACACAGCGGGTGTGTTGGTCAGTCCAAAAGGCATGACCACGAACTCGTAGTGTCCATAACGAGTACGAAATGCGGTCTTGGGTACATCATCCTCGAGTACACGAAGCTGATGATAGCCAGAACGAAGATCGATTTTCGAGGAACAGGACGCGCCTTGTAGTTGGTCAAATAGGTCATCAATACGAGGTAGAGGGTAACGATTCTTAACGGTAAGCTTATTAAGTTCACGTTAGTCGATACACATACGAAACGAACCATCTTTCTTCTTGACGAATAGCACGGGAGCACCCCACGGAGAGGTACTCGGACGAATAAAACCCTTGTCGAGCAGTTCCTATAGTTGACTGGATAATTCTTGCATCTCAGAAGGTGCAAGACGATAAGGAGCGTTGGCGATATGAGTCGCACCAGGTATGAGATCAATACGAAAGTTAACGGATCTAGGAGGAGGAAGACCAGGAAGATCCTCAGGAAAGACATCAGGGAAGTCATACACTACTGGAACATCACTTATGTTCTTCCCCTTGCTCTTTTGTTCCACCACGTGGGCCAAGAAAGCAACGTTCTGTTTGCGTAAGCACTTGCTCGCTTGTGTGCATGACATCAGCCTCAGCCCTTCCGAAGGTCGGTCTCCATAGACATGCAAGATATCACCAGACGGTAGAGGTAGACGAACAAACTTCTCGTGACAAGAAATCTCGGCATGGTGCTTACGCAACCAATCCATACCGAGAATGACATCAAAACTACCCAATTGCATGGGTATTAGATCAATAGTAAACACGTGGTCGTTAAGAATCAAGGAACACCCATGGAGAATAGAATCAACTAGAATAGACTTCCCATCGGCAATCTCTACCGAAAACGACTTAGGTAACATAGAGCGTGCACAGTTTAGCAAAGATTTAAATTCCACAGACACAAAGCTTCTGTCGGCACCAGTATCAAATAGAATTGAAGCATAAAGGTTATTCACAAGAAACGTACCATTAACAACGTCATTGTTGTCACGAGCCTGGTTAGCATTGAGATTGAACACTCGTCCACGAGCGGATGGCTGTTGATCCTGGTTCAGCTGAGGACACTGGTCATGAAGATGAGTAGTATCTCCACATTTGTAGCATGCACGAACAACGTTGACTGGCTTTGGATTTTGCGGAGGAGCTGGGAGAGCTGGTAGGGCTGCATGAGCTGGGGCTTGCTGAGCTTGTTAAGCTGGGTTAACTTGACGACAGTAAGGAGTCGTGTGACCATAGTGATTACAGTTGGTGCACAAACGACATGCAGAAGCAACAGGATGATGAAAATTACAAGTGGTACACTTTGGATAAGACCCAGAGTACCGCCTCTTTACTTCCGGTGTAGCAGGGTTCTGAGCAGTAGCAGCAGGAGCAGGCTTAGCAGCATGATTCGTAGCAGGAACAATAGCATTGCATCCTGAACCCTGTGACTTTCGCTTCTTATTCTTGCCACCACTTGGCTGCTGAGTAACTTGATGTGCTGACTTGGAGGAAGCAGGGTTAGCAAACTGCTTATCACGAACGCGGTTGTTGTTGAGACTAGTTGCAAGACGGTAGACTTCCTCAATATTTCCGAGTTGAGCTGCTTCAATAGAATAACGCATAGCAGGAGGTAGACCATTGATGTACTTGGTTATCATGCGTTTAGGGGTAGAAACCAAGTGAGGAACAATCAAGCTGAGCTGCTTGAAACGGGTAGTATAAGCCAGATTATCATCACCAATCTGCTTCAAGTGCCAGAACTCTTCTTCAAGCTTCAGTTGTTCATGAGGAGGGCAGAATTCAAGCATCATCAATTATCGCACCTCAGCCCATGGAAGATGTGACAACCCTCAAAATTCCATGTATTCCGTACAATTTATTAATAATAATTAATGTGCTTGATGACTGTGTGGAACTACGTAACTGCTTTCTGATATATGTGTTATATTTATATGCGCCTGTTAACACACTAGTAATGTACAGAAAAGTCATTAAATAGTCCGTTATGATTTCCTAAGTGTTAAAAATTAAAAACGTTGCAAAAATATATATGTAGGACGCTTTACGGATTAATTAAGCAGTTTAACGGAACAATGTCGAACCGAACAACCGGACTTTACCCGGAACCTAAAAATATTGACATGACATTATTTTTCCTTTTCTGAACCAGTTAGGGTCCCCGAATACCCTAACACCCGTTACAATTTACAACACACTAGTAACTAATATTAAATCTCTAACTAACTAACTAATACTTAACAATTAGTTACAATCTAACCATGGAACCCCCCCCCCCTAACGAGATCGGTTCCCCATGGGGGACACCATCTTACAACTTTGATTAAAATAATCCATGTTGCCTAAAATCTAGAAAACACATTGTTTAGTTGTAACACCCCGAAAACGGGTTTGGTAATTAAACCCCGTTAATACTAAAGACGTGGAAAGTACCGTTAGTGGTAAAAGTAAACTGGCAAATATTAGGAATTTATTTAATAATCCTAATATTTATTTGAAGTGAATAAATAGCTTTTAAGAAATAAAGTGAAAGAAGGCCCGAGTTAACGGGACCTGAAATAAACTTAGTCATAAATATTCTTGAACCCGCAAAGTTAACTAGGAATATTAAACCTAGTTAATAAGTGGGGAATATTGTTAGAAATAAGTAGGTTGTGCCCTACTTAATTAACTAACCAAATTAGAGGGGCCAATATTGTTAAAATCGAAACTTGATTTTTACTAAACAAATAAAAACTAAACCAAACACCCCATTTTGGGGGTCTGGTCGATCAGAGCAAGCAGGGGCGACCCCCACTCCTTCAAAGCCCTAGAACTTCAGAAATCTTGCAAATTGAAGGTCCAATCCAAGTTCAAATCGAATTCTAAGCATAGATTCCCGATCCTCATTACAAGGGGATTACAAGGTATGTAAAATTTTGAGAAATCTTTCAACTTGAAATTCTCATGAATTGGGAATAATTTGAGATTCTAGTTGCATGTGTATGTTATGATGATTTAGGAACTACTATAGTGTTTAGGGACAAACCCTAGACAAACACAAGCTGAAATCATGTGAAAATTTTAGAGAAAACTATGATCACCATTGTAGGTGATTAGTGAGTTATGAGAAATTTGATGAACACTAGGAAATAGATTGTTGATCTAGTGTAAATTGATAATTTTGAAGTGATTTCAGAAATTATAGAAGTTAACCACTTTGTAAGATGGTTGAATTATGTGAAATTTGGGCTAAGAGATAAGCTAGAGACTTGATAAATAAACATGTAAAATTCTGCCCTTAAGGTGTTTGTTAAAATGCCTAAGTGAATGTTTAAATGTTGAGAAATATGATTAAATTAGTCGCCTAAAAATAAAGACTACATAATAGTCGAAGAAATGCTTATGTGTGTTCGTGGAACTCAAATTATGCATTTCATACATAAAAAGGAACAGTTGACTTTTGAAAAGTCAAACTGACCGTTAACTAGAGTGAATGATAATCTTGATAGAAACACGCGAGGTGGAATAGTCGTGACTAATAATGACTAAACTAACCATTTTGCGAATTGTTATGCTAGTTTGAGGCTTAACAAGCTAGGTAAAGCTTCGGGAGGAAGCGGGTCAAACAATTCAAGTATGAAGAGAAACAAGTGGCTTGGATGCAATGTAAGTAAAGCTTACGCCCCTTTACATTATGTACAAAATTACATAATTGCAAGTATCGTATTTAAATGCTACTAAGTAGTTGGTATAGAATGTTCCGACACGATTCAATGAGAGTCGGAACGAGAGAAATTGGTAAGAAATCATGAGTTATGGAAAAAGGGATAAATGGTAAATTGGTCATGTAATGACTAATAACTAATGAATTTTCGTTAAGATCACTTTAAGGTGCCACCAATAACGAGAAAATAAGTAGAGATGGAAATTTAGTCAAGTACCGACTAAAGTAAATGGTAGTTAAAAACAAAGGACTAGTGGCAAAAATCCGAAATGGGTCGGATGGACAAATTGGTAATTATTAACCATGTTTTGCTACTTATGAAGATGCTTGGTCATATAGGCCAAACGGGTCAAATGGCGTGATAACACCATTTGACTGTATCGACTGATGTGGTTGTCAAGTCTTGTGTTAACAGGAGCAATTAGCGATTCGGATACTTCCGTCGCCATAGAAAATGTGATAATAAAAGGGAGGTTTAAATCAGGTCTATTTGTTGATCCGAGCCAGGTACGCATATTTATGTTGTAGTTAAAAGTGATATTTTGGTCGAATACTTGGTGAGAGTCCTTCATTGTAAAAGAAGGACCACAATCGACCAAAACGCCCTTGTAGGCTAAATTGATCAAACAACCCTTAGAGATTGTTTAGAAACGAGTCTTATGATTAAACAAAAGCTTAGAACGAGTATGAGTAGTGAAAGATGTATTTCTTGGGCCGAAAGACTCCATATGAGTCTTTGCCGTAAAATGTTATTCCTAGGGGTATAATTCGGAACACATAGATATCTACCTTAAATCCAACACACAATTAGTTGTGATGGAAGGATACTAGATAAGAAATTATAGGTTACAATGCTAGAATAGAAAGAAAGCGAATTTGAGCCTAAAAGTGCTTAAATACCCTTAACGGGTCAAAATAAGCATACGAGCGAAAACGGGTTTAAATTGTGAAATAAACTTGAGATTTGAACCTAAAATGGTAGTTAATAACAAATTGAGAAGTGTAGGTGATGTAGGAATCAAACAAATGTGTTCGTTTGATAGAATGCATAAACGGGTCAAAATGTGGTAAAAGGGCGATAAGCCGAAGACCTAAAAGTCTGAAATTTTTATTATGAAGGTTGTTGGATTTTAACTCCATAAGATGGAGAATTAAATTACAAACACGTAGGAAGAAACGGTAGGTCAAACGGATAAGTGGTTTGAAAGACACGGAAGTTTTCGTATCAGAAACGGTAAAATTGGAAAGCTGGAATGCAGGTACCACCGTAATTTACGGTTCCACCGTAAATTACGGTGGACATGAAAAATGCTACGGTGGAACCCCCCTGTCTTACGGTGGGGAACTAACATCCAGGGGCCACCGTAAATTACGGTCTTACCGTAATTTACGGTGGTGGTCAGGTTGAAACTTTTGTGTTTGTTATCGATTGTTTCTCGAATTCGTTTAGACACGTTTTGAGCCCAGTATGACTAAAGAATTTCATGTTTATGAAATATAGGTACACCTTGGACGCCGGAAGACGATCAAGCTCAACGAAGAACCGAACACGATATAGATACACGCTTCCGCATTTTGTCACGTTGTAGATTTTTAAATAACGAATTCAACCACGTGATGTAGAATAACTTAAGATTTGTAAAAGTTTTAATAAACTCGTATTTTTATAGCATGTGTAGTCTTAACTACACATCTAACCATTGGTATTTACATACAAAATCGTTAATTAGTAACTAGGGTGTTACAAGTTGGTATCAGAGCCTTGGTTTAAGAGATTCAAGTATGGTGGGGAAAAACCGTGCTTGGACTTAAACCTTATGCTCTTAATAAAGATTGGTGTTCGGTTCGAGGCTTGATCGCAAATCCGGTAAGTACATGTATGTTAGTAGTTTAGCATGCTAAAGTGTTGTAAACAACACATAGGGCTATCGTGTGATACACGTTACCCCAATTTAAATGATTGAAATAGTTGACGAAAATACGCGCGTTGACGCATATAGTAGAAAAAGCTTTGTATTATAATACGGGCGATTATTGAAGTTGACGTTACTAACTTTGTGAATGTTTTATTTGAAGGACACTCGCGTTTGAAGACGACGAGAGTCAAACGAATTGTAGATATGATGATGGAACGGTCCGAAGCATGACGAGAGGAGCATGCTCACCGAGGACTAAATCGCGTAACGACCGCGAACAAGGTTAATGGCAAGGAACGCCCGTTGGGGCAAACATTACCAGGTGCACATTTTAAATAATTGCACAAATAGTAATATGCAACAAATAAGTAGAAATTGAAAGTTGCATATGTAGATTAAAAACTTGAAAAAAAAAATCCGAATAGAGAAAGTATTCGGGATATTGTTTCCAAGAGAAACAAATAGAGGTGTTACTTACATAGGGCGTGATGTGAAAACTATAAAAAGGTCATGTGTGTCATGTGTTAATCGCTTACTCTGGCCAAGTAAGTAGTGACATATGATACCACGAGTTTCTTATAGCGGACACATTTACATCCGATGTAGTAAGGGCGGAGTAAATGGGACTAATTAAAAAGTACCCAAATGAATCAGATAAGCAAAATATTTGATAATAATGTAAACGCACAACCGAGTGACTGAAGCGTATTACATCAGGATAATGAGCCCGAGCGAAGGGACAAAGAAGCATGTAAAATGATTTAGACAAGTATTGGGAAGGAGTGTACTTACACTCGAACCCATAAAACGCAAGCATGTAAAATGATTTAGACAAGTAATGGGAAGGAGTGTATTTACACTCGAACCCATAAAACGCAAGCATGTAAAATGATTTAGACAAGTATTGGGAAGGAGTGTACTTACACTCGAACCCATAAAACGCAAGCATGTAAAATGATTTAGACAAGTATTGGGAAGGAGTGTACTTACACTCGAACCCATAAAACGCAAGCATGTAAAATGATTTAGACAAGTAATGGGAAGGAGTGTATTTACACTCGAACCCATAAAACGCAAGCATGTAAAATGATTTAGACAAGTATTGGGAAGGAGTGTACTTACACTCGAACCCATAAAACGCAAGCATGTAAAATGATTTAGACAAGTAATGGGAAGGAGTGTATTTACACTCGAACCCATAAAACGCAAGCATGTAAAATGATTTAGACAAGTATTGGGAAGGAGTGTACTTACACTCGAACCCATAAAACGCAAGCATGTAAAATGATTTAGACAAGTATTGGGAAGGAGTGTACTTACACTCGAACCCATAAAACGCAAGCATGTAAAATGATTTAGACAAGTATTGGGAAGGAGTGTACTTACACTCGAACCCAGAAAACGCAAGCATGTAAAATGATTTAGACAAGCATTGGGAGGGAGTGTACTTACACTCGAACCTGGAAAATGCAAATATGTCCCTTAACGGGTCATTTTTGTAAAACGTCGAACTTAAAGACAAAGTCAGAATATAAAAATGAAGCGAGGTCTTAATGCATACCGGGAGGATTGCAATAATAACGACTTTGGTAAAACACCCGGTTGATGGGTAAGAATTAAACACATGCGTAAACCGAGAAACGAGAACATGAATTTAAAGTCAAAAGACTCGGATTATGAGTTATGACTAAAAGACCATAAAAATTTCGTAAACAGAAATTCTGATAATTATATTCAACTATTTTGAGATTGAACGGGTTGAATAAAGTATAATGCTTGAAGGCGTAAGTAAGCGCAAGCCGGATAACGGTAAGCTTGAGACAAATGAATTTCAAACGTAAAAAGAGTGCTTTGACACCAAATATATATTTTAATAAGACACGAGTAAAAAGAGTGATCTACGGGATCAACATAACCTTTAGGGTTATAAACAAATGAGAGATATACGGACTAAAACGACCCACGGGTCATGATTTGAAAGAAGTCATAAGGACTTCGCCTTAAAGAGGTGAATGTCTAATCAAAAATAGCCCGTAAGGCTAAGTGATAGAACCTACGGGTTAGATGGAATGAAGCGAGGAATTCAGTTAAGAATCCCCGCATAAAAAAAAAAAAAAAAAAAAAAAAACTAAGACTGTAAAGGATTAAATTATGGACTGTCAATATCCCAGTATGGATGATTGACACAAGTTAAAGAAAAGATCCTAAAACTAAAACTTCGGTTTTAGTAAGAAATAACGTCTTTACAAATATAAATTCTGATAGGAATTTAAATAGTAAGCATGAAAGATACAAGTCTTGACACCGATAGGCGCAAGGTGATATATTCGAAAAGTGATACTTTCAAAAATGAAAGGTCAATACAAATTAAACATGAGGTGACATGATCACGGTTAGGAAATGTAATGTGAAGTAAAATTCACATTATAACCAAGCGAGTGATAAAAGTAACTGAACTAATAAGACTACTTAATGAGACCGGTTAAGGTCACCAATTCAAATCAAGAAATTTGGTTTGCTTGTAAGCGGTAGATTCGGTATAACTTAACCGAATAGATAAATTTGAAACAAAAGAATTTGTTGCTAAAAGTGAAAGATTTCACTAAAGATATTTAAACGGGTCAAAATAACGGATTCGTAAGGAATTCGACAGTATAGGAAAGCGATGGATATCGCTAAGTTAACTAAAATAGTGGAAATAACGAGATTACGTTATTTTAAGTTGCGTTAAGTCATATGAGATACGTAGACAATTAGTGACCAAAAGGATAGTACCATACTTTCTGGTAATACTAACAATCGGTTAAAATATGTGAAATGCTAAATTGATTATCGAGAGCAAATGCATGGAGTGGAACTCGATAAATTAAGTAAGAAAAGGTTTCGGGGACGAAACCTCTTTAAGGGGGGTAGACTTGTAACACCCCGAAAACGGGTTTGGTAATTAAACCCCGTTAATACTAAAGACGTGGAAAGTACCGTTAGTGGTAAAAGTAAACTGGCAAATATTAGGAATTTATTTAATAATCCTAATATTTATTTGAAGTGAATAAATAGCTTTTAAGAAATAAAGTGAAAGAAGGCCCGAGTTAACGGGACCCGAAATAAACTTAGTCATAAATATTCTTGAACCCGCAAAGTTAACTAGGAATATTAAACCTAGTTAATAAGTGGGGAATATTGTTAGAAATAAGTAGGTTGTGCCCTACTTAATTAACTAACCAAATTAGAGGGGCCAATATTGTTAAAATCGAAACTTGATTTTTACTAAACAAATAAAAACTAAACCAAACACCCCATTTTGGGGGTCTGGTCGATCAGAGCAAGCAGGGGCGACCCCCACTCCTTCAAAGCCCTAGAACTTCAGAAATCTTGCAAATTGAAGGTCCAATCCAAGTTCAAATCGAATTCTAAGCATAGATTCCCGATCCTCATTACAAGGTATGTAAAATTTTGAGAAATCTTTCAACTTGAAATTCTCATGAATTGGGAATAATTTGAGATTCTAGTTGCATGTGTATGTTATGATGATTTAGGAACTACTATAGTGTTTAGGGACAAACCCTAGACAAACACAAGCTGAAATCATGTGAAAATTTTAGAGAAAACTATGATCACCATTGTAGGTGATTAGTGAGTTATGAGAAATTTGATGAACACTAGGAAATAGATTGTTGATCTAGTGTAAATTGATAATTTTGAAGTGATTTCAGAAATTATAGAAGTTAACCACTTTGTAAGATGGTTGAATTATGTGAAATTTGGGATAAGAGATAAGCTAGAGACTTGATAAATAAACATGTAAAATTCTGCCCTTAAGGTGTTTGTTAAAATGCCTAAGTGAATGTTTAAATGTTGAGAAATATGATTAAATTAGTCGCCTAAAAATAAAGACTACATAATAGTCGAAGAAATGCTTATGTGTGTTCGTGGAACTCAAATTATGCATTTCATACATAAAAAGGAACAGTTGACTTTTGAAAAGTCAAACTGACCGTTAACTAGAGTGAATGATAATCTTGATAGAAACACGCGAGGTGGAATAGTCGTGACTAATAATGACTAAACTAACCATTTTGCGAATTGTTATGCTAGTTTGAGGCTTAACAAGCTAGGTAAAGCTTCGGGAGGAAGCGGGTCAAACAATTCAAGTATGAAGAGAAACAAGTGGCTTGGATGCAATGTAAGTAAAGCTTACGCCCCTTTACATTATGTACAAAATTACATAATTGCAAGTATCGTATTTAAATGCTACTAAGTAGTTGGTATAGAATGTTCCGACACGATTCAATGAGAGTCGGAACGAGAGAAATTGGTAAGAAATCATGAGTTATGGAAAAAGGGATAAATGGTAAATTGGTCATGTAATGACTAATAACTAATGAATTTTCGTTAAGATCACTTTAAGGTGCCACCAATAACGAGAAAATAAGTAGAGATGGAAATTTAGTCAAGTACCGACTAAAGTAAATGGTAGTTAAAAACAAAGGACTAGTGGCAAAAATCCGAAATGGGTCGGATGGACAAATTGGTAATTATTAACCATGTTTTGCTACTTATGAAGATGCTTGGTCATATAGGCCAAACGGGTCAAATGGCGTGATAACACCATTTGACTGTATCGACTGATGTGGTTGTCAAGTCTTGTGTTAACAGGAGCAATTAGCGATTCGGATACTTCCGTCGCCATAGAAAATGTGATAATAAAAGGGAGGTTTAAATCAGGTCTATTTGTTGATCCGAGCCAGGTACGCATATTTATGTTGTAGTTAAAAGTGATATTTTGGTCGAATACTTGGTGAGAGTCCTTCATTGTAAAAGAAGGACCACAATCGACCAAAACGCCCTTGTAGGCTAAATTGATCAAACAACCCTTAGAGATTGTTTAGAAACGAGTCTTATGATTAAACAAAAGCTTAGAACGAGTATGAGTAGTGAAAGATGTATTTCTTGGGCCGAAAGACTCCATATGAGTCTTTGCCGTAAAATGTTATTCCTAGGGGTATAATTCGGAACACATAGATATCTACCTTAAATCCAACACACAATTAGTTGTGATGGAAGGATACTAGATAAGAAATTATAGGTTACAATGCTAGAATAGAAAGAAAGCGAATTTGAGCCTAAAAGTGCTTAAATACCCTTAACGAGTCAAAATAAGCATACGAGCGAAAACAGGTTTAAATTGTGAAATAAACTTGAGATTTGAACCTAAAATGGTAGTTAATAACAAATTGAGAAGTGTAGGTGATGTAGGAATCAAACAAATGTGTTCGTTTGATAGAATGCATAAACGGGTCAAAATGTGGTAAAAGGGCGATAAGCCGAAGACCTAAAAGTCTGAAATTTTTATTATGAAGGTTGTTGGATTTTAACTCCATAAGATGGAGAATTAAATTACAAACACGTAGGAAGAAACGGTAGGTCAAACGGATAAGTGGTTTGAAAGACACGGAAGTTTTCGTATCAGAAACGGTAAAATTGGAAAGCTGGAATGCAGGTACCACCGTAATTTACGGTTCCACCGTAAATTACGGTGGACATGAAAAATGCTACGGTGGAACCCCCCTGTCTTACGGTGGGGAACTAACATCCAGGGGCCACCGTAAATTACGGTCTTACCGTAACTTACGGTGGTGGTCAGGTTGAAACTTTTGTGTTTGTTATCGATTGTTTCTCGAATTCGTTTAGACACGTTTTGAGCCCAGTATGACTAAAGAATTTCATGTTTATGAAATATAGGTACACCTTGGACGCCGGAAGACGATCAAGCTCAACGAAGAACCGAACACGATATAGATACACGCTTCCGCATTTTGTCACGTTGTAGATTTTTAAATAACGAATTCAACCACGTGATGTAGAATAACTTAAGATTTGTAAAAGTTTTAATAAACTCGTATTTTTATAGCATGTGTAGTCTTAACTACACATCTAACCGTTGGTATTTACATACAAAATCGTTAATTAGTAACTAGGGTGTTACATTAGTGGACAAAGTATGAAGTTGGTTAATAAATATAACCATAAGACTACAATTCATTTACTTCAACACTTATCAAAATTGCACTCTCCCTCTCCTCTCTTTCTTTGAAATCGGCAGCCACAACCATCCACCATACCACCACCTTCAAGCCTCCTACAAGCCATTTTCTTACATACAAAGGTGCAAGGGATCACATAAGGAAGCTCGGTGCACTCGGAATCTCAAGGACCTAACTACGTTTCTTTTATCCACCACTTTTACGCCTTTGATCTTCCCTAGCCTTGTGCTAGTTGTAAGTGACTCTAAACATCTTCTTGATCTATTCTAAAGTGGTTAATAAGAGTTTCGTCGGTTGAAAATCACTAACATATAAGATCACCAACTAAAAGTCTACTAAAGTGATGAACAAGGTGGTTAATGGATGAATATTAGTGTAAATCATGTTGATCTTGTATTGTTATGATTCTTGGTTGATTATCTGATGTGTTGCTGGATTATATTGATGTTTGATGTTGTTACGATCACTAAACATAATTAACGGGATCAACTGAACACAAACTAGTAAGCTAGAGACTAAAAACAGCAATCTGTCCATACTTTACAGCCAACTTCAGTTGGCTGTAAACAGGTCTTAAACTCAACGAAAAACCGATATTTTGAATCTAAAATATGTTATTATGAAATACGGTTCTAATGGCACTGGAATCGTAATTTTTGGACTTCGTTTACTATTTTAAAGTGTTAATTTGTAACAGCAACTTAAGCTGAATTTTGACAGCAATAAATGGGTGTCATACTTTCAGTCATAACCTGAGTTTTGTGATGAATCGGACCATGAAATTTGTACAGTAGATGAAAACCGATGCATTTGTAATTACCCCACTGGAATTTCGTAAATCGGATACTCGATGAATTTTTAATAAATTGTTCCGTGGACTGTGGTCAGAAATACACAAATCTGAGTTCAGTCCGAAATGTGAATTTTTATAAAATACCGGTAATGAACCGGACCCCGATATTTTTACACAATAAAATATGGAACGTTTAAGACATCCTGTAAAAATTTGGGGATTTTTGGAATAATTTAACCATTTTATTAAAATGTCTGAAAACAGCCGGTATTGAATACAAATGCTGAAATGACATAAGTTGTGACTCGCATGTCTAAATGTCAAGTATGCTATCTGTGAGTGATCTAACATGTTATATATGTTATGTGCATTATCGTATGTTTGATTTTGAGTGGGGAATGGATGGGAAACTTAGATGGGCATAAACCGTTAAAATGATGCATGTTGTGTGATAGATACGTGTAGGAACTTTGTGTTCTATTTGAAAGCCACTAAATGACTAACTGGTAAATCATACTAGGACGTGATTGACCGACCTTGACTGTTAGCTATATTTGAGAATCTAACCGAGCAAACCGAGGTGAGTTCACACTTTTCTACAAAGCATGGTAAATTCCCGGTGGGAATGGGAATGGGTACAGGAATAGGGATTCCTCGTCCTTTGGGACGCGTTCAGGAATGTGAATTCCTCGTCCTTGAGACGTGTTCAGGAATGTGAATTCCTCGTCCTATTGGGACGTATTAGACTTACTGGACTAGAACTCTATCAGCGAAGTCCCTCCCTTTTTGTATCGACTTAATCGCCGAGGCTATGGCGAGCGGGTCATTAGTTAATAGCGCTATTAGGTTTAACAAACCTCACACCGTGCCAGTCGGACGGGCGTGTACTAATGGACTATGGCACGTCGGTGGTGATAGAACACCGACGCTAGGGCACAACTGATTTCTTTTGTTAGTAGTCGATATGATAAACGAGTCTGGTAGTTTAAAATACTGGGGCAGCTCCCCACGGCCAAAGTGCCGGGCTGGATAGCCAGGGAAGGTGGACATGGGATGGTTAACTAATAAACGTTTTCGAACTATGGGGTAACCCCCACGGCTGGACGGCCGAATGAGATTAAACTATGTTTTTGGAAACAACACTAAAATGGACAACCAACCGTGAACTCACTCAACTTTGTTGTTGACTCGTTATTACATGCTTTGCAGGTCATTAGATGCTATGGAGCTTGCATATGGAGGTGGTCGTTGTGGGATGCGAACTGATATGTCCCGTACTTAATGAATAAACTTTATGAACTTATTTAACCTACGTTCTGGACTTTACACTTATGAACTATGGACTTATGTTTTGAACTTATGTTTTATGCTTCCGCTGTTAACCTAAAATCGGTTTACTTCCTTTTGGTCACCAATCGTATTGTGTTTGGTTTTATTTACTTAATTATGTTGTTCAATATGATTGGTGGCTCGATCCTGGTCACGTCACGCCTCCAAGCGGTGATACTCCGCATGGTGGATTTTGGGGGTGTGACAGATTGGTATCAGAGCCATTGGTTATAGTGAACTTGGTTTTTAAAAAGGGAAAAGTTTTTGATAAAAACCAGACTATAACCAGTACAGTGCTCAACGATCCACAACGGCACTTCGCTCCACGTGCAAGACTCGACACCATAAGTGGTATGATTTATGTTATATTGTCGGTTAGATAGTTCTCACTGTGCATTAGATAATGTAGTAATTGCTATTTGAACCTTGTGTGCTTACGCTCTACTATCGTCCCACACTTACGCACTTTCGCGACACTTTCCTCACTTACGTTGCTTCATTATGAAGATCATGAGCGGACGCGGAGGACATATCAACCTCACTCAAGCCCAGTTGACGGTTTTGATCAACGAACGAGTTGCTGAGGCACTCACAGCTGTTCCTGCAGGAGGTATAACCTGCTATATCAACCCATATTAGGACGTTTAGATCCTACCTTCGCAAACCAACCCTCGTGCTTAACCTTGTCCTTTATTCTCGCGCAACAGGTCAACATGCTCAACCTCCTGTGTGCACGTTCAAGACGTTCATGGACTGCCGACCTACCACTTTCAGTGGCACCGAAGGAGCAGTGGGCCTTCTTCACTGGTTTGAAAAGCTCGAGTCAGTTTTCGAGATGTGTGAATGCCCCGAAGACCGTAGGGTGAAATACGCTACCGGAACACTTGAAGGGGTAGCGCTCACATGGTGGAACGCTCAGGTTCAGCTGCTGGGGTTGGTTGCTGCTAATGCCACCCCATGGAACAGTTTCAAGAAACTGATCAAGGAAGAGTACTGCAGTCGGGATGACATCCACAAACTGGAGGTGGAATTTTTCAATCTAAAGATGACGGGGTCTGAGATTGAGGCGTATACCAAGAGGTTGAATGAACTGGCCATCCTGTGCCCTACGATGGTGGACCCTCCCATCAAACGTATTGAGTTTACCTCAAGGGCCTTGTACCCGAGATTCAGAGTCACGTGACTTCGGCTAACCTGGGTACCATTCAGCAGATCATTAAGTTAGCCCATCGTCTCACCGATCAAGCTGTGGAACAAAACAAACTGCCCAAGCGTATTGGTGCTGCTACTGCTGACGCACCCAATGATAACAAGTGAAAATGGGATGGGAATTCAGGCAAAGGTTCTACTTCAGCTCAGTCCCAGCAGCGAAAGACAGATGAGTACAGGAGCCCCAGTCAGCAGTCTTCTGGAAATCAAGGTCAGGGTGGATACAAGGGAAATCACCCCAAATGTAATCGCTGTAACTTGCACCACAGTGGGCCATGTGGTAAAGGCAACTGTCATCGATGCAACAAGCCTGGTCACATGGCAAGGGACTGCAGGAGTCAGCATCCGGCAAATCAGAACCGGCAGCAACAGCAAGCCCCACCCAATCAACGCCAGCAGCGGCAACAACAAGGTAACAACAAAGGGTGCTTTCAATGTGGTGCTGAGGGCCATTTCAAGAAAGACTACCCCCAGCTAAATCAGAACCAGAACAACAACAATCAGGGGAATGGAAACGGCAATGGAGGAAACCACAATGGTAATGGGGCAAGAGGTCGTGCTTTCGTGATTGGTCAGGGTGATGCAAGGAACGATCCCAACATTGTGATGGGTAAGTTTCTTCTGGACGACTTCTTTGTTACTGTTTTATTCGATTCAGGTGCCGATACTAGTTATGTGTCCGTAAAAGTTAGCCAAATGCTTAAGCGCACTCCAACACTCCTGAACACCAAACACACGGTAGAACTAGCTAACGGTAAAAGTCTTGAAGCCACACACATAGTTAAAGGTTGTAACCTCGTCTTAGCTGGTCAGACTTTCTCTATCGATCTTATTCCTATCACACTGGGTAGTTTCGACGTTGTTATTGGGATGGATTGGCTATCTCATCATCAAGCGGAGATTGTTTGCAAGGAGAAAATCGTCCGCATTCCTCGTTCTGGTGAAGAACCTCTCATGATTCGTGGCGACAAGAGTGGTGCCGTCGAAGGCATCATCTCTTTCCTTAAGGCCCAGAAGTGTTTGCGAAAGGGCCACACTGCCATTTTAGCACTCGTTACTGACACATCAACGGAAGAGAAGAGAATTGAAGACATCCCTATTGTGCGCGATTTTCCCGAGGTATTTCCTGAGGAATTACCTGGTCTTCCGCCTCATCGCCAAGTTGAGTTTCAAATCGAGCTAGCTCCTGGAGCAGCGCCAGTAGCTCGAGCACCATATCGTCTAGCTCCATCAGAACTCGAAGAACTGTCCACACAACTACAAGAACTCTTGGAAAAGGGTTTTATACGTCCTAGCTCTTCGCCCTGGGGAGCTCCAGTACTATTCGTGAAGAAGAAAGATGGTACCTTCAGAATGTGTATTGACTACCGCGAACTTAACAAGGTGACTGTGAAGAATCGTTATCCCCTTCCATGCATTGACGACTTGTTTGACCAGCTGCAAGGGTCGAGCTATTACTCCAAGATTGACTTGAGATCGGGATACCATCAGCTGAGGGTCCGAGATGAGGACGTCTCCAAAACAGCATTCAGAACTCGTTACGGCCATTACGAGTTTCTGGTTATGCCATTCGGGCTGACGAACGCACCAGCGGTCTTTATGGATCTCATGAACCGAGTGTGCAAGCCTTACCTGGATAAGTTTGTTATTGTGTTCATCGACGATATCCTGATCTATTCCAAGAGTCAGGAGGAACACGAGCAGCATCTACAACTTATGCTGGAACTTCTTCGAAAAGAGCAGTTGTATGCCAAGTTTTCGAAATGTGACTTCTGGCTCCGCGAAGTCCACTTTCTAGGCCATGTGGTAAACAAGGATGGGATTCATGTTGATCCATCCAAGGTTGACTCAATTAAGAACTGGCCTGCACCCCGCACACCAACAGAAATCCGCCAATTCTTGGGTTTGGCAGGATATTACAGAAGGTTTATCAAAGACTTCTCCAAGATTTCGCAACTTCTCACTTCGCTGACTCAGAAGGGTGTCATCTATCGTTGGGGTCATGCACAAGAGTCCGCATTTCAACATCTAAAGGATAGACTTTGTAGCGCGCCTATCCTCTCATTGCCCGAAGGCACCGATGATTTCGTGGTTTATTGCGACGCTTCGATCCAAGGACTGGGTTGCGTATTGATGCAACGTGACAAGGTCATTGCCTACGCATCGCGCCAACTTAAAGTTCATGAAAGAAACTACACTACTCACGATCTGGAGCTGGGAGCAGTTGTATTCGCGCTTAAGATATGGAGACATTACCTGTACGGTACCAAGTGCACCATTTACACCGATCACAGGAGTCTCGAGCATATCTTCAAGCAAAAGGAGTTAAATATGCGTCAACGCCGATGGGTTGAGCTCTTGAACGATTATGAATACGCAATCAAGTATCATCCGGGTAAAGCCAATGTTGTGGCCGACGCCCTCAGTCGAAAGGATACCATACCTAGGCGTGTACGTGCTTTACAGCTTACCATCCAATCCAACCTTCCCGCTCAAATTCGAGATGCCCAGGTCGAAGCATTGAAAGCAGAGAACATCAGGGCTGAGTCCCTACGAGGATCGAGGCAACGGCTAGAACAAAAGGAAGACGGCGCCTACTATGTAACAGGGCGTATTTGGGTTCCACTCTATGGCAACTTACGCGAGCTTGTGATGGACGAAGCACATAAGTCTCGTTATTCAGTACATCCTGGTTCGGATAAGATGTACCACGACTTAAAGACCACATACTGGTGGCCTGGCATGAGAGCCCACATAGCAACCTACGTCAGCAAGTGCTTGACTTGTGTGAGAGTCAAGTCTGAATATCAGAAACCATCAGGCCTACTTCAACAACCGGAGATCCCGAAATGGAAATGGGAGCAAATTTCCATGGATTTCGTTACCGGCCTGCCCAGATCTCAACGCGGAAACGATACCATTTGGGTGATCGTAGATCGATTAACCAAGTCTGCACATTTTCTGGCTATCAAAGAAACAGATAAGTTTTCTACTCTTGCAGACATTTACCTAAAGGAAGTGGTATCAAGGCACGGAGTGCCAACCTCTATTATATCTGATCGTGACGCACGTTTTACTTCTGAACTGTGGCAAGCAATGCACAAGTCCTTTGGCTCACGTTTAGATATGAGCACCGCTTATCACCCGCAGACGGATGGGCAATCTGAACGTACCATCCAAACCCTTGAAGACATGCTTAGGGCATGTGTAATCGATTTTGGTAATGGCTGGGAAAGGAACCTCCCGCTAGTGGAGTTTTCGTACAACAACAGCTACCACACCAGCATCCAAGCCGCTCCGTTTGAGGCATTGTACAGACGCAAATGCCGATCACCTCTCTGTTGGGCAGAAGTTGGTGACAGCAAATCACTGGCCCAGAACTTGTGGTAGATACCACCGAGAAAATTGCTCAGATACGACAGCGAATGGCGGCAGCTCGTGACCGTCAGAAAAGTTATGCTGATAAGGGAAGAAAACCACTCGAGCTCCAGGTTGGGGATCGAGTGCTACTCAAAGTCTCACCTTGGAAAGGTGTAGTCCGCTTTGGCAAACGAGGCAAACTCAATCCGCGTTATGTCGGACCATTCGAAGTCATTGAGAAAATTGGCAAAGTCGCCTACAGGTTGGATCTACCTGAAAAACTCAACGGAGTTCACAATGTTTTCCATGTGTCGAATCTGAAGAAGTGTCTGTCAGACGAGACCCTCATAGTTCCTCTCAAGGAACTCACAATCGACGACCAGCTGCGATTCGTCGAGGAACCAGTAGAGATTACTGATCGAGATGTTAAGATTCTCAAGCACACAAGAATACCTCTCGTTCGAGTTCGTTGGAATGCTCGTCGTGGCCCAGAGTATACCTGGGAACGAGAAGACCAAATGAAACTCAAGTATCCCCAACTGTTTAAGAAAAACGCAACCACTACTGAGGCTGAAGCTACTGCAGAATTTCGGGACGAAATTCCAAATCAACGGGGGGATGATGTGACACCCCAGGAAAATCAGGAAAACAACGCAACTTAACTAGCTTCCTCAGTAACCACGCGCTAAATTTCGGGACGAAATTCTCTTAATAGGGGGAGAATGTGACAACCCTCAAAATTCCATGTATTCCGTACAATTTATTAATAATAATTAATGTGCTTGACGACTGTGTGGAACTACGTAACTGCTTTCTGATATATGTGTTATATTTATATGCGCCTGTTAACACACTAGTAATGTACAGAAAAGTCATTAAATAGTCCGTTATGATTTCCTAAGTGTTAAAAATTAAAAACGTTGCAAAAATATATATGTAGGACGCTTTACGGATTAATTAAGCAGTTTAACGGAACAATGTCGAACCGAACAACCGGACTTTACCCGGAACCTAAAAATATTTAGTTGCAAACAATTACGGTATAAAAGGGCACCTGGGGGAATGTTGTGGTAAGTGCTAGACTTTGTTGTCAACACTTTGTGGTGATTGAATTCACTATAAAAGGGCTTGAGTTGCAAACAATTCATCACACCATTTCCTTCAGCTTTCTGATCATTCCTGGAGCTCAAACCTTCTCTCAAGTGGTCACTAATCAAGCTTAGGACTTCAGTAAGTTTGCAAATCCTTTCTAAATTAAGTTTAGCTTAGTTATTTAGCTAAAAGTCAAACCATCGTAATTACGGTTTGACTTTGAGATTAGTTGATAATGGCTCAGTCATATCTCGAATTAAAAGTAGTTATAAGTTGGTAATTATGTGGGTAATAAAACCTTAAAAGGGTTCCCCCTAATTCCCACTCTAACTAGGTCAAATGTCGGGTCAAACTTGCTAATAAAAAGTCAACAGAATGTGTATTTTCTAAATTATGCATGATTAGCCATGTAGATCATATACAACATGTTTGATCATTATTATAACTTAGTAATAAGTGCAAGAACATGTCTAAACATGTTCAACCAGACAATTTCCTGTTTAGACCCGGTTCGGAACCGAAAGTCGCATAGTTTGACTTATACTTTGACCTTTAGTTGTGACCCGTTATGGCATGTTTTAGAAATTCCTTAGAGCTTTATTTGGACCAGGTTACATGCTAGTATATTCCTCTGTGATTATACACCTCGGATCATTAGTTATCCAATTAATATGCATGATTCCGTTAATTGCTCATATGTTGACCATTATGCCCTTATTACCTTAAAACGTGATTTTTGGAAATGTAAAAGAGTAGAAACTTTAATTACTGATATTTAAACTTGCATCCAAATTTTGACATCAGTTTGAGGTGTAGACTAAGAGTTATGCTCGTTAGCGTGAAATGAAAGCTTTATGTTAATTAAACGGCGTAATTAGCGTATAGCCTAGTTAAGCCTACTTTTTGATATCAAAATTATTACCTACTGATGTAATATGTTATTTTGGGATTTTTAAAGATTTTTAATTAATTTTAGGCTGAGCATAACTAATAGTCGTAGGCTTATTCCGGTAATTGTCGGTTTTGCCCTTACGGGCCATAAAATGAGTTTTACATATCTAATCAACTCCAAACCTTTTGCTACTGATCACATATGATAAATAAATTATTTTAAGCCTTCTGGAATAATAAAAATATCAGCTTTATGTATCGAACCCGGAAAAGGCTTCTAATCGCCTTTTTAAGCGTTTTAACGCATAGTATGTAATAAAACTATTTTAAACATACAAGGGTTGATACCTACTGATATTAGAGGCAAATTATAATATTTCAACTGTAAGCAAAGGTTGATAAACTCAGACTTCAGTTTTGAGCTTTTTGGCTTATGTGAAATTACCAAAATACCCCTACGGGGCATAGTTTGGTTGTAATTGATAAATTTCACTTATATACTTTAACCTACTGATATAACTTAGCAAATTGAGTATATTTGCTGATTACATCAGGCCTGTAACTCAGGTTGACACTTAAACTCTTTTACAACCTTTAAAATGACCAAACTACCCCTACGGGGCATAGTTTGTGATTAAATTCATTTCGGGCATAATGAAAGACATCTTACTGATGTCACAACATATTTGAGGCATAATTAACTTAGGAAACCTGTCTATAGCTCTCATGAATATCCGTCACGCTTATTACACGTACGGTTCGGTTTATGTAACAAGTTTACATAAATTAGCCGAGACGGGTCAAACCTTAACGGTTTTATCTCAAAATCCAGAATGTGTATGAATTACCCATATTAAGCAAGTCTCTGAACTTGTCGGGTTTAAATCACATTCTATCCGGTCTTCGCTTAATCGTGCGTACGAACCGTATCTTTGAAACTAGCCGGTCTAAGCTTAAGCTTAACTAAAGACCCGTTAGGATTCTAATAGGTTATTATAAACCTTCATTCCAGATTAGGAGGACCAGTAAAAGCTACTTGCAATTTGCTTATTGTGATATATACTTTGCTCAGGTAAATACTTTTAACTTATTTTCCCTATACGGGCTTGGGTTACGGTATATAAAATACCGCTTGGTCGGGCATCAAATCTTCCATCGCTTAGGTGGTTAATTGAATAATTTGATCGGCTCGTTTAAACAGTCTTGTTTACTTTACAGCCTTTGGGGGGTTAATGACCATGTCCCGGATATCCATGGCATCATTCGAAGTAATGGCCACGACTTAAGCGCGGGGTGTAGGCGTACACCTGTCAGCGCACAAAAGAATAAATGTGGTGTGTCTATTGATCTTTAACCCAGACAAGATCCGGGCTACTGAACGCATAAGTAACATGTAATTCGTTCGCAAGATTATATAGCTAAATAATTGCCCCAAGTTATACAAGATTAATTTTGCCTCTGTGCATTTTAATCAAATTATAAAATGTTTATGCCACGTGCATCCAAACCAATTTTTAATCATTTTTAAAATGAGTCAGTTGAATGTATTTACCAGTGTAAACTGACGTATTTTCCCAAAAAGATTAAATGCAGGTACTAGGCGTAATTGGCTGGTTGTCTCCTTAGCATCATAGAAGTCTCGCAAGCTTAAGATGCCTGAAGTCTGTTGAACTATTGTTTCATATTTCATTTCGATCCATTCTGTGGATAAACTTCCGAATATTGTGACATTTGATATTACAATAATACATTCGGTTGTATTATATTTCTCAATAGCTTCCGCTGTGCATATTAATATTGTGTTGTTTGACTATTACGTTACCAACCATGACGTCACGATACTCCCCCACCGGGCCCACCGGTGACACGTGGAAATCGGGGGTGTGACAACTTATATATAGGAAGTACCAGCGGTGTATCCACCATGTTTTGGACACGTCACTTTTCCCTCGTATTCCATGCCATGTTACATCTAGTGCCTTACAACCACAATATCACATAGATTGATCAGATAGATTAACACCGTAGATAAGCTTCTTAAATTTAGTTTGATCCTGAGAGATTAGAATTTAGGCTTTAGATTGCGAACATACGTGTGCTTCGTATAAAGAGCTTCAAAATAAACAAAGAATAAAGATAAACGAAGAATCAAGTTAACACCACATGTAAAATCGAGGTAACATAAAAGATTGGCTTATAAAACATAGAGTGCTCCGGGTAGAGGAATGGTGACTAACCAAGGTGATTCGAACCCCTTTCGAATTGAGGTAACGTGTCTTGACTTACTTAGACAAATACGTCATCGATGTTAGGCCTACGATATTCATCCTTTTGGTTCATTTCACGTTCCTAATTGAATGGAAGTTTCGAGACTTTGGCGAGACATGGAAACATCAAGGAGTGGGACTAGTTATCAAGGTCTGAGTTTCACCTCTAACTTGACAACGTCATACCCTAATAGCGTTGGTACTTATCCGCAGACAAGACCTACTAGAATAGTATGGAGATTTTCCATCAAGGTTCGGATGTCATTCCTGACTTGAGGGCAAACCTCGTGCAAAATACAAACACTGGTTAACAGTGTTTTCAAAGTATCAAGTGTATATTGTGTGAGCCTTAGTAAAGGCATGTAAGTTTAGCAGGAAAACGTGCTGCTAGGAAGCAGACACGGTAGAATGCATAAGTCTTAAACAACAGATAAGAATCAAGGTTCCTAGAAATATAGACTAGGGCAAGTATTCCTACTTATCCAAATTCCCTATGGTTATGGCTCTGATACCAATCTGTAACACCCCAACCGATGGCGGAAACATCGGGATGCGAGCACTAAGCATTCAGATTGCTCACGAGATTCCATAACACTAATAATTTCGATATAGATTAAGTAAATTTCATGCAAGATTATCTAAACATCCACATAACAATAAATATCAAATACAACCACAATAGTCATTGTTTCAAACTTTAGAAATTTAATCTAGGCGAGTTTCTAGTCATCAACCCTAGCTTGTTTTCCATAGTTCCAGCATTTTATCAGCCTGCAACAGGTATTAAAATAGAGTCAGTACAAAAATGTACCGGCGAGTATACAGGTTTGAGTAATAGCATAATAGATTATAACAACTCATATCCATATGTAGTGTCACAAAAATAGTTTCAGCCATGCTAGTGTTCGCAGTCCAACAAGTGATAGCCCAAGTATCCCGATGCTTTGTTGTTTTCCCAAGTCTCAAGGAAAACTAGAATCCTCCTAACAATATGTCACACCCCGATATTTCCACATATTATCGGTGGGCCCGGTGGGGAGTATCGTGACGTAGTTGATATCATCATAGTTAATACACACAATATAGTAGCACAACGGAAGGCTTGGTAATTAAATACTATTACAAACCATAGTGTCCGAGTGTCCAAATAAAAGAATATACAGACTTGGTTGTAATAGAGATCCACAGGCGGATCATAAAATAAAATACAAGAACAGACTCCAGGCATCTAAGGATTTGCAAGATCCTCTTATTCGACACCAAGTAGCTCCAGCCTAATTACGTGAGGTACCTGTCACTTAGTATTTGGAAAATACGTCAGTTTACACTGGTAAATACAATTAACCAACTCATTTGAAAAGAGTTTATGAAACTTGATTTAAGTGCACAAGGCACAAACCATTTATAACTTGGGACAATTATTTAAGATAATCTTGTATGCCGTTTTACATGTTTGTCATACATATGGGGCAGGTTTGGAAGCCGGTCATGATTAACCGACTCACCACTTATAGAACCCACAAAGGATTTATCCCCAACATGTGGGTTATCTAGCATTTGCATCTGTCAGGTGTATGCCTACACCCCGTGCATAGGTCGTGGCCATTTTCAAATGAAATGAGTCGAGGATATCCAGGACATGGTCGTATTAACCCCCAATGCTTATGTTATCAAACAAAACAAATTAAAATGGGTTAGGCAATTTATTAATCACAATCCAATTAAATGATTTCATACCCGACCAAGCGGTATTATTATATTACCGTATCTCAAGCCCGTGTAACGGAAAATAAGTTAAAAGTATTTACCTGAGCTAGATGTGTAATGATGTAACTCAGTCGTATATTCCTAAATCCTTATGAAAATACCTTCTACCAAAGCTACTCAATCTGTATAGAAGGTTTATTAACCTATTAGGATACTAACAGGTCTTTATTTAAGTCAAAGACTTAGACCGGTTAGTTTGAAAGACACTTAACGGTTCTAAACGCTAGATTAAGGGGAGACCGGAATGGAATGTGATTTATACCCAACAAGTTTGGATACTTGTATACTATGGGTAAACTAAACACATTCTGGAATTTGAAGATTTAATGATAAGGTTAAACCCATTCCGGCTAATTTATGTAAACTAGTTACATAAACCGAACCGAACGCATAAAATGCATAACGGGTAACCAAATGAATTATATACAGGTCTCATACGTTATTATGCTTATAATATGTTAATACATCAGTAAGATGTTAACATATATGCCCAAAAAGTATTTAAAACCAATTTAAGTCCCGTAGGGGCATTTTGGTCATTTTAATGTTTATAAAAGAGTTTTTATAGTAAACCGAGGTTCTGGTCTAAAACATTCAGTAAAAATATTTATTTTATCAAGTTACATCAGTAAGATATTATACATATGTGAGGTTTACCATTTATGACCAAACTATGCCCCGAAAGGGTATTTTGGTCATTTCACATATGCCTTTAAGGACATTTTTGGAAATCTGAGTTCATGACTTATACCTACTGTAATAATATTAAAATTTATTTAAAAATTCAGTAGGTAACAAGTCTTAGGTGTTAAATATGGTTTTAAACCATACTATGCACCTAATTAGCATAAAAATCGCTAATTGACGACAATTAAGATGTTTATGGAAATATGAGATTTTGATCAGTCTCTTGTGTTCAAAATATTTTATTTAATGTATAATATTAGTAGGAAAAGGTTTGGCATTCAAATCATATGTTAATCTCATTTTATGCACGAAAAGGGTATTATCGTCATTTACCGAATTATACAAGAACTCAATGATATGGTCAGTTTATAATCTGAACGAAAATCCAAAAAATCCCTAAAAATAATATCTTAACGGTAGGTAGTGAGTTTTGGGTCAAAATCCAAGTTTAAACATGCCATATGCAAGATAGCGTAATTAGTTAATAAAAACTTTCAATTTACGATATCGAGCATAACTTCTGTTTTAGACCAGAAACTGATGTCAAATTTTCGGGACACACTTATATATCAGTAATAAAGATTTTTGTCCTCTCACATTTTCAAAAACCTCGTTTATATGACATAAGGGCAAAATGGGCATTTTTAAGCATAGTAACGAAACTTAGCACATAATTCAGAATATAAATGACCAGGTAATATAACTCCAAAGGGTTATACTACAACATAATGTGGTCCTAATGGAAGCTTAAAACATGGGAGAATTAAGCTCAATCGGTTCAGAACTAAAAGTCAAAGCAAAAGTCAAGCTTTTGCGACTTTCGATTGCGAACTGACCTTAGACTTAGAATTGTCGGGTTGAACCTGTTTGAAGATGTTCTAATAATAATTACTAAGTTATTAGAGTGTTAAAATATAATTTATAACCTCTGTATTATTAGTTTTAATTATTATTTATAATTCTGTCAAGTTTGACTTTTTAACTAATTAGTTTGACCCGACAATTAACTAAGCAAATGAAATAATTAGGAGGTGCCCTTTTAAGGGTTAATCACCTACCTAATTATGGTCACATAACCACATTCATTTCGATCAGTGGCTGGACCATTTGAGTTTAAACCGAAGGTCAAAGTCAGATTACGATAACTTTGACTTTTCGGTTTTTAATTTAAAAACTGAACTAAATAGGGGGCTAAGACACTTACAAAGGGTCCTAGCTATCTTTTCTACAAACTTGAGCTCCCTTCTTAATCAGGAACCACTAGATGAGAGAGTAGGATTGATTTCAAGTGAAGTGTGCAAATGACCAGTTCAACTTGAAGGCCTTTAAATAGGTAAATGCCATGCTTTAAGATCATAGCAGGTGTTAAGGGAGTGTTTAGGATCACCCCAGGTGTCCTAGTGGTATTCTAAAACCGACAACCAGCTCCTGGAATCGAATTTGGAGGGTTTAAGGCGGTGGAACAGGCTGCAACCAGCAGCTGTAAAAAATTTGTAGAACTGGGCATCTGCCGCGGGCCACGTAGGACTTAAGGGGGGTCTACGCGCCCCGCGACAACCTTGTTGTCAGGTTAAAATGTTTCAGCTTTTGGCAGTTTCAATCACTGGTCCCTTGTAACTTTATTTAACTTCATTTTTTGGCATAAAAGGCCCTTGTAGTTAGTTTGTAGAGGATCATGGGAGTGTAACCAAATCCGTTAGGACCGGTTTCGTTAAACGATCACCATAAACATAAGTTTCTTAACATTGACACTTTTAACCCATAATCTTGAAAGCTTGTATAACGATCTCGAAACCATGTGAAACTGATATCACTTATTCTTGGGAGTAAATTTGAATATTACGAAGCCTCGGGTTTGTTAAAAGGTCACTCAGAGTTAAGAATTAACATGTTGACAGTTTAACCCCTGTAGTTTATAATATTTCGATTATTTTCATAAACGGTTTCTTATGTTCAAATTATTACTCGTATAAGACTAAATTCTTCGTGTATGGTCATTTAGAGGCACAAGTTTGGCATGTTGACACATTTAATCCCTTTGGTTTCATATTTTCATCGTTCGTCAACTTTAGTCCTTCAAACTCAATCTTTCACATAATTAGGGTTTAGGACACGTATCTTTACATAGTTGGACACGTTTTTACTTGGTGTTACACAATACCCCCAAGAATAATGGGGAGGTGCATCTCCTATAGCGCTACTATTGTTAAGGCGGAACTACACACCTTGGATTAAACGTCCACATAGCACAAATAGAATACAAGAATCACAAGTTTCACATACACATAGGATAGAGTTTAGTTTGCAAAAGTCTCAAGTATCGTAGTTTAATAGAATACATGTTAAATCCTAAAGTTTAAAACAAAAAGGGATCGAGTATACTCACAGCGATTGCTTAACGGGTTAACAACTATTGGATCAAAGGGAGTTCTTTGGAGTTAGCCTGATTAGATTACAACAGATAAGAGTCGGGCAAAATAACGAGATTGCGCAATAGTGTCGGATCAGTCATCCTGATCGGATGGTTGTCCGACCGGATTGCCATTCGATTGAGATGACATGTGAGTGAAAGGGATGGATGGCTATTCGATCAGATGGCTATCCGATCGGATTGCCATTCGATCCAAAGTTTTAAGTTTTCAAAATTTAAAGTCTCAAAAGGTCACCTGATCGGATGGCAGTTCGATCGGATGGCTATCCGATCGAGTTGTCGTTCGACGATCATGACTTCAAAGTTCGAGTGTTTAAAGTTAAGGGGGCAAGTGTTACTTGATCGGGTGGCTGTTCGATCAGATGGCTACCAGATCAGATTGCCACTCGATCGGGTTATCCTTGTCTCGTTCCTAAACTCGTAAAATCTCTAAGTTTCTGTTTAAACATTGACGTCATGGTACGTATTGAGACAACAGTAAACACATCGGTGTTCGGCCGATTTGATCTGGCGGGAATCACCCCGGTCCGTTCAGTCGTCAGTTCGTGATGATATTTATGTCAGAATCCGTACTCCGGTCGTCTTCTCCGGTAACAACCCCTTTCCAAGCCAACTCTAGACTAATAATCAAGTCTACAGTCCGTTTAGATCCGGATCTCACCGTTTTATGTCAAAGTTCAATAAAAGATGAAGATAAACATAGGTTTTTAGCTTGAAAAGTTTAGATCTAGCATAGATTTAGTGTAAAACGCATGAAATGCCTTAGATCTGAGCTAAATCTTGGCTAGAATGACATCACACAACAGTTTGGTACAAACCGTCATGGTGACATCACCTTCAAGAGCTCAAATCCAAGAGATTTCACAGTGAAAAGTGAGATTTCGAAGGAGAATTTCGTAGAGAATGATGTGTAGATCAAAGATGTACAAGAATCTAGTGTAAAACGTACCGAAATCGTCGAGAAATGGAAGAAAATAGGAGTGCTTATGTCTGGTCGAGTGAGGCTGTCACATCAGTGAGAATGGTGATGTGACAAGCCTATTTATAGTGTGAGAAGGAGTGAAGGCGGTGTGCACTCGGATCGGATGGCAGCTCGATCGAGTAGCCATCCGATCGGTTGATTATCCGATCGGATGGCTATCCGATCGGATGGTCATCGATCGGATTGCCACTCGGTCAATCCCATCTTTTCTGTTTCACCGTCTTTGATTCGATTTTCGAGTTAGATTAGGCGTTGCGTATTACTGGGTAATAGTATAACTAGATTATAGCATTAACACAAAAGTTTTCAAGTTTCATAGTTTCCGCCAGTGACAAGACTCCAGTCCCTCGTTCATCCAAGTCTCAAGTTTCACGAGCCTCAAGAGTCCAGCACCAAAGTATCAAGAGTCAAGAATCTAGTCTTCCAAGTATCAAGTATCTAGATTTAGACATTCCAAGTATCGAGAATTAGACATTCCAAGTATCTAGAATTAGACATTCCAAGTATCTAGCATAAAATTTACCAAGTATAAAAAAAGTATCAAATATCTAAAAGTCTAGGGACGCAGGTGTTACAGTATGGGGCGTGGTTTATGTCGTTGAAGGGGTTTTAACGCCGGCTACATCACCCCGGCTTAGCGTTGTCCGCTTGGCGTGGATATTCTGCCTGACGTGGGGAGGGGGGTTGGGTAACGTGGCGACCTGTGGTTGGCTGGTTCAAAGTAAAGAGCTCGTTGTGGGGATTTGGTACATTCATGAACCTACCATGGAATCTTGAAATCTTGTAACATATAAACGCGGATCGTGAATCCATTTGATCCACGGTTCGGTTGGTCTCACCAACATGGGTTACAAATTGGCGGTGCACCCGGTTCCAAAAAGTTGTCCGTCGAGTAGGAGATGTGGGTTCGTGATGGATTGTTACATAAGACAACGATAACGCCATATCTCCCCCTTCTGCCCACGGGATTGCCATACTTTTGTGAATATGAAAGATGAAAAAGGTATATGAAAATATAAAAACGGAGAGAGTTTTGTGGTTTGATTGGATAGTATGGGTGGTTAAATAGACGAAGGGTAAATATTTGAATTTGAATAATTTAAAAAAAAAAATAAACGGTCAAGTATTAAATGAAATGGTCAAAATAATCTCGAACAAAGCGAATGTCAAACAGTTTAGGTGCTAGCCAACCCAACCCGTCAAGCCTACCCGTGGCCCGTGGGGGTGATGGCAGTGTCCTGGCTCGGGTTGAAACCCGGAAAGACCTACCCGCTTACTGCCCCGCCCACCCTAACATGTCATAAACTTCTCTAAAAGGGCTGGTTGAAGTTCCTTAGACCGTATCCTTCCGTAGCCTTTTTATAAAAAAAGAAAAATAAAACTAAATATGTGGATGCTTTGTTGTCAAATGTAGAACACCCCGCAACAAATCGAAAGGTGTTCCCGCAAGTCCCGCTCGGGCCTGATGTGTGCAGGAGTTCCACTCCGCTACCTTAGATTCACTTAATACGTAAACGTTTGATAGAAAAAAAATCAAAAACATGTTCATAGGTTGTTAATTAGTTGTATTCGAATAACTTAAAAAGAATAACGCGGAAAAAATAAAGAATGGGAAGGTGTGCTGGTAGAAGAGAATACGTGGGAAGCACTATTAAATAACACAATATCAAATTAAGCGACTTTATGCTCATCCATACATTCACACAATGTTTTAAAAACCGGTTTTTAAATCAAACCGGATTAAGCTAAAAAATGGTTCAATCGGTTGAAACAGGTTGTACCGAGCGGTTCAACCAGGTTAACTAGCTAACTTTATAATTTCATAAAATACAACATCAACTCAAAAGTTAATCAAAAAATGCATGATTACATATTAAAATATGATCCAAAGTAAATCCTTAATAATAAATAATCCAAAAGATAATCGAAAATCATTCAATTTTCCAACAAGTTCTTTTAAATGAAAGTGTACGATATGTTTAAGTCATTTGAGTGTTGGATACATCAAGTTCACAATCGCATAAAAGATGAAATTCACTATTATCACCATCCTCATCAACTAGAGGTAACTATTTTCGTTTCATACAATATTAAATAAGAACTTTTAGTTACTAATAATCATAATATATAAAAATTACATAAGATAAGCAACATATATAATAAAAATAAGTAACAACCCAAACTAAAATAACCCTGGGCCGGTACCGGTATTACGTTTCAAACCGGTATATCGGATTTTACCGTCGGTTCAAACCTTATGCCGTTTCACTTATTTACCAGGGTGTTTCGTACCGGATTTACATCTGAAAACGGTAATACCGATATAACTGGCCGGTATTTACCGGTTTTTAAAACATTGCAGTCACATACGACCCTAATTAATTAAACCATTACCATCCATCAATCTTATTCTCAATACCGATATTATAACTTTTATGCTTTATTTTTGTGTGACCTTCTTTAATTAAATAATATATATATAACGAACCATATATGATTAAGGTAAAGGGTGGGGAACAAATAGGAAGTTTATTTTGGCTAGGAAGCAATAGGATTAGGACATGTGACAAAATTTAAAATAAAGAGGAAGGGTATTTTAGTCAATTTTATCATTTCTTCTTCCTTTTCAAAACCCAGTAACTTCAAAACCCACTATTTTCAAAACTCACCATCTTCAACCATTTCTTCACTTTCTATCTCAATAATCACTACATTATAGTGCGTTTTTCGTCACCAATCAATGATTCAAACACCCGATCAACGTGTTCGTCAGCTTTTTTGAAGAAAACCTAGTTTAATTTAATACAAAATCTCGTTTTTTCCGGTGATTTTGAAGATAATCACTCGATCCGTTCGATTCGAGCACTGATAAGTGTTTCAATCATTCGAAATTCGTCAATTGTTGAATAAATCACTTCGATCCATGTAAGAAATTCTTTAATTTCATTTTTACGATCTGGGTTTTTGATTTAGTCATTGCGTTTTACGATCTTGGCGGGGGTCCGGGGGCAACGCCCCTGGGAGTGGGGTCCCAGGGGCGGCAGCCCCTGGGAGCGGGGTCCCAGGGGCGGCAGCCCCTGGGAGCGGGGTCCCAGGGGCGGCAGCCCCTGGCGGGGTCCAAGGGGCAGAGAAAAATTAATTGCTGTAAATAAAAATGCATTAGAAAAATTAATTTTCTGTAAATTGCCTCTGGAAAACTGCATTCGTAAACTGCATTAGGGATGAGCAAGTGGTATCAAATACCGATCCCATCCCGATCCCGATCCCGATAATACCATACCGAAGCGGTTTCGGTACCGGTTTCGGTATCCACTTTTAGGTTTTTTCGGTATCGGTACGGTATGGTATCGGTATAATACCGAATTTTACACTCAAAATACCGACACCGTACCGATACCGTACCGAACCGACGTATTTCGGTATCGGTATCTAGTTTTCACAAAATTCGGGATCGGGATTTGTCGGTATCGGGACGGTATGGTATCGGGATCGGGATTTGCCCATCCCTAAACTGCATTGGTTCAGACAATTCACAGCTCAGACAATTCACAGCACAGACAAAACTGTTGTCATGGTTCAATGCGTTTTAGAGAGAACATTTTCTTTGGTGTTTTAGGCAATTGCGTTTTAGAACTAAAACATTTTTATGTGTTTTCTGGCCATTGCGTTTTAGAAAAACACATTCTTGAAGTGTTTTTATTCATTGCGTTTTAGGTAAAACACATTTTTAGGTGTTTTCAGTCCATTGCGTTTTACAGAGAACACTTTCTTTTGTTTTTTTAGGCAATTGCGTTTTAGAATGAGACATTTTTAAGTGTTTTTTGGCCATTGCGTTTTACAAATAAGACATTTATTTGTGTTTTTTGGTGCATTGCGTTTTAGGTAAAATACTTTTCATGTGTTTTCAGTCCATTGCGTTTTAGAAAACAGACATTTTAAGTGTTTTCTGGCCATTGCGTTTTAGAAATAAGATATTTGTTTGTGTTTTTGGTGCATTGCGTTTTAGGTAAAACACATTTTTATGTGTTTTTAGTCCATTGCGTTTTAGAAAGTACATTTTCTTTTGAGTTTTTAGGCTATCGCGTTTTAGAAATAAGACATTTTTTTTTGTTTTCTGGCCATTGCGTTTTACAAATAAGACATTTCATTGTGTTTTTGGTGCATTGCGTTTTAGAAAAATGTCATTTTTAGGTTTTTTTTTCTATTGCGTTTTACGCAACTGGGTTTTTTTCATTGCTTTTTACGCAACTGGGTTTTAGAAAAAAATTTCGAAAATATAGCAATAGTATACTTGTTTTAAAGATAAAAAATGCTCGTTTTTTTGGTGAAATTTTTATAAAAAAATAATGTCGTATGAAAGAGTTATTAACGTTTAAAAAATGGGGGGAATTGGAGGAGAGAGAAACTATTGCCTTGGATTGACTAGAATACCCCTAAACAAACTCACGCGCCTATTTTCTTCCCTTCAATTTCCCTGATTTAATCTTAGCCCTTGATTAACTAAATGGATGGTCAATATCACTTCCTAGCCTTCTTAACCAAATAAACTTCCTATCATATCTCCACCCTTAAGAAGGTTGAGAAGCAAATCATAAGAACTCAAGTGTCTTAAAATGTACAGGTAAATATGTCCAATAAAAACATAAAAATACTTGCTAACAAAGGCACATAAACATCAAGCACCGTAGCATAAGGGGAGTGGGGTGGGCATGTGATGGCCAAATACCACGAGTGATAGCATGCAACATTCCACCGCCACCAACTAATTCCACGCGTGATAGCATGCAACATTTCAATTTTCGTGATTTTTTTCATGCCGTGATAAATGGAAGATGTGAGTGGGCGTGAGGGTTTATTGTTGGGTGTTGTGAGTGATGACCATTGCCACTAAAAAAAGTTGTGAGTGATGGAATAATGGTTGATGACATGGCGGAACTTGATTGGATGTTGTGAGTGATGAGTGATGACCACCCCCACTCCTCTAAGGGCGGAGGGGGTGGTCATCACTTGCAAAAATTCTATCATTCACAACATCCAATCAAGTTCCGCCATGTCATCAACCATTATTCAATCACTCACAACTTTTTTTAGTGACAATGGTCATCACTCACAACATCTAACAATAAACCCTCACACCCCCTCACATCCATTTATCACTCACAGCCCATCACTCGTTGATTTTATCACGCCAACCTTCCATCACTCGTGATCTTTGTTGGTGGCGGTGGGAATTACACCACGCGTGGAACTTTTCATCACGCACAAAATTAACAACCACCCCCAGTCCCTAAGGTAAACACATTGTGTACTAGGGGTGTTCATGAGCCGATCCGATCCGATCGAGGGTCTGCTCATGCTCGGATTGAATTACAACTGATCCGATCTGAGCGGATCAAATTTGCAAAACCGAGCGAAAAAGTGATGCTCATGCTCGGATTGAATTTGAATCGATCGGCTCAGTTTCGCTCGGTTTTTATCAAATCCTAAAAAAAATCGAGCGGATCGTTTTCGCTTGGTTTCTCTTGCTTGAATTATAAGGCTTCGTTCAACAAAAACAAATTCTAACTTAAATTAAACATGTCCCACACTTTACTAACAAAAGCAATACATAACTCAAATCATGATTCTAAAAATGTTCTTAACAATATCAAGAAGCACAAAATAAAGTGCGAATACAAATTGTCATTTAGTTCAAAAGCCATAAACTTATTCTTTAAACTTGATCATCTTCATCCACAAAATTCAACTTCAAATCAATATATAACCTATAAACACAAGCATTAAACAAAACCATTAAGTTCTACACATTACATAACAACTTTTAGGTTTTGTTAATTATGAAAATACCTTTCATTTATTTATCAGACCCATCTGGAGTCAACACATCAATTTCCAATTTTTCTTCATCTCTTGCAGCTTGCTACACAGTTTTTGGGTGATATGACTGAATATTGTTTTAGAAATAGGATTTAGGGTTAGATTTTCATATTAAATATTAAGTTTGGCTGAATATTTTTTGGGCTTTTAATTTTTTTGGGCTATTATATTTTTTTGGGTTTTTAATCTATAATATATATATATATATATAAATTACTAATAAAAATAATTCGAGCAAAACCGAGCGATCGACGAGCGAGCGGAGCTTTGTTCATGCTTGGATTGAATTTGAATCGAACAGATCCGAGTGGCTCATTTACAAACTGAGCGGGAATCGAACGAGCATTTTTCGAGCAATCTACGATCGTCGAGCAGTTTGAACAGCGCTATTGTGTACTAGGTTGGCTAAAGCTAAACACACTGTTTAAAAAAATCTCGATGCACCGTTTCATCTTAACCATTCGAGTACACGTTATCACCATCTCATCTTGCCAATGATTATCCTTAAACCTTAATCAATAATCCACAACCATTCTCACTTGTTTATGAAAACAAATTCTATATGATTGGATTATACATTGCAATTTTATGTCAAAAAAATAATAAAATCTCAACTTGCTTGAAGTGTTTTTGAGATTGATTACATAGTTATAAAAAAAATTGTAATAATCAGTTATATTGCATATATAACCACATCATGTCATATTTGTATATTTAAAAGCTCAAAGTAAATTTCAAATATTACAAAGTTTACAATAGGATTATCCATACAAGAACAAGAAAAAAAAAACAAATTGGATTTATCTGAACCGGCTCTTTTTAGCCGATAATAATTCCAACTCGGTTATTTACCCACAATGGTTTGAATTTTTCCATTTTGTTTGTAAAATAATCCGCTGTTAAAAAAACATAACGGAGTTAAGTTTTTTTTCCAGATTACAAACCGATGTTTTCGGGCTTTTGACCAGAACGAGGATACGAGTCTACTGATATAAAACTTACCTCGAAACAATACTCTAAACAATACTCTGAACAATGAAAACAGTGTTTCAATTCGGGTGTTTGAAATTCAAATTAACAAGAATCAAGTCGATTAGAGCACTTTTTCGAGTTAAGTTTTACATCAATAGACTCGTATCCTTGTTCTCATCAAAAGCCCGAAAACATCGTTTAGTGATATGAAAAAAAACTTAACTCCGTTATGTTTTTTTAACGGCGAACTATTTTACAGTTAAAATACAAAAGTTGGGACCACTGTAGGTAAATAAACGAGTTGAGATTATTATCAGCCAAAAACAACTAATTTGCATTATTTAAATCCAATTTGCAAAAAAAAAAATAAAAAAAAAATTATATTTATGTAAATAATAAATTTCAGGGGAAAAAAACAGAAAAACATAAATAAAAAAAAGTAATACTAACCATCCTCCATCATTTACGCTCGTCTTCTCCACTTCCAAAATTATACGTTGTTCATCTCCTCTCCTCTTCCCCTCTCTCTTCCTCTTCCCCGCCATTTTTCTTCTTATTCCCAAATCACAACCACCATTCATTCTCCATCTCAATCTCAATGGAGGACACAAATCCACCACCCTCAGACACCTCCAACGATCTTAACACAAAAGTTGACGGAGAACAAACGCCCTCCGTCGTCGTTCCACAAGACGGTACACTCCACGACAAAAATATAGATCAATTCATTTCTCTTTTAGGTACCGATCACAAATCGGACTCATCTTCGCCACCTGAAATAGTCGAATCCGTTCAAATTTTCGTTGATCTGTTTGATGTTAAGGTCGTCGAATACGAATCCGGTTCGAAAAAATGGATCCAGCTCAACGAAAACGAATCCGCATGTTTTCTAGAGTTTGTTGATCGAAATGCGAAGCTGATAAAATCTATGTCTAGATTTCATTATGAAGAAAATTACGCTGTCGTAATCGATAGGATAAGCAGTGTTCAGGAACGTGCGTTGTGTATACTGGAGGCTGAATTTAAATCGATTCTCGACGATTATCAAACGTCATACGATCGAGATCAAGATAAAGATGAAGCAAAAAAGAAAGAGTTGAAGTCTTCCGCAAGCAATGTTCATGTTCAAGAAGCGGTTGAGCCAGAATTACCGGATCAATCTGAATCTGAGCATGAGAAAGATGAATTTCTAGGTTATTCAGATGAGATGATGTTAGTTCTAAAAAAACTAGCTAATGGATTGATAACAGGAGGTCATGTAACAGAATGTAGTGAATTGTATTTCTTCGTTAGAAGAAACGCAACAGAACAGAATTTGAAGAATTTTCGGTTTGAGAAGTTTTCGATCGATGAAGCGCAGAAGATGCAGTGGGAGCCGATAGAGAAAGAGGTTTCGTCGTGGATGAAGATGTTTAAATACTTTTGCTCCTCGCTTTTACCTAGCGAGCGGAGGCTCGCGGAAGCTGTGTTTTCTGGCCACACGGCGATGTCGGATAACTTATTCGGAAATCTAACTCAAATTGTTCTCTCTTACTTTCTCAGTTTTGCAGAGGCGGTTATGATGACGAAACGATCCGCTGAGAAACTGTTTAAGTTTCTAGACGTTTATGAAGGTGTTAGAGATAACGTTCCGCTTGTGGAGCAGTTACTTTCGGACGAATGGCTGCCACAACTCAAATCCGCAACGTCGTTGATATGCACAATGCTAGGGGAGTCTATTTACAACATTTTTATTGAACTTGAACTCTCGGTTAAATCTGATGTGGCGAAAACGCCGGTTCCAGGAGGAGCGGTGCATCCGTTAACTCGTTACACTATGAATTATCTTAAATACGCGTGTGAGTACAGCGACACGCTGGAGCAAGTGTTTAAAGATCATAAACGGATAGACCGAGTTGAATCTGTCACTGATTTACAAAGTTCACAAGAGCACCAACCACAGAACCACCAAGGCGGGAATGGATCGCCTTTCCAATCCCAGATCGCAAAGATCATGGATCTGTTAGATGCAAACCTGGAAGCAAAATCAAAGTTGTATAAAGATCCATCATTGAGCTTGATTTTCATGATGAATAATGGGCGATACATTTTGCAGAAAACAAAGGGGACAGGAGAAATGAGAACCTTGATGGGCGATCCATGGGTCAGGAAACGGTCCTCAGATCTAAGGAACTACCACACGAATTACAAGCGAGAGACGTGGACAAAGTTGTTGCAGTGTTTGAGTCATGAAGGGTTGAATGTGAATGGGAAAGTGATGAAGCCGGTGTTGAAAGAGAGGTTCAAGAGCTTTAATTCAATGTTCGATGAGATTCACAAATCACAAACCACTTGGGTGGTGAGTGATGAGCAGCTTCAGTCAGAATTGAGGGTGTCGATATCAGCGATAGTTATACCGGCGTATAGGTCGTTTATGGGGAGGTTCAGTCAGGTGTTTACTCCAGGGAGGCAAACGGAAAAGTATATTAAGTATCAACCGGAAGATATAGAGAATTGTATTGAGGAGCTGTTTGATGGGAATGCAGCTCAACTAAGCAAGAAAAGATAATTAATGATGAATCAAGATTCAAGAAACATGTAAAGAGTTAAGGATCAAAGTAATGTCCGAGAGTTAAGATTACCTTGTTATCATGGGACCAAACAAACGTATGCAGTTATTTGGTTCTTTTTTTGTGCAATCATCTACTTACTTTATAATGAATATCTCTCTCTATATCTCCTATGTTTTTATGAATCCATATGACTATGTGTGTGGTGGTGCCAAACACCGCTCTGCTGGGGCGGGCGCTGACCCCCTACTCATGCTCTTAGATAAATTTTATTAGACCATGTGTAGTGGTTTAGCTCAATAATGTCCCCACCATGAGGCGTTTTGCGACACGTGACAGTCCAGTCAGCATGGGGCATTATTGGGGGTTATTGCAAAAGTGCCGTGGTGGGAATAATGCTCAATAACGCCCATTCCAATCATTAAACAATTATTTTTTTTAATTAAAAACTTTAAATACTTCATTAAATTAAAAAAAAAAATACAATACTAGTTCATGATTGGCCGGTCAACATGTTCAGCGTGGTTTTAAAAACGCTGATTCAATTTTTTTTCAAAAAAAAAACTAAAAAACGCCCCATGTAATGGGTTCCGGGCGTTTTTTGGCGTTATTTTTGAATTAAAAAAAAAACGCCCCACTACGGGGGTCTTAGTGATAGTAAATGACAAGAACACATCCATGGATGCCACTCCACCTAAAATTCCAATGACATAACCAAACACGGGATAACGAAAGGGAGAGATGGTGAAGCAAAATGTTAAGAATATCAACTATAAAGTATTATATTATGTAGTTTTGAACTTTTGATGATTGGTTTTCTTATGAAATTATTGGAACAAGTTAAGATGATTAGTTTACTTGTGAAACATATTGTATAAAAGAGGTGTATGATTTCAAGATCAACTTAGAAATGAAGACATCAATTTCATATTTCACAACCCTTTTTCCTAGCATAGATTATTCCAAGTTAGTGTATATTATCTTCCTTATTTTACTTTTGTTAGCAAACAACTTATGTAACGAACTTTGCACACAAGTCATGCTCGGGCCAACTGTATTATATTATAATAATTGCAAACAACTTATATATAATATATTAATATATTCTGTGACAAAAGAAAAAGCTGTATGAGGGTGACTTTAAATGATGGATTTGAAATACAACTTGTTGCATCTTATAACCACTAAATTTAAACATGTAGCATGTTTATTGATGTAGGGTGGAGATGTGTCTTATTAGCGGAAAGACGTTTTAGTTCGATTGATTATGTTGTTAGAGTTATCGATGATGTTTGTATCATTTTACACATAAGGACTTATGTTAAGCTTTAAAACGAGTTGTAAGAATTTTGAAGTGCAAAACTGTACAAGCTAATCTAAGCCTTAGATCCAAGGAATGTTATGGCTTAAAGGGATATTTTAGTCCTTGTGGTTTTGACCATTTTGCCAGTTTAGTACAAATGTTTTATTTTTCGCCCATGGGTCTAAAAAGGTTTCACCGTTGCCATTTTAGTCCACTAGGTTAACTTCATCCATTTTTTCTGTCAACGAGAAGGGCAATGGTCATTTTATAAGGCTGAATTCCCCTTCTACTTAACAGAATCTCATATAAAATGACCGAATTGTCCTTCTCGTTAACAGAAAAAATGGATGAAATTAACCTAGTGGACTAAAATGGCAACAGTGAAACCTTTTATGACACACAGACGAAAAATGAAACCTTCGAACTAAACTGGCAAAATTGCTCAAACCACAGGGACTAGAATGACATTTACCTCGAGTTTTAATTTATACTTTTAAAAAATGTTAGTGTTTGTAAAAGTTAGACGATATATATAGATATATATTGTTGGTCTCATTATACTTATTTTAACATGTCATCTTTTAAAAAAGTTGAGTATGTATGGGTCAACTTGGGCCTTTCCACTACATGTTTTACTAAGCGTAGACACTCAAATTGGTGAAAGTAGATATACTAAAGTGTCATGAACCCAATCCAAAATTTTTTTTTTCATTTTTATCCAACAAATAAGGTAGTGTTTCGATGATCATAGTTGTTAAATTTCGTCGTGACATAACTTCAATGTTTGGAAAATTGGATAATTTTGCGTCTCCTCTACTTCCGGTTGTGTTTCCGGAACAACCTCGGGGTCGTGTAGTGGGGAGCCGAATGCTTGTGCCGATCCGAATGCTTGAGATGACCCCATTCCGTCACTATTTTGATTCGGGTTCCAACCGTATAAGAGTGGTTGGTTCAAAAGGTTCATGAACCCGGTATTATTTGATTAAAATCGACAAAACCGGATCCAAAAGGGGTGGGTCGAGTGGGAACCGGAGACACGGGGCGGGTAGGATTGCTACTTTGGTTCGGGTCCGCACTCGAACTGGGAGGAATAACACCGCGGTTGAAGGGTTGCATTGTATAAAATTTCTAGATTTAAAAAAAAGTAGAGAAAAAGAGGGTTTGAAGGTATGTTGGTTGTATTGGATTTTATAGAAAAATGGGAGATGGGGTTATATTTATAGGAAAGATGGAAAATTAATTGAATTTATTTTTTTATTTATTTTTACTTTATGACCGTTTGCAACGGTCAAAATTTGAAAATTCTCCTTCATCACGCTGGCCTCAAATTTACACCCCATAGCGCCGCCTGGGATGGTGTGGCGGGCGCTATGGGGCGCTATAGCTCACAAAAAATCCCCCATCGCGCCCCACTACGGATAGTCTAATAAGGTATAGCTATGTCACACTGGTGTGTTGTTTTCATATGAATAAGTTGTTGAAACGTCGGCTAGGCAATTTCATAAGCCGCGTGATCAACGGCTAGCTTTTATTTATCTTGCAAATGATATACTGCTGAATAATAGGCGAAATGGTTTAGAGTTTGTTGGTGAGTTATGTAATCGACAATACACATGAATCTGGAAGAAATGCTAGTATGCTACGGCTGGTATGTCACTATGTATGTTGGTTGGTTCAACTTCATAGTCATGTCTAATAAACTGTATGATTGAGATACCCTTATATTTGTATTTATGATATGATAATACCATCAACGTTTTCTGGTTTTGGAACAACGATTTTCTATCTTATAACCTTGCAGCAATTAATTTTAATCTATAGCCTGACGACAATGGGATACGAAACTGACTCTCTTTACTTAATAATTATTCTTATGCATACATGTGTGTATTATATAACTTAGCATAGCCAAATTTATGTATGTGCTGTGTTGTAGAGTTGGCAAAATGGGTGGGTCGGGAGGTCAGAACTGATGATGTATAACTGGTTAAAATGTTTGCGGTTGTGTTGTACAAAACACTTTAAGAGGTTGAAAGCATTTAAATACACTTTTGACGCATTCTAACTTTTACTCATTGACCTTTTAGATGTGAAATATAACCCGAAGCAACCCATTTATGTGTCTGTTAGTAACTGCCCTAAAAGTTGATGCGTCTATTCATGAATGATCTGAAATATTAGGAATTCAACTAGCTTAAAGCCTTAAGCCCTTAGGTTACATTGGGTGTAAAAACGTCAAAATGTTCTCATATGAATACTATTGTCGAATATAAAGTTAATCAACGATTCTGTTGCTTTATTAATCAAGTTATAAATACAACCTGCATAATGAACACTAAGAGGGATTATCAGTTTTTTGACAACATAGAGTAACCGTCTTAACAGAAATGGGAAGAAGTCAGGGGTAAAATTGATTTTGCTTGTTTATTTCATCCGCTGTGTTTTTGAGTTTATGTAGTGATTTTTATGTTTTGAGGTTAAATTTTCTTCTAATTATATATGGTCAGTAACAGTCTGCTGGAAATTCGTTGGATAAAATAGTTTCAGGATATCAAATTATTTACGGGGTCAACTTGATGAATACGCTATAATCAGCAAATGCAAAAACACTATTAGTTGTGTTAAATAAGTATAGAAAGAAAATTGGTGGTATTTAAGATCTGGTATTTGGTCATATGTGATCATCAGACGTTTAGATGAAATGACAAAAAATCCCAAAAGTGAAGGACTATATGGTATAAAAAAAAGTTGTTTTGGATGAAAACAACAAAAATACCCAACCTCAGGGACGATTTTTTGGCAATTTACTCTTATTTTATAGTTTTAAAGTTTATGCTGCTTTTGAAAGAGGGATTGTTGTCAGGAAATGAAGCTGGATCGAGTCCATTGGTACGTGTAAGTAATTATTTGCATGGAAATTGTGTTGGTAATTAGTGGATTCAGGGATCATATTTTTGGGGCAAAACTGTAAATCTCTTGCTGTTGTTATTGTTTTAAAAAGGGCTAGCAGTCAACCAAGGAAGCTTATGTCGTATGTGGTCCATATTAAAATTTTCAATCTTAAAGAGACAAATGGTACAATAATTCCCCTTAACAACACGATATAAGTTACTTATTTACCAAACACCGCAGGACCATTTAATACTAAATATCAGTATCAATGACTTTCTTTTAGCAAGTTTGCAGTTGAAACAAATTTAAATCTTCTACCAACACCATAACTCTAATTTTAGTTTTTTTTAACAGTAATGTATACCCTAATAAAACTAATAATCCTTATACTTGCATGAAAATTATTATAGTCTAATAATAAAATGGTACTACGTCTGCGTTTGAGATTGCTTATTAAAACTGCTTATCTGACCATTTCGTTTTATCACAACAGATATTCAGTGTTGAGTGTTTGGATAAATGAGGGCTAAATAACTGTTTCAAACTTGTTTACTCAAAATCATTTGTTATTTTACCTCTAAAGTCCTTAAATGATAAACATCGCCAAACATTCGTGCAACTGATTATTGATTTTTGATGCAGCAGAAGCAATCCAAACACTATAACCTGCATCACATTGCATTTTGTTACATATGATTATCAAATTCCAATTATTTCAAAATAACCCATAATACCATCTGATTAATAAAATAATAATAGTTTTAGCTGGGGACAAAATTAATTAATGTTAGGAAAAGTCATAAATAAGGTTGGGATTATGGTTCATTGGCGTGTTCATGTTACAAACTAGTTTGTGTCATTTGACATGATTACTTCCTTAATTTACTATGAGTGTAATTTAGTTTTTATTTATTTGACATAAATATTTTTTTTAATAAGAATGGTTAGTGAAACCACAGCATGATAGTTAAGAGGTGGGTTAGTTAAAGCACATTGCCTACATGGCAGTGATGTGGTAGGGCGTTATGCACTTTTAGTTAAACCACAATAGGTGGCCTTATTACGATTGTATGCCATCAACTCAAATTTTAGCATTATCACGCTTTTTTCATGTTCTCAGGCTGCACATACCCAATCGTAAAGGCAGATAATATCTGCAAGCAATTGCTAAATCCAGGTTGCACGGGAAACAATACATTATAGTAACCAACCGCCGTTGTTGGCCATGCCGCCAATGCAAGCATACTGTAGGGACAATACCATATGGCTATACTATCCAACCACCGCCTTTGCGGTGTATCCTCTGATAGGTCATACATACCAGCACGACTGCCAACCGGTTATCAGAGTTATCAAATGGATGGGGTTATCAACGGCAACTATGTCTAGACAATAAAAAGACTAAAATGCGCATGTAGATATGGAAAATTGTTTTTAGTAGAAACTGCACAAAAATGTTGTATATATGAATGCACTAGATTATCACAGGTAGATGGGATTTGTTATCATGTAAGTAAGTAAGTAGCATTTAACTTCAGATTTTGATGTGAAATAAAAAAATAATGACTATGGGCTGTGAGCATTTACCATAGTTTAATTTCTTATCATTTTATATATGTTTTAAAAGTAATAGTTATTCGTAGTTAAAATTTAAAAAAATAATAATGATAATAAATAATAGTAAAAGGTGTGGTGAGAAGAGAGGATGGTATCCCCCTTCCGTGGCCCAGTGGTTCCCATTGGGTATGTTGGGCCGGTTCCTCCTTTGGGAGGTCACCGGTTCGACTCCCACTCGTGGTCTTAGGGGGGGGACGTCCCAATGATAGACCGTATCCTACCGAGGCATGGTGCGGTCTTGAGGGCAACCCGGTTTTACCCAGCTGTTACCCCAGCGAGTCTCTCGTGTGGGGGCAGTATGGTTTCCGGGCGAAGGTCAGTCAGAGCGGCAGCCGGGGCCCGATAGAACATCGCGTCTGCGAAAGCTGGGCTGACGGGTAACCGTCCTAGACGGGAACCCGGTGACCAATGGTCAGTACATATCGAAAGTCACCCTTCAAAAAAAAAAAAAGAAGAGAGGATGGTGTGTTTAACTTTTAACCCGTGACAAGAGCAGCCAAATACACAAGTTTAAACTAAAAGATAAAAGAAGAAAACTTTTGACCACCGCCGGCCAAAGAATTGTTACTTTTTGTGCCTAACAAAAACAAAAACAAAAATAAAAACAAGAAAACAGTTTGACTACTACTATTACAAACTTACTTTTATAATTTTATTTATTTATGAAACAAAACACACCACAACCCACCATCAACTAAACACTAAGGCTGAAACCAAATCAAGTCCCATGCTGATGATTTGTTTGAAAAAAAAAAAGAGTAAATAAATAAAGAAATGTTAATTAAGGAAAGGGCAGTCAACGGGGAACAAAACGTCATGGAGGCAGGCAGGAAACAAAAGCTGAGAAAAGGGTGGGGTGGGGTGGGGTGATGTCTGCCCCGTTTGTACATAATACTAGATACACGTACTACCCGACTGGCTTCCCCATTGCATTCTCTTTTTCAAAAGCTGCCCCATGTCCCCCTCCCCTCCCCAACCCCCGTCTTCACACCTCACCACATAAACATATACATCCATATGGAGGATATACATATACATATACTACTACTACTACTAATGCTATGTGTAAATTATGATGGGAGATGACTAATTGACTTGTTTAGCCATTTGACAACCTAATAAGTTTTAACCCCATCTAAAGTAGTACAACTTTGAAAGTATACGTTGTAGGTTGAGAGTCCAAGGGCTCAAAAGGTACATATACATACACATACCGCATATATTCATATAACTTCATGTAGGAAGGCTTGGTAATTATACTAGATACTAATGTCAAAATTGTCCTCTAGAGCAAAATTGTCAAAATTCATATAACCACATATTCATATAACTTCATGTGGGAAGGCTGTGTGATGTTACTTCTTTTATTTTTATTTGTAGAGCAAAATGTCAATTGTATTGTAGGTTTGGACACTTTTGTTTGTTAAATTCAAAATAAGAAGGTTTTTTTTTTTTTTTTGTGTAACTGGGTCTCACAGGTTTGAACTTTATTGTCATTTTCATCCAAATGACTAACTCAGTTAAAATGTATCATTAACTTAGAGACGATTTTGATAATTTACTCACTTATTCTTTTCTTTTTAGTTTTTTATATTTTATTTTTTATCTTTAAATAAATATAATACACACACACACACACATATATATATATATATATATATATATATATATATATACTGAGAGAGAAAGTGTAGAATACAATAGTACCTTATCGTGTGAAGATACGCGAGCAGCAGATTAAGACGCATGTCATTCCTTATTTTTATAACGTGCGTGATTATGTATAAAACATGCGTAATTAGGGTTTTGAAACAACTCATGCGTAATATTGAGTTTAACATGCGTAATTTTCATGTTTGGTGGCATGCGGTTTTGATTTTTTTATAACGTGCATAATTATGCATTATAACGTGAGTAGTCATGCAAATAATGTGCGTAATTAGGGTTGAACCCAACCCATGCGTAAGTATGTCAATAACATGCGTAATTATGTCAAGTTAATTACTGTTGTGCCACTGTGTTCAATTGAAGGCCTATGGTAGGTCAGGTGTGCGGTTGAGATGCTCACGTACGCTTCGCACGACAAGATGGTCTTGTACGTTAAGTAGCCTCTATATATATAAACCTATACACACACATTCATATATACATACTTATTTTTTTTATTTCTTTTATACCTTTAAATGAAAAATAATAAATTATTTATAATATGTATATAGGGGGCCGCTAAAATGAAAACCACCTTCAGTTGTGAGAACCGAGAGAACCACTTTCCAACCACTAGATCTTCAAGGTGGATGAATGAGATTAAAAGTAATTAAAATTAATATTAAATACTTTTTTTCTTATTATGTTTTTAAAATTATAATCCAAAAGGGTAGTTTTGTAAATTTAATCTTTTTTTTTTTATCTTTTTGTCTTTATTATTTTTTATTACTTTTTTGTATTATTATACTAGTTGTTATTTTTTAAACAGATTTTTTTATTAAAAACCATTTTAATTTCATATTTTAAACAAAACAATTTTATTTTGCGTGACGTTTTTTGCACGCCGTTTTTATGCCCGACTTTTTCACGCGTCGTTTTTTAACGCGTCGTTTTTTTAACGCGCCGTTTTTTAACGTAGTTTTTACGCCAGACTTTTTCACGCGTCGTTTTTTTAACGCCCCGTTTTAACGCGCCGTTTTTTACACAACGTTTTACGCCATTTTTTACACGCCGTTTTTTTTACGCGCCGTTTTTTATGCGCCGTTTTTTACGCCCCGTTTTTACTCGCCGTTTTTTTACGCGCTGTTTATACGCGCCGCTTTTTACGGTTGTAAAAAAGATTTTTTACAAAAAATTTTACGGATGTAAAAAAACATTTTTTTACAAAAATTGTTTTTTACAAAAAAAATACGGTTTACGGTATAAATTGTTTTACCACAAATTTTTACGTTTTACGTTTTGCGGGATTAATTTTTTTACATAATAGTTAACGTTTGACGTTAAAAAGTTTTACGTTTTACGTTTTAAAGTTTACGTTTTACGTTAAAAGATTTTACTTTTTAAAGGAAAATGTTTTACGTTTTACAATTTACGTAAAGTTTTACGTTTTACGTTAAAAGGTTTTACGTTTTAAAGGAAAATGTTTTACGTTTTACAATTTACGTAAAGTTTTACGTTTTATGAGATAAAAATGTTTACGTAAAATTTTACGTTTTATGTTTTACGTAAAATTTTTAAAGTTTTACGTTTTACGGTTTACGTTAAAATATTTACGTTTTACGTTTTACTTAAACCGTTTTACGTTAAGTTTTTAAAGTTTCACGTTTTACATTAAAAAATTTACGTAAAGTTTTACGATTTACAATTTACCAAAAAAAAAGTTTTACGATTTACTTTTTTTACAGAATCTTTTTTTGCACAAAACGAACTCACCCAAAAAACGTGACTTAGTAGATGTCCTAGATAGATTGAACTTATCATCATCGACTGAAAAAAAAATATAAAAAACCAACAACAAAAATCAAAACAATGTGTGGATTCTTGAAAAAAACGGGGTTTGGCTCACAATTTCCAATAATCAAGGCTGCAAAGTGGGGTTGCAGGTTTAAAAAACCTACCCTCCACCATCCTTCTCGCGCCTTCGTCATCAAAATATACGTTTTTTTTTTTTGCATCATCACCTCCCAATCCAACAGATCAAAAAACCCACATAATTGCAGTTATCACAAAAATACAACAGAATCAAGAATACAAATCAACAGAATCAAGAACAAAAATCAACCCCCAACATACCAAAAATACCAACAGAATCGAGAACAGAAATACCAGCAGACGGGGGGCCGGCCACCACCCTATTACGGTGGCGCTGCAGAGAGGTTGAATCAAAGGATCCACCCACAAACAAGTTAATTCCGGTAAAAATACTCAGCATCAATTCACCAAGCTCACAAAACGATTGATCTGTGTAACTCCTCGCAAAATCATACCCAATAAAATAAAGACACGTGTCATGTAATGCAAACGTGTTATGGAAACGGATCCAGATAAAGATGTACGGTAGGATTTAAAAGCGTCGACATGTTAATTTATACCTCTGAGCGACCTATTAATAAATCCCTAACCATGATATATTTAATCAACATCTCAAATTATGCAAGTAAATCTGGTTATCCTAAATAACAAATTGATTATAACCTAAGTCATGGATCCAATATAAATTCTTGGTATTTCCGACATTTAAAAACCTCCCACAAGGATCCAAAATTGTGTAAGTACATGCAAGGCATGCAAGAGTTGAAAACTTGGTCCCTTTACTGAAAAGAAGCACAAGATTCAGACTTGTAAGAAATGCATGAGCTAAGCCTAAAAGTTGCAAAAGTTTTTGTCTCTGGTCATCGGTTACGGACCGTAAGAGCTAAGGCTTACGGTCCGTTAGGCTGTCGCTGGCAGCAGAAGTGGACAGCTGCCTGTTCAGCTTGTTCCACCGCCTTAGATAAGTGGTTTTCGAAAACCAAGGGTCTTGCAACTGGTTTTGGCATCATAGGGACACCTGGGATGATCTTGCAACATTAGTAGAGTGGCTTGGCATGATCTTGTGCATTTGGGTTCACTATATAAGAGGAACAAGTTGCAACATTCTCACATTGCTCACTTGGGAAATTATTCAAGACTTCTCTGGAGCTCCTCTGATCAGCAACAAGTCTTCTTAAGGTCCCTAATCATACTTAGGACTCTTGTAAGCGTCCTTAACCCTTTTTAATTCAGTTTAGCTTAGTTAATTAGCTAAAAGTCAAACCGTCGTAATTAAAGTTTGACTTCGAGATTAATTAAAATTTGTTCAGTCAAATCTCGAATTAAAAGTACCTATAAGTAGGTAATTATGTGGATAATAAACCCTTAAAAGGGTACTCTCTGATTCCCACTCTAACTAGGTCAATTGTCGGGTCAAACTTGATATTAAAAAGTCAACAGAAAGCTAAAAAATCAAATTAATGCATAATTAGCAATGTAGAAGACATACAACCTGTTTTATCATTAATATAACTTGGTAATTGATGTAAGAACATGTCTAAACATGTTCAACCCGACAATTTTCAGTAGAGACCCGATTTGGAACCGAAAGTCGCATAGTTTGACTTATGCTTTGACTTTCAGTTCTGACCCTTTTGAGCATAGTTTAGAAATTCCTTTGAGCTTTATTTGGACCAGGATATATGTTGGTATAACCCTCTATGTTTATACACCTTGGTTCAATAGTTATCCGGTTCATATGCATATTCCCGTTAATTGCTTAAATGTTGACTATTATGCCCTTTTAACCTTAAAACGTGATTTTTGAAAATATAAAAGAATGGAGACCTTAGTTACTGATTTATAAACTTGCACCCAAAATTTGACATCAGTTTGAGGTCTAGATTAAGAGTTATGCTCAATAGCGTAATTAGAAAGCTTTTTGTTAATTAAACGGCATAATTAACATATAGCCTATCTAAACCCGATTTTTAATACCAAAATTTTTACCCACTGATATAAAATAATATTTTGGGATTTTTGAAGATTTTTATTTATTTTTGAGCTGAGCATAACATAGGGTTCTAAGCTTGATTCGGTTAATGCCGGTTTTGCCCTTTTGGGCTATAAAATGGGTTTTACAAATTATTTTGATACCAAACCTTTTGCTACTGATTTTTTATGATAAATAAAATATTTTGAGCCTTCTGGAATATTAAAATTATCAGCTTTCCTTTAAAAACCCGGAAATAGCTCAAATTCGCCTTTTTAAGCGTTTTAAACGCATAGTATGTATTAAAACTATTTTAAACACATAAGGTTTGATGCCTACTGATATTTCCAGTAAATTTTTATATATTAACAGTAAGCAAAAGTTTTAAACTCAGATATCCAGTTTTGACCTTTTAAGCCTATGTAAAATTACCAAAATGCCCATAAGGTGCATAGTTTGGTTTTAAATGATAAATTTTACATATAGGTAATACCCTACTGTTATAACTTATTAAATTATGTATATTTACTGATTATATCAGATATGTAACTCAAATTATTATTTAAACTCTTTTATAACCTCAAAAATGACCAAAATGCCCCTACGGGGCATAGTTTGAGTTTAAATCCATTTCGGGCATAATGGAAGATATCTTACTGATGTCACAACATATCTAAGGCATAATGACTTAGGAAACTTGCATATGACTCATTTGGTTACTCGTTACGCACTTTTCGCGTTCGGATCGGCTTATGTAACTAGTTTGCATATATTAGCCGAAACGGGTCAAACCTTATCATTTTTGTCTCAAAATCCAGAATGTGTTTAGTTTACCCATATTATACAAGTCTTCAAACTTGTCGGGTCTAAATCACATTCTATTCCGGTCTTCGCTTATTCATGCGTTTGAACCGAATCTTCCTTTAAAAAACTAACCGGTCTAAGTTTAAGCTTAATTAAAGACCCGTTAGAAATCTAATAGGTTATTAAAACCTTTGTTCCATAATAGGAGACCCGGTAAAAGCTACACGCGCTTGCCATTTGTGATTTATACTTGCAAAGGTAAATACTTTTAACTTATTTTCCCTATACGGGCTTGGGTTATGGTATATAAAATACCGCTTGGTCGGGCATTGAATCTTTAATCGAATAGAGGTTAAATCTTTGAAATGCTCCGTTTGGAAATGTTTTGTTTGCTTAAAGCCTTTGGGGGGTTAATGACCATGTCCCGGATATCCTTGGCATCATTTTACGAAATGGCCACGACCTGAGCACGGGGTGTAGGCGTACACAGGGCCGGCCCTTGGGCCATTGTAGTCAACCTAGGGCTTTAGGCCACAATTTTTATAGGGCCTCCACCAAAAAAAACCTATATAGGGTATTTCGATTTGGGCTTTTAATATATTGGGCTTAGGAGAGTTGGAGGGCCGCCTGGTGATACAGATTGGAAGTGTGCCTGAGATAATTATTTAGGGTGAATCTAGTGGAACGGTTAAAAAGCAAGGAGGCCAATCAGAAAACGCGTGGAAACGAAGCGGCAATGGAAACATGAATGATTGATGCTAGTTTACGCGGTGATGAGCGAATTTTTATCACTGATTGTTGGTATGAAACTTCTAATTTATAACGTCTATTTCCGTAACGTCTTTTTCTTGATTCTTGAATCATGAGTTTAATCTCTAATCTGTAATCTCTATATATACAATATAACAGTAAATGTTAGTAATCTTTGATTTGTTTCTTCTACTTCTACAGTGATACTCAACTGATTGCCAATTTCGAAATATAAAACTACAATCGGTTGTGGGGGTTGTTATTGGCTGTTGTTCCGGAATTTGTCGATTCCAAAGTAGCAAAGTTTGATTCAGGGTCTGTGTCGGCTCAATCTGATTTCTGACTTGCGGTTCTAACTTCTAAGGTACTCATAGCCATAATTTGATTCATGTTACTGTTGATTTTGATTACTATTCACTTTTGCAATCTGTGAATTTAGATTGTTGTTCTTTCTTAGGTTCTTTAATTGTTGATAATTGTTATTCCCGTAGTAGAATGTGTGAATTTATTTGCAAGTTGTGAATCTATAATGTCTAGTAGATATAGAAAGCATGAATCGGGTCATTCTAAGAGAAAAAGAAACAAAAATTATAAGCTAAGATGTCTAGTAGATAACTAGTTTTTTTTAAGGCCTCAATTTTGTACTTCGCTTTGGGCCACCAAAACGGTTGAGCCGGCCCTGGGCGTACACCCGTCAGTGCCTAAACAAATAATGTGGTGTGTCTATTGATCTTTAACCCGGCACAAACCGGGCTACTAAACGCATAAGAAACATGTAATTCTTTTACAAGATTATATTCAAATAATTATCCCAAGTTATAAAAAGTTTTGTGCCACGTGCATTCAAATCAATTTTATTAAACTTTTTAAAATGAGTCAGTTAAATTGTATTTACCAGTGTGAACTGACGTATTTTCCCTAAAAGGTTAAGTGTAGGTACTACTCGAACTAGGCTGGCTTTCTCCTAGCGTCCACAAAAAGTCTCGCAAGCTTGGATGTCATAAAACTGTTGAACAATGTCTCCTTTTTATTTTGATCCGCCTGTGGACCTGTTTCAACTATTTCGTGATACTTAATATTACAATTCATTAAAGTTGAAATGAATCTATCTTTGCTTCCGCTGTGCATTTATATATTGTGTTGTTTGACTATGATGATATCAACTACGTCACGATACTCCCCACCGGGCCCACCAGTAATACGTGGAAATATCGGGGTGTGACAGGTTGGTATCAGAGCCAACACTGAGTGAATTAAACACTAGCCTTTTGTGTTTAATCTCAGTTACACAATTGCACATTCCTCAAATTTTCGAGTCTAGACAAAGAACATAGGACAAATCCTGATTTTTGTTTATTTTGTCTTTTATATTATTTTTTGTTGTTATTTTTGTTTATGTTGACAGGTCTAAATATGTCGCCAAGATTCCTTAGGAGAAAAGGAAAGTCACCTGTAGCAGGCCACGATCAGGAGGCCGGGCCTTCTCAAAGACGAACCTCACCTATCCCTATTAGCACCAGTCCACAGGGAGACTGGAGGGCGCATCTGCAGCCAGCGAGGCGGTCTGTCTCGTTAGCTTCGTCACCGTCTTACCTTCATTCTTTTGGACCCCATTCAGAAAACGAGCCAGAAAACCCACAGCCTTCATTTATCCCTCTCCAGAGGTCCAACTCTCGTCACTCCTTTGATAACCCGTCCCATATCTTCCGAAGCCGGTTCAACCCGGCAAACTACCTCGAGGAACCAGTGGGTGTTAACCCATTGGGACCTGAAGATCACTTTTCTGGAGATCACGCCATGGATATGGATGAGGATACTGACCCTACCGAACCACCGACCGGTACCCCCACACATCCCCTCGAAATTTCTGATGGGTCATCTTTTCATGGATCACCTTACCGTGGTCCAGATAGCTACCAAGCAAGGTTCAACCAGATTGATTGGTATTTCACACCCTCGCACCATTCATCGCCTTACCAGCAGCAGCAGCAACAGGATCCTTCCGGGGATTCACGCTTTATGGCAGTTACCCCACCACCACCACCACCTCAGCTGCAACCTCCTGAGCCACCAAGGCGAAGGAGATCAAACGCACGGATGTCCGTGTAAGGAGGGGTACATATCAGCACGCCTCACCATCGAGCGGCAGCCACTACCCGCCGCTCCGAGAAAACCAGCAGATGGGGGGACCTTCAAACCCCAATCCGGAAGTGAACTCTGCACCTGTCATGCCACCACCATTGGGCTTTGACAACCCAATTCCCACGTACGCTGGCCCAGCAACGTATAATCCCTTTGAGTAGCCGGCTCACACTAGCTTCAATTATGCTGAGGTCGATCCGTATCTGGCAGCCTGGAACTATAATGCTCTCAACCCTGAGGGGCCTTACGGAGCTCCCTGGGGAGTTGGATACCCAGCCTATGGATACCAACAACAGCCGCCTCTTCGACCTCCATATCACCCGCAGCCGCAGCCGCAGGTACCACGGTTTTCCCCGCCAGAACGGGAGGAAATTCTCCAAAGACTGGACCAAGTTGAGCAGGAGGTTCACAGAGATCGCAGGGAACGACAAGGTTTCTTCAAGGGATTGACAAGTTTAATAAAAGGAAAAAGCAAAAAGGACCATTGACTCCTTTAATTGTTGGTTGTATTTCCTTATTTTTAGTTGAGCCCCTGCGTGGGCCTGTTTTTCTGTTTTAACCCCTGCGTGGGTATGTTTTGGTTGTTAAGCCCTTGCGTGGGCACGTCTTTCCGTTGACCCCTGCGTGGGTATGTTGTGTTGTTTAGCCCCTGCGCGGGCATGTTATTTCTTTTGGAAGTCCCGTTCAGGGCAGACTCGTATTCTAAATTCATGTGATGAAATGGTTAAATTTAAAATTTTTATTTTAATGCCTGAACAAAATGTAAAAATAAATAATAACAATATTTTACAAGATCTATTATTATATTAAAATGATAAAATCTAAAGGGACAAGACCTAGCCTTTGTATCATTTTAAGACAGGGCCAAGACGGTAGTTCCCCAATTAGATTCAGATCCTTATCAACATCTCAATTTAAATTGTTCTGCGTTGAATATTAAAAAGAATCTAAAAAGGTAAAACCTAGCTTGTATGTCATTATAAGACCTGGCCAATATGGTAAAACTTGTTTTAAAAGATTCAAAATCTCTGTTAACATCTGCAAACATGTTAACATTCTTGGCTAATGTGATCCGCAAAATCACACATGTCACTCTTATGTTGGATTATTTCAATTCTTTATTATTATTTAAACATCCGATTGTGATGTAATGCCTACGGGCTATAACTATTGTCATATAAGACAAAAGACAGTCGTAGCTTATAAACTCCCTGCCAAGAAAGGTAATGAACCTTGATTCAAACCTTAATACCTCGATTCTGTAAAATCTAGGCTTATAAACTAAATTTGTCTACGTGACTAGGCCTTTGTGCCATTGCTAACTTATAATTTAGGATTATGATAAAGATCCTGAATAGTTATATACTTATTAAATTAACTAAAATGGCTATTAAAAACCATAGTTAATAAATTGTCAAAAACAATAAAACTGTATAAGCTTCTATATAAACCTTGCCCTTATTTGATTTTATGTAGCAATTAAAGCTACATGGCTAGGTCAGAAGAGGTAAACAGTCATCCGGTGGAAAACCATGAAAATGCTAAGATACATGTGACCGGTGCGGAGCTGCAAGCATTAGTAGATAATGTTGTTACAAAAGCTATAGAACGGCAGTATACTGAATCTAGCGGGACTCGAAGTAGGACCCTATCCACACCACATTCCAAACCTAAGACTCATTCAGAGGCTCATAGCAAGCCACCCTCTAAGAAAGATGAGCCAAAGAAAATGATGATCGACATTCATCTAATCAAAACAGTGTTCCATCAAAGAAGATCGAGCTTAAGCAGGAACCGCGTGGGAAGTCCTGTACATATAAATACTTCGTCTCATGCAAACCCAGAGACTTTACTGGGGAGAAAGGAGCAGTTGATTGCATGACATGGTTGGATGAAATGGATACCGTGGTTGATATCAGCGGGTGCGCTGATAAGGATGTGGTAAAGTTTGTGTCTCAGTCATTCAAAGGTGAGGCACTAGCCTGGTGGAGATCTTTGATCCAAGCTACAGGAAAAATCCCATTGTACAATATGTCATGGGATCAGTTTATGACATTGATTAAAGAAAACTACTGCCCTCAGCATGAGGTAGAAAAGATTGAACCTGATTTCTTATCCCTGGTTATGAGGAACCTGGATTGCCAAGCCTACCTTACCAGCTTCAATACAATGTCAAGGTTGGTTCCTTATCTTGTGATGCCTGAACCCAAGAGGATAGCTCGTTTCATCGGGGGTTTAGCCCCAGAAATCAAGGCCAGTGTGAAGGCCTCTAGACCAGCTACCTTTCGGTCTGCAGCTGATATATCATTGTCCCTTACTTTGGACGCGGTCAGGCAGAGATCGCTGAGGAACGCCGATACCGAAAAGAGGAAGCGTGAGGATGACAACTCACGACGTTCAGACAAGAGGCATAAAGGAAACAATGACCACAAAAAGAGTTCTGGATTCAAGAAAGATGGTCATCACTCGGGTGATAAACCCAAGTGTAAGGTTTGTAAGAAGCACCATTTTGGGAGGTGCAGATTAGAGTCTAAATCCCAGTCACAGCCGAGAGCTTGTGGGATTTGCAAGTCTTCTGAGCACAAGACCTTAGACTGTAAGAAAATCAAGGATGCTACGTGCTATAGCTGCAATGAAAAAGGGCATATCAGGTCCAACTGCCCAAAACTTACAAAGAAGACTGAGGATGGGAAAAAAGACCAATGCTAGGGTCTTCAGGATGGATGCGAATGAAGCTGTTCAGGACGACAATGTGATCACAGGTACCTTCCTCATAAATGATATTTATGCAAGAGTGCTATTTGATTCAGGAGCTGATAAATCATTTGTAGATAATAAGTTTTGCAAATTGCTGAATTTACCTGTTAAAACCCTAAGTGTGAAATATGAGGTGGAATTAACAGATGGCACCTTAGAAACCGCCTCAACCGTATTAGATGGATGTTTCATGTCCATTAGGAACCACTCCTTTCCACTATCTTTGCTTCCTTTAAAGTTAGCCGGTTTCGACATCGTTTTAGGCATGGACTGGTTATCTCGTAACCAAGCCCAGATAGTGTGCAACAAAAAGCAAGTGGTAATCAAGACTCCGTCTGGTGAGTCGCTTACCATTCAGGGAGATACCCAGTATGGATTGCCGGAGCAAGTGTCTATGCTCAAGGCATCTAGATTCTTGAAGAAGGGTTGCGTCATTTACATGGCACAAGTGACTATTGATGAGCCGAAGCCTAAGATTGAGGATATCCCCGTCATTTCTGAATATCCCGAAGTTTTCCCTGAAGAACTACCTGGTTTACCACCATATAGGCAAGTAGAATTCAGAATTGACATCATCCCTGGAGCAGCACCAGTAGCAAGGGCGCCTTATAGGTTGGCACCAACAGAGATGAAGGAATTGAGAACACAACTAGATGAATTGCTAGCCAAAGGTTTCATTAGACCTAGTTCGTCTCCATGGGGAGCGCCAATTCTGTTTGTCAAAAAGAAGGATGGATCGATGCGTTTGTACATCGTTTACCGTGAGCTTAATAAGGTCACTATTAAGAATAGGTATCCCTTGCCCAGGATCGACGATCTGTTCGATCAATTACAAGGGGCAAGCTACTTCTCTAAAATCGATTTGAGGTCAGGCTATCACCAATTGAAGGTTAAAGATGAAGATGTACACAAGACTGCATTTAGGACTCGTTATGGTCATTACGAGTTCCTAGTGATGCCTTTTGGGCTCACTAATGCACCTGCCGCGTTCATGGATCTCATGAATCGCGTCTGCAAGCCTTACTTGGATAAATTTGTCATCGTTTTCATCGATGACATTCTCATTTACTCGAAAAGCCAAGCTGACCATGAGAAACATCTCCGTTGCATCCTTAAACTACTTCAGCAGGAGAAGCTCTATGCCAAGTTTTCGAAGTGTGAATTCTGGCTTCGTGAAGTCCAATTCCTTGGAGATGTTGTTAGTGAGCGTGGTATCCAAGTAGATCCCGCTAAAGTTTAAGCTGTCATGAATTGGCAAGAGCCAAAGATGCCTACAGAGATTCGTAGCTTTCTAGGGCTAGCAGGATACTACAGGCGATTTATTGAAAACTGCTCAAGAATTGCAGCACCCCTGACTTTACTCACTCGCAAGAATAGCAAGTTTAACTGGGGGCCTAAGCAGCAAGAATCTTTCGATATTTTGAAGCAGAAGTTGAGTAACGCTCCTGTATTGACGTTGCCTAATGGAATTGATGAGTTTGTATTATATTGTGATGCATCACACACCGGTATGGGTTGTGTACTTATGCAGAAAGGCAAAGTCATTGCCTATGCTTCACGTCAGTTAAAGGTGCACGAGAAGAACTACACCACCCATGACTTGGACCTGGGTGCCGTTGTATTTGCACTAAAACTGTGGAGATATTACTTGTATGGAACCAAGTGTGTGATCTATTCTGATCACAAGAGCCTTCAACATCTGTTCAATCAGAAGGACTTGAACATGAGGCAGCGACGTTGGATGGAAAATTTGAATGATTATGACTGTGAGATAAGATACCATCCAGGAAAGGCAAATGTTGTTGCTGATGCCTTAAGCAGGAAAGAAAGAGTGAAGCCTATAAGAATAAATGCCAAGAGCATTGAGATAAAGAATAGTTTGAACGAAAGGTTGTTAGCTGCACAGAAGGAAGCTGTGTTGGAAGCTAACTATTCTGACGAAAAGCTAGGAGTAACTGAAGAGCAATTATCTTATGGCAAGTATGGAATTTTGAGACTAAATGGACGAATTTGGGTTCCAGTTTATGGAGGACTTCGGGATGTTATCCTCCAGGAAGCCCACAGCTCCAAATATTTCGTTAATCCTGGAGCTGATAAGATGTACCAGGATCTGAAGGCAAACTATTGGTGGATAGGCTTGAAAAAGTCTATAGCTACCTATGTAGCTAAATGTTTGACGTGTGCACAAGTTAAAGCTGAACACCAGAAGCCGTCAGGTTTGCTACAACAGCCTGAACTTCCCACATGGAAGTGGGAGATGGTGACAATGGATTTCATTACCAAGCTGCCAAAGACAAAGAAAGGAAATGATACTATATGGGTGATAGTAGACAGACTGACTAAGTCAGCACATTTCCTACCCATTAAGGAGACTTATAGTTCCGACATGTTAGCCCAACTGTACGTAGATAAGATTGTATCTCTGCATGGCGTACCAGTGTCAATTATCTCTGACAGAGATACCAGATACACATCGCATTTTTGGAAAAGTTTCCAACAGTCTTTGGGCACGCGCTTAAATTTTAGTACGGCTTACCATCCCCAGACGGATGGGCAGAGTGAGCGTACCATCCAAACTTTGGAAGACATGCTTCGTGCATGTGTGATTGATTTAGGTGGTAGTTGGGATAACCACCTGCCATTGATCGAGTTCTCCTATAACAATAGCTACCATACAAGCATTCAGGCTGCGCCTTTTGAGGCATTATATGGTAGGAAATGCAGAACGCCCATTTGTTGGGCAGAAGTAGGAGAAACTCAGTTATCAGGACCTGACATAGTCTTTGAAACGACAGAAAAGATTGTCCAGATTTGTGACCGCCTGAAAGCTGCCAGGGATAGGCAGAAAAGTTATGCTAATAAAAGGCGAAAACCTCTAAAGTTTGAGGTTGGTGATAAAGTTTTGCTTAAAGTATCACCCTAGAAAGGGGTGATGCGATTTGGTAAGAAAGGTAAGTTAAGTCCGAGGTAAATAGGACCATTCGAGATTATCGAATGTGTTGGGTCAGTGGCTTATAAGTTAAACTTACCTGAAGAGCTCAGTGGTATTCACAATGTATTCCACATCTGCAATCTGAAGAAATGTCTGGCTGATGAATCGCTAGTCATACCACATACGGATGTGCACATAGATGAGAGCTTGAAATTTGTGGAAAAACCTTTGTCGATTGAGAATCGACAGGTTAAGAAGCTTCGAAGGAAGCATGTGCCTATTGTGAAGGTTAAATGGGACGCCCGTAGAGGTCCCGAATATACGTGGGAGTTAGAATCCACCATGAAAGAAAAGTACCATCAATTATTTCAATAAATCTCGAGGTCGAGATTTCTTTTAAGGGGGTGAGGATGTAACACCTCGCAAAATCATACCCAATAAAATAAAGACACGTGTCATGTAATGCAAACGTGTTATGGAAACGGATCCAGATAAAGATGTACGGTAGGATTTAAAAGCGTCGACATGTTAATTTATACCTCTGAGCGACCTATTAATAAATCCCTAACCATGATATATTTAATCAACATCTCAAATTATGCAAGTAAATCTGGTTATCCTAAATAACAAATTGATTATAACCTAAGTCATGGATCCAATATAAATTCTTGGTATTTCCGACATTTAAAAACCTCCCACAAGAATCCAAAATTGTGTAAGTACATGCAAGGGATGCAAGAGCTGAAAACTTGGTCCCTTTACTGAAAAGAAGCACAAGATTCGGACTTGTAAGAAATGCATGAGCTAAGCCTAAAAGTTGCAAAAGTTTTTGTCTCTGGGCATCGGTTACGGACAGTAAGAGCTAAGGCTTACGGTCCGTAAGGAGATGCTTACGGACCGCAAAGGAACCCCTTACGGTCCGTAAGGCTGTCGCTGGCAGCAGAAGTAGACAGCTGCCTGTTCAGCCTGTTCCACCGCCTTAGATAAGTGGTTTTCGAAAACCAAGGGTCTTGCAACTGGTTTTGGCATCATAGGGACACCTGGGATGATCTTGCAACATTAATAGAGTGGCTTGGCATGATCTTGTGCATTTGGGTTCACTATATAAGAGGAACAAGTTGCAACATTCTCACATTGCTCACTTGGGAAATTATTCAAGACTTCTCTGGAGCTCCTCTGATCAGCAACAAGTCTTCTTAAGGTCCCTAATCATACTTAGGACTCTTGTAAGCGTCTTTAACCCTTTTTAATTCAGTTTAGCTTAGTTAATTAGCTAAAAGTCAAACCGTCGTAATTAAAGTTTGACTTCGAGATTAATTAAAATTTGTTCAGTCAAATCTCGAATTAAAAGTACCTATAAGTAGGTAATTATGTGGGTAATAAACCCTTAAAAGGGTACTCTCTGATTCCCACTCTAACTAGGTCAATTGTCGGGTCAAACTTGATATTAAAAAGTCAACAGAAAGCTAAAAAATCAAATTAATGCATAATTAGCAATGTAGAAGACATACAACCTGTTTTATCATTAATATAACTTGGTAATTAATGTAAGAACATGTCTAAACATGTTCAACCCGACAATTTTCAGTAGAGACCCGGTTTGGAACCGGAAGTCGCATAGTTTGACTTATGCTTTGACTTTTAGTTCTGACCCTTTTGGGCATAGTTTAGAAATGCCTTAGAGCTTTATTTGGACCAGGATATATGTTGGTATAACCCTTTGTGTTTATACACCTTGGTTCAATAGTTATCCGGTTCATATGCATATTCCCGTTAATTGCTTAAATGTTGACTATTATGCCCTTTTAACCTTAAAACGTGATTTTTGAAAATATAAAAAAATGGAGACCTTAGTTACTGATTTATAAACTTGCACCCAAAATTTGACATCAGTTTGAGGTCTAGATTAAGAGTTATGCTCAATAGCGTAATTAGAAAGCTTTTTGTTAATTAAACGACATAATTAACATATAGCCTATCTAAACCCGATTTTTAGTACCAAACTTTTTACCCACTGATATAAAATAATATTTTGGGATTTTTGAAGATTTTTATTTATTTTTGGGCTGAGCATAACATAGGGTTCTAAGCTTGATTCGGTTAATGCCGGTTTTGCCCTTTGGGCTATAAAATGGGTTTTACAAATTATTTTGATACCAAACCTTTTGCTACTGATTTTTTATGATAAATAAAATATTTTGAGCCTTCTGGAATATTAAAATTATCAGCTTTCCTTTAAAAACCCGGAAATAGCTCAAATTCGCCTTTTTAAGCGTTTTTAACGCATAGGGGCTGTTTGGCCAAGCTTTTCAAAACTACTTATTTGCTTATTTGCTTTTCTGAAAAGCAAATAAGTCAATAAGCTATTTTGAAAAGCTATAAAATGGAGCTTTTCAAAATCACTTATTTGCTTATTTGCTTTTCAGAAAGCAAATAAGCAAATAAGTCATTTTAAAAAGCTTAGCCAAACAGCACCATAGTATGTATTAAAACTATTTTAAACACATAAGGTTTGATGCCTACTGATATTTCCAGTAAATTTTTATATATTAACAGTAAGCAAAAGTTTTAAACTCAGATATCCAGTTTTGACCTTTTAAGCCTATGTAAAATTACCAAAATGCCCCTAAGGTGCATAGTTTGGTTTTAAATGATAAATTTTACATATAGGTAATACCCTACTGTTATAACTTATTAAATTAAGTATATTTACTGATTATATCAGATATGTAACTCAAATTATTATTTAAACTCTTTTATAACCTCAAAAATGACCAAAATGCCCCTACGGGGCATAGTTTGAGTTTAAATCCATTTCGGGCATAATGGAAGATATCTTACTGATGTCACAACATATCTAAGGCATATTGACTTAGGAAACTTGCATATGACTCATTTGGTTACTCGTTACGCACTTTTCGCGTTCGGATCGGCTTATGTAACTAGTTTGCATATATTAGCCGAAACGGGTCAAACCTTATCATTTTTGTCTCAAAATCCAGAATGTGTTTAGTTTACCCATATTATACAAGTCTTCAAACTTGTCGGGTCTAAATCACATTCTATTCTGGTCTTCGCTTATTCATGCGTTTGAACCGAATCTTCCTTTAAAAAACTAACCGGTCTAAGTTTAAGCTTAATTAAAGACCCGTTAGAAATCTAATAGGTTATTAAAACCTTTGTTCCATAATAGGAGACCCGGTAAAAGCTACACGCGCTTGCCATTTGTGATTTATACTTGCAAAGGTAAATACTTTTAACTTATTTTCCCTATACGGGCTTGGGTTATGGTATATAAAATACCGCTTGGTCGGGCATTGAATCTTTAATCGAATAGAGGTTAAATCATTGAAATGCTCCGTTTGGAAATCATTTGTTTGCTTAAAGCCTTTGGGGGGTTAATGACCATGTCCCGGATATCCTTGGCATCATTTTACGAAATGGCCACGACCTGAGCACGGGGTGTAGGCGTACACCCGTCAGTGCCTAAACAAATAATGTGGTGTGTCTATTGATCTTTAACCCGGCACAAACCGGGCTACTGAACGCATAAGAAACATGTAATTCTTTTACAAGATTATATTCAAATAATTATCTCAAGTTATAAAAAAGTTTTGTGCCACGTGCATTCAAATCAATTTTATTAAACTTTTCAAAATGAGTCAGTTAAATTGTATTTACCAGTGTAAACTGACGTATTTTCCCAAAAAGGTTAAGTGCAGGTACTACTCGAACTAGGCTGGCTTTCTCCTAGCGTCCACAATAAGTCTCGCAAGCTTGGATGTCATAAAACTGTTGAACAATGTCTCCTTTTTATTTTGATCCGCATGTGGATCTGTTTCAACTATTTCGTGATACTTAATATTACAATTCATTAAAGTTGAAATGAATCTATCTTTGCTTCCGATGTGCATTTATATATTGTGTTGTTTGACTATGATGATATCAACTACGTCACGATACTCCCCACCGGGCCCACCGGTAATACGTGGAAATATCGGGGTGTGACAATCTGGGAGATGGTCATAACATATCATTCTAAGATCAGCAGCAGAAACAACCTTTAAGTTCTCCAAAACAGGAAATATTTTGGTGTCAATCAAGGAGTCAACCCCGGTATAACCATAGACCTCCAAACATCTCAAGTGTTTGAAACATTTCCTTAAGTCATTACACAATATAATCAATATCCTCTTCCCCACCAACCACCTCCTCTACCACCGACTGCGGGTGGCCACCACCGGTTCACATCCCCCTCTCACCCACCCATCGCCGGAGAAACGATGGGGTCACCATCAATAGTGGCGGCGGTGGTGGTTTCGCCGGTGAAAGTGATGGGATATGAGGGTTTCTGACACCCACCCACCCCTATGCGGCAGCGGCGTCCACCGAAACCACCGGAGCTCTTATCTCCACCTACAAACCATCATAAAACCTTCGAGATCACCCTCACCCCAGCCACCGTTCTCCTTCACTCCTCACCACCTCCCACCGCTGACGGTATCGGCTGAAACAGGGGATGTTTTTTATGGTGATTTTTGGTGTGGTTGTTTGGGGAAAACATAGCATAGATTTGGGGATGAAGGAGCTTGAGAGAGAGATGAGAGATGATATATGAAAAGAAAAAGTCTACTTACTTTAAATGAATAGAGAGAGATAGATTGGACATTTGAAGGAAATGACTAAAATACCCCTTATTCTGATTGGTGGAGAGTGGTTCTTGCGGTTCTCATAACTGTGGGTGGTTTTCATTTTAGCGGCTCCCTATGTATATATATAGACATACATTCATAATTATATATATATACACACACCATATACACTTTTATCATATAAAGGGGGTCAGAGTACAATTCGAATGTACCCGAAATTCAACCAACCACGCATTGCCAACTCACTTTTATCCTAAACTACCCCAAAACGCATAAATAGGTGGCACCCGTAGCCTAAATCATGGAACCCGCCCTTTTACACTACCTCTCTATCTCTCTCCTACCCACACAGACCTTTTCAATCGGTAACTACAACTCCAATCCACTACCTGATTTGTGATACCTGAGGGATCGACGACAGTGTTTTCGATCGGGTACCCTGCCCGATTTCCGAAATCGGTTTGTGCTCTGACCCCCTTAAGTTATGTATAAATTATGGTGGGATATTAATGATTGACTTGTATAAATTATGTGAGGACCTAAAAACCCAATTCACAATTTAGGAGTTCAACCAAAGTAGAACTTTTAAAGTATAAGTATACGTCGTAGGTTGAATGCCATTAGGCTCGAATAGTACACATCATATGCTTATTCCCGAGTCGTTTTCCCCTCTCTTATGAATGATAGCCACACTTCATATTCCCATTCATCTATGATTCAAGGTATCATCACGAAAATAGATGGTTGAGAATATATATCTTTAAAAGCAAATATACTATTCTTATTGATAAGATGAATAATGTTGGATGCAATCTTATTCCTAAGATACTTGGTATATATATGGTGATGAGATATTGAGATGTGACGGTTCATATATATTCGTACAAGTCAATCTCATTCCATTAATTAAAAGTCAAAATCATACACCATTGAAATATATGTGTAAATGTATAAGAATTTTCCACCACCCGTGTAACTAATTATCATTTGAGCGAAGTAATTATATAAGAGAAAATTGTATCCTAAATGTTTATTTGTACCATGCGTTTTACTTTACCGCATATCTAAGGCTGAATTTGTTTATAAAAACACATGTTAACATATACTTTTAAGGTATATAACATAACGCTAGAGTTACAAACCAGAGGTGTCGATCGTATTAGATTGACGGGTTGAATGATTCACCTGGAACACAACCATATATTTATTTATAAAGTGTCGTGTTGGAACCACTAAATATTGTGTCGTGTTCACGTAGTATTTTGGTAACTTTATCTAGTGTTCATTTACCAATGTTATTAAGATTATGTGTAATGGTGAGTGAAACAAATGTCCCATCCTTGGGTATGAAGGGACACGTGGCCGTCTAGTCAGCAAAGGAGCATTATAGGGATTGAAGTTAAAATGGGTGTAGTGGTATAATGCCTCATTCCATGATTAATTAATTATTAATTTTATTTGTAAATTACATCAAATAATATTTCATTAAAACCACGTCTCTCCATTTTGATAGGCCAATTTCATTTGTACCCGGCGTTTTCTAAAACACGCAGAACAAAAAAAAAAGAAAAAACCACGCCTAGGGGGCGGTGCTGGAGCGTTTTTGGGCATGGATTAGGGCAAAAAACGCCCAATCCCCATACCACCACGGGTGGTCTAATAGACATTTCCTTATTATGGTTTAATTATTTAAACAACTAGTTGATGCCCCGCCCGCGTTGCGGGGCGATGGTCGAATAATTCTCAACCAATTAAAAAAACAGTCATATAGTTTTGCTAGAAAAAAAACTAAAACGATGATAAGACCGTAATTTTGAGGTCAGGGCAAAACGGTAATTTGTCAGGACAAATGAGCGAGTGTTAGGCAGCTACTTGACACAAAAACCAATTAAATCGAGTAAAGTAATGAAAACAAAACACTTTTATAGTTTTGCTAAAATAATCCAAAACAATGACAGTACTGTAATTTTTAACTGGCAACAAAGTTGTATTTTTTGACTGTTTTCCAAAAGCTAAAGTGATGGCAAAACCAAAATCGTAAATTTGCGTAGGGCCATATGCATAATTTTTAACTTGGGGTAATATCGTAATATGAATTTGAACTAAAGGCACAATCGTAATTTTAAGCTAGAGGAAAACCTTATTTTTTTGTACTGAGGGTAAAATTGTAATTTTTAGGTTGGGGCAAAAGCATAATTGTATTTTGAGCTGGGGGCAAAATGATAATTTTTAACAGAGGGTAAAATCGTAATTTTTAGCTGGGGGAAAACATAAATTTATTTTGAACCAGGGGGGGCGAAAACGTAAATTTGGGCTGCGGGCAAAATAGTAATTTTGAACCGAGGGCGAATTCGTAATTTTGAGAAGAGGGCAAAAGCATAATTTTATTTTGAGTTGGGGTCGAAAACGTAATTTTAAACTGGTGGAAAAAACGTAATTTTAAAGTTAGTATAAAATAATAAACTTATTGGTCTAATGGGGGAGTGCCAGGCAGCTGTCTGGCACTATTCCCCCATTTGAAACCAATGGCAAAACTGTAATTTTAAATGGGGCAAAAACCTTAAAGTTGAACTGAGGGCAAAATTAAGAATTTTAGCTGGGAGCAAAAGCGTCATTTTATTTTGAACTGGGGGCAAATACGTAATTTTGAACCGATGGCAAAATCGTAATTTTAAAGCGGAGATAAAATCATAAATTAATTAGGCCAATAGGGGAGTGCTAGGCAGCTGCCTGACACTGTTCCCTTGCTGCCCATGTCACCCAATAAAGGGCGACAACTATTGCCGCTGACACTCTTGTTTGTAGATATTAAAAATGGCATATCATGTGGCTCTCTCTCTCATCTCATCCCTCATCGAAATCGTGAAAAAGTATGATACATGTGGATGTATCACTATTCATTTCATTTGTAGATATTGAAAATGGCACATCGTGTGGCTCTCTCTCTCATCTCATACCTCATAGAAATCGTGAAAAAGTGTGATACATGTGGATGTATCACTATTCATTTCATTTGAAAATTAATATATAGGTGGGAGCAAAAGCGTCATTTTATTTTGAACGGGTGGCAAATACGTCATTTTATTTTATTAAGAATTTTAGCTGGGAGCAAAAGCGTCATTTTATTTTGAACTGGGGGCAAATACGTAATTTTGAACCGATGGCAAAATCGTAATTTTAAGCGGAGATAAAATCATAAATTAATTAGGCCAATAGATAAGTGCCAGGCAGCTGCCTGACACTGTTCCCTTGCCGCCCATGTCACCCAATAAAGGGCAACAACTATTGCCGCCGACACTCTTGTTTGTAGATATTAAAAATGGCAGATCATGTGGCTCTCTCTCTCATCTCATCCCTCATCGAAATGGTGAAAAAGTATGATACATGTGGATGTATCACTATTCATTTCATTTGTAGATATTAAAAATGGCACATCATGTGGCTCTCTCTCTCATCTCATCCCTCATCGAAATCCTGAAAAAGTATGATACATGTGGATGTATCACTATTCATTTCATTTGAAAATTAAATATAAATAAATAAATAAATATATATATATATATAATAATAATAATATATAGAGGTTAATATATAGTTAATGAACTTCTTTGACAAAAATGAAAACTTTATAATGTTGTCCTTTAGTTGTTTGATTTTATCCCTCAATCTCAAACAGCGAAATTGATATTATATGTTCAGCTCGATTTCAAAGGAAACAAATTATTATTATTATTATTATTATTATTATTATTATTATTATTATTATTATAATACATTATTATACATATTAATTCAAAGTCTCCATGAATAGTAAAATAAATATTGTATCGTGATATGAATGCAACCATTTTATTGCCCAACCCAATGTTTATGGGCTTTAGAATTTTAGGGATTCTATTGTACTAGTTTATATATACGATGTATATGTCAGATGAATGATATAGTTGAATCAGTTTCTCTCTATTTCTTTCTAGATTTATCACACGTTATCAGCACATCGCTCTCCAAATTCCTTAATTTTGTAACCGAATTTCCATTCATTTTCTTTATCTTTCAACCCCTCTGATTTGTCATGATTTCAATAACCCAACCCGAACCATCTTTTCATTTGGGGGAGATAGGAGGTGAATATACGAAGTGAAATATAGAAAATTACCAAGCAAATTATTGAACAACCGGCTCCTGCTCCTCTGTTGCTTTTTTTTTGTCCACACGAACGATGACCATGGCCACCAAACCACGTCACCGGTCGCATTCGGAAACATGATCGCCGTGTTTGAGAACCCGACGGTGGCAGAATTCATGAATGTTGGATTGATATGCGTATAAACACATCCGACTGAGAATCGGATATCGATCAAGAGCCGTATACAACAACTGAGGTAACATATCGAACCAACTTCCGTGATTTATTGCACAATACGTATATCATACATATATAGATATACATTAAATAGATTATTGGGTATGGTTCTGTAAATTGATTTTTAGCTTCCGGCCAATAGTATTATGTAAATTAGAAACTAAAAGTAAAGAAGATGAATACAAAGCTAATATACCCAGAAATTAACCCTCTCAAATATCCACATATAATTTTTGTAGTAGATGAACAAATAAAGTAAAAAGTGTTATTTTTTTACATTATGTGATGTAGTCTAAAAAGAATGATCTTTTCCGGCAACCGGAAATCGTTTCCGGAAAAAATGACCGTAACCCATTGGAATCTGTTAGTTGGCCGAATTTGGTGGAATTGTAGGTCCAGGAGTTGTTATGGTCAAAGTCCAGCAGCCGTTTTACTTGGTAAAAAATTCAACCAAGTCATTAATTATCCCAATCAGTTTAAATTTGTTTCAAGCTCAAACTTTTATCATTAAGTTCTTAACCTTCTAGATTAAAAAGGAATTAATACATATCAAGAGTGTTAAAATAATAATAAATGACCGTAACTCCATATCATTTAGTGTTATGAATATTGTGACTATTCATGTTCATAACTCCATATCATTTAAGATTGTAATTAAATGGATATTAAAGATCATTTAAAGTAATAAAATTAATCAAATTTCTAACGTAAGAATGAATTAAAATTAATAAAGAATGAATTAAACTACATGATGGGAAAAATGATATTTAGGGGCTGTTTGGTAGCCTCTTAATCCATTCAGATGCTGTCTCTTAATGAAATCATTTGTGGCCCTTATGTCTGAATGAATAAGAGGTAACCTTATGTCTGACTGGATAAGAGGTAACATCTGAATGGTAAACCATCACATGTCACATTCTTCTACATTATCTTTGTTAAACTCTTAAATGATTTCATTAAGAGGTAGCCTCTTAATGTCATTCAGATACTACCAAACAGCCCCTTAATGATTTTTATTTCTAAGCATTAACCAACATGATGGAAAAATGATATTTAATGATTTTAATTTTTAAGCATTAACCTACATCATATATATTAATAACAATAAAATGCTATTTAATTACTAACCATAAAATATAATAAAAACAATTTACCCCACAAGTAAAAAGTCGATTACAATTCAAAACATTACAATTCAAAACCCAAAACTGATATTAATATAGTCAATAGTTCACACAAAAAAAAAAAAAATGAAAAATAGGTAGTGGTCTCTTAACTTAAACAAACTACATGGATAGATGATGAACTATATTTTGAAGTCGTTGTTTTTCTCTGTTATAGCCCGGAAATAAGTTATATATGTTAAAATACAATTTAACTCTATTTAAATAATAAATCACTTTTAACTCGAATTCTTAAGAAAAATGTTCAAAATTCAAAATTTTAAGAAAAAAAATGTTCAAAAGATCCTTCTTTTGATCATAGCACATCTATAGAGAAAAATTGATTTTCACATGAATCCTAAATCATTGTTGGTACCCGAAGTTTTCTCAAATGTATACAAAGTCACGTTTTGTTTCCTTGACGTTTTTTTTCAATGTTAAATTCAAACTTGAGTTCATCACACTCGGCATCTTCATCTTCGGATAACATATAGCCTACTGGTGGAAAAGTAGAAAATCTTTTGACTAGTTCATGATTTCCCTCCAAACAAATGTTAAAACTATAATATTTCTCCTCCGTGACATACTTTGGATGTGTGAAGGTACTCGATTGATATGTTTGACCACCAGAAGTTGCTCATCCTCTAAAAAGCTTGCTAAAAATTTTCTCGACATCACGTCTTTTAAATTGCAAATCAAAATATCAAGCTAATATTTATATACAATTCAATTCAATCTGACTATCACGTGCTAGCTCATTCCCTGAGGTAAATGTTATAATTGGTTAATGTCGTCGGAGGAGAAAAATGATTATTTGGCCATAGTAAAGGCCATACATGTGGATGATCATGATAAAATAAAAAAAAAATGATATCAATGGCTCAAACGAACTTAATATGAGTCGGTCACTAAGAGGCAGGTGCGAGAAGGGGAAATATAAACATTCGCTTCAAATGTGGATTGACCAACCAGTGATACACAAAAAAAACCCTTAACATACTCATGTGAAGGCATGCATTATACATATGTGTATCTAGAAGCAATCACAAATTGAGATGGCAAACGTCCGATATACAACAACACAATTAACACTATCACAAAATATAATAAATATTTTTACAAGTTGTAGTTGTCTCGGTAGAGGCACTATTGATTTTGAAGAAATTTATTAAGTTTCAACTATGTTTGGATAAGGAGTCATCACTTTGGAATGGTGTGAAAGAAAAATGATACCAAATATGAAATATCTACAATATATCATATAGCAAATATGGCCTGAAGACCATATTAGAAGTTACTAGAATGATACATTATATCCACAATATTTCATTAAATCAAATATGGTGAGTAACCAGAAGTTACTAGAAAATTTATACGTTTACCACATGACATGACTAAATAGGTCATCAACATAATATGCCAAATAATTAAAAGTGCTAACTAGCGCTACTAAGTAATCTAACAGTCTTGCTACCAAAACACTTATGCCATGAATTTTCTTAGCGAATCAATCTTTATGCCATCCAAAAAGGAAATTCCTACTAACTATCCCACTTATATGTGGACCATGTAAATATTCATTGGTCTTAAGTGATGCATCCATATTTTAGCATGCTTTTAAGTGTATATGGTTGAAAAGGGATTTTGCCCGACAGTATAAAACGTTGATCTTTGACATTGTTTAATGTTGAACTTTGACAAACAATTGTAGAGACCATTGTTGGGAATAATATGAAATATAGTAAGAGGCATATATAGTCTAGATAAATTTCCATTTTACCGACTGTCTAATCAGTTCAAAACCAACCTCTAATCATAAATACTCCCCACAACAATTGCTCTGTAGAAGAGAACCAAAAGTTATTTTGGTTATGCGATATATGTAAGTACCAAAATGGACATGTTTACAACACCTATACTGACTATCCATTTAATAAACCAATATTCCCAGTCTTAGGGGGAGACAAGACAAGGAAATAAAAGACTGGAAATACACCTAAACAGAGAATGCATCATATTAAATCTCGACCCCAGAAGTGGTCAACGTTAATTTAAAGTCCAAAAGGGCATGACTTTTCAAATAATAGCAAATGAAATACCGGATGCATTCATAAATACAAATAGATTGACAAAAGTCATGTATACCAGCACTAAATTCACCTGCTCGAAATAAAATCACAAAATGATTACCGTATCAAGAAAATGTGGGAGGTAAATCGGTTCCAAAAGACAAAACCCACAAACATGAAAAGAGCAGAGTAACACAGTTGGTGTAACCAGAAGAGGTTGCATAGGATACCCCAGAAGTGGTAGAATACAATACCCCATAAGTGGTTGTATACAAAACCCAAGAAAGGGTTGCATACGAAAACTTTAAAAGAGGTTATTGTTAAAATCCTAGAGGAGATAGCGAAATTCTGATATAGGATAATGGAGTTCCAGAAGAGACTCAGTTACCAAACAAGTATGAGATCTAAATGATTTATGTACAAAAAAAGGTATAATATGGAACCGTAATGAAACACGTGTAAAATGATATATTTGAATATGCTATAGCAATAGATGTAATCGACGAAAAAGATTACGTATATAGAAACTGTGCAAGAGTGTACGCACATAAATAGCCAAAATGGCTAGATAAATGAAATGCCAATTAAATTCGTTCGACAAACTAAACGTTTTCGAACTAGCAGTTCGAATACCCATAGACGTCAAACCAGTAGGTTATAAATGGGTGTCTTTAAATAAAAGAAACGTAAAGAATGAGTTTTACGATGTAAGGCATGATTTTTAACATTAAGATTTTTCCCCAAATCCCAGTAGTGATTATGAGGAGAACGTATACCCCTGTAGTGGATGCGATAATCTTTAGATGTTTAAGCAGCCTCGCAATATCAGAATGACTTCAAATAAAACTTATGACGTCGTCACTGTATACATGTACTGTCACAACCCCCGTCCCCTAACAAACCCGGGAACGGGCGGCTGCGGCCAGTTTTGGTGGTATCTGTGTTTTATCCTTTTTGATAGCGGAATTTACATCAGGACCGTAGTTAGGAAATATTTTATCAGAGTGAAATACCACGCTTTCACAATACTAAACACGTGGGAATAATCCCAAGTTTTGAAGTACACACATTTTCATAGGAATAAACCCTATTTTATTTAAATAAAACATCTCTTTATTTTAGGTAACTTTATAGCCACTTTTCCAAGCCTTAAGTGCTGTCCAGCTGGCTTCTACTTGGCTTTCACATTTTGTTACCTGAAACGCGTTTAAAAACATTTTGTCAGTGGGAAATACTGGTGAGTGAATCCCAGTTTAATCAAGTTTAGTAAAAACCATTGTACAGTATTGAGGGCGGTCGTGCAATTACATTTGTTTCCATCTATTCAATTACCACCACGGTACTGTCAACCCGACTTGTGGTCATGTTACTCCTTGCAAGGTAGTAACAAATTTTGTATACAAAACCCCAACATACCGACCATAATTGTAGAATACAAATACTCAATCACTGTTTAATATAATTTAATTTAGGTGAGGTTTTGTAAAAAAAGTTAACAAAAAGGAGATTACTCACATTGCTGTCTTAGGGTTTCCTTTAAGGATTTCTTGGTGATTATCTATAAATTATACAAATGCACACGCGTTAGTATAATAACCCAATATTTACATTAGTAATACCCTCCCCGAGACAGCATTCCAACGACTACGTCGGGCAGAACCACGACAGCCGTTACGGAACCTTGGATCAATCGGGCAGCGTATCTAATACGTAACCGGGGGTTATGATACTTACAACAAGGCAGAACTTCGTTATTTGGGGAGGTATTTTGCCCGGGTATAGTGCCTACTATAGAGAAATTGAGAGAAAGAAATGAATTTTGAACGATTTGTGAACTGTGCTCGTCGACTCAATTTGTAGGGCTGATTGTTGACCCTGTCGCGCCCCGCGAACGAAACCACGGAGGGCTTTGCGGCCCGCGACGCCAGCTACGGTAGGCCCTAGCTTGGCTGACTCGGATGCTAGACTCGACACGGTTGCGACATGTGGTGGCACCGGAGGTGTCCCGGTGGCCTGGCTCGTCGCGGCCCGCGACGGAAGTGGCTAGGGGCGCCGCGCCCCGCGAGCACCTCTGAAATTTGTTTTTAATTTAATTTTATTAAATTAAAGGTATTTAGGGCCGTATTTCGTATACGAGGTGTATTTTAAGACATATAGTGATATTTTAAATATATTAGAGGTGTCGAAAATTATTTTGAGGGTTGTTATATCCTCCCCACCTTGTTTTAGAGCTCGTCCTCAATATCTACTGGAACAAGTTTGGATATTTCCTTTGCATCTCTGATTCAAGTTCCCATGTGTACTCTGGTCCTCTTTTGGAGTCCCATTTCACTTTGACCAAAACTAATCTCTTATGTTTGAGGTTTTTAACTTTCCTGTTTTCAATCTGTAGAGACCTTTCTACAAATTTTAATTGCTCATTTACCTCTATGTCCTTAAGAGGTACTATCAATGACTCATCAGTTAAGAATTTCTTGAGATTAGATACATGAAATACATCATGTATTCCTGCCATTTCCTCTGGCAGTTGTAGCTGATAGGCTACAGGTCCTATTCTCCTAATAATCTCAAAATGTCCAACATACCTGGGGCTTAGCTTTCCCCTTTTTATGAATCTTACCACTCCTTTCCAAGGAGAGACTTTTAATAACACTTTGTCTCCTACCTGAAATTCCAACGGCTTTCGCCTGTTATCTGCATAACTCTTCTGTCAATCACGTGCTGCTTTCAGTCGTTCCTTGACTTGAATGATCTTGTCGGTTGTTTCTTGCACTATTTCTGGTCCAGATAATTACTTTTCCCCAATTTCTGCCCAACAGACTGGGGTTCGGCACTTTCGTCCATACAGTGCTTCGAATGGTGCAACATTGATACTTGTGTGATAACTGTTATTATAAGAAAATCCTATCAATAGTAAATGATCGTCCCAATTACCTCCGAAATCAATTACACAAGCTCTAAGCATGTCCTCAATTGTCTGAATTGTCCTTTCGCTTTGTCCGTCCGTTTGAGGATGATAGGCTGTGCTTAGATTCAACTTGGTTCCCATGGCTTTTTGGAAACTTGTCCAAAAATGAGAGGTAAAACAGCTATCTCTGTCTGAAACAATTGATAAAGGAATTCCATGTAATGAAACTATTTCATTTACATATAACTTAGCTAATTGTTCCATACTGAAAGTTTCCTTCATTGGTAGGAAATGAGCTGACTTAGTTAACCTGTCTACAATCACCCAGATTGTATCATTACCTTTCCTTGTTTTGGGTAATTTGGTAACAAAATCCATTGTTATCAATTCCCATTTCCAAACTGGCATTTCTAACTGTTGCAACAATCCTGAGGGTTTCTGATGTTCAACTTTAACTTGTGAACAGGTTAAACACTTAGAAACATAAGCTGCTATATCCTTTTTCATTCCTATCCACCAGAAATTCTTTCTTAAATCCTGATACATCTTATCACTTCCAGGATGCATCGTATACTTAGACTTATGGGCTTCTTCTAATATACGGTGGCGTAGGTTTCCTAATTTAGGTGTCCATATTCTTTTCTTATGGAATCTCCAAATTCCATCTGTTCCTTGATCTAATTCCTTAATCATTCCTTTTAATTTTTCAGTATCATCCTTGATTACTGAGTCTTGTGCTTTTCTAATCTATTCATTTAAATCTACTTGTAGATTTAATTTAAGAGAACGTATTCTTTTTGACTTTTCATGATACTTTCGACTTAAAGCATCAGCTACTACATTTGCCTTTCCTGCATGATACTGGATATCACAATCATAATCACTAAGTATCTCCATCCAGCGTCTTTGCCTCATATTCAACTTTTTTTGCCTGAAAACATACCTTAAACTCTTATGATCTGTGAAAACAGTAAACTTACTACCGTAAAGGTAATGTCTCCAAATTTTCAAAGCAAAAATTATTGCTCCTAATTCTAAATCATGAGTTGAATAATTCTCTTCATGATTCTTAAGTTGTCTAGAGGCGTAAGCTATAACCTTTTGACGTTGCATCAATACACATCCATAACCTAACTTAGAAGCGTCACAATAGACTACAAAGTCTTCAGTTCCTTCTGGTAACGCTAGTATGGGTTCATTGGTCAGTCTTTGCTTAAGAATTCTAAATGCTTCTTCCTGTTTTGGTCCCCATTCAAACTTAACAGATTTATAGGTTAGCTTAGTTAAGGGAATGGCTATTCTAGAAAAATATCGAATAAACCTTCTATAATAACCTGCCAATCCTAGGAAACTTCTAACCTCTGTTGGCAATTCAGGGGTTTTCCATCTGGTAATTGCCTCGATCTTGGTAGGATCCACATGAATTCCTTCATGATTGACTAAGTGTCCAAGAAACTGTACCTGTTCTAACCAAAATTCACACTTCAAAAACTTAGCATAAAGCTTTTCTTTTCTCAATAAACTTAGAAGTGCGTGCAAATGCTTTGCATGTTCCTCTTTACTCTTAGAGTAAATGAGAATATCATCTATAAAGACAATTATGAATTTATCCAAATATGGCTTACATATTCGGTTCATCATGTCCATAAATGCAGCTGGGGCATTGGTTAAACCAAATGGTATGACAGTAAATTCATAATGGCCATACCTTGTTCTAAAAGCGGTCTTAGGAATGTCCTCTTCCTGTACCTTTAATTGATGATATCCTGACCGTAAATCGATTTTAGAGAAAAATCGAGCTCCTTGCAATTGATCAAACAGATCATCAATTCTTGGTAATGGATACCGATTCTTGATTGTGACCTTGTTCAATTCACGGTAGTCAATGCACATACGCATCGATCCGTTTTTCTTCTTAACGAATAAGATTGGTGCTCCCCATGGTGATGAACTTAGCAGTATGAATCCTTTCTCCAACAATTCGTCTAACTGTTTCTTCAATTCTTGCATTTCTGCTGGTGCCAAGCGGTAGGGTGCTTTGGCAATTGGTGCTGTTCCTGGTAGCAGATGGATTCTGAATTCAACTTCTCTATCTAGCGGTAGTCCTAGTAATTCTTCTGGAAATACATCTGAAAACTGAGATACTACTGGAATATATTTTAGTTCTTTTCCTTTAGTGTTAGTGATTATGGAAATCAAATACACTAATAATCCTTTTCTTATATAACTTGCTGTTTTCATCACAGAGATGAATTTCGTGGATCTAGATAGCTTATCTCCTTTAATTGTGATCTTTTCACCTTTTGGTGAATTTACTTGAATTGACTTTTGATCACATAAAATACTGGCTGTATTGGCTATTAACCAATCCATTCCTAATACAACATCAAATCCTGACAGATTCATTGGGTAAAGGTTTGCAATAAACTTTTGATTTAAAAACTCTATTCTTGCTCCCCGCAATATTTCAGAAATCCTAACGGTTTCCCCATTGGCTGTCTCTACTAGACATTCTTGTGGGAGTTTAGTTAATGGTTGATTGAGAAGTTTGCAAAATGAAGTATTAATAAAACTTTGGTTCGCACCAGAGTCAAATAATACTTTAGCAAAAACATCATTAACTAAAAACGTACCGGCTATCACGTCCGGAATCATTTTGGCTTCATCTGCCGTCAGAACAAATGCTCTAGCATTTTTAGTGTTCTTGTTGCCCATGGCTAGAACTAGTTTCGGACAGTTTGGCTTGATATGACATTTTTCTCCACAGTTGAAGCACATTCTATTATTAGGTTTCCTCCTGCAATCTTCTTCCTTGTGCCCTGGTATCTTGCAAAAATTGCAGTAGGTAGAGCCTTTTCCCGAATGCTTTTTCTTGCAGGCCTTGCAGTAGGGTGCAGAGGTAGAACCTACATTTCTCCCACGGTTGGAATTTCCGTAGCGAAATTCCTAGGTAAGCCTTTGAGCTAGGTTCCTTCTCTGGTCTTCTTCTCGTGTACGCACTAACTCATCTGTCAAGGTGTTTGCTAGTTCTACAGCTTCTTCTATGGTTTGAGGTCTAGCTTCCTTGACTACATGTCTTATTTCACTAATTAGTCCCCAGATGTAACGGAAGATTAATACTGGTTCTGGTGATGCAAGGGTTGGCACTATTCTAGCATATTCAAAGAATAATGTAGTGTATCCCTTACTATCCACTCCAGTCATCCTAAGGTTTAAGAATTTATTTGCTATCTGTTCTTTTTTCATTGGGAGGACAGAATTTCCTTTCCACCATGTTCTTAAATTCCTCCCATTCCATATTGTAAACCCTATCACTTCCCCTAGACTGGAGGATAGTGTTCCACCATTCTAATGCTGAATTCTTAAACAGATTGGAAGTAAACATTATTTTATCCTCTTCCGCACACTTGCTTATTTTTAAGACAACCTCAGTCTTTTCTATCCAGCGTAGAGCTGCAACGGCCCCTTCATTGCCCGAGAATTCCATTGGTTTACAAGACCAGAATTCTTTATAAGAACAACCATAAGGCATGGATCTTCTTCTTTTGGGAATGGGCACTTGAAGTATGGGTCCATTGTTTATGTTGTGTTCCGGTTCAGTGGGTCGCTTACTGCTATGGTTACTTTTATTATCCGCTTCCCTAACTATTTTGATAATAAACGGCATCGCATCTATTATCCCTTGTGCCACTATGTGTTGAATGGCACTGTTATCCACTTGATTTCCATTGTTATTGTTGTTCAGATTATCATTATTTGGGTTATTGTCATTCTGGTTTTCATTATTCTGGTTTTCCTGGTTCACTTCGTTGTCCATCTGAATTTTAAACATTTACCATGTATTAATATCACAAGTTAATATTTAATACAATCAATCACACAACACGCATGTTGATAAAAAACGTCGAGCATTGCGACTTACTCTTTTCTTATATATAATATGCATCTAATACAAACCGATACTGGAAATTAAAATAACAATACAACTGAAATAAAAATTACACTACTAGTAGGCATCCATAACTATGATTTAGAATTTTTTTTCAAACATACACATATATTATATATTATATTATTATTATTATTATTATTATTATTATTATTATTATTATTATTATTATTATTATTATTACTACTACTACTACTACCTCCACTATCATCTTCACGGATATGGGTTCATCCAGAACTCCATATTACGTTCGTCATACTTCCAGACGAGTCGTTCTCCTACCTGCCTCATTCTCTCGCTACTTTCTAAAATCTCTTCTCCGAAAGTTCGGAGCTCTTGCACATTTTCTGCACTCATTGGGGGCGCAGGTGCTGGTACTGGATCTGGGTACTGTGGCATGGGTTCTTCCTGCGGATATGGATTCTCTAGGATTTCCTTAATGTATTCATCATTATCATAATAGGGATCTAGAGGGTCCAGACCTAGGTAAGCTGCTAGGTTTGGCATGGGCTCTTCTGATATATGGTAGTGTTGCTGATAATCCCTATGATCATCGAACCACGGGTCGTAGTCTGGGTCTAAGGGATTAGGTGCTGGTATCCTAGGTATCTCTTCTGGGTTAAAATCATGCATTTGGATTTGGTTTTCTAGGTTGTTTTCAATCTCCATTGGCTGTGTGGGAAACAAGGGTAATGGTTGAGGGGCTATGAGTTGCTCCAGGTTTGGGTCGGCAGCTGTGGTTGCTAAGATATGGAAGTTTGCTAGACTCCTATTAAGCATATCTTGGGTGTGGGCATCTGTTTCTCTCTTAGCGGCTGCTAACACTCGCTGTTGTTGTAACTTTTTCATTCTCTTCCTACGCTCATGTGCTCCCCTACTGAACCATCCTCTTTTTTTAGAAGGGAATGGCTCTTCAGACTGAGCCTTAAACACGAATATCCCATCTTCATTGTCAGCTGAATACCTTGAGAGGGCAGCCTGTGAAGAGGTGCCTTCGCTTCTAGGTGAGCTGGAAAACTGACGATAAGCGTCGGAGGGTCCTTGATCGCTCATACTGTAAACTAACAAATAGTCAAATAACACATAACAATAAAATGCAGATATGCACGTATTTTCGTAATTAATTTCCTAACATATAATATCTTGGTGTCAGCAGAATACTTCTGTGGCTGAATCAGTGGCTTAGCTCTGATACCACCTTCTGTCACAACCCACGTCCCCTAACAAACCCAGGAACGGGCGGCCGCAGCCAGTTTTGGTGGTATCTGTGTTTTATCCTTTTTGGCAGCGGAATTTACATCAGGACCGTAGTTAGGAAATATTTTATCAGAGTGAAATACCACGCTTTCACAATATTAAACACGTGGGAATAATCCCAAGTTTTTAAGTACACACATTTTCATAGGGATAAACCCTATTTTATTTAAATAAAACATCTCTTTATTTTAGGTAACTTTATAGCCACTTTTCCAAGCCTTCAGTGCTGTCCAGCTGGCTTCTACTTGGCTTTCACATTTTGTTACCTGAAACACGTTTAAAAACATTTTGTCAGTGGGAAATACTGGTGAGTGAATCCCAGTTTAATCAAGTTTAGTAAAAACCATTGTACAGTATTGAGGGCGGTCGCGCAATTACATTTGTTTCCATCTATTCAATTACCACCCACGGTACTGTCAGCCCGACTTGTGGTCATGTTACTCCTCGCAAGGTAGTAACAAATTTTGTATACAAAACCCCAACATACCGACCATAATTGTAGAATACAAATACTCAATCACTGTTTAATATAATTTAATTTAGGTGAGGTTTTGTAAAAACAGTTAACAAAAAGGAGATTACTCACATTGCTGTCTTAGGGTTTCCTTTAAGGATTTCTTGGTGATTATCTATAAATTATACAAATGCACACGTGTTAGTATAATAACCCAATATTTACATTAGTAATACCCTCCCCGAGACGGCATTCCAACGACTACGTCGGGCAGAACCACGACAGCCGTTACGGAACCCTGGATCAATCGGGCAGCGTATCTAATACGTAACCGGGGGTTATGATACTTACAACGAGGCAGAACTTCATTATTAGGGGGGGGGGTATTTTTCCCGGGTATAGTGCCTACTATAGAGAAATTGAGAGAAAGAAATGAATTTTGAACGATTTGTGAACTGTGCTCGTCGACTCAATTTGTAGGGCTGATTGTTGGCTGACTCGGATGCTAGACTCGACACGGTTGCGACACGTGGCGGCACCGGAGGTGTCCCGGTGGCCTGGCTCGTCCCGGCCCGCGACGGAAGTGGCTAGGGGCGTAGCGCCCCGCGAGCACCTCTGAAATTTGTTTTTAATTTAATTTTATTAAATTAAAGGTATTTAGGGCCGTATTTCGCATACGTGGTGTATTTTAAGATATATAGAGGTATTTTAAATATATTAGAGGTGTCGAAAATTATTTTGAGGGTTGTTATATGTACGAGACATTACAAATGACATCTGCATGAAATCCATGAAGGATTTAAAATGCTCAAAGCATTATTTAACAATAACCCCATATGTGTTATATAAATCTTAAAGGGACTGGTCCTATGTGGTATAATTGACTTGGTTGATACTTTGAAAAGAGGGGTATAAGTTTGATAAAATGAGATATATACAGTTATCAAGATTTCACTCTTAATGTTTAGTGTAATTGGAGTTTACAGTGATGATGTAAATACTATCGAAAGGAACTGTCAAACTATAAAGTGAAAATTCTGAAAAGACCTTTATACAGTGTAGTTATTCTCGACCCACAATTCGAGTATCTTGTAGTTCGAATATATATGTACTATTTTTGCTCATCCATCAAACTACATCCATAAGTTGTTATATGGATAAAATTAATTTGTTGAGTACGCTAATGCTTGTCGAATTGCTTGACATATGGAAAGGATTTTATTGTCCCTAAGAAGAGGATGGATAAATAATCGGTCCAGAAATACCATACTTAATTGCGAGCAGAACATTGATGTATCTTGTAAACAAGACGACACCTGATATTGCGTTCTTGATAGATGTATTGGCAAGATTACAGTTCCAATTTAATATGTTGCACTCTTTTTCCCTTTACTAAGTTTTTCTATTAGATTTTCTTAGTAAGGTTTTCGATGAAGCAACATAACTGATCCAATAGTATCAGTTTATCTTATGGGCACTGAAGTACCGACTTAACATCATCCTGGAGCATGTTGTTAATTATATATAATGCGCAATGCACTCTTTTTCCCTTAGCTACGGTTTTGTCCCATTGGGTTTTTCCTAGCAAGGTTTTTAACGAGGCATAATTATTAAGCGTATTAAATTATATGGGATTCGAGACATGATATTTTTCATGAGAAAATATGGAATCATAACTATCGGATTATGATAATGAAGGATATCTATTAGACCCCCACAAAGCTCAATCTCAATCTAAATATGTTACTAATGGAAGTCAATGATTTCAACACATTCAAGACAGGTGAAGACTGGAGTCAATAAAAGGAAGCTGAATTGTGTTATTTGAAAACAGTGCAAGCTGAATCAGAAGAAGTTGAGTTGTACTATTCAAAGGCAATGCAACTTGAATCAAAAGAAGCCTAAGCAAAGAAGACTACATCAAGATCAAGTCAAGCGATTATTACTGAAGATTGAATTCCATAGACTAAGAGCTATATGTAAAATTCAGGGGGAGTAATATACATAACATGTTGTACTCTTTTTCCTTAACTAAGTTTTGTCCCACTGGGTTTTCTTAGTAAGGTTTTAATGAGGCAGTATAACTGATCCTGAAGTGTCAGTTAATATCAGTCCTGAAGAACCGAGCCAATATCTTCCAATGTATAATGTTGATAGTGTATAATATAAAATGTCTAAGGGGGAGTGTTATGAATGCAACCATTTTATGGCCCAACCCAATGTTTATGGGATTTAGGATTTTAGGGATTCTATTGTACTAGTTTATATATATGATGTATATGTCAGATGAATGATATAGTTGAATCAGTTTCTCTCTATTTCTTTCTTGTTTTATCACATATCCAACCTTTTTTAATTTTTTTGATTTCAACTCTTATGCTTTAAATAATATACGATGTTAACTCATTTAGTTTTTATTACATTTGATTTTCTTTCGATAACTTGCGTTTTTTAAAAGTTGAATACGTGATCATGTTTAATAATTTTTTATCGATATTTAGTATAACCTTTGTTGAAAAAAGAGTTTTATTCAAGACAGTACACTGACGAACCAAACCAATACCGGCACTGGTATTGTTGTTATTATTGGAACCGATATCGGTATTCGTTTTTATAGTTTTTCATCGACATCAGTAGCAGTATTGTTATTATTGGAACCGGTACCGGTTTTTGTTTTAATGGTTTCAGTGTAAAACACATTTATTTGTGCATACCATTGACTTTAAACTGAATGCCGGTACTATAATAATATAGTAACGAACCGTACCGTACCGACCAAATTCCCGCCACATCACGTGCGGAATATATAAATTATGAACTATGATGAATAGTAACATAAGTTTTTTATGTTATTATATTAAAAAAATTATGTTCCAGTTTTACCCGTTATGCTTTAAATAATATACGTTTTTAACCAATTTGTTTTTTATTTAATTTAATTTTCCTCGAATAACTCGCGTTCAATATCCTTTTTAAGATGAATATGCGACTCGGTTTAATATTTTTTTTCTCGGCGTCATGTATGAACACTGTTGAAAAAAGAGTTTTATTCAAAATAGTATAGTGACGAATCGAACCTATGCTTACATTGGTACCAGTATAGTTATTATCAGAACCGGAACTGGTCTTTGTTTTATGGTTTTTATTGACATCGGTACCGTGTTGTTATTAACGGAACCGGTATTCGTTTTTTAATAGTTTTCGATGTAAAACGCATTTTTTTTACGGTATGATTACTTTAAACCAAGTATTGATGCCATACTTATACCGTCACAAACCAAGTGAGTTTCCGGCGCAACGCGCGGGAAAATCTCGCTAGTAGAAATAATAGAAGAATGAATAATTACAACCAATGAATAAAGCTTTTGTGAATTAAGAGATGATAAAGATTTCAAGACGGAAGGTTAAGTTCAATTTTGAAAGTTAAAAGGTAGAAGGAAATTGATTTTTTTTAAATAAAACCCCCTAATATATAAACTTTTATACAAAAAAACACCTTTAGACAAATTAACAGGTTAACCCATATATTAAACAAGTAGGGTTTTGGTTTTCAAATCCTTAGGGTTTTGATTTTACTACGTAAGTCGTTTTTTTAAGTGCTAAACAATTATGAAATCATTTATTTAACAGGTTTTGTATGGGTTGATTTGTTTGATGAAACATGTTAAATTAGCTAACCCAAAATTTGTTTATTTTTACATCATGTCTGTGTCATGTATCCAATTATGTTATATCGTCAACAACTGACATTACTATTATTACTATTACTATATCTAACATTTTTGAAGTACTTGAGCAGTAGATTATTATTTAAATGTTATTTTACTTTAAAAAATATCTTTTTATTACTTTTCTTTCACTATTAGTATTTTTAATTATATTATTTTTATAATTAGTTTGTAAGATTAAATATATATTATGTTATATTTAATCTAGTAGCCATTATAATCATTTACATTATATAGATCAAAATATATAACAACCTATTAAATAATTAGTTGGTAATTGTTGATGGGCCATATTACCCTTATTAACTAATTAGGGTTTCCTCTTGGGTGTATATATAAGGAGACTAATGTAGAGGTTAAAGGGTTAGACTTCAAGATAACCTTATTAGTTCATAACATCAATCGACCTCCTCTCAAAAACTGATTACCCTTTATCGGTTTCTTCATCACCATCATTAGATTGCACCCTAAGGAGGAACCAGATCAAGCTGACAATCATGTCAAACCTTATTGCTGCGTTCCCATCTGGATTCTCTGCTGGCCTGTACTACTGCAATCAGGTATGTTTTCATGTTTTCCATTATGTTTAACATAACTGATCAACATGTGGTATCAGAGCATATGTTGATAAATCAGTTATGTTTTCGTATCCATTATTCTGGGATTGAAATCTGGAAAACAGAGTTTTGAAAACTTAATAAAATTTAAAATCCTGTTCGAGACCAAGTATCTCGAAATCACTGTTTTCGGGAAAAAGAATGTTTTATAATTGTCTCGAACTCAAATAGTAACCTTAATGTTTCGAAATCTGTTCTAAAAACCATAATATTCAGGTTTCGGGTTCCAGAATTTTGATTTTATTAATATTAGGGTTCTTCATGTTCTTAGTGAAATTCGAATAAATTCCCTTATTTTGGAATGAAATTTAGATTATTGGATGTTTTCCTAGTTTTGATCTAAATTTTATCTCTTAAGATTTCGAAATCTGTTATAAAATTAAATGGATATTATTTTGAAATATTTTGATAAATTTAGATTAACATTAAAATAGGAAACTAAATCCCATAATCCCTAAAAATTCGAATTTCAAACTTATCACAACTTACAACTTTTAATTAGTAGATTTCAAGTTTTAGAGGATAAGTTTCGAAATTAGGTGGTTTCGACTAAGGTTTCGACTCAAAATCATAAGGGTTTCAGTCTTCATGACTCGAGACCACAAGATCTCGACTCGAGATCATAAGGTCCATGACTCGTGTCACACCCCGATATTTCCACGTATTACCGGTAGGCCCGGTGGGGAGTATCGTGACGTAGTTGATATCATCATGGTCAAATAATCACAGTTTAATGCATAGCGGAAGTCTAAAGTAATAAGACAAACCGAATTGAAAGTATAATAAAATATTACACAACGGTTGTAAAGTAGATCAACAGGCGGATCTAAAACAGAAAGTAAATATTGTTCAACAGACTTAAAGTATTAATAGCTTGCAATACTCTTTGTTTAATACTCGGAGTTTCCAGCCCATTACGTGTAGTACCTGCACTTAACCTTTTTGAAAAATACATCAGTTTACACTGGAAAATACAATTAACTGACTCTTTTGAAAAGCATTTATAATATTGGTTTGAATGCACAAGGCATAAAATATTTCATAACTTGGGACAATTATTAAAATAATCTTGTATACAGATTTATATGTTTGTCGTCCATTCAGGACTCGGTTAGAAGAGCCGAGACAAGATTAATAGACACACCACTAATATAATCCCACGGCGAGTTATCCTCAACGAGTGGTTATATCTTTTACATACGCAGCTATCAGGTGTACGCCTACACCCCGTGCTTAAGTTGTGGCCATTTCAAATGAATGAGCCGAGGATATCCAAGACACGATCATTAACCCCCCAAAGGCTTTGCATCAAACAAGACAGATTAAAACGGGTTATATAATTTATTAATCACAATTTGATTAAATGATCTCATACCCGACCAAGCGGTATTATTATAATACCGTATCTCAAGCCCGTATAAGGGAAAATAAGTTAAAAGTATTTACCTGAGTTAAAATATAATTTTATTCTCAGCCGTATATCAATCAGCAAGTACAAGTAGCTTTTACTGGGCTCCTAATCTGGAACGAAGGTTTTAATAACCTATTAGATTCCTAACGGGTCTTATTTAAGTCTTAACTCAGACCGATTAGTTTTAAAGAAGGGTTTACGGTTCAAAACGCAGGACTAAGCGAAGACCAGATTAGAATGTGATTTAGACCCAACAAGTATGAAGACTTGTATAAAATGGGTAAACTAAACATATTCTGGATTTTGAAGTAAAAATGATAAGGTTTGACCCGTTTCAGGCTAATTTATGCAAACTAGTTACATAAACCGTACCGAACGCGTATTTGCATAACGGGTAACCGAATGAGTCATGTACAAGCTCCACAAGTTAATATGCTTTAAATATGATATGATATCAGTAGGATATCTCCCATTATGCCCAAAACGAATTTAAAACCAATTTAAGCCCCGTAAGGGTATTTTGGTCATTTTAATGTTTATAAAATAGATTAAATAGTAAGCTGAGGTTCTGGTCTAAAACAATCAGTAAAAATATTTATTTTAACAAGTTATATCAGTAAGATATCTTTCATATGTGACCTTTATCATTTATGGCCAAACTATGCACAACAGGGGCATTTTGGTCATTTCACATATGCTTTAAGGTTAAATTTAGAAATCTGAGTTCAAGACTTATAATTACTATTAAATTATAAAAATTTATTTTTAAAATCAGTAGGTAACAAGTCTTAGGTGCTAAATATGGTTTTAAACAATACTATGCGCCTATTTCGCATAAAAGTCGGTATTTGACGATATTCGGGTTGTTTAAGGAAACTTGAGGTTTTTATCAGTCTTAACAGCTCAAAATATTTTATTTAACATATAAAATCTATGGAAAAAGGTTTGACATGTAAATGATGTGTAAAACTCATTTTATTAGTGAAAAGTGCATTATCGTCAATTACCGAGTCCATGCAAGAACTCCATGTTATGATCAGTTTAAAATTTAACAAAAATTTCCAAAAATCCCTAAATATTATAGGCAAATTGGAAAATAATAATCCCATCTTTCTGAAATTGGCTGATAATAATCTCAAGTCAGTTATTAGCCAATAATAATCCGACCTCGTCCAATTTTTTTGTAAAATAGTCCGCAGTTAAAATAGCTTAATGGAGTTAAATTTTTTTCCGAATTACAAACCGATGTTTTAGGGCTTTTGATCCAAACGAGGATACTAGTCGATTGATGTAAAACTTACCTCAAAATACTGCCTTCAACCCACGAAAACGGTGCATCAATTCGGGTGTTTAACTTCCAATTAACAAAATTCAAGCCATTTCGAACACAATTTCGAGGTAAGTTTTACATCAATCGACTCGTATCCTCGTTCTGATCAAAAGCCCTAAAACATCGGTTTGTAATTCGGAAAAAAACTTAACTCCGTTAAGCTTATTTTAACGGCGGTCTATTTTACAAAAAAATTGGACGAGGTCGGATTATTATTGGCTAATAACTGACTTGGGATTATTATCAGCCAATTAAAAAAAGATGAGATTATTATTTTCCAATTTGCCAATATTATATTATAACAGTGGGTAGAAAGTTTGGTGCCAAAATTTGGGTTTAAATATGATTTATGCCAAGAATGCTATTTAATTAACAAAAAGCTTTTGTTTTACGGTATCGAGCATAACTCTCAATTCAGACCAGATTCGGATGTCAAATTTTTAGGACATACTAATATATCAATAATAAAGGTTTTTGTCCTCTCACATTTTCAAAAATCTCATTTTAATGATAAAAGGGCATAATGGTCCATTTTAAGCTTTTAACGGGAACATGCATATGAATCAGATTTCTATGGAACCATGTAGTATAACTTCAGAGAGTTATACTAACATATAATATGGTCCCAAAGGAACCCTAAGGCATAACTAAACTAGGCTAAATCGGGTCAGAACTGAAAGTCAAAGCAAAAGTCTACTTTTGCGACTTTCGGTTGCGAACCGAGCCTAAACTCAGAATTTGTCGGGTTGAACATGCCTAAACATGTTCTTATATTATTTACCAAGTTATCTAAGTGTTAAAACATGTTCCATAACTTCAGCATTATCAGTTATGAATTATTTTGCAAAATCTGACTCGTTTGACTTTTCGGTTAAGTAGTTTGACCCGACAATTGACTGAGATAACATGATAATTAGGAGGTGCCCTTTTAAGGGTTTAATACCTACATAATTACCAACACATAGCCACTTTCAATTCGAATAATGGCTGGACCGTTAGTGTTTAATCACAAAGTCAAAGCGTAATTACGATATCTTTGACTTTTGGTCATTACACTAATAAAAACTTAATTACAGAGGCTAAGAACACTTACAAGAGTCCTTAGCACGAAAATTTAGACTAAGAGAGCTTCCTTCCAAGGTAGGATGCTCCAGAGAATGAGTTTGAAAGCTCCAAAGCTTGAGAGTAAGTTTGAGAGTATGAAAATTGAACTTGCAAGTGAGAATGCTGCCCAATCTTCACCTATTTATACTACTAGAGGTTGCCACCAGATCATTACAGGTGTTAGGGCTCTTCTCTGATCATCACAGGTGTCCCAAGTGGTTTTTAAAACCATCAAATAGTCCATAGGTTCGAGTTAAAACATGCAATGGGTGAAGAACTTGGAGAACCTGCACCTGTGCATGGAATGCTGATCCGATCATGCCATCGCGTCACACGACGGCATAGTGGTGATGGTGTGGCATGACGCCACCATGTGGGTGACCAGCTCAGCAAGTTTCAATCTTGACAGTTTCACCCCCTGAACCTTTTAAAGCGTAATATTTTCTATTTCAAGCACATTTAGCCCATATAGTTTATATTTTTATGATCCTTAGAGTATAACCAAACATCGTTAGGTCCGGTTTCGTTAAACGATAACCAAAAACACAAGTTTTGCCTTGTTGACGCTTTTAACCCTTCAATCACGAAAGTTAATGTATTTATCTCAAACGACATCGAAACCTTGTGAAATTTTCGTCACTTGTTCTTGGGAGTATAATTAAGTGTTACAAAGCTCTGGGTTCGTTAAAAGGTCACTCAGAGGTTTTACTTTAACATGTTGACACATTTAACCCTCGCGTCTTGTAAACTTTCACTTTCTTCCACAAACGGCTTCGTACGCTTCACAATTTATTCGTTTAAGGGTATAAGCATCGTGTAGGGCCGTTGAAAGGCAAAATTTTCAAATGTTAACGCTTTGGATCCTTCTACACACATACTTTCTTCGTTTTTCAACTTTAGTCCCTCGAAATCAATTCGTTACACGTTTAAAGTTCTTGACACGTGTCGTTACTATATTGGACATGATTTTGCGAGGTGTTACATCCTCACCCCCTTAAAAGAAATATCAACCTCGAGATTTACTGAAATAAATAAGGGTACTTCTGTTTCATTGTGGATTCAACCTCCCACGTGTATTCTGGGCCTCTACGGGCATCCCATTTTACCTTTACAATCGGCACATGCTTTCTTCGAAGCTTCTTAACCTGTCGATCCTTGATCGACAAAGGTTTTTCTATGAACTTCAAACTCTCATCTATCTGCTCATCCTTATAAGACATTGCTAGCGACTCATCGGCTAGACATTTCTTTAAATTGCAGATGTGGAACACATTATGTATCCCACTGAGTTCTTCAGGTAGATTTAGCTTGTAAGCTACAGTTCTGACACATTCGATGATATCGAATGGTCCTATGTACCTTGGGCTCAGCTTCCCCTTTTTGCCAAATCGCATCACCCCTTTCCAGGGTGACACCTTAAGTAGCACTTTATCGCCAACTTCAAACTTTAAAGGTTTGCGCCTCATATCAGCATAACTTTTCTGCCTATCCCTGGCAGTTTTCAGACGATCACGGATTTAAACAATCTTATCTGTCGTCTCGTGGACTATATCAGGTCCTGACAGTTGGACATCTCCAACTTCCGCCCAACAAACTGGCGTCCTGCACTTCCTTCCGTACAAGGCCTCAAAAGGCGCGGCTTGGATACTCGAATGATAGCTATTATTGTACGAAAATTCAATCAACGGAAGATGGTCATCCCAACTTCCACCTAAATCAATAACACAAGCCCTGAGCATATCCTCGAGTGTTTGTATTGTGCGCTCGCTTTGGCCATCCGTCTGAGGATGAAAGCTTTTCCAAAAGTGAGATGTGTATCTAGTATCCCTATCGGAGATAATAGATACTGGCACTCCGTGGAGAGATACTATCTCATCCACGTACAGCTGAGCTAGCTTATCGAAGCTGTGTGTTTCTTTAATAGGTAAGAAGTGAGCTGACTTGGTCAGCCTGTCGACTATAACCCAAATCGTATCATTACCCCGCTTCGTCTTTGGTAACTTGGTAATAAAATCCATAGTTACCATTTCCCATTTCCAAGTGGGAAGTTCAGGCTGTTGTAGCAAACCTGACGGTTTTTTATGCTCGGCTTTAACCTGTGTGCACATCAGACATTTAGCCACGTAAGTGGCTATAGATTTCTTCAAACCTATCCACCAATAATTTGCCTTTAAATCCTTGTACATCTTATCATTGCCAGGATGGACTGAATATTTTGAACTATGAGCTTCTTGAAGAATCACATCTTTAAGCCCTCCATGGATTGGAACCCAGATTCGACCATTCAATCTAAGGATTCCATCCTTGCCATATGATAATTGATCAACAGTTACGCCTAACTTCTCATTCGGATAGTTAGTTTCTAATACAACTTCCTTTTGAGCGGCTAACAACCTTTCATTCAAGCTGTTCTTTAGTTCAATGCTTTTGGCATTGGTCCTAATAGGTTTGATCCTTTCCTTTCTGCTCAAAGCATCAGCGACTACGTTCGCTTTTCCTGGATGATAGCGTATGTCACAATCATAATCGTTTAACGTTTCCATCCAACGACGTTGCCTCATGTTAAGATCTTTTTGATTAAACAGATGTTGAAGGCTCTTATGATCAGAATAGATCACACATTTGGTTCCATATAGATAATGCCTTCAAAGTTTTAGTGCAAATACAACGGCACCCAATTCCAAATCATGGGTGGTGTAGTTCTTTTCGTACACCTTTAATTGACGTGAAGCATAGGCAATAACCTTGCCTCTCTGCATAAGCACACAACCCATACCTGTGTGTGATGCATCGCAGTAAACGACAAATTCTTCAATTCCTTCTTGCAATGTCAACACCGGAGCATTGCTTAATTTCTGCTTAAGAATCTCAAAAGATTCTTATTGTTTGGGACCCCAATCGAACTTTATATTCTTGCGAGTCAACGAAATTAGGGGTGCAGCAATCCTCGAAAAGTTTTCAATGAAACGTCTGTAGTATCCTGCTAGACCCAAGAAGCTGCGAATTTCTATAGGTGTCTTTGGTGCTTGCCAATTAATAATGGCTTCAATCTTAGCGGGATCCACCTGGATACCACGCTCGCTCACCACATGTCCAAGAAATTGGACTTCACGAAGCCAAAACTCACATTTGGAAAACTTGGCATAGAGCTTTTCTTGCTGTAGAAGTTTAAGGATACACCAGAGATGTCTTTCATGATCGGCTTGATTCTTTGAATAAATGAATATGTCATCGATAAAGATAATGATAAACTTGTCTAGATACGGCTTGCAAATGTGATTCATAAGATCCATGAACGCTGTAGGTGCATTAGTGAGCCCGAAAGGCATCACCAAGAACTCGTAGTGTCCATATCGTGTTCTGAATGCAGTCTTGTGCACATCTTCGTCTCTGACCTTCAATTGGTGATAACCTGACCTTAGATCGATCTTTGAAAAGTAACTTGCTCCTTGAAGTTGATCGAACAAATCGTCGATCCTGGGCAATGGATATCTGTTCTTAATCGTAACCTTGTTTAACTCGCGATAATCAATGCATAAACGCATTGAGCCATCCTTTTTCTTCACAAACAGGATTGGCGCTCCCCAAGGGGATGAGCTAGGTCGAATAAAACCCTTTTCCAACAAATCATCCAATTGTGTTCTCAACTCCTTCATCTCAGTTTGTGCCAATCGATAAGGTGCTCTTGCCACTGGTGCTGCTCCAGGAATGATATCGATTCTAAATTCCACTTGCCTATCTGGAGGTAATCCAGGTAGTTCTTCAGGAAAAACATCTGGATATTCAGAAATAACAAGGATGTCTTCGATCTTGGGCTTTGGCTCATCTATGGTCACCTGTGCCATGTAAATGACACAACCTTTCTTCAAGCACTTTGATGCCTTACGCATAAATACTTGCTTGGGCAACCCATACTGCGTATCTCCTTGAATTGTTAATGGCTCACCATAAGGAGTCTTGATAACCACTTGCTTCTTATCACATACATTGTATGTGATAAGAAGCAAGTGGTTATCAAGATTCCTTATGGTAACCAAGCCCAAATTGTATGTCATACAATTTGGGCTTGGTTACAAGACAAACAATCCATGCCTATCACTATGTCAAATCCTGCCAATTTCAATGGAAGCAAGGATAGCGAAAAAGAATGATTCCTAATGGATATAAAACATCCATCTAGAACTGTTGAGACAGTCTCTAGAGTACCATCGGCCAATTCTACTTCATATTTAATGCTTAGAGTCTTAACAGGCAGATTTAATAGTTTACAAAATTTATTGTCTACAAAAGACTTGTCTGCACCTGAATCAAACAACACTCTAGCATAAACATCATTGATAAGGAATGTACCTGTTATAACATTGTCATTCTGAACTGCTTTCTGAGCATTCATTTGGAAGACCCGAGCATTGGTCTTCTTAACCTCTTCAGGCTTCTTTGCAAATTTGGGGCAATTGGTCTTAATATGCCCCTTCTCGTTACAACTGTAACAAGTTGCGTCCTTCATTTTCTTTCAATCTAAGGTTTTATGTTCCTTAGACTTGCAGATTCCACAAACTCTAGGCTGCGATTGCGACTGTGCTTCAAATCTGCACTTTCCAAAATGGTGTTTCTTGCAGACCTTGCACTTGGGCTTCTCACATGTCTGTTGGTTGTCCTTTTTGAATCCAGAACCTTTCTTATGCTCAGAGTTCCCCCTACATTTCTTATCAGAGCGGCGTGAGTTCTCATCCTCACGTTTCCTCTTCCCTTCATCAGAATTCTTAAGCGAGCTTTGCCTAATCGCATCGAGTGTAAGCGATAAAGACAGATCAACCACTGACCTAAAGGTGGTAGGTCTGGATGCCTTCACATTTCCCTTAATTTCTAGAGCTAATCCTCCAATAAAATGTGCTATGCGCTTTGGTTCCGGTGTGACCAAATAAGGAACCAATCGGGACATGGTGTTGAAACTTGTAAGGTATGCCTGACAATCCAAGTTCTTCATGACCAGAGTCAAGAAGTAGGTTTCAATTCTTTCCACCTCATGCTGAGGACAGAAGTTATCTTTGATCAACGCAACAAACTGATCCCAAGACATGTCATAAAGTGGGATTTTCCCTGTGGCTTGAACTAATGACCTCCACCAAGTCAAAGCTTCACCTTTGAATGATTGTGAAACAAACTTCACAATATCCTGTTCCGCACAACCACTAATATCAACTACGGTATCCATCTCATCTAGCCATGTCATGCAGTCAATGGCTCCTTTCTCTCCTGTGAGGTCTCTTGGCTTGCAAGAGACGAAGTATTTGTCATACAAATTTTGGATGGAACACTTCTCTAATTCGATGAGTGACGAGCATCGTCCTTCTTTGACTCATGCGTTTTAGAAGGGGGCTTACTATGAGCCACAGATTGAGTCTTAGTGCGAGTACCACTTGATTCCTTGAACTGTCTGTCAAGAGCTCTAGTAACAGCATTGTCTATCAATGCTTGAAGATCTGCACCAACTACTTTTACTCTGGTGGTATCATTTCTCTCCCTTGGATGACTATTAACCTCTTCTGATTCAGACATGCAGAAGCTTAATTGCTATAAAACAAATTGACAATAGTTTGTTCAGAGGTTTATTATGGAATCATTAATTTTGATGATTCATTAACCATGGTAAACATAGACTATATTTGGTTAATTTGTTAATCCTTTTTATTTTAAAGTTTTCATTATAATGTATCCCAGTTATAAAACATTAAGGATATTATTAGTGGCACAAAAGGCCTAGTCACAAGGACATTTTTAAATTATAAGCCATGATCTTTTAAGATCGAGGCATTAAGGTTTGAACGTAGTTCATCACCTTTTCTTGACAGGGAGTCGTAGACTACAACTGTCTTTTGTCTTATTGGACAATGAATAGGGCCCGTAGGCACTTCGTCACTAATGGATATTTAAATTATTAAGTAAGAAATTGGATAAACCAATATAAGGATGACTAGTGTGATTTTATCGAATCACTTTTGCCAGGAGTGCTAACATGTTTTCAGATGTTAACAAGGATTTGAATCTTAAAAAGGTTTTACCATCAGAGCCATGTCTAAAATGACATATGGGATAGGTTATACCTTCAAGATTTTCCTTTAATATTGAATGGCAGATCAATTGTAAAATGGAATGATATTTTGATTTATAATATATTCATATATACATAATGAAAGATGAAATTTTAAACTAAAACATTCCATAAATTGAAAGAAGTACATAACTGCCCTAAACGGGACTTTAAAATAAATAGCTTGCCCATGTAAGGGCTAAATAAAGAAAGACAAGTCCACGCAGGGACCAAGTACATAAATAAAATGTCCACACATGGACTTAATTGAAAATAAAAATTACAAAACAAATAGATAAGGAATTTCAATAATCCCTCTTCTTCTTCCTCTTTATCAGGTTTGCCAAACCCTTGAGTAGACCTCGGCGGCTCCTATGCTCCTCATGTACCTGTTGCTCCACCTCGTGCAACCGTTGAAGGATTTCCTGCTGCTGCGGTGGTTGGATCTGTGGCGGCTGCGGCGGCTGCTGCTGCTGAGGTTGAGGAGGTGGTGGGTACTGATACCCATATGCTGGGTACCCAGTTGGGTATGCAGCTTGAAAGGGTCCTCCGGGGTAGAGAGCATTGTAGTTTGCCGCTTCAAGGTATGGGTCAATGGTAGGGGCATTGTTGTAATTATAACATGAATAAGCTTGTGGCTCGAATGGGTTGTACCCAGCTACACCTGGGTACGATGGGATTGGGTTATCATAACCCATGTGTGGTGCTGGTGCGACTGGCGCAGAGTCAACTTTAGAAACTGGGTTTGAAGGCCCACCCATTTGCGGGTCTTCATACAGCGGCGGGTAGTTGCTGTTGCTGGAGTGTTGGGGAGTGCTGAAGTGGAAACCCCCACGCACGGACATCCGTGCACCTGTTCTTCTTCGCCTCGGTGGTTCTGGAGGCATTTGCTGTTCTGGTGGTGGCGGTGGCGTGACCGCCTCAAAATGTGGATCCTCTGAGGGATCCTGCTGCTGTTGTGGAGGTGGGTTGTGAGGGGGAGTATACTCCCACTTGTATGTAGCCCATCTTTCAGCAAAAATGTCTGGGCCCCTGTAAGGCGAACCATGGAAGGATGATCCGCTTGATATATCGATGGGATGCGTCGGCGTCCCAGTCGGTGGTAGCTCGGGATCTGGATCCTCATCCACATCCATATCCTGCATCTCAGGATAGTTGTCAGCCGGTCCCAAAGGGTTCGGACCCTCTGGTTCTTGTACCTGGTTCATCGGATTGAACCGGCTCTGGAAGTATGGGGTCGGGTCTTGGAAGGCATGGTGTGATCCCGATCGCTGCAAGGGTATGAAGGAATGGTGAGAATGGTCGGACTCGTTGTTCTGATGCAGCCCGAATGAATCATGATAAGATGGTGATGAACTGAGCGAGACAGAGCGTCTCGCAGGCTCTAAATAAGTTCTCCAATCCTCGTGAGGACTAAAGCTAAGGTTCGCTGATGGTGTTTGTCGATGGGATGGCCCGGCTTCTTGGTCATTTCTTGCAACCATTGGTGCCTTTCCTCTTCCACCTCTACCTCTTACACGTGGCGGCATTTTGTCTTTGTTCCTGTCAAAACAAACAAAAGAAACAAGCAAAAGAAAACAATTAAGATTAGGATTAGTCCTAAGTCATTTGCCTAGACTCGGAAGTCAAGGAATGTTCAAACTGTGTCATTGAGATTAAACACAAAAGGCTAGTGTTTAATTCACTCAATGTTGGCTCTGATACCAACCTGTCACACCCCGATATTTCCACGTATTACCGGTGGGCCCAGTGGGGAGTACCATGACGTAGTTGATATCATCATGGTCAAATAATCACAGTTTAATGCACAGCGGAAGTCTAAAGTAATAATACAAACCAAATTGAAAGTATAATAAAATATTACACAACGGTTGTAAAGTGGATCCACAGGCGGATCTAAAACAGAAAGTAAATATTGTTCAACAGACTTAAAGTATTAATAGCTTGCAAGACTCTTTGTTTAATACTCGGAGTTTCCAGTCCATTACGTGCAGTACCTGCACTTAACCTTTTTGAAAAATACGTCAGTTTACACTGGTAAATACAATTAACTGACTCTTTTGAAAAGCATTTATAAAATTGGTTTGAATGCACAAGGCATAAAATATTTCATAACTTGGGACAATTATTAAAATAATCTTGTATACAGATTTATACATTTGTCGTCCATTCAGGACTCGGTTAGAAGAGCCGAGACAAGATTAATAGACACACCACTAATATAATCCCACGGCGAGTTATCCTCAACGAGTGGTTATATCTTTTACATACGCAGCGGTCAGGTGTATGCCTATACCCCGTGCTTAAGTCGTGGCCATTTCAAATGAATGAGCCGAGGATATCCAAGACACGGTCATTAACCCCCCAAAGGCTTTGCATCAAACAAGACAGATTAAAACAGGTTATGCAATTTATTAATCACAATCCGATTAAATGATCTCATACCCGACCAAGCGGTATTATTATAATACCGTATCCCAAGCCCGTATAAGGGAAAATAAGTTATAAGTATTTACCTGAGCTAAAATATAATTTTATTCTCAGCCGTATATCAATCAGCAAGTACAAGTAGCTTTTATTGGGCTCCTAATCTGGAACGAAGGTATTTAATAACCTATTAGATTCCTAACGGGTCTTAGTTAAGTCTTAACTCAGACCGGTTAGTTTTAAATAAATGTTTACGGTTCAAAACGCAAGATTAAGCGAAGACCGGATTAGAATGTGATTTAGACCCAACAAGTATGAAGACTTGTATAAAATGGGTAAACTAAACACATTCTGGATTTTGAAGTAAAAATGATAAGGTTTGACCCATTTCGGCTAATTTATGCAAACTAGTTACATAAACCGTACCGAACGCGTATTTGCATAACGGGTAACCGAATGAGTCATGTACAAGTTCCACAAGTTAATATGCTTTAAATATGATATGATATCAGTAGGATATCTCCCATTATGCCCAAAACGAATTTAAAACTAATTTAAGCCCCGTAAGGGTATTTTGGTCATTTTAATGTTTATAAAATAGATTAAATAGTAAGCTGAGGTTCTGGTCTAAAACAATCAGTAAAAATATTTATTTTAACAAGTTATATCACTAAGATACCTTTCATATGTGACCTTTATCATTTATGGCCAAACTATGCACCGTAGGGGCATTTTGGTCATTTCACATATGCTTTAAGGTTAAATTTGGAAATCTGAGTTCAAGACTTATACTTGCTGTTAAAGTATAAAAATATATTTTTAAAATCAGTAGGTAACAAGTCTTAGGTGCTAAATACGGTTTTAAACAATATGCGCCTATTTCGCACAAAAGTCGGTATTTGATGATATTCGGGTTGTTTAAGGAAACTTGAGGTTTTTATAAGTCTTAATGGCTCAAACTATTTTATTTAACATATAAAATCTGTGGAAAAAGGTTTGACATGTAAATGATGTGTAAAACTCATTTTATTAGTGAAAAGGGCATTATCGTCAATTACCGAGTCCATGCAAGAACTCCATGTTATGATCAGTTTAAAATTTAACAAAAATTTCCAAAAATCCCTAAATATTATATTATAACAGTGGGTAGAAAGTTTGGTGCCAAAATTTGGGTTTAAATATGATTTATGCTAAGAATGCTATTTAATTAACAAAAAGCTTTTGTTTTACGATATCGAGCATAACTCTCAATTCAGACCAGATTCGGTTGTCAAATTTTTAGTACATACTAATATATCAGTAATAAAGGTTTTTGTCCTCTCACATTTTCGAAAATCTCATTTTAATGATAAAAGGGCATAATGGTCCTTTTTAAGCTTTTAACGTGAACATGCATATGAATCAAATTTCTATGGAACCATGTAGTATAACTTCAGAGAGTTATACTAACATATAATATGGTCCCAAAGGAAACCTAAGGAATAACTAAACTAAGCTAAATTGACTTTTCGGTTAAGTAGTTTGACCCGACAATTGACTGAGATAACGTGATAATTAGGAGGTGCCCTTTTAAGGGTTTAATACCTACATAATTACCAAAACATAGCCACTTTCAATTCGAATAATGGTTGGACCGTTAGTGTTTAATCACAAAGTCAAAGCGTAATTACGATATCTTTGACTTTCGGTCATTACACTAATGAAAACTTAATTACAGAGGCTAAGAACACTTACAAGAGTCCTTAGCACGAAAATTTAGACTAAGAGAGATTCCTTCCAAGGTAGGATGCTCCAGAGAATGAGTTTGAAAGCTCCAAAGCTTTAGAGTAAGTTTGAGAGTATGAAAATTGAACTTGCAAGTGAGAATGCTGCCCAATCTTCACCTATTAATACTACTAGAGGTTGCCACCAGATCATTACAGGTGTTAGGGCTCTTCTCTGATCATCACAGGTGTCCCAAGTGGTTTTTAAAACCATCAAATAGTCCATAGGTTCGAGTTAAAACATGCAATCGGTGAAGAACTTGCAGAACCTGCACCTGTGCATGGAATGCTGATCAGATCATGTCGTCGCGTCGCGTCGCGCGACGGCAGAGTGGTGATGGTGTGGCGTGACGCCACCATGTGGGTGACCAGCTCAGCAAGTTTCAATCTTGACAGTTTCACCCCCTGAACCTTTTAAAACGTAATATTTTCCATTTCAAGCACATTTAACCCATATAGTTTATATTTTTATGATCCTTAGAGTATAACCAAACATCGTTAGGTCCGGTGTCGTTAAACGATAAACGAAAACACAAGTTTTGCCTTGTTGACACTTTTAACCCTTCAATCACGAAAGTTAACGTATTTATCTCAAACGACATCGAAACCTTGTGAAATTTTCGTCACATGTTCTTGGGAGTATAATTAAGTGTTACAAAGCTTCAGGTTCGTTAAAAGGTCATTCAGAGGTATTAATTTAACATGTTGACACATTTAACCCTCGCGTCTTGTAAACTTTCACTTTCTTCCACAAACGGCTTCGTACGCTTCACAATTTATTCGTTTAAGGGTATAAGCATCGTGTAGGGCCGTTGAAAGAAAAAATTTTCAAATGTTAACGCTTTGGATCCTTCTACACACATACTTTCTTCGTTTATCAACTTTAGTCCCTTGAAATCAATTCGTTACACGTTTAAAGTTCATGACATGTGTCGTTACTATATTGGACATGATTTTGCGTGGTGTTAGAACTCGAGACCAAGATTTCGACTCGAGATCATAAGGTTGCGACTCGAGACCATAAGGATACAACTCGAAACCAAGGTTGCGACTCGAGACCTCATAACTTACTCGAGATCTCATAACTAAGTCGAGACCTCACTCGAGACCTCAGTCGAGATATCACTCGAAACCTAAGACTAACTCGAAATCTCAACCTCATTACTTCAGGCTGTTTAATGTGAACTAAAATTTAGCTCGGGGCTCCGCCCCGAACCCCGTGTAGGGGGCACGCTGTCCCCCTGCACATACTTTCAAATGTTAACGATTTCGATCCGCGCTAACAGGTGGTTTGCTATTAAATAATTGGTTTTGTAAATACTTAGTTAATTAATCAGAATCAGATAATGTTTTACAAAACCAAAATGGCTTAACTTGAATGAGCTTCTGATGTATCATTTCTGGCCAAAACTGATTTGATACATCTAGTTATCGTTCAAGTATTACGAAAGCTATGTTGAGTGTGCATTACAAACGTGAATGTCTTAATATCTGGCCAAAGTTGATTTAATTCATTCATGTATAGCATACTTAACAAGTGCATAGCTAAAGTGATTGTCTAAATTCTGGCCAAAGCTGATTTGTCACAGTCACTCTGCACACATGCTTAAATGATTACACTTCTGGCCAAAGCTGATTTGTCTTCGTTTAAGTAGAATTTTAACTAAGTCTATTATTTTGATGTTAGTAATAGACAATATCACAACCTCTTCACATAATGATCCTCATATTAATGATCCTTCATTAATCTTATGATCATTTCGTCCGCCTTATTTTTTTAAGTACCCATAACTTTACTCATTATAAATTTCTTCTATAAATTAGTATCTCATCCACTCTAATTCCTAAACCTAATTTGTTTTTCCTTATTTAAAGTTTCTATAAGAATTAGCTCTTAAATTAAATCCTTGATTATCTCTTAAGACACGATAATCCTATTGCTCTCTTCTGATAAAAGTACTATAGAAGAAAATTAGAGCATGATGAATAGGATAAGTCGAACATGATGTCTCTTATGATAATCAAGAACTCTCTAATATAAATGATATCACTAAAGATATTCCAAATTAAGTTTTTCCTAAGACTAATCTCTTATATATGGAATAATTAGAAGAACTCCTAAGATGCATGTCTTCATTTCAAATTCAAAACTATAAAGTTAAGTGGTATATGTGAATACATAATAATGTACAATACCATGACCCATAAAGTTAAGGGCATACGCATGGAAACAAGTACATTTTTCCAGTACATTACATACTAAGATTTTCGCTTGTACAATTTGATGCCTTATAAATCAACTATAACACTTAAAAGTACCAAAGAAAAATGAGTGTGTTGATAAGCAACATATGTACAAAGAAATAAATGTTTGAAACTGGAAAATAAGATGTTTTTCACCTTACAATCACTGAAACCTTAAAAGAGGATTGTTCTAAGGTCCATAGTCAAAATACAAGTACAAAATTACAACTCTAAGGTTCTTCAAGGGAGAATCTCACAGCATAATTATGCCATTAGACTAGGCATAAGCAACGAGAATATCCATTATTCAAGAGAACAGTTGGATAAGTTAATTAGATAGTCACTTACTAACGATATTTAAGTCTGCTAATTTTTATATTCCAATTAACACATGATTAGTTGACTCTAGTTCTATATGTTTCCTTACCAGAATTCAACAAATAACTAAAATGAGAGTTAGTGACAAAATTAAATGTTAAGGATATAAGAACCATAATAAGTAGTCTTCTAACAAAGCTTTTCGATACCTTACATATTCTGAAGATTAATCAGAATACAGTATCAATACTTAGGCTATGTCATGAAGGTTGTGAGGTTTGCATAACCAACATAAAGTCACACTTAGCTTAAACTCTCATATTATTTGTTCTCAGTATCTGGATAGAAACATTACTAAGATGAAACTAGACGATACCTTACACTTTCACAACCTTTTGTCATCATGCAAATGAGAATTTGACAAAAGGCAAATGAGACCTATAAATTTCATCCATTATAATCGAAACTCGTGAGAAATCATGACATGGTTAATGATGATTTTTTATCTAATCTCATTCTAAGTGATTTTAAATCATGATGTTAAAGGCCCTAAAATATGACTTGGCTTGAGGAATAAGTATGGGTCCATCATAAGTCATTCATTGACATTCGTGAAACTTATTCCAAATGGAATATTCAGACATAATTCATTTATCATTTAAAAGACTATCAACTTGTATCTAAATTTTGTCGCATATGGCCCACAGTCTTAGAAGAAATCTTTTCATATATGTACTTAATAAGATTTCTATTACATATGTCCCTAAAGTTTCTTATGATATCTGGACACTAAAGAAATCAAATAAAGTCTAACGTATATATATATATATATATATATATATGATAGGTCCCCATGTTACGTACCTCATTGAAACTTCTTTTGTATCCTTTTCTAGAGATATCAAAGATCAGTGAGAGCATTAAGTGTCTTAATAATAACTTGCAATAGTTGCAAGATGTGGGGGAGTGAAAACTTTATATTACTTAAATTTACACCTCTTGTATAAGACACTGCTCCATCTCGACACTGTTCTATCAAAACTTGTCTCCTTAAAATATAATGCTACACTTACAAAAGTTTCATTGTTGCTTAGTTGTGGGCGCACTTAGATTTCTTACCTAAACTAACATAATCCTCAACAAGAGAAACTACAACGACTAACGTCATTAATTTGTGTTTCTCTATTAGAATTTGTTGGTCGTTACATATTGACCCTAAGCATGCTGAGTTCCTAAAGATTTCTAAGGTCAGTGAGAGTAGTTAAAGTCCTTATCATGACTTGCAAGGAATACAAGAGGCGGGGGGAAGAGTGTCATTAAATTCCATTCGGAATTTAACTCCGATTAAACCTCTTGTACACCATACTACACCAACTCTTACAAACTTAGAATCCTGAGAATGATAGCAACCTAACCAAGAGCTAATCCATAAAACTGAAACTTCTAATAAACCCAATAATCAACTTAGGAGATCATCTAGGTTTAAAAGCCTACTAACTTTGGTGATTACATAACCTCCCTAACTGAAGTTGAAATGGATTTTGGAAATGTTTACTGATCCTATCTCTTCAAATTAAGCCATTAGCGTCAATCAATCCTCTGAATGGAATAAAACTGTTTTATAGTAAAACTGATTTTATGTGTTCGTATAACGTTTGGGATTTGATTGAATTACCTAAGAGTGTTCATAACTAAACCAAATCCTGATATAAGCGTTAAGACATGAAGAAGCATGATTGATTGTCAAAGGTTATACTCAGGAAGAGATGAATTATCAAAGAGTCTTTCTTACCTATCTTACAAAAGTTTTCTTTAAGGATCATCACTGTTCTAGTAGCTTATAATAGTTTTGAGCTGCATTAGATGAACATTAAAAACAATTTTCCCTAACAAATGGCTGGCATATTTACATGTTCATAAAACAACCTGAAAGTTCCAAACTGAAGGTTAAAGAACAGTTTGTCTATAAGCCAATAAAATCCATGTATGGGTTAATGCAAACACCATAATGTGATGAAATCTTAACGCAATTATTTTCAACAAGAATCAAGTGGATTAATGTACCTACCTCAAAATGAGTGGGAGTAACTAAGATAAACTTGTCTATATAGATGATATTCTTTTGACAAGTATATGTTACATAAGTCAAAGCATTGTTAACACAAACGTTGATATAATAGATCTCAAAGATATCTCTTACGTGATAGATATCATAACATGCCGAGATAGACCCGATGGGACATTAGTTTCGTTCCATAAATTTAACATTAAATGGGTCCTTACATATGTAACAAACAATACTGCTCTTCCTTTAGAGGATAATAGGATAAATGAGATTATTTCCTTACGCTTCATTAATTGGAAGCCTTATGTAAGTTCAAGTCTATACTCGTTTAGATATTACTCACATTGCAACACACTAGATATGTCTAGATTAATGTGAAGCATCTAATAGAGTATTACAATATCTTTAAAAGAAACGAGAGACTATATTTTAAAGAAGAAGTGAGAACTCAAACCGGTTGATTACTCTAACTTTGTAATATTCAAAGATGACAAAATGTAATTTCGGGTATATCTTTATATCAGCAGACAAAACCTATTTCATGGGGGAGTCATAATGAACTAATATCAACCAAAGTTATAACGACATAATATAATTACCAAATGTTGTTGAAAATTTATTAGTGGACTCATAAGTTTATTAACTCCATATAATTAATATATTGAAGACTTATTGCGATAAAGTCAGCTACCATGACTCCTTGAACAGTAACAGTTCGAGAGGTGCTGCATTAAATTTCGATACGCAATTAATTATTCGTTTATGAACGAATTGAGGAAACTAAGTTTTGTATCGAAAACATTCATGATATGCTTAAGGATCCTATAACTTAAGGGATATTACCCATAAGTCTTATTAAGATAGCTCATAGACGGGTATTAATTGATGGCCGTGCGCAACTGCATATCGTACTATGAATGACTAAGTATTAGTTAATTTTCCTCATCAGTTTGATTTTGTATGTCTCTAAGAATATGTTAAACCGGTATAATGGCATACAGACAAATAAAATTACAAATCAAACAAAGGGCTTATGCGTATTTTGATCATAACGATTAAGTTTTAAATTAAGGCTATACTATGGCTAATGGGGGTCCTGAGTCGCATAATGATTCAACGGCTGTATTTCTCTACTATAGTTTTTGTTTAAGGCTAAAATGAGTGTTAACTCCTGATCAGGCTTATCTAATACTCATAGTAAATGATTACTCGGCTAAGTGGGAGAATGTAAGATTAAATATATATTATGTTATATTTAATCTAGTAGCCATTATAATCATTTACATTATATAGATCATAATATATAACAACTTATTAAATAATTAGTTGGTAATTATTGATGGGCCATATTACCCTTATTAACTAATTAGGGTTTCCTCTTGGGTGCATATATAAAGAGACTAATGCAGAGGTTAAAGGGTTAGACTTCAAGATAACCTTATTAGTTCATAACATCAATCGACCTCCTCTCAAAAACTGATTACCCTTTATCGGTTTCTTCATCACCATCATTAGATTGCACCCTAAGGAGGAACCAGATCAAGCTGACAATCATGTCAAACCTTATTGTTGCGTTCCCATCTGGATTCTCTGCTGGCCTGTACTGCTGCAATCAGGTATGTTTTCATGTTTTCCATTATGTTTAAACATAACTGATCAACATAGTTTTGTTTCTTTTTTATTATTATAATTATAATACCTTTGAGTATATTTTGTTTTTCATTTATAACTTTTTTCGAACGAGTCAAATATACTTAAACTTTACCGTAATGAATTTGACAGATATCGTTTGTACAACAATGTACCGATAGCGTATTCATTTTTATGGTTTTCTCGAAGTAGCGGTATAAATTTCGTTTAAAATGGAGTTGTATTTGCAATAAAGAACTTTTTGGTACCATAAGCTACATCAAGTATGGTATACTAACTTTACAATGATGAACCGAACTGGTACCAGCAGAACAACATCGATATCACTACTGAGATTCATTTTTTTTGGTTTATCAATCAACGTGTATATCTTCATGTGCTTCCCCTTTTCGGTTGCTATTTCGAGTGCCAGTAACATATCGAACTGGCCTAATACCCATCGAAACCCGCTGCAAAGCGCAGGTAATCTCACTAGTATACCCTAACATTTTCAAAGAGGATGTATAGTAACATCTACAAATATATTCTATTTAAGTTTTATTATCAAGCAAGCTTAACTAACAATAAATTACTATTTTATTGTTATTGTTTTTTTTTCTAATTTGACATTTACTAATATTTTTTATTATTTCGTTTTTATTAACTTTAAAGTTTCCTTTATTGTATTCCTTTTATCATAATATTGTATTATTATAATTATTTTTAACTATATTTTGTTTTTCGTTTATAACTTTATATATTTGAAGGAGTCAAAAATAGCCGATTTTGTTTATTTATCGTGAGAAATTGGGCCGATACCATAAGTACTAGTACTGTATTTATTTTTGTAATTTTCTTGAAAATAGAGTTGTATTTGCAATAGCGTATTTTTATACCGTAGCTATAACGAGTGCCGGTATGATAACTTTAGCGTGACGAATCAAACCGTTACCAACTAAAGAACATCGATACCGATACTGGTTGAAGAAACACGTATCTAATTTTACGTTAATTAGGTGGTTTATGTTTCAAACATGAGGGTTAATCTTCTTAAATCTTTTCTGAGCTCCAATGTGATCTTTCCTTCCTGCAAAACAGCAACACCGTTAGCTCGTCAAGAGGGGAATATAGGGGTTTCCCTCTTAACCAGGCTTCGGCGTGAGAATAAGTAACTGATTTGAGGAAATAACAGTGTGTGTTAAGAGTGAGAGTAGAGAGAACGGAATGTTTAACCTAAGTATGGAGGTCTCTATTTATAGCCGGAGTAGTGTAACAAGAGATGGGCTGATGGGCCTTGTGCCGGAAAGCCACAATAAGGAATATCCTCCTTGTCTCACCGGTCTCGACCGTTAGTGATTTCTAGAAGGTCTCCGGTGCTGGCGCACCTTGATTGGAGCCACGTGTCTCAGTTGTCGGCCTTGTTGTCCCTCTGCCATCAGCAGGTGAGTGGAGATCATGGGGCAGTTGTCGCTGCCCCCTGATTGGTGCCACGTAAGCGTCCTTGTGTACTCTCTGTCTCCTGCACATCATTCGATGGTGGAGCACGATAGAGTACAGCCTGGTGGACGCTGATTGGTTCGTATTCCTGCCACTCGTGCTTTTGGTACTTTCTGAAGTGGCCATGCGCAGTAACTCTTACGCGATCCTTGTAACTAGCCCGCGCATTGTTACAAGAGTTGAGGGTTCTTATTCAGAATACTAAGTGTGAAACTGATGTTATCTGTTATCTGGGTCTCGCGCGGGACTCATGTTTTACTTTAGCAGCACGCGCGAGGTCTATAGATTAATTAGTTCATTAAGTAAGGAGTATGGTCCAGCGCGCGACCTGAATGGTCTGTGCGGCTTTTTGGGACCATACCCCTTCAAGTCCCCCCAGTCCAGTGCTGCTCCATGCGCGAAGTAAATGGTTGGAGCTCTGGACTTAGAAAAAAGAAAGTGTGCTAGCTTTTAAAAGTATTCGCTAGGTCTTGGTAGTCGGCGTGCGTATAGGTGCTCGTCGACTGTTACGGCGCGACTACCATGCTTGCTTGTTGATGACTTTTGCTTCGAAGTTGCTTGTTAGGTCTTGGTAGACGGCGCGCGTATAAGTGATTGTCACTTTTAGGGCACGTCTACCAGACTGTGTACAAATGGATGCTTCTTTGAGGGTTAACGCGCGTGCTCATTGGGTGATGCTGAGTGTGGCGCGGCCTTAGCTATCGTCTTCATGAAGTTTTATATTAAACTTGAGCGGGAAAACTCTCGAAATTTGAATTTTGACGGGTTGGTACAAATGTCGTTGATGGTGACGGTTGAGTTGCGTGCTGACACGGTGATCATCATACGGTCACTGACGGTTCACCTTTTGTCAGGCGAGTGAGGACCATGCGCGCGTGGTAACCATCACTCCGAGAATCCCGCCTTACGTGGCGGCTGCTGATTGGTTACGCGCGTGGTGATCTTGACACGTTTACCCATCGCATTAAATGCGATGGGTATATATATCCAACGATAGGAGAGAGAGTTGCACGATCCTTCACCTGTTTTCTCAATTCTCTCTCTAATCTTCAAAGATTTCAGAGCAGATCTTCAAGTTTTTCTTGAACATTCTTCTAGTTTCCCAAAATAGTTAAATCATATCTAGATACTCATGGCTGAAGAAGAAGTCCAAGCTGAAGAAGGTCCGGTCCCTGTCCTTAAGTGGGACCAGGGGCTATTCGAGCAGATCACCAGAGGGTTCCAATTCCCATCGGAATGGGATGCCAGATATCCCCGGTAGGGCCAGACGGTCGCCGACGCACCGTCGGGATACATCACTTTGTTCGAAGATTTCTTCCTTGTCGGAAATTACCGGTTACCGACGACTCACTTTATGGTGTCGATTTTGCACTTCTACAGCTTTCACATATCCCAGATGAGTCCGGCAGGGATGGTGAGGGTGAGACACTTCGAGTTTTTGGGCCGATCTCATGGATAGAACCCACCGTTGAGAAGTTCCAGGCGTTTTACCAATTGATCAGGAATATCGGGTTCTATTCCTTCGGCAACCGTGGCTCTACTAAGAAGATTCTGCTGAATCCTCTAAAAAGCTTCCACGACTGGAAAATGAAGTTCTTCTTCATCTGGGAAGAAGTTATGCCGATCGCTATGATCTTTCGCAAGTCAGACAATATTGAGAAGGATGAACTTCCTATTCCCAAAGGAGCTGACTGGTATTTGAAACTTACTGCGACGCCTAATCGAATCTTTGGTGAAAATGTGTTGGTGGCGGCGCAGATGAGTGACAAATGGCCAGAGACCAGTGAAGAAGTACCAGTTCTTAGGTTCAATGGCGAAGGTATGTGTTATTTCCTTTTTCTTTTCTTGTCGTGTACTTGCGCTTAACTACCGTTTTTTAGTGCAGAGGTGCAACTTTATCAAGCAGCCTTTCCCACCTTTTGAGGGTCTATGGGCGTTCGCCCGCTTAAATCTGGAGAGCCCTATTGGTACGAACAGATAAAGGGCAACTTCCTTTTTCCCCCGGCTGGTGTCTTTGCTAATCCTCCTTCCGCGACTGAAGGTGCGCTACTTCCAAACCCGAGACCGTTGCGCGGCGTGACTTCTGCTGGAAAGGAAATCTTGTATCTTTCCAGCGAGGAGTCCGTGGGCTCGTCACAAGAAGAGTTGAGCTCTTGGTCTAACATCTTTGTAGGTGTGCTGCGCAACTTGGGGATAGACCCAGAGGAGAGACCCAAGAAGGCTGCAAAGAAGAAGACCAAGAAGGTGACTCTTGATACTGGTGCGCCCCGTAAGAAATGTGGGAGTGTCCGCGCGGCTGCCGCAGCTCAAGATAAAGGTACTCTTCGATTTTGACAGAGTAACCTTGAGGATTATGTTGTTACTAGCGACTCACTAGAGGGTTTATCCCGTATAGGTTAAAAGAAGACAAGCGGCGCAGCTGGCTCTAAGAGCTCTGGGAGTGTGGGGTCTAGGATCCCTGAAGCCGGCGCAACTCCCTCCTCAATCGCGGTCGATGAAGAAGAAGAAGAAGAGCATGAGGAGGCTGCTGCTAGCTGGTGACCCGGAAGAGATCGAGGGAAGAGACTGCTTCTGGGCCGAGCCAGCACGGAAGGCTGGAGAGGAACCGGTGATAGGGAAGCAAAGCAGGTTGCGCTCCGTCTACAAGTTTTCCCCAGGTTAGTGTTATGACGTTCATGTTTTTTGCTTACTCTCTTCCTTTAGCAGATTTTCTGATACTTGACTTTTGTAGAGGCCTTGAAGAGGACCCCTGAAAAGGTTCAAGGTGTTGAAGTATAGAAACCAAAGGAGCCGGTGGCGAAGAAGACAAAGTTTATCATCAAGCCTCCCAAAACAATTGAGAAGGAGGTTGAGAAGGAGAAGACCAAAGAAACCGAGACCGCTGCTACTACCGGACAAGATAAAGCACAGTGTCCGGAGGTCGTGCGCATCACGGGGCTTGACCAGCCCTTGAAGAGAAGAGAAGAGAAGCTGAAGTTATCAGGCAGCGAGAGCCTGAAGTTGTTAAGCCAATTGAGCTTGCGCAGCATGACGCCTCCACCCATAACGTACAAGTTACATCTCTTGCTGGGGGGTCTGCTGGTACGGTACCAGAGCAGCCGGCGCCTAAAGAAACTTTTGTCGAGTTTGGAGCCTGCAGAGATTGGTTCCTGGGCTCTTTCCCTCCCGAAGAAGTTAATAGACAAAGAGCGCGTACCCATGATGGGTTGTACCGTGCTTGCATTGTTGGGGAGGCCAACACCCGCGCTGCCAACCATCAGATTGTGCGCGAGTGGCGCACGATGGTTAAAGAGCGAGGTGATTGGGAGAAATACCGAGAACGTTTGTTGAAACAAGCCCAAGATTTCGAACAGATGAAAAATATTTTTGTCGAGGAGAAAGCCGCCTTTGAGGCAGAGAAGAAGTCTGAGGAATGGGGGCGCGAGGGCCTAAGGAGCAAGCTGCATGCTGCTGAGGAGCTCTTGTCTAAGGAACACACAAAATGGAAAAAGGTGTGTGAAAAGATAATCAACGCATGTATGCTGCGCGTTCCCAAATTACCGACCTTGAGGCTCAGATTGCCACACTTAAAGGGCAGGTTGAGGAAGTTAAAGCAGACAAAGGGCGTGTTGAGGTTCAACTTACTTAACCGTTTTTCCCTTTTATGTTGTTTTTTCGTTTGTCAAAATTTTGCTAAGTCTTTTCTTCAACCCTTGCAGGCTGAGTTGAATGCGCCCAAGGATAAGGAGCTTGCCGCAAAGGATGTGGAGATTGCAGAACTGAAGCGCCGGTTGTTTGAGGCCCATGCTAAAAATGAATCATTAGAGATAGACTTAGAGGCCGAAAGGGTAAAGGCTGAGACCGCCGAAGAGGCAAAGAAGAAAGCCGAGGAGGCGCGTGATATCAGCACCTCTGTCCTTAATGTGTCTCAGAATAATTATGCTGAGACCCAAACAATTGTCGACACGCTTGTCTCCGAGTCTGAGTGGATGCGCAACAGAGGGGTAGCCAAGGTGAGTTCTCCTCTTCTGCCTTGGGTTTTGTTTATTGTTGTTTTTGTTCTTATGATTTTCCTCTTTTTGCATAGATTACCAACTCCATACTGAATGCTACTGAGATGGATGAGGTTGTTGCTGCGCTGATAGATGCCTCACGCGCCGTTGGGCATCGTGGTGGCTATCTTGAGTGCGCTCAGCATGTGGAAGAATCATTTGGCCAACAATTTGACACCCATCGCTGCTTAGTGACTGGTCAGGCTGATTCTATACTTTCTCAAGCCGAAGAGGTTTACGACCATCTTTCATTGCCTGTTATGGAGTTAGTCACTGAAGCATTGAAGCATGTTGACTGGTGTGCGCGGCTGAGGTCTATCATCGATCCTCCAGAAACCGTGGAGTTAACGGATGAAGAGGAGGCAGCCGGCGGACATGGTGATGGTGATGGAGATGAGTAGGTTGTAGGACTTGTAGGCGGGTGCCTTGTAATTTTCTTGTTTTCAGTTTAGATGTAATCGTTGCGTTGATGCGCTTTTTGGTTGGAATACATTATGTTTGCTTTTTATTCTTGTCAAGTTACAATTATTGCACTGTTGTTAGAAACTTTGGTTAAATTAGCTCGAATAAATGTAAGTGTGGCTCGTGTATGAGTGTTATTACCTGGTCTCGCGCTATGTTTATGGAGGACCTTGGAGGCTTTACTCGAGAGCTCGTAATTTACTGGAGTGTTTTCGTGCTAATCAAAAGTTTAACATGCATTTGTAACGTAGAAGACATGAGGATAAATCATAAGGCATAGCCAATGCTTGCATTAAGTAGCTTAGAAACAGGCGCGATGCCAACATACATAATCTGAAAAAGGAAAAGGCGCGTGGCCGACATGGATAATTAAAAGGCGCGTGGCCAACATAAATAGATAAAAGGCGCATGACCCACATGGCTAAGTGAAAAGGCGCATGGCTGGTGGTAATCACATATAGCACTTGCGCAGTTGTTGCGCATTACACGTGCGCGGGATGATGTGTCCGTCTAGGGTGCGCAGCTTGTATGCCCCTTTTCCTAGCACCTCATGTATCAAGTATGGGCCATCCCATTTCGTTGCTAGCTTTCCGGGGCGCTCAGCATTGGAAGCTTCATTGTCTCTCAGAACGTATTCTCCTAGAGTGTAGGTACAAATGCGCACCCTTGCATTGTAGTACCTCTCCAATTGCGTCTTATACTTGGACTCTTTGATTCGCGCGATTTCGCGCCTTTCTTCGAGCAGGTCCAAGTCTAAACGGTGCTCCGCCTCGTTATCAATCTTGTTGACTGCTGCCAAGCACGGCGAGGGGAGGCCTATTTCTGCTGGGATAACCGCCTCTGAGCCGTAGACAAGGCTAAAAGGGGTTTCGCCAATTCTTGTTTTTGGCATGGTTCGATGAGCCCACAAAATGCTAGGGAGCTCATCTACCCAGCCTCTCCTTTTGGTGCCCAGGCGGGCCTTTATCCCTTCAGCAATGCTTTTATTGACACTTTATACTTGACCGATGCCTTGAGGGTGCGCAACGGAAGAGAAAGTGTGCTTAATGTTAAGCTCTTTCATCCATTCCTGGAGGTCTTCTGAGGCGAAATTGGTGCCGTTATCAGTAACGATCTTGAGTGGGAGACCAAATCTGTAAATTATGTGCTCCCAGATGAATTTTCGCACCATCATTGCGGAAGTTGAAGCAAGGGCCTTAGCCTCTACCCACTTGGTGAAATAATCAACGGCAACAATTATGAACTTTACAGCGCCTGGGGCTTCAGGAAATGGACCCACCATGTCTATCCCCCACTGTTGGAAAGGCCACGCCATTGATACAGGGATCAGATCGTTTTTTGGGCGCAAGGTCTTTGGCGCGTGCCTCTGACAAGAGTCGCATTTGCGCAATTCTTTCAAAGCGTCGACATGCATCCCTGGCCAATAGTACCCCGCATTCATTATCTTGGCGACTACCATGCGTGGGCCCGCATGAATGTCGCAGATGCCTTCATGTATTTCCCTGATCAGATAATTTGCGTCTTGGGGGTCTACGCATCGTAGTAGTGGGCCCAAGAAAGATCTTCTGTATAGAATGCCCCCGTTCATTTCGTAAAACAGCGCTTTGTTGTGTATCTTTCTTGCTTCCGCCTTGTTTTCCGGGAGAATTCCCTCTTGGAGATACTGAATGATAGGGGTCATCCATGAAGGTGGCCCTATCTCAATCACATTGACCTGGCGCAATAATACTGATGGGTTTTTCAAAACTTCAATTCTTACATCCTTGGCCAGGTGAGGCGAGCTTGCTTAGCGCGTCAGCTGGCTTGTTTTCTGACCGGTTGATATGAACAACCTTGTATGACTTGAACTTCTGGAGTAGCTCTCTTGCTTGTTCCAAGTATAAAGGCATGACCTTGCCTTTCGCATCATACAACCCGTTGATTTGACTCGCGATCAGGAGAGAGTCAACATGCGCTTGTAAATTTTGTGCTCCCATCTTTATGGCCAGGAGCAAGCCTGCCAAGAACGATTCATATTCTGGCTCGTTGTTGGTATTCTTGAAATCCAACTTGGTGGCATAAGTGAATTCATGTTTCTCTGGGCTAATCAGGCGCAAACCAGCTCCTGCGCCATATTCGTTTGAGGCTCCATCAGTGAATAACAGCCATAATTTATCCGATGTGTCTTTTGCCAGGGTATCTACTGCTTCGCATTCTTTGATTTTGTCTTCTGGCACCTCTGTGATGAAATCAGCTAAGACTTGGACTTTGATGGCTGGGCGTGGCCTGTACAATATGTTGTGGCCTCCCAATTCGATTGCCCATTTTTCCAAGCGGCCTGATGTCTCTGGTTTTTGCAAGATCTTGCCGATGTGGAAGTTGGTTAGTACTGTGATCACATGTCCAGTAAAGTACCTGCGCAGCCTTCTGGAGGCGTGGAGCGGCGCAAGCACTAGCTTCTCCATTGTGGAATATCTTGTTTCTGGATCGGTGAGTACTCTTCTAACATAATAGATCGGAGTTTGAACTCCATCTCTCTCTTCCAGCAATATTGAACCGATTGCCTTGTCTGATGATGACAGGTACAAAATGAGTGGTTCCTTTTCATATGGCGCTGTCAAAGTGGGAAGCTTGATCAAACATTCTTTCATTTGCTGGAAGGCTGCTTCCGCTTCTGGTGTCCATTTAAACTCTTGTTTCTTGATGCAGTTACGCAGTGTACTAATGAAGGGATAAGACTTTGCTGCGTGGTTAGACAGAAAACGGTTAAGCGCGGCTAAACGGCCGGCTAGACTCTGCATTTCTTTGATCGTGCGCGGTAATGGCATCCGCTCAATGGCTTGAACTTTTTCAGGGTTAACTTTGAAACCTCCGTTTGTAACCACGAACCCCAGAAACTTGCCTTCCTCCATGCCAAAAGAACATTTTGCTGGATTCAGCTTCATGTTTACGCTTCTTAGAGAGTTGAACGTCTTCTCTATATCCTTTAACATTTGGTCCTCTTCAGGACACTTGATTACAAGATCATCGATATACACTTCAAAATGCTTCCCGATATCATCACCAAACGTCTTGTCCATCAGACACTGGTAGGCTGCGCCCGCATTTTTAAGCCCGAAGGGAATTTTCGTGTAGTAGAAGATACCAATATCGGTGCGAAAGGCGGTTTTATCTTCATCCTCCAGCTTCATCTGGACCTGGTGGTATCCCTTATAGCAATCTAAAAAGCACTTCCATCTAAACGGCGCGAAGGAGTCTATCTTTTTATCGATCTCTGGTAAAGAGTAGCAGTCCTTTGTGCACACCTTGTTAAGATCGGTGTAATCAACACACATGCGCCATCCGCCCATGGACTTCTCAACCATTACAGGGTTTGCAACCCAGCTTTGATAGCGTGCCTCCCGCAATATGCCTGCTTTAAGTAGTTCGCATACCTGCTCATTCATAGCTTTTGTCTTGTATGACCCGAGGCTACGCTTTCTCTGGTCCTTGGGTTCAACCGATGAATATGTGTTTAAGCAATGCTCTGTTATGTCGTGCGGGATGCCGGTCATATCTGACGGGGTCCAGGCGAAGATATCCATGTTTCTGAATAGCAGTTGCTTGAGGTGTGTTCTAATGCTTGGTGAGATTGTATGACCTATCGTCACCGTTTGTTCTAGTTACTTGCGGTTCAAGACCCATTTCTCCAGCTCGGTTGCTGAGACTTTAGCTGCTTTGACTGGGCGCATGTCTTCTGCTGACATCACCTCCTTCTTTGAATAGATAATTGCCACCCCCGTTTCGGTCGGGAAGCCGATGGCTGAATGGGGCGTAGAAGTTACCATATTCATTTCGCCCTGAGTTTCTCTACCAATTAATACATTGTGTCTTGTCTTGACTTGACCGGTATTACCATGAAATTAACATTCGTAGTTCTTGAGTGCTTCTCGTCAGACAACGTGACGGGGAAGCTGATCTGACCCAACGGGAAGACCGTCTCGTTGCAAAATCCAGATAAAGGATAATCAATAGGCTCGAAGCGTGCTTTGTCTTCCGGATCGAATTGGTTGAAGCATTGTTCGTAGTAGATAATATCAGCTGTGCTTCCGGGATCGATGAAGACGTATTTTGTTTCGTAATGGCCAATAATGCCAGTGATTACGACGGGGCGCGTAGCGCGTGGTCCCCCGTGCACCACCGGGAAGATGACTTGTTGTTCCCGCCATGCTGGTTCAAATGGGTGCTTGCCCTTGCTCTTCGCGCTATGTTTTGGTCCATTGACCATATGAGTTTCCAGGCGCCTGACTTTCTTCTGGTTTCCTTAGTCATTTCGTTGGATCTGGCGCGTCTCCTTGTGCATTTTTTTAACTAGATGACTTAACTTACCACTCTTCAAAGCCTTCTCGATTTCTTGCCTTAGACTGATACAGTCATCTGTCAAATGACCTGTATCTTTATGAAAATCGCAGTAAAGGTTGGGGTCCTGCCCTTTCTTGTTCGTCATAGGCTTTAAAATCATGGTTCTCCATCATAAGCACTTCTTTCGGTGTTTTAATGAGCGGAGTCCAGTGCTTTTCACGATTCTCGTTTTTGACGGCTTTTTGGTAGCCGATTCTGCCAATTGTTTCTCGCGCGTCTTCTTTGTAGCGCTGTCGCTCCTCATAACCACTGGATTGTCCAGACTTCCACCCAGGGTTTCTGTTCTTGTTCCGCTTGCCATAGTCGCGCGGGTTGCCTTTTGAATATCAATCTTCGGTGTAAGAGCTCTTGGTTCCTGCCAATGATTCTTCGGTCTGCGCTATAATCTTTGCAGCCTCCATGAGTTTGTCCCATTCTTTGGGCATACCGTCCTTTCCTGTGATAGTCATGATTAGACTATCGCAGTGGATTGCCTTCTTGAAGTGGGCGCGCATTAATTGTTCGCTTACACCTCTGATCTTTAAGCACTCCTTATTGAAGCGAGTGATGAGATCTTCTAAACCCTCATTTTCTCTATGCCAGATATCCGTTACCTTGAATGAGTCGCGCTGATAACGTCTCTGTTGGCTGAAGTGGGCCACAAATTGGTCTCTGAAGTCGACCCATGACTTGATTTTTCTAGAAGGGAGGCTGTCGAACCAGGCGCGAGCAGCCCTTGTAAGAGTTTGAATGAACAGATGGCACCACATTGGCATGGTCCATTTTCTTAGAACACCAACACTTGTAAATACTCGCACATGATCATCGGGGTTGGTGAGACCGTTGAACTTTCCAACTGTGGAAGGTAGCTTGGCTTTTTCTAGCGGGGCTAGTGCGATACTCCGAATAAATTTCAAATGTTCAGCAGCTTCTGCTGGTGTGTAAACAAGCCTGAAATCACGCTCTGCTTCTTCGTTGTATGCGGCGCGCGGCCTTGGTTTGTAAGACTCGTGATTTTTCTGTAGACAGTTGAAGACTGAAGAACCTTCATCATCTTGCCACGTAGGATCATCCGGATCTGTGTCGTCCTATTCCTTGTTTATGTTGCACGGCCCCAGCCGGCTATGAAGTGGACGCCTTTGCTGTGCGTTAGATGGATGGTCATAATAACTGCCTGTCTCCCCATGTGTGTCGCGCATGTCATGCACGCTCATTCTTCTTTGTGGAGGAGGTCTGTTAACTTGCCCTTGAATGTTTTGCTGAGGGGGTGTCTGGCGCATCCCCTGTGTTGGGCCTGGTGGCGTGACCAAAGATGGTTCTGCTTGCAGAATGGCATGTTGTGCGCTCAATGACTGATAAGCAGCATTTATAGTGGCAATCTGCTTAGCATACCAAGAGGCTAGAGTTTCGCCTTCTGGTAGCCCTAATAGCGCTGAAATGTTTGGATTTGGAGCTGGGTTTGTGGGACCAGCAACATTACTTCCTGGGGTGCTCGTTTGAGTGATACGAGTGATACTCGCGCGGGGTCCTCCGATGTTTGTTCCTTCTTCTTCGACAAGCTCGTCAGTAGGATGGAGTTGGACGTGCGAGTTGTCCTCAACCATTCCTACTTGAGAGGCTGTGCCGAAGCCAAAATCTAGAATTCCTTGACCAGCCATGATCAAGAAAACGGAAAAAACTCAGAAAAAAGAAGATGAAGTGATTGTATACCCACGGTGGGCGCCAATGAAGAAAAACGTATCTAATTTTAGGTTAATTAGGTGGTTTATGTTTCAAACATGAGGGTTAATCTTCTTAAATCTTTTCTGAGCTCCAATGTGATATTTCCTTCCTGTAAAACAGCAACACCGTTAGCTCGACAAGAGGGGAATATGGGGGTTTCCCTCTTAACCAGGCTCCGGCGTGAGAATAAGTAACTGCTTTGAGGAAATAACAGTGTGTGTTAAGAGTGAGAGTAGAGAGAACGGAATGTTTAACCTGAGTATGGAGGTCTCTATTTATAGCCGGAGTAGTGTAAGAAGAGATGGGCTGATGGGCCTTGGGCTGGAAAGCGACAATAAGGAATATCCTCCTTGTCTCACCGGTCTCGACCGTTAGTGATTTCTAGAAGGTCTGTGGTGCTGGCGCACCTTGATTGGAGCCACGTGTCTCTGTTGTCGGCCTTGTTATCCCTCTTCCATCAGCAGGTGAGTGGAGATCATGGGGCAGTTGTCGCTGCCCCCTGATTGGTGCCACGTAGGCGTCCTTGTGTACTCTCTGTCTCCTGCACATCAGTCGATCGTGGAGAAAGATAGAGCACAGCCTGGTGGACGCTGATTGGTTCGTATTCCTGCCACTCGTGCTTTTGGTACTTTCTGAAGTGGCCCTGCGCAGTAACTCTTACGCGATCCTTGTAACTAGCCCACGTGTAACAATCCGCTTTTTGGAAAGTCAAAGTACAAGTCAAAGTCAAAGTCCAAGGAAGAAAGGATTGCTAATTGCGATCTGTCACTCCTTGCTTAACTACTGAATTGTGCTTCTTGACTTGTAATCGAATTCTTTTATTTGATTGCTTTAGTTGTATTATGTGGAGTATCTATTAATAATCGAGGTTTAATCGTATGATTTATCGCTAATCGACTTATCGCTAAATGCATCGATATCGCATTCGCAACTCAAATTATGTGTACTGTATATTGTTTTATGTGTGTGAGGTAATATGTTTTACTTGTGCATGTTATGTTTATGTTGAGGTGTTTAATCGCAATCGCAATCGCAACTCTATCGCATCGCAATCTAATCGCAAACGCTAAACGCAAGTTATTTATACTGATTGTATGTTAGGTATAGTAGTTAGGTTATTTGTGTAACTAATGGGTAATACTACCGCATCGCTCGCTCGAAACGTATCGCAACGCTCAACGCACGAAATGAAAACACGAAAACCAACTCCCCGGAGCCACTCGATCGAATGACCATTCGATCGAATGGTCATCCATTATCCGATCGGATGGCCATCCGATCCGATTGGCCTGTGCTCTTCTTTTTCCCTTTTTGGCAACCTATAAATACCCCCTGTCACATCACTTGTGATGTGACAGCCTCTCCCTCACTCGACCAGCACACTCAAGGCCTTCTTTCTCTCGATTTCTCGCGATTCTTGTAAGTTTTCAACTCAAATCTTGTACTTATATGATCTATACACATTTCTTCATCATTTCCACCTTTGAATCTCAACTTTTAACCATGAAATCAGTGGATTTGAGGTGTTCTAGGATGATATCATCATGGAGTTCTTATGAACTTCAAGTTTTGGCTTCATTCAACCAAGAGCAACTCAGATCTGAAGGATTTCCACATGATTTAACAATGTTTTCACCCAGAACTAAACATTTTCAAAGATTAAAGGATTGAAAGATACTTTTCCAACTTCCTTTCAACTCTTTTACACTCAACGCACTCAAAACCGATAGAATCAGAGCTCCTTCTGATCTTCTACTCATTTCTAGTGAAGTGACGGTCCAAGCACTGATTCCTGTCAACGAGAAAACCGGCTTCGGGTTGAACATGAACAACCGTCGAGAACAATTAACTGATCGGATTAGGGTGATTCCTGTTCGATCGGATGGCTTGGACCTGATGGAGTTTCCATTGTTTAACAGGTAGTCATGCCGTCTCGAGCAAACCGCAAAACTTTCAAACTTAACAATTTCAAAATGAACCAATCACCCAAACGGACTACCATCCGATCGGATAACATTTGGTCTCCAACACTTATTGTTTTATGAGAAATGCCTCGCTGGACGGATCGCCTTCCGATCGAACTGCCGTTCGATCAAATGACCTGAAAGGTAAAGATGTTTCTCTGATTTTAAAATGCTACAACGAAAACTTCAAAGCCATCATACACAAACACATCCTTCCCAAACGAGTGTCAATCCGACCGAATGACCATCCGAACGGATGACCATCTGAATGGATTGACATCCGATCGAATGGCCATCTGTTCGGATCGCCATCCGGTGGGATGACCCTTCGTCACTTGTTCACTTGCATCGTTTTACGCGCCACTCTTCGCTTATGCTATCGTTAACTGTTCAGGCCAATCATTCTAGCGCTCCCTTCAATCCATTAACTACCATCGCTGTGAGTAACTCGATCCCTTTTTGCTTTACGCACTTTTGGGTGTTACATACGTTACTTATATTCAAATCACATCAACACACAACGCAAACACTTTGAACGCTAACCGCTATTGCATGTTATACGTAACTCGATGAATGCCTGTCTGTTATGTTTACAAATTGATTGTTGTCTGCCTGCCTTAGCAACGATAGTACTATAGATTAGACTCAGCACCTGTTCATTCAGGGGTTGTTATGGATATTACTTCACGTGATTATAATGGTGAACATGTGTTGTGCACTTGCTACTCGCAGTCAAATCGCAGTCATTGGTATTGATAGGATCTTTGTCGATAACTTACATGCTTCACATTATACATTGTACATGCTGGTTATGCGTAAACGCTTCTCGAATCTACTATAACTATTAAACTTGTATGCTCACCTTTACACTACGTGTATTGACCTCTATTTTAACGTATGTGACAGGTGCCTAGGATGTTTGCTTGCTACTTGATGGAATTGAGCTAGGATGGAGTCTAGAAACAAACTAAATAAAATCTGAGTTGTCGGAATGGATATTTGTCCTTGAGAACAATGTCTGTAATAACTGTTTTTATTTTATATGTTTGTGGTATGGAACATGAACCTTTAATATATTATAACAAATAGTTGTTATGGATTCTCCTGGACAATCTGTTTCGCTCAGTGCCGCGCCCTGATGTTTCCGCCATCGGTTGGGGTGTGATAGATTGGTATCAGAGCCATAACTATCAGGAATTAGGCAAGACTCGACCTAGTCCTGGTCGATGTCTTAGAAACGACCTAGTCTTTAGTCTAACCACCAATAGACCGACTTGTGCATACCCGGTACGGGTTTTGTACGAGCTTACTCGCTATTTCACGCTCGAACTCGCTGCACACTACACTCTTGCGCGAACATCGCATACTACAGTTCTGCGCAAGACCCGCCTTTCCTAAGGCTGCATACACACACCAACGAATGATCTGGTTAAGACTAGGTGTGAAAACCGCAAACTCTCGACCGGATCACTCGTTCGATTCGCTATATTTACTATCAACACGAGAATTTGCGTTGAATCAGGAGTGAAATCCATACTTCGACGCAAATTTTCCCCGCTACTTCGTCAAAACTGGAAACATAGCCGTTAAGTTAGGGTGAAACCCGAATCTTGATGACTTATTCCGCTCTTTATTATGGTTTTGCAAAAACTCTCACCAAAGTCTTGACGGACTCCAACGACTTGAAGTCACACTGTAACTGGAGGGATGCGTGCCGATTGCCCAGATTGAGGCAAGAGCACAGTCCGGAAGGCCCTAGTGTGCACTTACGCGTCCTTGTGAATAGTCGAATCACTTTGGGTAGTCAACGTCTATCAAGCCGAGACAATCTATCCTCGATTTCATGTGATTCGATTCTGGAATTACCGCCGCTGACTTTGAGATTATTTGCTTTTATGTGAATTTTTGGTGGTTTGCATGTTTATGCATTTTGATTTTGGTGAGTTACTCGCCTTTCGCTGTTCGCTTTGATCCACACGCACGACTCGCACTACACATTTATCTCAAAACGCAAACAAATCGCTTGTGTTATTCGCAATCGTTATACTTAATCGCTACACACTGTTGTGAAGGATAGGTGAATACGTGCAAAATATGTGTTTAGGTTAGCTTATGTGCTTAGGTGATTCCGTGTTTATGTGCCTACGTGCATTCTGTAAATGGCTGTGTTCCTGAGTTTTATGGTGAATCGCTAGACTATACTAGGGTTAATCGAAATTGTGTTTGAGTCCTGCGACGATATCTGTTGCAGAAAATGTCGTCATTTGGATCGCAACACTCCCGCGCTGCTAGACGCAAACACGCTGACAAGCGAATCGCTTCTCTCGTCGCAAGTCAAATCGCTAAAGTAATTCCGCAAATTGTCAGCGAGTTGAATGAAAACGCTAGAAAGTCCTTAGAAGAATCCAGGACAGAATCTCCTAAAGCTACTTTTAGCTTCAAGCAGTCAAAGCCTGCGGCCCGAAAGAATTTACCGGCGAAGATGGGCCTACAAAAATGTTTCAATGGTTTGATTCAATCGAAGTCACCCTGCGCCAGAGTGGCTGTCTAGAAAACCTACGCACTGTCAATGCTACCGGTGTCTTCCAATCCCGCGCTCTTGATTGGTGGACGGCCGAGAGGAACAAAAGAGGAAACGATGCAGCTTTTGGATTGTCGTGGGACGAGTTGAAGAACATCATGATGCAAGAGTTCTGTCCTCCCCATGAACTCCAAAAGCTCGAGGACGAATTCTAGCACATTAAGCAGGATGGTGGAGATACCGCTGGTTTAACTGCTCGCTTCAAGCAGTTGAGTATCAACTGCCCTGGTCGGGTTACTACCCCCGAGATTACGATCAAGAAGTATATCCATGCTCTTCCGGATTGTGTTGCAGATTTCGTTCAGGCTGCAAAGACGAAAACAATCGAGGAAACCTACCTACTCGCCGCTGAGATCAACGATAAGCGAGTCAGGGCTGGTTATTTTGACAAAGCCTCCAAGAATCAGCATCAAGTCACTGTTGCTACCACCGCTGAAACCACCGCCGCACCGCAGTCTTCAAAGCTCTTGCGCCGCAAGAGAAAGAACAACAGCTCCAGCAACAAGAACTGTGCAGTTACTGCTGCCCCACTTCAAACAGTACCTGCTCAACCGCAACCTCAACACCGCCAAGTAGCGGCACCTGTGGTCAATGCACCGTCTGCAAAGCGTGCCTACACTGGACCACACCCGCTCTGCCCTACTTGCACTTATCATCACCCGGTTAGTATCGCATGCAGATTCTGTGTTCATTGCAACATGTACGGCCACTTCACTGCTAATTGCCGTACCGGTTCTCGACAAGCTCCAGCTCCAACTCAAGGTCAAGCTCCTGCTCTACTAGCTCCGCAAGGACAACAAGCAGCTCCTGCTCCCGCTGCTCAAGCAAGAGCCTGCTTTGCGTGTGGTGATCCCAACCATTTCGCAAACGTCTGCCCAAACAGAGTGATGAAGCAAGAGCCACAGTAGTAGCAGTAGCAGCAGCAGCAGCCAGCTCAGCAAGCAACCCGCGGGCGCGTCTTCAACATCAACGCCCGCCAGGCTCAGGTATACAACAACGTGGTTAATGGTACGTTCCTTGTAAATGGTGTATATGCTTCGTGTTTATTTGATACTGGAGCCGATAACTGTTTTGTATCATTTGAATTCAAAAAGTTCCTAAATCGTAAGTGCGCCCATCTCGCCTCAAAGTTCGATGTTGAAGTTGCCACCGGAAGGACCGTCGCTGTAAGCTCCGTTATCCGTGATTGTACCCTCGAACTTAATAATCACGTCTTTCCTATCGATCTTATTCCGATGCAGCTCGGTAGTTTTGACATCATAGTAGGCATGGATTTTCTTCATGAGAATCATGCTGAAGTTATTTGCTTCGATAAGATGATTCGATTCTCGCTCGCTAATGGTGATCAACTTTGTGTGTATGGCGAAACCCCTTCGAAAGGTCTCAAACTCATGTCGTGTGTCCAAGCTAGCAAGTATCTCCGCAAGGAATACAGAGCTTTCTTGGCTAACATTGTAGTAGCGGAGAAGGAAAAGAAAGGGACCACAGGAGTAAAAGATGTCCCCGTTGTTTGTGATTTTCCTCTTGTTTTCCCTGACAATATACCAGGTTTACCTCCAAGTCGTGACATCGACTTCCGTATTGACCTGATTCCTGGAGCAAACCCTGTTACTAGATCTCCTTATCGACTCGCTCCGTCCGAAATGCGCGAACTCTCGAGTCAACTCCAGGAATTGCTTGACAAAGGCTTTATTTGACCTAGCACCTCTCCGTGGGGCGCGCCAGTTCTTTTCGTCAAAAAGAAGGACAGGTCGTTCTGGATGTGCATCGACTATAGGGAGTTGAATAAGCTGACTATCAAGAATCGTTATCCCCTACCTCGAATCGATGATTTGTTTGATCAGTTACAAGGTGCTACGTGTTTCTCAAAGTTCGATCTACGCTCAGGCTATCACCAGCTACGCATTTAAGAGAAGGATATACCTAAGACCGCTTTTCGAACCCGATACGGTCACTACGAGTTTGTCGTCATCCCTTTTGGTTTGACCAACGCTTCCGCAGTCTTTATGGATCTAATGAATCGCGTGTGCAAACCCTTTCTTGACCGTTTCATCATCGTGTTCATCAATGATATCCTGATCTATTCCAAGTCAAAAGCCGAAAACTCGCAACATCTACGTTTGGTTCTTGAGTTACTACAAGGAAACCGTCTCTATGCCAAGTTCTCCAAGTGCGAATTTTGGCTGGATGAGGTCCAATTCTTGGGTCACATTGTCAATAGTCAAGGTATACATGTCGATCCTGCGAAGATCGAAGCTGTTAAGAGTTAGGTTACACCCAAGAACCCGTCTGAAGTTCGTTCTTTTCTCGGACTGGCGGGCTATTATCGCCGATTTATCGAAGGATTCTCTACGATCGCTGTACCGCTTACTTCTCTCACACACAAGGAAAAACCTTTTGTTTGGGGAACCAAACAAGAGGAGATCTTCCAAACGCTTAAAGCTATGCTTTGAAATTCTCCCGTGCTCTCACTTCCCAACGGAAACAATGATTTCATAGTCTACTGCGATGCCTCTAACCTTAGTCTTGGTTGGGTTCTCATGCAACGAGACAAGGTTATCGCTTACGCCTCTCGACATCTCAAGATCCACGAGAAGAACTATACCACACACGACCTCGAGCTTGGCGCAGTTATATTTGCGTTAAAGATTTGGCGACACTACCTTTACGGTACTAAGTGTACGATCTTCACCGATCATAGGAGCCTACAACACATCTTTGACCAGAAAGAACTGAATATGCGTCAACGCCGGTGGATAGAACTCCTAAAAAATAAATCGAATGGTATCTTTCATTACTTAGACCGAATTTGGATTCCTAAACGTACCAATTTATGACAACTTCTGATGGACGAAGCCCACAAATCCCGATATTCTATTCATCCCGGTGCTGACAAGATGTACCAGGACATGCGCTACAAGTACTGGTAGCCGGGTATGAAGAAGGATATCGCTCTCTATGTTTCGAAGTGCCTGACTTGTTCCAAGGTCAAGGCTGAGCATCAAAGACCCTCTGGCTTACTCGTACAGCCCGAGATCCCTATGTGGAAATGGGAGGGTATATCTATGGATTTTATAACGAAACTCCCACGCATGCCATCAGGTCACGACAGCATCTGGGTTGTCATTGACCGTTTGACTAAATCAGCACATTTTCTGCCGATACAAGAAGACTTTAATGTAGAAAAATTAGCCCGAATCTACACCGATGAGATCATTTGTCGACACGGGATGCCTCGTGACATCATCTCTGACAGCGATGGTTGGTTTACCTCGCACCTTTGGGAAACGTTTCAATCTGCTCTCGGTACTACCCTTAATCTAAGTACCGCTTTCCATCCCCAAACCGACACTCAGACTGAGAGAATGATTCATACCCTTGAAGACATGCTTCGCTCGTGTGTCATAGATTTCGGTGGTAATTGGGACGCGCACTTACCTTTAGTCGAATTCTCGTACAATAACAGTTATCATTCTAGCATCCAAATGGCACCATTTGAGGCATTATACAGAAGAAAATGTCGGTCGCCTATTGTATGGTGACGTGATGTCGTGGTCACAATTAAATTTAATCCAATTACTACTAAATAGATAGCGCTAAGTGGGTATCGAACACAGGGAGTTTGTGGAATATGTGCTATTTAAAAGTTTCTCTAAGTTAACTAAAATTAAACTAATTGCAAGGAAAGTAAATTCAAAGATTTGGATTGATTGATTGATTTTTAAGACTAAGATTATTATTCTAATTGCAAAATGAAAGTTTGGTTTGTAAACGATTTAGAGACAAATGACCATCTTTAGTTTCCGGTTTGCCTTGACATTTATGCTATCATTCACTAGAAAGAACTACATAGACATAGTTCATGTGTGATTACTTGTTGTGATAAAAAGGAACTAAGTACTTAGATTCCTATAATGTGAGGTTATTACCCGATGACCAATCAATCATTACCCAATCCTAATTCTACCCATGATATCTCGATTGCCGACGGCACCAAGAACATATGGTTTCAAATTAGATTAACATAATCATCAACAATTTACAAGCAAATAAACACACACCATAATAAACAAAACATAGCTTAAGTTTATCATTCTAGAAATACGAAATCAAAGCATAAAGTCTAATACAAACCTTCAACCAAAGATAGTCATCAAGAGTTTAGCCACTCATGGCCCGAATAAACATCATCAACAAAGTCTTAATGTTCAAAAGCAAATTCAACATCAAACTAGTGGATAACCAAATGTCTTCAAGCCCCAAAGTTTCACCAAAATTCGTCTCTAGATGATAGGTAACCGAATGCCAATGATAAGACCCCATAAAAACAACTTAAACCTGCATTTAATGTGGCAGTTACATACTTGGGATCACACGGCGCCGTAAGCTACGCCGAGCACCGTAGCTTACGGCAGTGCTGGATCAAAAGTAGTCAACAGCTCACCGTAACCTACGGCACCAGCCGTAGGCTACGGTGCCAACGAATGTCTTATGGTGACTGGAGACTGGACTACGGCGTAGACAAGTGGACCTCTAGAGGGACGTAACCTACGGCAAGGGCCGTAGGCTACGGTGACGAATGATTTAACTTGTTTTGTTTTCTTTTCAAATCTTCAACGCTTCCGCTTGTTTCCGCAAGTTCCAATTTCCAATCCAATCATCATAAGTCCCTTCTCTTATGCCCTTTATTACCTGCAAGACCAAACAACTAGTAGTTCATAAATTCCTACTATTAAGTGTATAAAGTGTGAGACGTGCATTAATTTAAATCGTTTAAGGGATGTCCTACGGACCACCCATCATATGGCACGAGATCGGAGACGCGCAAATTACCGGTCCTGAGCTATTGCAAGAAACGTATGACAAAATCCTCCAAATTCGATACAATCTGCTGAAAGCTCGGAGCCGTTAGAAAAGTTACGCCGATAGACGCCGCAAGCCCCTTGAATTTGACGTTGGCAATCACGTACTCCTAAAGGTTGCACCTTGGAAGGGAGTGATCAGATTCGGAAAGAAAGGAAAGCTCGCGCCTCGATATGTTGGACCCTTTAAAATTCTGGAAAGGATTGGTAAAGTGGCCTACAGACTCGAACTACCGGAAGAACTGAGTAATATCCACCCGACTTTCCATGTTTCGAACCTCAGAAAGTGTCTAGCCGACCAGGAATTACATGTCCCTCTTGAGGATTTACAAGTGGACGAAACATTACACTTCGTGGAAAAGCCTGTCGAGATCATGGGCCGAGAAACCAAGGTGCTCCGACGCTCACACATTCCCATTGTGAAGGTCCGCTGGGAAGGCAAACGCGGCGCCGAGTTCACCTGGGAACTCGAAAGTGACATGAAGGCGAAGTACCCGCAACTGTTTGTTACGCCGACTTCTTAAATTTCGGGACGAAATTTCCTAAAGTAGGGGAGGCTGTAACAACCCGCTTTTTGGAAAGTCAAAGTACAAGTCATAGTCAAAGTCCAAGGAAGAAAAGATTGCTAATTGCGATCTGTCACTCCTTGCTTAACTACTGAATTTTGCTTCTTGACTTGTAATCGAATTCTTTTATTTTATTGCTTTAGTTGTATTATGTGGAGTATCTTTTAATAATCGAGGTTTAATCGCATGATTTATCGCTAATCGACTTATCGCTAAACGCATCGCTATCACATTCGCAACTCGAATTATGTGTATTGTATATTGTTTTACGTGTGTGTGCTAATATGTGTTACTTGTGCATGTTATGTTTATGTTGAGGTGTTTAATCGCAATCGCAACTCTATCGAATCGCAATCTAATCGCAAACGCTAAACGCAAGTTATTTATAGTGATTGTATGTTAGATATAGTAGTTAGGTTATTTGTGTAACTCATGGGTAATACTACCGCATCACACGCTCGAAACGTATCGCAACGCTCAACGCACAAAACGAAAACACGAAAACCGACTCGCCGGAGCCACTCGATCGAATGACCATTCGTCATCCGAATGGATGACCATCTGATCGGATGGCCATCCGATTCGATTGGTATGTGCTCCTCTTTTTCCCTTTTTGGCAACCTATAAATACCCCCTGTCACATGACAGCCTCTCCCTCACTCGACCAACACGCTCAAGGCCTTCTTTCTTTCGATTTCTAGCGATTCTTGTAAGTTTTCAACTCAAATCTTGTACTTCTATGATCTATACACACTTCTTCATCATTTCCACCTTTGAATCTCAACTTTTAACCATGAAATCAGTGGATTTGAGGTGTTCTAGGATGATGTCATCATGGAGTTCTTATGAACTTCAAGTTTTGGCTTCATTCCACCAAGAGCAACTCAGATCTGAAGGATTTCCACATGATTTAACAAAGTTTTCACCCAGAACTAAACATTTTCAAAGATTAAAGGATTGAAAGATACTTTTCCAACTTCCTTTCAACTCTTTTACACTCAACGCACTCAAAACCGATAGAATCGGAGCTCGTTCTGATCTTCTACTCATTTCTAGTGAAGTGTCGGTCCAAGCACTAATTCCTGTCAACGAGACAACCGGTTTCGGGTTGAACATGAACAACCGTCGAGAACAGTTAACTGATCAGATTAGGGTGATTCTTGTTCGATCGGATGGCTTGGACCTGATGGAGTTTCCATTGTTTAACAGGTAGTCATGCCGTCTCGAGCAAACCGCAAAACTTTCAAACTTAACAATTTCAAAACGAACCACTCACCCAAACGGACTACCGTCTGATCGGATTGCCATCCGATCGAACGACGATCCGATCGGATGACATTTGGTCCCCAACACTTATTGTTTTCTGAGAAATGCCTCGCTGGACGGATCACCTACCGATCGAACTGCCGTTCGATCGAACGACCTGAAAGGTAGAGATGTTTCTCTGATTTTAAAATGCTACAACGAAAACTTCAAAGCCATCATACACAAACACATCCATACCAAACGAGTGTCAATCCGACCGAATGGCCATCCGAACGGATTGACATCCGATCGAATAGCCATCCGGTCGGATGACCCTTCGTCACTTGTTCACTTGCATCGTTTTACACGCCACTCTTCGCTTATGCTATCGTTAACTGTTCAGGCCAATCATTTTAGCGCTCCCTTCAATCCATTAACTACCATCGCTGTGAGTATACTCGATCCCTTTTTTGCTTTACGCACTTTTGGGTGTTACATACGTTACTTATATTCAAATCACATCAACACACAACGCAAACACTTTGAACGCTAACCGCTATTGCATGTTATACATAACTCGATGAATTCCTGTCTGTTATGTTTACACATTGATTGCTGTCTACCTGCCTTAGCAACGATAGTACTATAGTTTAGACTCAGCACATGTTCATTCAAGGGTTGTTAAGGATATTACTTCACGTGATCACAGTGGTGAACATGTGTTGCGCACTCGCTACTTGCAGTCAAATCGCAGTTATTGGTATTGATAGGATCTTTGTCGATAACTTACATGCTTCACATTATACGTTGTACATGCTGGTTATGCGTAAACGCTTCTCGAATCTACTATAACTATTAAACTTGTATGCTCACCTTTACACTACTTGTATTGACCTCTATTTTAACGTATGTGACAGGTGCCTAGGATGTTTGCTTGCTACTTGATGGAATTGAGCTAGGATGGAGTCTAGAACCAAACTAAATAAAATCTGAGTTGTCAGAATGGATATTTGTCCTTCAGAACAATGTTTGTAATGACTGTTTTTATTTTATATGTTTGTGGTATGGGACATGGACCTTTAATATATTATAACAAATAGTTGGTACTCCTGGACAATCTGTTTCGCTCAGTGCCGTGCCCCGATGTTTCCGTCATCGGTTGGGGTGTGACACCGTGCATGGTTATAGGAGTTGAGGGTTCTTATTCAGAATACTAAGTGTGAAACTGATGTTATATGTTGTCTGGGTATCGCGCAGGACTCATGTTTTACTTTAGCAGCACGCGCGAGGTCTATAGATTAATTAGTTCATTAAGTAAGGAGTATGGTCCAGCGCGCGACCTGAATGGTCTGTGCGGCTTTTTGGGACCATACCCCTTCGCTGGTATTCGTTTTTATGGTTTTCTATCGGTGTAAACACATGTCGATATCTTCGTGTGCGTATCTCTTTCGATTGCTATGATGAATGCTGGTATCGTATCGAACCAAACTGATATTGATCGAAACCCGCTGCGAAGCGCGGGTAATCCCACTAGTTATATACAAAAAACCTTCTTTCGAGTATCCTTTTATGATAAACAAGTCAACCATTTGTGAGGGGAGGGGGACAACATAATTTTTTTATTCCGAGGCATAGTAAACTATCTTAAAGTTATGAAAATATAAGAAAACTAGTTTTTTTACGTCGCGCGTTGCGGCGAAACTGAGCAAATGATAATGTAAAACAAACGTGATTTGAAAATAAACATGTTGTTTAGAAAGCCAAACCATTAGAACGTTTAGTTTATTATCATACCGTATTATGTTACCAAATAGATACTTTATTTTGATTTATTTTGAGTACAACTTCGTTTTTAACAAAACTTATAACGGAATGTTAGGGGAAATTAAGCATAACTACGTACTTAAGCTTTTAGAAAAAAAGTTATAAACGTAAATCATTAAAGAAGTATCAAATTAATCGATAAATTAATATATGTTCTAAAAAATAAAAAAGAATTATTAATATATGTTCGAAAAAAAGAAAAAAGAATTATTAAAAAATAGGTAAAGAAAATATATTGTTTTAAAAAACGAAAAAAAATTAAAAATATGTTATTAAAAGTAAATACAATAATAAACTATTATAATATATTAAATAAAAAATAATAAAAAGCTATATATTTACAAAAAAGTTATAAACATAAATTATTAAATAAATATCAAATTAATCGATAAATTAATAAATGTTTAAAAAAAGAAAAAAAATGTGTTAATATATGTATAAAAAAAGAAAATAGAATTATTAAAAATTGGTAAACGAAATATATGGTTTTAAATAAGGATAAAAAATAAAAAATATGTTATTAAAAGTAAATATACTAATAAACCATTATAATATATTAAATAAAAATAATAAAAAACTACATATTACTATAAAAATAAAGTTACTATTCATCGTCTTTCATCAACAAAATAAAAAAAATAATAAAAAGTTATATATTTAGAAAAAAAGTTATAAACATAAATTATTAAATAAATATCAAATTAATCGATAAATTCATATATGTTTAAAAAAGGAAAAAATTTATTAATATATGTTATAAAAAAAGAAAATAGAATTATTAAGAAATGGTAAACAAAATATATGGTTTTAAAAAAATGAAAAAAAAAGTATGTTATTAAAAGTAAATATAATAAGAAACCATTATAATATATCAAATAAAAAGCTACATATTATTATAAAAGTAAAATTACTATTCATCGTTCTTCGTTAACAATATATATATATATATATATATATATATATATATATATTAGAAAAAAGTTATAAACATAAATTATTAAATAAATATCAAATTAATCGATAAATTAATATATGTTTAAAAAAGGAAAAAAAAGTATTAATACATGTTATAAAAAAAGAAAATAGAATTATTAAGAAATGGTAAACGAAATATATGGTTTTAAAAAAGAAAAAAAAAGTATGTTATTAAAAGTAAATATAATAAGAAACCATTATAATATATCAAATAAAAAGCTACATATTATTATAAAAATAAAATTACTATTCATCGTTCTTCGTCAACAATATACATATATATAATGGTTGAAACACTATATTCATCTCTCAAAAAAAATATAAAGTATAAAATTTGTTTACACAAATAACCTATTTAAAATAAAAAAAAAGGTATAAAATTTGTTTACACAAAGAACCTATAGGGGCAGTTTCTTTATTCATCACCTTATCTTATTTTTTTCAATTTCTTTATCATATTAAACAATAGTTTAACTAAATATAAAGTAGATAAGGATAATAACTTTTTTATCAAACTCTAACTTAATAATAATATATAATTTGTAATACACATGTTTTTAACCTAATAATAAATAAAAAAACCAAATTAAAATTATAAATTAGTAAATAGGTATCATCATCATTTAAATGCATATCTTGATGATCATATGTATTAATCAGTTACAATATACTTATTCAACTCGGGCAATATACGAGGTATTTTAAAGATATAACTATATTATTTATTATATAAAATTAAATTTAAGGAAAATAGAAAACCCATATAAAAATAAACTCACATCTTAGACACATTTAAAACTATTAATCGAAAAATTTATAGCTTAATCCCATTAGGTATTAGCTCGGTACCCATTTTAGTTTCAAAAAATTAATAAAAACAATAACAATAACAATGAGCGGCAAAAAAATAGTTTACATTATCTATTTTGTTAAGGCCTGAGGGCACGTTTTTCCATGCTCGGACAGGACATCTGAATTCTCAATACCGACCTTGATGTAATGGTACGTACTTACATAACGGTACGCAATTACGTAAAAGGCAGCATACATATTCACGTAACTTTATAAGACTGGAAGGTATGGTGTGGGGAGGATAGGCCGCCACGTCACCGGGTGTGAGGATGGGTCTAATGTATTTGCGAACTGAGTGAACAAATCTTGGCCATTAATTTACATACGTGGATGGCTAGGATTTCATCATCAAATCGTAAAATACACTGGTGTATTTTATCATCAAATCCTGGTCATTGATCTACACACATGTATGGCCAGGATTTGTTCGCTCAGTTCGCAAACTACACTAGTGTTCACTCTTGAACCTAATCCTATATATATATATATGTATATGTATGTATGTATAGTTCTGTGTGTGATGGATGGGGCCGGCGAGATCGTCCAAAAGCAGACGGAGAAGAGGGGGACGGGCCAAGGGGGCGTTGTTCCGGGCCGGCGCCGTGCCTAGCCGGCCCTTGGCCGTCCCTCATACCGACTGGCCTAATACTTTTGAAAATAAGGCACATCACGGAATCACGTACCATTCACGTAATGGTACGTAATTGCATAATGATATGTAATCACATATCATGTTAAAAAATGCTATTTTTTAATTAAATGCTCATATCACATAAACCCCCACAAAATCAAATTAGTTGCGATGGTGTTCTAACTCATCACTTGAAAAAAAAAAAAAAAAACAACAAAAAACCACATCATGGCACATGTCTTCTTTCATCAACAACCAACACATCAATCCCGGGCTATCTATCATGTGAAATCCCATCAAGATGGAAGGGTTACGATGGTTTTTCTCTTGAACTCCCCAAACATAAGCTTCGATCACGAGAGTAGCCCAGGTTCCCTAATTGTGAAGTAAATGACTTAAGCACCACTAGGATGCTCGGTAAATTAAAAAAGGTGCTATTAAATGTACTATTCACTTCTTATATATTTACGGGTGAGATCCGTCATTTTTTCTCACAATAGAGGGTGTGACTAGTTAGAAAGTGGTACATATAGACCAAGCCATTAAGACCATCTGTAGTGGAAGACACCCCACCCTTAGGCGTATTAGTCAGCAATGGGGCATTATAGGGCGTTTTTCTAAAATGAGTGTAGTGTGGATGTGGTTATTGTGGGGCATTATGTTAAAAGGGTGTTATGGGTGATTTTCTGAACTTTTATCCTGACTGATATTCTGACTTTGTTTGTTTTATTGTGGCCAGGATGCTGGATCAGGATATTGGTAACATCCTGATGTGATATCCTGGTAGTAACCAATTAACCCACGTGTAGGTTATAGAAAGCAGTCTCTAACGGTCAGGTGGACTTCTTCTCCTCAAGACTCGGGCAAATAAGTTATAATACGAACGTTGAAGCCGGAAGACGTGGACTACAACGTCCACTTATGGAATATTCGCTGGATCCCGGAATAGTAGGATAATTAGTTGCTTTCTTTTTACTATAAAAGGGGATTGATCGGATCAGATTAGGGACACAATCTTTCGCACACTCTTTCTCTCTACTTGCAAACACTTACAACACACTAACACTTGTACTCAAATTGCATTGTAACACTTAGTTGATCCGCATCATATCCTGCACTGTATCCTGAGATTTGAAGCAATAAGAAGAACAAGGCAGCTGCGATTGTCAGCTCCCGAGGTTTTATGCCGGCGATCTAGATTGATCAAGGGCTTTCCTCGTATATCTCGTGTCACCCTTTACATTTTTGCTCATTGTTTGATCATAGACATAGCTCAATATCCTGAGCTATATCCTGAACCTGTTTTTGTAAACAACTTAACTAGCATATTTTCAACACACGTTCTTAGCACACTACCTCACTTAACTAATTTGATCACTTAATTGCTTTGGTAATTTTTGACCAAAACAATTTGGCGCCCACCATGGGGCAAGTGGTGCTACTTCTACTAAAAGTTTTTGCAAAATCGTTACTTGGTTTTCTATTTTCAAAACTTTTTGCTACACTATTTTCAATGGCCTCGAAATCAAACATGAGCTCTTCCACCGTGTCTGCTACAACCTCTGCAACAATTGGTTCGGTGCTTCCACCACTTCCTCTGAGAATGCAAGCCTCTTCACAGGGAACTGAAAGTCATGTGGCTCGGGATGTTATCCCCGCTCGCAATATCCAGGGATCTGGTCCTGTTTTGGCTTCTAATGAAGAAATTCTAAATTTGTTTGGTAGTGTACAGGAACATATGAGGCAGCAGCGGGAAACTAATCAGATGCTGATGAGAGAGATACAACTCTTGAAATCCGGCCCAAGTAGGCCTGGTGAAGATACTGTCACTCCCTTGCAACCCAGGGCTTTAAACTTTAGTTCTGCAGTTTATACTGAGGATAACCGGGGGAATATTATGCCTAGCCATTCCCAGAATCATACTCCTGAGATACCCTCTTCAGTAAGAGTATCGACTGTGAGAAGCTCAGGATATGCTTCAGGATATGGCCAGAATCCTCAGACTGGTAATGTATCTAATAATAATAATACTCTTACTACTAATGGTGTTGGATCTTTGCAGGATGCAGGTATGACATCAGCATTTTCCAGGGAGCTTCAAAAACTGAAAGACATGATATCCAGTGTACCTGGGGTGGTCCAGCCAATTCCAGAAGTGTCCCAGGACAGCCACAAGATATCACGTTTCGCGTATCCCATTTGTGATGCTGAAATCCCAAAAAGATTTCAGACCCCCAACATGAAACTCTATGACGGAACTACGGATCCTAAGGAGCATATTGCCCAGTATAGGGAGAGGATGGAGATCAACCCTATCCCTCCAGATCTCAAAGAAGCATGCCTGTGCAAGGGTTTTGGTTCTACCTTAACAGGATCAGCCTTAAAATGGCTCTTAAACGTTCCTCCTCACTCAATTACTTCATTTGCTCATTTAGTTAATTTATTTAATAGTTAATTTTCTTGCAGCCGGAGTTTTGAGAAACTAACCAGTGATCTTTACAGAATAACTCAAGGGCCTCAGGAATCCTTGAGGGATTATGTGAACAAGTTTAGTCGGGAATCCTTGGATATCCCACATCTTGATGTTGCAACAGCTATGCAGGCTTTCAAGATGGGATTACAAAAGGATTCTCAATTTTACCAGGATCTTGTAATGAACCCCTGCAGGAATCTGGATGAAGCTCGTAACAGGGCTTTACGATATATTCGGTTGGAAGACGACAAAAAGATGCAAGAAAGGATGAATTCATCAACAACCTATGAGTCAACCAACAGGAAATCAGAATCCTCGTACAAACCATATCGCTCTAAGCCATATGGCAGAAATGACAGCAAGAAAGTGAATGCTGTTGAAGATGAGGATCCTGAGGAGTATCCTGAGTTGTCTTAATATTGTTTTTCCGTTAATATACCTGAACTAATGTATGCTATGCAGGGTTTAGGAGACAAGGCAAGATGGCCCCGGAAAAATCAACAGAAAGCTGATTGGAAGGATAAGTCCAAATGGTGTGCCTTCCATGAAGATTTCGGACATGTTACTGAGGATTGTATCGCTTTAAGGAAAGAATTAAGCTATCTCTTAAGCAAGGGATATCTGAAGGACCTCTTGGGAAGAAAGAAGAATAAGGGTCAGGATCCTGAGAAGGATCCTGAGCGAGCAGCATCACCTCCTGCGGATGCGAAAATAATTAACTTTATTTCAGGAGGATCCGACATTTGCGGAACGTCATATTCTGCGCCGAAAAGGCACGCAAAGGAAGCCAACGCAGAAAGGGGAGATAAACCAACCAGGATGTCAACCCTCACAACTGATAAAGTGATCATGTTCGATAAGGATGACAGGGATACTATCTAGGATCCTCATCATGATGCTTTAGTAATAACGTTATATGTTGCTAACCATTTTGTGCGCAGGATATTAGTGGATAATGGCAGCTCCATCAACATCATTCAGTTGGAAACGTTGAAGAGGATGAATGTATCCCCAATGGATATTACTTCGAACTCCACTGTGCTCGTTGGTTTCAGTGGAGAAGCTAGGAATACCGTAGGGGAGATAAAGTTGCCCGTGTATGTTGAAGGGGTTAATTCAATGCGGCGCTTTTGTGTCATGGACTCCTTATCCTGCTATAATATTATATTAGGTAGGCCTTGGATCCATGATATGAAAGTTGTGCCGTCGACATATCATCAATGTATCAAGATCCCTACCCCTTGGGGAGTAGTCAAGGTGGAAAGTGATCAACGAGAAGCCAAGGAGTGTTATTCTTCTTCGATGAAATCCTCAACAAAGCATAGGGCAGCATAGCAATTAAAGATGCGAGGCCAGGATATCATGGAGGCTTCAGAACAGGATATGAAGAAAGTTATCCTGGATGAGGATAATCCGGATATCTCGGTGCTCGTGGGAACCAATATCCCTCAGGATATTGAAGATTAATTGACTAATTTTTTGAAATGCAGGATGTCAACATTCGCGTGGAAGCACGAGGATATGACAGGTATTTCCAAGGATATTATAACACATAAGCTCGGTATTGACAGGTCATTCAAGCCTGTCCAACAAAAGAGAAGGAAATTTGCTCCGGAGCGAAATATGATTATTCAGGAAGAAGTAGAGAGGTTATTGAAATCCAAAATGATCAGAGAGGTCAAGTTTCCAAGATGGCTAGCAAATGTGGTGGTGGTGCAGAAGAAAAATGGGAAATGGAGAGTTTGTGTAGATTACACAGACTTGAACAAAGCTTGTCCCAAAGACCCATTTCCTCTTCCTCATATTGACTCAATGGTGGATGCTACTGCCGGCCATGAGATGTTAACCTTCATGGGTGCATCCTCAGGATTCCAGCAGATCCAAATGGAACCTTCAGACCAGGAGGATATTGCCTTCATGACACCAACAGGTATTTATTGTTACACTGCTATGCGCTTTAGTTTGAAAAATGCAGGTGCAACATATCAAAGATTGGTGAACATGATGTTCAAAGAGAAGCTGGGGGACACTATAGAGGTGTACATCGATGACATGGTAGTAAAATCCAAAAAGGCTGAGGATCATCTCCAGGATATTAAGGGATCATTTGATATCCTGGATCAATATAACATGAAGCTGAATCCTGCTAAGTGCCATTTCGGAGTGGGGGCAGGAAAGTTTCTAGGATATATGGTGACTAAAAGAGGGATAGAAGCAAGCCCGGAGCAGATTAAAGCTATCCTGGATATCAGGTCACCTTCAAATATGAAGGATGTTCAACGATTAACAGGGCGAGTAGCAGCATTAAACAGATTTATTTCAAGATCCTCGGAAAAATGCAAGGAATTTTATGATATCCTGAAGAAGAATAAGAAGTTCGAATGGGGAGTGAAGCATGAAGCAGCCTTGCAGGATTTGAAGCAGTATATTGCAACCGCACCTCTATTGATGAAGCCAGAGGATGCTGAACCATTATCCCTGTATCTTGCAGTATCAGGGAATGCAGTAAGTGCTGTCCTTGTAAAGGATCATGAAGGTCAGCAGTATCCTGTTTATTATGTTAGTAAAAGTTTATTAGATGCTGAAACTAGGTATTCTCATTTAGAGAAATTGATATTAGCCCTAGTTATGGCGTCAACAAAACTTAGACATTATTTTGAAACACATAGGATTCATGTTAAAACCAACTATCATGTAAAAAATGTGCTTAGGAAACCAGAGATGTCAGGTAGGATGGCTAAGTGGTCAGTAAAATTAAGTGCATATGATCTAGTGTATGAACCTAGAAATGCCATAAAGTCTCAGGCTTTAGCTGACTTTGTGGCTGATTTCAGTAGTGATATCCAAAGTGAAGTAGACTTAGAAGTACAACAGCTAGGAGAAAACTTAGAATCCTGGACACTATATACTGATGGTGCATCTAATGTAAGAGGTGTAGGTTTGGGTATACTACTAAAATCGCCACAGGGGGACATATTACCCCAAGCTATTAGATGTGAGTTTCATGCCACTAATAATGAAGCAGAATATGAAGCTTTAATTGCAGGATTAGAATTGGCTAAGAGCATGAATATCAAGAGTTTACAAGTATTTGTTGATTCCTTGTTAATCACTAATCATTTTAATGGAACCTATGCAGTTAAAGGGGAGAAGTTAATCGAGTATCTCGAAATTCTCAAAAAATTAGCAGGATATTTCGATATTTTTACACTTGAACAGGTACCAAGAGAGGATAATGTTGAAGCTGATGCCTTGGCAAATCTAGGATCATCAGTCAGGATACCGGAAGGAACCCGAATACGAATATTACATATCCTATATCCTGCGATGGATCCTCAGGATAAGGAAGTAGTTAGTGTTCAGGATCCTGATGATGAGTATCCTGAGGAGTATTCTAAGTCTTGGATGGCTCCAATCATAAGATATCTCAAGGAGGGACACATCCCAAAGGATGAAAATCTTAAGGCCTTTAGAATGAAGGTATCACGATTCACTATTATAAATAATGTTTTGTATAAGAAATCTCTTGCAGGACCATATCTGAGGTGCTTGGAGGATCCCAAAACTAAAGAAGTGCTTTAGGATATACACGAAGGGGATTGTGGTAACCATACTGGGGGCATGTCATTATTCTCAAAGGTATTAAGAACAGGATACTATTGGCCGACGATGAGAAAATATGCTGCAGAATATGCTCGAAGATGTGATGCGTGTCAAAGACACAGTAATATATTACATCAACCTGCTGAGCCACTTTATCCTATCGCTTCCCCTTGGCCAATCATGAAGTGGGGATTGGATATAGTAGGGAAATTGCCAAAAGCTCCAGGAGGAAAGGTCGTCATGCTGGCAATGACTGATTATTTTTCTAAGTGGGTCGAAGCTGAAGCATTTGTTCAAGTCAGAGATCAAGAAGTAGTATCCTTCATAAAAAGGAATATCCTGACTAGGTTTGGAGTACCAGCTGAGATAATTTGTGATAATGGATCTCAGTTTATAAGTAAGAGGACTACTGAATTTTGCAAGAGTTGGGGAATCAAAATGATCACATCCACATCGGTACATCCTCAAGCAAATAGACAAGCAGAATCCTCAAACAAGATGATTGTCAACAATTTGAAGAAAAGGCTTGGAGCTAAGAAGGGAAGATGGGCAGAAGAATTACCCTTTGTTTAATGGGCTGATAGAACAACGGTGAAAAGTGCAACTGGCCAAACCCCGTTTTCCTTGGTATTTGGAGCAGAAGCTGTGATCCCGACAGAAATGGTGATACCTACAGCAAGATCCAACCTCCGGGATCCTGAGCAGAATCCTGAAGCCCTATGCCAGGAATTGGATATTGTTGATGAGACAAGAGATGCAGCAAAACTAAGGATGGCAGCATATCAACAGAGGATATCCAGAGCATATAACAAGAATATAAGGACTAGAAGGTTCCAAGTTGGAGATTGGGTGTTAAGAAAAGCTTTTCAGAATACTACTAATCCTGCTGATGGAAAGTTGGCTCCGAAATGGGAAGGACCCTATGAGATTGAATCAGAATCAGGAAAAGGAGCATACCGACTCAAGAATATGGAGGGGGATATGATACCAATATCCTGGAATGCTATACATCTAAAGCTCTATTTCAAGTGAGTTTGGAATTTAAATTCTAACTCAGGATGGTATGGATTCTATCTCTTTTAATATGTTTTAATATTATTTATTCTTTTGAACCCATTACTGACTTAAGCATCGGAGGGGTGTTAGCTAGGCTAACACCCACCTTAGTTTACAGCTGTTTTGCAGTATATGCTTCGGGATATAGCTCCAGGATACACATTCAGGATACTTCGAAAGATTAGAGGATTGGTCCCCTCTCTCACGTTTAAGGGATCCTGATCCCTTCACAGGTTTAAAGGTATTCACCTTTCTCTCGAATTGGGTTTAAACACCCCGCCTGGAGCGCAAGTTATCCAGGGACAGTTCAAGATAGCGGGACCAGTCCATGTAAAAGTGGCTGACAATTTCGTTATTGTTGGCTATATCCTGGATCCTAAAGGTATATGAGGATTGATCACCCTCTCTCACGAAAGGGTATTTTCATACTCTCTAAGGTTTAAAGGTTATCACCTTTCTAAGTCTTGGAGTTTATACACTCCCGCTTGTAGCGCATGAAAATTTGGGATTTTCCCCAGGATACTTATGGGTTTATCCCCAGGATACTAAGGATTTATCTCCAGTACATTTTAGGGTTTACCCCCTGTAACACAAGAACTGTTCAGACGATTGGAACCAATGTTCAGAAAATTTCTAAGTGTTCAAAGACTTTATGCACAGGGGACATTCCTTCTGAGGTGATTGTGTAGAGCTCAAAAGATCAAATTCGGACCTAGTGTACTAAGTATCTCGGACTGGGGACATCTTAGTGGAAGAAGTTGCAAAACGATTGAAGTTCGATACTAGGCTTACACTCTATTCCTGGTATGATCTTTCCTTTGTGAACCTTACTTAAGTCATTTGAACTTTCGAAACTATGTTGGAAAAAGGCTTAAATATCCTGATTAGGATATATTCTTAGGATATGTTCTCAAAATGTATTTTCGGAATATGTTTCAGGATATTTGGTTGGAATGTTTGGGATATAATACTTGGGTTAGAAACTAATACTCTGGTCAAACAAGTATTATCAAAATGAATTTTGAAAAATAAACTATCCTTTTTTCTTTGGAAACTTTATCTAAATTGTTTGACTTGTAAAAACCCTATTTGATGAAAGTCTTTGTATACCGATCAGGATATTTTCACAAAATAATGGCACTAATTTTGGGATGCTGAAATTTGAACTATACAATGCATAACAAAAAATTAAAAAGCAACAGCAAGTAAGTCAAAAGGAGGTGGTATTATCCCAAATAAGCGATACTAGTTGATAACCAAAGGCTTCATCCTAAAACCTAGGACCCATCCACCTTTGGTTATCAAATCGTTTTAATGCAGGAAAAGAAGTTGTTCAAAGGACAAGAAATAAAATTGTTCATACTAACATAACCATCAAATTTAAAAGAAATGAGTTTTAGGGGGCAACGCCTTCATCGCGTCTTCACCAGCATCCGCTTCAGGATTAGCATGAACCTCCTTCTCAGCCTCGTCGTCAGCACCCATTAGCTTTTCCAACGCTTTTGAAGACCCTACAGCCGCAGATTTAACGGGATGCTCCACGGGATTACCCCCAAGAGTTCTTAGCTTGGTCTCCCAGGCGTCGACGTTCCAAGAAGGGCATTCGAAGCCCAGGGCTTTGGCTTCGTAAGCCATTTTTAGCAGAGCCTGCAATAGGGAGATGACAACGGAGCCTTTGAGGCCTTCCCGGTAAGTGGCCATATCCTGCTCATGTTGGGCGTAGGCAGTGTCCAGATGGGCTTGGGCTTCATGAGTGGCTTTTTTAAGAGCAGCCTGATGCTCCTAAGTCATGGTCTTGAACTTGTCTTCGTAGTGTCGAGTTTTGGCAGCAGCGATCATACCTTGGTCGGAAATGGTAACCTCAGCTTTCTTCAACTTGGACTCGAGCATCTTGTTGAGCACACAGGATTCTTGGTACAAATGAACCAGACGTTCGAGGCCCTACACCCAAAGACACAGGTATTATGATAACCAGGATATTGGTTTGACGTATATGTGCAGGATATGGAATAGGAATTTATACCTGGTTAAGAAAGGAAGTCATGAACCCGCTCGCCTCAATAAACCCATGATTCTCATAGGGGGAACGTATCGGAGATGGTAGGTGAATCAGTCTCTTTCCTTTTGCGAGAACTTGAACTCCGGGGCTTAGTAGCCGGCGAAGGCTTGGGAATGATGATGGCTTTGGAGCTACTGGGCTTGGATGAGGCCGTAGCCTTGGGACTGGGCACCTTCTTGACCTGGACGTGATCGGAGTAACTGTCCAGCTCCTCAAGGTCGAAAACTTCTGGGATCTTGGCTGGTGCTGCATAAAGGGGAAGTTCTAAATCCTTATTACTCTTTCATTATATTACGCTAATCAATTATTTACGAAATGACTCTTACCAGACATATCAGATGATGAATATTGACAGGAACTTGGGAGGTGTGTGGAAAAACTCATGTCACCTTCCGGTAACTGGTAAATTGCTTTGATCTTTTTTTTGGATTCTGCAGTAGGAGGGGCTACTTCTTTAAAGTTCACTGCATAAAGGCCATATAAGAAAATATTAGCACAGGATAAAGGCCTGGAAAAATCTGGGGATATTCTTGAAACCCTAAACCCTACCGGTGGTTAACCACTCCACCGGAATATCACCGCTTGGAGGCGTGACGTGACCAGGATCAAGCCACCAATCATATTGAACAATGTATTTAAGATAGATAAAATCCAACCACACAATATAATTGGTGATCAAAAGCTAGTTAACCAAGTTCAAATTAAACAGCGGAAGCATTAAAGGCAAAACCAAAACATAAGTTCAATAAGTTCATAAAGTTCAAATGTTAAGCATGGAACATAACAGTCAATATCCCACAATGACCTCCTCCTCGTGCAAGCTCCATAAGCATCTAACGACCTGTAAGGCATGTAACAATGAGTCAACAACAAAGTTGAGTGAGTTCACAGTTGGTTTTTAGTTTTAAGTTGTTTCCGAAAACATGGTTTGTCTATTGCTGGCTTACTTGCCATGGGGGTTACCCCATAGTTGAAAATATGATTAACCAATTCCTTCTTTATTACCCAAACCATACCCATAATCAGTGGGGGCTTCCCCATGTGAACCACTAGACCGTTACCATATCGACTACTAACGAAAGTAAGTTGTGCCCTACGTCAATGTCTATCATCATTGACAGTTTGCCATAGTCCATTAGTACACGCTCGTCTGACTGGCACGGTGTGAGGTTTGTTAAACCTAATAGCGCTATTAACTAATGACCCGCTCGCCATTGGCCTCGGCGATTAAGTCGATATAAAATGAGGGACTTAATGATAGAGTTTTGTCTAGTAGGTTTTAAGGTTGTTGTCCTACCCAAGGAGGACGAACGTACGTATTCTACCCAAGGAGAATACGCAGGATTAATATTGGCATCCTACCTATGGAGGATGGCGGTACATATCCTACCTAAGGAGGATATGCAGGTTCCATTTTAGTTCTTTTAATATTGGCATCCTACCCATGGAGGATGGCGGTACATATCATACTCAAGGAGGATATGTAGGTTCTATTTTAGTTTCTTAACCCATTCCCAAACCACCGGGAATCCCATGCCTTGTAGAAAGTGTGAACTCAC